>OY855904.1:660000-1315000 GCA_963693305.1 Meandrina meandrites
TCTAAAATCGAACAAATACTCCAAGTTACTATCCGTGCGTTCATAATATCCATTATGTTACCAGTTGGAAGCGTTTGAAATGAATACAATTCTTTACAGTTGATCAACTCTTATTATGAATGTGCTTGTGGAAAGTTTGTACAATTCTGCAATTTTTTTTGTTATTAAAAATCCAATTGCCTATGCACTGAATTAAATGAAATTTTTTTTTATCGCCAGATCAGCAAAAAATATTTCGTGTTGAAAAGGTGGTCATCACGTATATATAAATTATCTTACTAGTTATTTTGGTTCCTTGGCAATATCATAAAAGGTTTGTCAACTTACAATATCCGAGATTTGTTAACAATTAAGGTTTAATAGGGCGACAACAAACACGATTTTGCTGTATCATAAGGCTTTCTGTTCTTCGATATTCAGCACCTTATTGGTAGATAGATATTTATCATGAATGCTTCTTAATATTTCATTCTCCATAGGAGAACAGAAACGACAACGAAAAAAGCTAGTTAGAATTTTCGCGCGTTTATTCAATGTGGTGGAGGAATTTCGACTTCCAAACACTAACATAGGCATTAATATTATTATGAAGTTCAGTTAATACTATTTGACCGTTAGGTAACCAAGAAGCCTATTTTAAGATAAAATAAATGAAGAAATAATTATCATTAAAATTTTTGTGAGAAACCTAAACCATCAATGGCAAATACAAACCAACACTACAATGCAAAATTATAGACAAAAGGTTTTGGTGTATTATTTTCCTGGTGCTAAAAAACTGAAAACTACAGTCGCTGGAAACTATTAGTGATAGCTTAACTGTTGAGAACAACGTTTGAAGCAAGCAGTACAGCTTGTTTACCAACAAGACGACATGCATCTAAGAAACAGCGGTGTTTGTGGTAAGAACACGTCATGATATACCAAGTCTAGATTTTTGTTATATAACAACTTATAATTTTCCCTTTTCTACCAAGGCGTATTTGCTGGCATCATCAGGCCCTTTACAGCCATGACAATCAATTTATTAATCAATGATAAGAATGAACGGTGTTACTTTAAAACTTCAATCGGTTTTCATTTTAAACCTTTGATTGTAAGCAACACAAAGATTGAAATTTTGCATTAAAATCAAATTTCTTCATGCTAACGGTTAACTTGCACTTAAACGTTCAGTCGACACTTTTTATAAATATGCTCAGATATATTTTAAGCTTATAGTATAACAGAATATTGACTTTTGGTATAGGGCCGAATAACAGAATATTAGATTTGAAAAAAGCCTTCTGCAAACGTACCTTAAACAAACACGATTCCTGCTTCAGTGAAAGATGCTCTGGGTGGGATGCTGTTACCTCTGCGGAACTCGGTTATTAGATAATGTGAATTTTAAGGCACTCGGTAAGTATTTATACGCAAATTATCACCCAATATCAACTGCACTTATTCACACAATCCAGTATCAAAAAGTATATTAAAGGAGAATGCATTCTTTGTCTCTTTTTCGCGATAATAATTTACCCCAAGTATAGTTTATGCTAGCATTTAAACACCTTAAAAGTTTTATTGGGAAGAAATGTATGCTATAAAAGTATTCTGCTCAAATTTGATTATATTTGTTAACAACAGTGGAAATGTTTCGGTATTTTCCATCTCTAAAGGATGCCGCGCATCAAATACACAGAAGCAGATTGTTTATGTGAATATATTGGCCGGTCTTAAGGCCGTGAAACACGCATCTCTGCATTCACTCCCTCTGCGCAGAAAATCGGCCATGACCGCAAAGTTAAGCAGAGCCTTAATTAAGATACCACTTTTGTCGTAGCAAGAAAAATTGTGCATAATTTTATCACGTTTTTTTATCTTGTACAATGGCCCGGAATAAAAAAAAGCGTGCGTCGGTGTTTAGGCTCACGTCAGAGGTCATGGTCCATTTCAGCATTCAGTGTGAGTTCTGCTTCGCATTACGCATGTTTTAAAATTTGCAGTTAAATGAATTATATTGCTAAGTTTAAGGGAAGTGAATTATATTGAGATTAGTTTCGTAGTTTCTTGAGAAACCAATGTTATTTTGCATCGTCATAATTTTATTGCATGTTTCGATCTGCAACCGGAGTACTGGAATTCCTGAAAGACCTCAAGTAGCTAAGAAAAGTAAGAAAAAGATGATAAATTAGAGAGAAGATCTTAAACTGTCTGTTCTATTTTTGCCGGGTTGCTGTACAGGGCCCAGTTGTTCAAAGGGTGGATGACGCTATCCCACCGGATAAATCACTATCCAGCGGACAAGTGTTGGCAAAAAAATCTACGCTATCCAATGGATAGTAATTTATCCGTTGGGTAGCGTTATCCACCCTTTGAACAACCGAGACCAGTTCTGCATCAGTTCGTTTCCTTTTAAAGTTGGCGACAAATTTTCTTCCACAACCTTGTAACAATTCATTCAGGGCGAATAGGTAGATGGCTTTGCTGTTCGAAGGCTAACAACGAGAGTGGAATCATGACAAAAACTGCAATACTTGGCTTACATCTAGTTTTCACATAATGACTTATTACAATGTAACGTAATGTATATGAAATGATTCATATGTGAACTGCGGATGAAAATGATAAATGATCATCGCAGTGAATTTCCAATTAAAGCAATTGGAATAAAGAAGCCTGAAAAAAATTCAGGGCTTCAACGGGATTCGAACGCGTGACCTCCGCGATACCGGTGCGATGCTCTACCAACTGAGCTATGAAGCCATACATTGCTGGGCGAAGCCAATTGCGAGTTCTTATTTTCCCGTGAGAGGAGTGAAATGACGTAATGTATATGAAATGATTCATATATGAACAGCGGATGTATATGAAAGTGATAAATGATCATCGCATTGAATTTCCAATTTAAGCAATCGGAATAAAGAAGACCGAAAAAAAAATTCAGGGCTTCAACGGGATTCGAACCCGTGACCTTCGCGATACCGATGAATCGAGCATCGAGAATAAAGCATCGTACCGGTATCGCTCCTTTATTCCAATTGCTTAAATTGGAAATCCACTGCGATGGTCATTTATCACTTTCATATACATCCGCAGTTAGGAGCCTTGAAATACTTAGCTCCTTTTGGGTCCGCCGCAACGTCTGAAAAGTTAAATAATAGGCATTTTTCGAGTCATTGAAAAATATTTAATCGTGTTGTCTACCAAGAAATTTTATATTAATTTGCTCATAAACATTTCTAGTTTACTACGAAAGTAGCAAATTTTCCTCCAATGTATCTGGAAATGCGAAATTAAGTTTATTATGAGCACTACAATTCGACTTCGATCGAAGGAATAAAATGACCTTGATTTAGAGGCTAAGTTTTGAAAATTGGGACCTAGTTACTAAATCTAACCAACACAGCCGAAAAATGTAGTCCTTCATCGGCCAATATATACACTTAATTTCGCACTTCCAGATAAATCGAGGGAAAACTTGTTACTTTCGTGGTAAACTAGAAATGCTTATGAGCAAATTGGAATAAAATTTATCGGTATTCGTTCAGACGTTGCGGCGGGCCCGGAGGGGGCAAATCTTTTATGGCTCCTAACGCAGCCAGAAAATCATTTCTAATCTTAGCACCTGGAAATAAACATGCTACGGATAAAATTGCGGCTGACCTTTGTATCCATGCATTTTATTTAGCAATGAATGTGGCATGTGTCGCATGTTCATTTCCAGGTGCTAAATAATCTTGACAATGCGGCCATTTTGAGTAATTAACCGCGCGGCCATGGGCCGAGCGCAGTTCTTGCTCTGCACGGGATTTTTTTTTTTTTCGTTTTTTTGTCGGTGACCAGACCCAAACCTCCCCTCGGCCAAATCACGATCGGGACTGAATCACGCAACCTGGGATGCTTATTCGCCAAAAGCTGTTGGAACAATGATGTACGGGAAATGTTACGGATATTGTGCTCTTAATTGTGTATAAAATATTTTTTCGTTTCCTCTTATGAAAGCGTTGGATTGAAAGGGAATAATTATATTAAATTTCCTAAAAAAAAATATTACGTCAGCGATGGAATGCGCTGACGTTTCAGCTTTCACTTTCGCTACGTGACAAATAAGATTGTGTTTACTTGGCATGTTTATTTCGCCAGAAGCGACGGTCGTTGCAGTCACAACAGCTCAAGCGTTTCTATCGAGGGCGAATAATGAATTTATTTATGGAATTTGATTTAATTCTTCGCTTCAATATTCCATTCATGAAGAAAATATTTCAATGTTCAAATGCGGCTCAAATCACGAATGTTAAATAGTTTGCTATCTTGCTTTACGCGACGGGCACGTGCGAATTTGGCCAAAATTTGCATATTTTCGACTGCAACAAGTCAACCGTCAATTGTCACGCACACTGTTTCTTCATCATTTTGTTCGCATTGTTTGTTTGTTTTAGCAAGTTTATATCGGCAGAAGCGACGCTCATTAATTTATTTGCACTTCTGCGAGTATTTCTTGCGGGTTTAGGCAATTGAAAAGAAATTCTTTAGCTGTTTCATCGAAGCAAGTTCAAAGATTTAAAGGGAAATAAAATATTTGCTTAAGTAAACAATTGAGCGTGCCCAAACATGCAGGGGCTACGTCATTAGTAGGGAAAAAACAACAAGATAAAGATAGCTGGGGACTGAATCACGCAACCTGTGATGTTTATTCGCCAAAAGCTGTTGAAACATGAATGTACGGAAAATGTTGCGGATATTGTTTTCTTTATTGTGTATAAAGTATATTTTCTTTTGGTTTTATGGAAGCGTTCGATTCAAAGCGAATGTTGAATACACTGAAAAAGGTATTAGGTCAGCCATGGAATGCGCTGATGTTGCAGGTTTCACTTTCGTTACGTGACGAATAACATTGTGTTTCATTTGCATGTTTATGTCGCCAGAAGCGACGGTCATTTATTTAATTTGTTTCCTCTTCTGCGAGTATTTCTTGTGGGTTTAGGCAATCGAAGTGAATTCTTTGGCTATTTCCTTGAAGTGAGTTCAAATATTTGAAAGGAAATGAAATATTTGCTTAAGTAAACAATTGAGCGAGCCCGAACGTGCAGGGGTTACGTCATTTGAAGGGAAAAAACCCCAAGCTAAAGATAGCCGGGGACAACGTAAACCTCGGATTGTGTGACTAAGGTGACTACTTTGCTAGTCCTTTACTCATAATGCAAACAGATTAAATTTAACCGTGACGTTTGAGAAAGAAAGCTGTTAATTAGCCAAAAATATAAGCGCGGTTTTAAGTTGCTATAGCAACTTCTTGTTTACTGTAACACGAGGGTTCAGAGAAATCGGTTAACGTTTACATGCCCAAAATTCGATTTAGAAAAGATCACCTCTGTTCCCAAAAATAGCTGCGGGACACCTTAAATTGGAAATTCACTGTGATGATTATTTATTACTTTTATTACAATAATGTACATACAAAAACTACGTTTATGTCACGATATCTGCTAATTAGACCAGCCACGTGTTGAACGTGAACTCTTAGTCCGGCAGCTTAGCTCCTGAATTATGCGATTTTTGATACAAGCACCAAACTTTGCAGGTTTACAAGCATTTATATACTTATCAATTCTTGATATAGTGCCAACGCCAATTTCCTATTTTCAGCTAGTAAACGGTACATGAAATTTTCAGCCGAGAAAATACAGATACGAATGCTTTAAATTAGGCTTACAATTGTTATGTTTTTACCGTCTTTCTTATACCAATAATTTACTAGGAATTATTGCATGGTAAAATATTTTTCGTTCCCCGCCCTCTGCCCCCCTGGCGTCTTTCGTTATACGCTAGCGTCCAGGTCTCTCGCGATTCATTCCACGATCACAGCGTTCGTTAACAGAAGAAAAATACGAAAATATAGAGGGCTGTGAACAGTCTAAATTACAGCATTTCATTCTAAATTTTGTGCGTGCGACTTGGTACCACTACCAGAAATAATAGTATTTGTCTCTGAATCAGGACAAACAAACATTTCACGAAATTTCATTGATTTTAATAAATTACAGTTTCCATGGAAACTGGCGTTTTTCAGGCTTGGCACTATATCTGAAAAAACTTCTGTTGGTGACCACTTTCAGTGTGCCAACTTTTATGCTTGTATCAAAAAGTGCACAATTCACCTAAAATTGCGAGCTAAGCCGCCGGACTATGTGGTAAACTACATGTTATATCTAGTTTTTACATAATAACTTATTACAATTTACATAAAATAACCACTGTTAAGATATGAGTGATATATATGCCTTATACTTTAGTGATTTTGTAGTGACATCTTGTGAATGCCGTCTTAGTTTACTCGATGCATTTAAAATCACATTTAAAGTTTTGCACGAAACTCTTCTTGAGACTTCTTGTTTTAGCAACATTTCAAAAACCAAGAACCGGATAATTTCTTTTTGTATTATATATCTAATGCAATAAATAATATTGCAACAATTTTCATTACTTTTTCCATTGTTCTTAGTTGCAGTTAAGCAATAACTTCACACTGACCACAAAACAAGAAATCTTGCCAAGATTCGGTTTGAATGGAATAGATCGGATTGATTTTCTGCTGTTAGATTCACTAAGTGATTGATGGCGTTTTGTGTCTTGTGATGCCATTGTGACAGTAGTTGTGAAAACTTCAAACGTCAAGAAATCGTAGCTACTGCAGGTTTAATTTTACAGTCAAACGTCCCGAACCGTAGCCACCCAACAAAGTTTTTGACATCTTTTTGACAAGTTTTTGATTACTTTGATGAGTTTTATGGCTTCCGGTTGCTTTAAACTACCAAACAAATGCCTTGAAAAATGGAAGGCGGGGTATCAACCGTTGCACGAGTCGCCTTCAAACGTCAGAGTTTGAAAGGGTTTCAAACAACGTTTCGCACGAGCGATTATGCCAGGTTTAACTGGCGATAAATAAATTTTATGCCGACAAAAATTTGGTCAAACTTTTCATACAGGAAATGTCTTCTGGGTTTGTAAAACCGGTTGAAACTGAACATTTCACAAATCGTTCGTATGAACCATTGTGCTACCGGAAGCCATCACACTAATAAAAAAGATGTCAAAAAGATGTCAAAAACTTAGTCGGGTGGCTACGGTTCGACGCGCTTGACTGTAATTTAGTCCGATCTTAAGTTAAAGTTTGGGAATGTAAAGATTTATTGTCAGTTTACTCGAACCCGTTCCCTCCGAGATTTTGTTGCCAAATTTTGTGTACAGGTAGTCAAACTGTCGAACCATTTTACGTTAAAATGTAAATTGTAGTAATTAGAATTTCGGTTCTTGTACTGAGCTATTACATAATATCTAAGAGAATAATGTATCTCAGTCAGAAGTGGTATACGCATAATCCAGTTCAAGCGGTATTCGCAGTACGTTGCGTCGTTTCAGTTTCTACCGTAATTGTTTATGTTGGATTTTGAATGTCATGATGATCATGGAATAATGGCGCCACATATTTTCAGTCCTGAAGTTTTCTTGTCGGTTTCGTGGAATATTTTGTACTGGGGCATTTTGTATATTTAAATTGTCTGCTGATCCACGCAAACACACACATTTGTATGGACTCCAAAGGCCGTTTCTTTAGGCGTATTGTAAAGTAGCCTTCACTGTTACTATGGCAACATGTGATGATTCTAATTCAATAAAAACAAAAGCAATTCAATAAAAGTAATCCAATACAACTATGATCATTCAATCAAAATCAACTATGATCAAAAATCGAATTCAGGAACGCCCTTAAAACCGACCAAAAGCTGCAGCAGTTAAACTTTTCCTTTTAAAGGTCAAATGAACCAAAATTTCGACATTCTTTCTTAAGCGATTTTAAAGCAACCAAACGCTAAAAAACCCATTATTAAGTAAACTTAAGAAGAAATTTTGCTTTCTGAGCCTTAAAGCGCGAACTATAGCAAACACTACGAAGATTTCCGAAGGCTTCAGGAAAACGTTTCAAAAATGACCGCGCACTGGAATGGAAAGAATGGATCGAGCTTTGAATTTTGTGACGTAATAATTTTTTTTGACGGCTTTGCGATCAAGGAGACGATCGTCATTTAAAGAGCGAATAATATAAAGTTTGAGAGTTTGAGTCAGTCTGAGTAATTCAAGTAATTCTGAAAGGACCTAAGTTCTTTTTAAAACATTGCAATTATATTTTTTACGACACTGGAATCCAGTTTAAAAGATAAATAATTATTTAAGCACTGAGTAAAATTGTGAGCATTGTGCGATATAGGAGGATTTCAAACACTGGATGGCTAATAAAAATCATCAGTCCGCTCAGCTTGGTATGGAACAAAGAGTTTTGTTATATACCTTAACTGAATGCAGGGTTTTTTTCAGGACGTGTGTGGCTTGAAACCCGGATAGGTATGAGCGCGAAGTTATTCTAGGATGTGGCCAAAAGCTAAGATTGTATTCAATATTCTCTTTTTCGTACTCGAGAGTCACACAAAACAGAAAAATAAATTTGTACACAGAAATTTAACTTAAATGAAAGGATATTTCTCAATACAAATTCGAAACCGCAAACCATCACGCAGGGTAAAACTATCTTGCATGAATAAATTCGTGTAAATTTTCAGCTGAAGGAAAATTCAGTGATGAATAATAAGTACAGAGCGTTTACCGACTGTCTCCGCGAACACTGTGAGGTTTGTTTCTATTACCTGTTTATGGTACACATTTTGGCCACAGAGACGTAAGCTTTATTTAGCTGGTAAATTATATTCTACTTTTAATAATTGTAAGTTAACTCTGAATTGTAATTTTAGCTTTTTTTATTCCGTTTTTAATCTTGTCATGCGCATTTGAACATTTTATGAAATTTGCGCATTATAAATATTATTATTATTATTATTATTATTATTATTATTATTATTACATATTACCATGCGTCAAAAACACGTCTCAAAAAGCGTGCACCTTTAAGCTGCATTATTTGGTAAGGATATTGAATCGATGCTGAAGTTGATATTGAAGTTCGCAACACTTGCCAAGGCAGACCAACAAAATGAAAGTGTTAATAATCACAATAAAAATACTAGTAAGCTCTAGTTATGAAAATTCCTTACTTCCAACTTCCTACATTAAGCAAAAGATGAAAGAACAGTTGTACGGAGTGTCTCTGTTCTTCGGCGGGCATTCTTCGCCGTATTTAATTTTCTGATCAAAAAGTCGGTGGGACTGAATCCTCTTTAAGGCCAAGTCTTCGAGACTTGAAGGCAGAACCCAGAAACCTCCTTACTGACAGATTTTGTTTAAAAGTAGATGAGTAACCAGAATAAGACATTTGCTAAAAAATAGAGAAAAGATCTCTGGTTAAAAATTTGTTTAAAACGAGCTTTCGACGTCTTATTTGAAAGCAAGACTAGAAGTTTATTTGCTAAAAGATATCTGGGCTTCTCGACTTTCTGTAGCTATTGAATTTGTCAAGTTTCTCTGGACTAACAAGATATAGCAGATATTCTATTTCGTCCTTTGTTTAGGGATAATAATAATAATAATAATAATAATAATAATAATAATAATGTTAATGATAATGATAATGATAATGATAATGATAATGATAATGATAATAATAATAATAATAAATATTTATCTCATTAAAAGAAAATAAACTTGATGAGTTAGTGCTAAAAGTGCTTTTTATTGGCAACTTTTTAAAGCGACAATTCTTTTTTAACGTTTAATCACGAGCTAAACAGCTGACTCGATCCCTCTCGAGATTTAGTTTCAAGGCTTTCTTAGCAGTGAAGATCACCATCTACTGGGGCCTTGTAGGCAATGGCTTGGTAGGTAATGGTTTTGGGTCGCAGCGGTAGAATTTGTACAGGTAGTCTCCAATCACGACATAACCAGACTGGTAGAGTGTCATCCACCCTTTGAATCCTTGGTACATTCCCTTAACTAAAACCATTGAAAGTGGAAAGAACTGTTATGTTCCGCATATAAACAGCAAGAAAAAAATTGACAAGTAGACTAAAAAACTAACTGGTACTAACCATAGCAAATACGTCTGTAGCAGTAACATGTTCTGAAGAAGACGCTGTTCATATTTCCAGGCACGGAAATGGGAATGGTTACTCGACGTACAAATGGCGGCCTAACAATTTGTCGGCGTACTTCTTCTTTTGGAGCGCCCTCCATGGAAGCTGCCTCTGCAGAGATGTCAACTCTTTCATCCAGGAAAACAGGATCGTCACCAAAGGTTTCAGTTTCTTCACCGGCGTCATCAAAGATATCCTTACCATCCGCCCTGGCGAAAACCAAGCAGAATGCCAACAGGAACAGTATATCCAAGAAGAGCATCTTTCTCTGGAAAACAAGTGGTAAGGCGATTATGACGTCATTCGCCCTCAATTAAAATCTGCTAACTCAAAATATGCTAACTTGGATCTACCATCTCAGGGAACGAAAGTAATTTAAGGAGACTAACAAAAAATAGATAGATACTAAAAATATCCCGTAGGTTGGTGCAAAAAGCGCAGGCCTGCTACGCAAATTGCTTGATACACTAAATCACGAAAGTTACTTAAGTTTGGGATCAGGGTGGACGCTTTCTGTTTAGCTCGACAAAATATAATTCCCACTCCTTCCACGAAGATAAATAAAAACAATTTCAAATAACCCAGATTAGGTCAGAAGGTAAAACAACCTCCAGACTTAACAAACGGTTTGGACAAATTTGGAAACTGTTTCTATTCTAAATGAACGAAGAAAAGGAAAGTATATTTAAGACTGTATTGTCGCTTACTTTACTCGGAAACAGCCTGTGTTTTCAAGTTGTATTCTCGCTCCTCTGGAGATATACTTTGTTCTGCCGAAATGTCAGAGCGAGAGATTCTTATAAACCGTTATCACATTAAGTTGTATTGGAAGCGCGAAAGGCCCTTTAAAATACCACTTAGAAATGATCAAAATCTTTGTCACGGAATGTTTTCGTAATTATATGCTTATCGATACGATATCTTCAGAGGCCCTTCTTTTATCGCACATCTTATATTGACTCAGAAAAGCATAACTCATGCACTAGTACGAAATATTTACAAAGAAATATTTTCATATAGATTCTATTGTTCGGCGTTTAGTCGGATAAAATATTTACGTTTAATTGTTAGAATATTGTTTTAATTTAGTCAACACCCTCTTATTGCAACAGCGAGATGTTTTTTAATTAAGTTTCACATAAGATAGTAAAAAAAATAAACGGCATATACTTGGCTTATAGCCATGTCTAAAACATACTTGAAGTAAACCCAACATGCGGCAGTGGATATTGCTGGCGTATTGTATGGGTGCGTGGATACACATACAAGCATGCAAAGTGTTTTATACTTGGAAAAAAGCCCGACAAGGCATTGACAAGCAAAGAAACCTGACAAGCAAAATCAACAAAGATACCTTTTTAACAACGTGCTTACGCCTATAATGTGAAACATAAAATTTCGCAGGATATTTTTGTATTGCTATAAATGTGCTGAGATGTTCCTGATTATTTCATGTGATCGTGAGTTTGTTGATTAATTTGAGACAGTTAATAAGCTGTTGGAAACACACAGAAGAGATATTTAATGACTTGATATTTAATATTTTGGTGCGTCTTATTTTAGCCAGGTAGATCATTATTATTTTCGTCATAGAAATTCCAAGCAGACGAACGTGCTCCCTTGCACACGCTTATATATCAGAAGCATTAGGTAGAGGAAAAAGGTTAAAACTGTCAATAAATTGACAAAAATGCTTACAATTTCTTTAAACAGTACGGTATTTTTGTAATAAATTAAATAAAAAGTTATATAGATTAATGAGTTAATCAATAGTAATAATAATAAATTGCTATGGTATACGAGTTTGTCGTTAAAAGAACATTAATAACGGAACTGTTAGTGTACATCTTACGATCTGAGGTTATTTCATTGTAATTCCTGAAATGTTTTAGTTCAAGTCATACATTCCAGAAGAAAAACAAAAATTGGAATTTGAAGTTTAGAAAATGACAATTACAACGACAGTTATTCGGGAATTTAATATTGCTTGCTATTTTCCGGTAGTTTCAAAACTATAAATATATATGTGTAGCAAGCATGGACCTTTTTTAGACGTTTTCTGTTGTAGGGTTGTTTATTGTCATGTGCGTATGCGTGTTTTAGTGAGTCTGTTATGGCGATAAATAAACGATGCTACAATGCTATCTATTTCTTTAAAGTTTGTGTTGTGGGAGAGCTCGTTGCATCTTTATAGGTTATGTAAGGTAGACAGCTGAAAGAAAGGTGTAAGTATTATGCTGCGTGTTAAAATATTACTGACAAAATATATAAAAAAAAAACGAAACGGAATAGTGTTTTTGGTAGCACGAACCTTTTAAAAAATGCGATAAAACATGCAGTCTGCTGCAGAACTACCCTTTATTAGCAACTTTGAAATATGTTTACATTTCTTAAAACTCTAAGCAATAACTTTAATACTAAAAGTATTGAAGTATTGCATGATGTTATGGTGTTCCTAACAGTTCCAAGGTGCTCGCTCATTTTACTCTGGACGGACACTCCAACATATCCAAGACTAAGCAGTTGGCCTGGTTGGCCTGACAGTAGGTAATGGTTTTGGATCGCAGCGATAGAACCTGTACAGCCAGTTCCCAATCTTGACATAACCAGATTGGTTGACTGTGATCCATCCGTGGAACCCTTGGCGCATTCCTGGAACTAAACCAATATTTGCATTTAGTGATGGTAAATAAATACGGCAATCTTCTGAACTATTGGTAATGAATATTCTGGACAACAGAATTGACAACACATTGAAGGGACTCCGTCACCAGAATGTCTCAGATGTTTGGTTTTAACTGTTCTGAAATTAGTGACTAGGCAACTTAACCCATGAAAATATTATCTTTGAATTTGCGGATAGAAATCAAACTAAAGCTATAAATGTTGATTTTTTGACGACGCTCGGAAACAACTTGTTGCAATCTATTCCCATCCCAGCCATAAAAAGATGCTTGTTAACAGTTTCAGTTCTCTAATATAGCAATTGTTAATAAAAATGGCCCATTATTTCCTACGCCACGAATATAAATTTTGGCTGTTCGAAAATCTGTTAAAATCCGTGTGAAAGCCCCTTTTAACATATTGAAATTTAGCACTAACCATAGCAAAAGCGCCTGTAGCAGTAACATGTTTTGAAGAAAAAACTGTTCGTGTTTCCAGGCACGGCAATGGGAACGGTTACTCGACGTAAAATTGGTGGCTTGATAATTTGTCGGCGAACTTCTTCATTTGGTGAGTCCTCCATGGAGGCTGTTTCCGCAGTGATGTCAGTTCCATCTCCCAGGTTCTCAATGGTTACCTCGTCGTCAGTGTCAATTACATCATTCAGAGTGTCAGAGAACTTCTCATCATCAGTCTTGGCAAAAACCAAGCAGAATGCCAACAGGAACAGTATCTCAAACAAGCGCATCTTTTGCTGCAAAAACCTAAAACCCAAAAGCATGAGATAAAAACAATGATTGATGCAATTTTTTAGCAACTGAATTCTAGATATCCCTCCTTCTTTTCCTCTTTCGATAACAACAGTTATATTATTTCTACCAGGCATTCCATGATTTTCAGCAAACCGAGGTAAAATGCTTTATCTTCTTCCATGTCGATAACGTAAAAACAATTTTAAATCACACAGACAATAGGTGAATCTTTCGGGGCAAAAAAAGAAAACAGATATTAAAGCATCAAATGAACCAGACATTAGGGTACAGAAAAACAAAATTGAAAAACTGTTAGAAAACCACAGAAGCAAAACGTTTACAAGAAAGCAGTGTCTCTTACTTGACAAGAAAGCAGCCTGTACTCTCGAGTAGGTTTGGTTGTTGAAACAGTGATGGACCCAGTGATCTTTTTATACCGTTATCATCACATTAAAGTTATATTTGGAAGCGCAAAGATACTTGAAACTTCTTATAAATTATCAACGTTTGAAATCTCTGTCGAATCTCTGTCACGAAGTGTTTTTAAATCCAGACATGCCCTACTTTTATCCCATCGACACAGTATTGATGCAGTAACGGAAATAACTCAAGAGCAACTCATTAAGGCATTCCACAGTCTGGTGGACCTATGAGTTTTATTTATTGAGCTCACACCCTGTACAGCTAACTGACTACAGTTATTTTAAAATTTTCATGTATGGCTATAAACGAAACATGCGGTATGTTTTTCGCTTAATGCCCTATGTAAACAAATACTTCAATTTGAGGTTGAGCCTTCTTGATTTAAAGCTAAACAACCCTTCTGTCGCCTCTTCATTGCTTCATTGCCTGGATTTGTGTAAGAGAAGCGTCTTCCTCAGACTTACTCAATTCTGCCAACTTTGCATTATGCCTAATTAGCAGCCAAACTAGATGTTTTGGTCGGCGTATCAATACTATTTTACAATGCATAAACCCTAGTGCGTCTTTTTGGAACCTTTTTTCTATTGTTAAGTATGTGTGCTTTCCGTCAGCGTGTCTCATTGTTTTACGCCTCGCCCATATTAAAAACTAAGCGGGCTATTTTTAGGCACATAGGGGCTATGTGATTCATTTACCGAGGGCTACGTCCTCGGCGAATAAATCACATATCTCCTCGTTGTCTAAAAGTAAGCCTTACTTCTCGGTCGAAGTGTGGCGCAGTGCAATCGGTGAGTCTTAATCCAAATTATTTTAAAATTGTATTTCCGACAAAATAATTAAACTCAGAAGTTCTTTTTATCTGTCTGTAACCGTTACGTGTTTGACTGTTGGGTGTATTTTAACAATCTCTTCAAAGCACAACTCCAGATCATTGTCAGGACGAAACCTCTTCGAAGATAATCTAAAATGTTATTTTATCCCTTTTAATTTATTGCCTTTTTTGGAACCATAAAAGACCTTCGAATAAATGTTTGATTGGTATTTTATATCAGGTACTCAAAACCGTGTCTTCGTTCACGTTCTGTCTTTATATTGCCTGATAAATTCCTAGTCACCGAAGTAATATCAACATAACGATTTGTGAACCTTGAGCATGTTGAGTGCGGTTAGCGTATGTCTAATCAGTTTTAGCACATAACTCCAATATTGCATCACATGCAATCTCTTTCTCTTTGGTTTAAAACCATAAACGTCAACAAAGCGATAAAATTCCTAAAGAACTTTTCAATATCGTAATAAATACCAAAATATCATGTTCGTTGAGATGACGTATTCGCAACTGAATGAATTAAAGTGTAGGCAAGAATTCAAGTGTGCGTGCTACCTTTTCAACTTTGAGAAGAACGATTGGCGGTAATCTTGAAGTACGTCGTATTGATGTCTCTCCAACGGATTTTTGACACGTCTAATTTTAGCTAGAAAAAAAAATTGTTGTGATCGTAGCGATTACAAAGTAGGAAAACGTGCTCCCTTGCACAAAACATAAATAACACAATCAAGCTTCACGATTTTTTTAGTTCCCATTCTTGTTGTTCTTGTTCTTGTTAGTTCCCATTCTTGTTGCGAAACACTAGCAAGTTCTGCAGCATGCAACTAGCAATAGCAGCTGAGCGATGGTGAGCTCTTACACAATAGATATACAACTCAGTGATGTAAAATTACTAGCACGCTGGTTATACACGTGGAACTAGAGCATAAATAGAACACCAAGCAAGGTGAAGTAATAATACATAGGAACTGAAATACTACTGGACTTTAATCTGTATGTAATATAAGGCTGCCTGAGTCCCAATATATAGGTTTGTGTTTTAGAAGAGCATCACCCCTAGGGCCCATGCTTCCCTTATGTTTCATCATATTCTTCCCCTTAAAAACTGCCAAAAGTCTCACAACACAGTATGGTCTCCTTTTTATCTAGATCATTAAAAATATACATTTTCTCATGCTGTTCTTGTTTTTATTGGTATAGCTGCAATAGAACACTTAAACGGGCATGTGTAATTCTGACTAAACTGTTATGAGCCACCTTAATTAAGGCGGGGGTACACCTGAAGCCTGTTTTTCCACCGCTAAACTTGGTTTAATGCGAATATCTCGTCCGCGTTTCAAGTAATTCAGAAACTCTATGCTCATTTCACAAAGCTATGTTTAGCGGTGTTTGGTAAATTTTTTGGTGATTTTTGGGGATGTTTGGGAAGAGATAGTTTTTCTCAAAGGATTAGTAAAATTTGGAGAAATAAGAAATATTAAAGATTTAATGTGATTTTAAAATTAGAATTTGAAGTTAAAAATTAGTATATGGACACCAAAACAGTCCCCTGATAACCTGGGGTGCTGTTGCGTGGGAGTCAACTGTCTGTTGGTGTGTCAAAAATAATTTTCTTTCTTCTATACCTTCCTTAAACTTCTTAAAATTTCACTCAAAATCGGGTGTACCCCCACCTTAAATATCGTTATAGTTGTTTTACCAGAAGAAAAGTCTCTCTCGCATTTATGTTAAAATATGAAATTTATTAATATTAAAAAAACATAACTTACCCACTTCTCCAGCCAATATCATTGAACAAATAACCAGAATTAACCCTTGCTTGGCTTCCATCTGCTTTGTCGTAGTAAACGATAAAAAAAATATATTTTATAGGAATGACTTTAATTAGTCAGAGTCTATTTACAATGAACAGGCCTCACCGTAGAAGAGATCAAATTAAAGTAAAGTGAACGTAACTTTACCTTATTTGCACAAGATCTAGCACTAACAATTTGGAAAAGCGGGTCTTGAGGTTTTCTTTCTCCGTACTCGATTTATTTAAGGCTTTCTCCAAGTTTTTTTGGATTTTGGAACTAATCAACAATCTCGCTGATCATTGCGAGCACATTAAGACAGCGTGGTCGTAATGATCATACTAAATTCAACAAGCGACAAACTGACAAAGTGAACTTGTCTTCGGAACAGATTATTTTATACTAGATGAAGAAGCGTTCTCAAGTCGAATACTCAGAAAAAAGATTTCTGAGTTCCCCAACGGGATTCAAACCTATTGACCCTCCAGATATTGGTTGGACGCCCTTACCACTGAGCTATGGGCGACTCGTGGTGAGCGAGGTCATTTTACTAGGACCTAGTAAATGACCTACCAGTCTCTCATAGCTCAGTGTTTAGAGCGTCCAACCACTGTCTGGAAGGTCATGGGTTCGGTTCCTGCGGGGAAACTCAGAAACACCTTTTTTCTGAGTCCTTTCATTTATTTCACTTTATCCAAGTCACCATTTCACTTATGATATATTTTATATTGGTACATAAGAATTGTGTTTGCCAGATAATAGAACTATAAACGTGAAATGAATGAATTGGTTTTCGCATTGTACCAGCAATTTGAGCTATTATTTTTTTGGCGTGTAAAACGTTCACCCGCGCCCCCTGCGATACCGGTGTGATGCTTTACCAGCTGATCTATGAATCCTTGATACATTGGGAGCAGAGCACTTGTAGGTTCTAACATCCCTCATGGTTCAATTAGTACGACAACGCACCGCTATCGCGGAGGTCATGGATTCGAAATCCGTTTTAGCCTTTCAGGCCAGAAAAACAATTCCTTATTTACTTGTACAGTGCACTGAGAAGATCAATTAATTTATCCTACTTGTTTACCGCAATTCTCAAATATGTATCTTATATATTATGTAGACTTTAGACCGGGGACATATCTGTTCAATTTGTCTATCGGTTTATCAATCAATGTTACACGTGCTTCGAGTGATTTGTGACAAGTTTTACTTGGTGTTAGCTTTCTAGTTCAGTCATCTCTAAACTGAAATAAGCGGCCCTTAAAGGAATGTATTTGCACATGTATTACCTTTGTTTGGATTGTTACCTTAAATATTGATCTGCAAAAACATTCTTGCGTTATTTTTATTGTCTTTCGAACGAACGAGTAACAAGTAGGCTTTGTTTATATTGTCCAGATCATAAACCAAGTAGAAATCGTAATATTACTGCAGTAGGGATATTTGCTTTTCAAACAACTACCGTAAATTTTGTCATCGCTTAATAGAAAAAATGTTTTATGTTTCAGTAGATTTTCAAGTCAATTGTTAAAACTGTTTAAATAACATAAACGATTTACTTACCTTCGCAAAGACAGGGTACTAGCTCTGAGAGCGTTAATTGCGATAAGGAATTTCCAACATACGGGTAAAATATTTAAAGTCATCGATTTATAATTAATTAATAACGTATTTGTCACCTAGTCTAAACATGGAAATATTTTTACCCTTAAGCACTTTAAATGTTTAAGGAAAATAGCCCAAAAATATAGACCTCAGTAATAGTCTCCCGGGAATAAACTATAGGGTTTGTGGGGTTTATTCCCCGGAGCCTCGTAGTGATGTCTATTGTTTTAGGCTGAATATTAAAACATCGAAATTGGTCTGTTAACGCTTAAATAATCACAAAGCGCCGAAAAGAAAAAAGTTGGACAGAAACGTGCCCAGTAGCGAAGACAACGTAGCAGGTATCGGTTTTGTTTTGTACGCATGGATGAACGCGCGCTGAAAAGTTATAGTTTTAGACGTCAAAAATGGCTATCAGTGTTATTTTTGTTTTTTTGATATAAGCCTTTTTCATTTTCTTACAAGTTCTGAAGAAAACGCTCTCATAGATTCAAATAGAAAAATGAAACAAAAAAACAACAACAAAAAAATGCGAATTTTTATCCCCCCTCGCTGATAGCTAAAAAAGTGATTGCCAAAATGTTGTATATACTCCTTTTAAACTCGTGCTTATTCACATCAAGCAAGCTATCCTTCCAGATCGAGATTGTGATTTTAATTGGCGCTACCTTACTGATTTGTTAAAATGCGATCATCTATGTTTGACACCTTCGTTACGACGGGTCTTTCCTTTGCCAATATGTTAATAAATCTAACATTTCGTTTGTCTTGAGCAAACCGCCCCGAGAAAAACTTTTTTCTCTTAATCAAAAAGGACATTTTGAGCACATATAGGGCACACGCAACCACCCACCTTTTGACCGATTTCTATTCATTGATTAGGCGCTTCTTAGCTAAAATGTTTCTACGGAATCGTATCTTTCCTTTTTGTCCATCCAATTGAAAAGTTACGAATCTATGTTTGGAAGAACGTATGCCAGTTTAAAGAACACACTTTTGGGGAAAAATTTATAAAAAAGTAAAGCAAACTCATACATTTGTCGAGGCAATAAAAGATGAAACATTTCCTATATAATTATGTTGCTCTGATAACGCAGGTGTGAAACTGAATAAAAGCAAGACTTTAAGCGAATTTCCCTTTATTTACAATACTACTAGGACATTAATAGTTTTAAAGCATAACAAGATATCAATACATTCCTCAATCAGAAAGCTTTTTAAAAATGTGAACTTAATTGAGATTTGTTTTCAGAGCCGTCGCTTAAAATGGAATTGATGGAAAACGGTCTATTAAGGTTTAATGAATTAATAATAATTTCCCGATAAAAAGATAACAGAAGCAGTTTCTTTGCATACCTTGTGTTTTACTTGCAGAAACTATCACTGCTATAAGTGCATTAGAAACTGTAAGGAAAATTGAGAAATATTTTGCCCATTATCACCAAAGATGTGTAATCATTAAAAGGATACAATTGTTTTCTAATCCACTTTTCTGCTCTAGTTTGCAAGGTACGTGTACAAATTGGCTTTTCCCTTACATCGTTTCTAATACACGGTGAAACTAAACTTCGTATTGGTTTAAATACCAGTGAAAAAAGACTCTTTTACAGTTAAAAAACCGGTGCTATGTTCTTAATGCTTTTCTGGTTTAGGATTTGGATTCGTTTGTTTCCTTCAGGTACCTGTGCAGTCACAATACAAACAACATTGAATTGTTTTGACTGGGCTAAATGTAGTAACTACAAACCTTTCGATAGCGTCGACATCATTTCTTTGACATTTTTTTCCTTAAGCTAAGTAGATACGAATCTTTGTTTCCAATTAAGGAAATAATGCGATCTTAATACGATAAAAATTTACTCAAATGCATTTAGGATCCCAAGCAGAGCAGCAGGTATTGTTTTTGTTTTGTTTGGTGAGAAAAGTAAGAAAACATTGTTATAACTTGCTTCACTGCGTTGCCCACCACGGTTCAAATGGCGTTTCTTATAAGGGCCAACTTTACACTCTAATGCCTTAGAAGAATTTTTAATTTCTAAAAGAACTTATTCTCGAGAAGTCAACTTTAGTGAACACTTCACTTTTTTTAACCAATGGCTGCCATTTTTGGTTCCCACACCTGTGAACAAGCAGCAGGAGCCAACAGGGTCCTGCTGCATTTAGTGTTTTAAATGACTTAAAAGTTAGCACTGTATTACGTTTGTGTAAGCTTAATTGCAATATGAAAATTTTGAGATGATTAAGGTGAGAAGAAAGTACAGCAGAAAAATAAACATTTCATTTGCCATATGACAATTGATCACCAAAGTAGTTTTATGCGATGTTCAGGTAAGTGGCATGTGCCAGAAATAACGGCTTGTTATGTATTGTTCTACAGTAGAACCCCGCCTTGTGAGCACATAATTAATACAAACACCTCGTTATTCGGCCACTTTCTTTCGGTCCGTAGAATAATAATAATAATAATAATAATAATAATAATAATAATAATAATAATAATAATAATAATAATAATAATAATAATAATAATAATAATAACTGAACTCTATGGGACTTCAGTGTGCGAACAGACCATGAAATTGGGGCTAGGAGACCGGATTTGGTGATCATTGACAAGAGAGACAAGAGCTGTCAGATTATAGATGTGGCAATTCCAGAGGATAATGGGGCGAGAGAGAAGGAAGATGAAAAAGTTGAAAAGTATCAAGATCTAGCAAGAGAAGTTCGAAAAATGTGGGGTGTAAGGACAAAGGTTATTCCAGTGGTAGTGGGAGCATTGGGATCAATACCACTGAGATTGAATGACAATCTGAGAGCCATTGAGGTGGGCATTCCTGTTGGACTGATCCAGAGATTTGCATTGTTGGGGTCGGCAAGAATTCTTAGAAAGGTGCTGGAGAGGTAGAAAGAAGAGAAACAGCAAACAAGGGATGTTTCTTGGTTTCCCTAGGCAACTTGTTGTTGCCCGGAGCCAATGATGAAACCAGCTTCAATAGCTGTGCGAATCTTTAATAATAATAATAATAATAATAATAATAATAATAATAATAATAATAATAATAATAATAATAATAATGACTATGACAAGTCACAGAATGACCCAAAATGTAGGATCTGTAAACAGAGTAATGAGACCATTAGCCATATTGTAAGTTCGTGTTCGAAACTGGCACAAAAAGAATACAAAAGGAGACATGATAACGTGGCTACAGCAATCCATTGGGACCTGTCAGGAAAATGCGGGTTTGAACGAAAGGAGAGATGGTATGAACATGTTCCAGAGAGTGTGCTTGAAAATGAAGATTACAAACTTCTATGGGACTTCAGTGTGCGAACAGACCATGAAATTGGGGCTAGGAGACCGGATTTGGTGATTATTGACAAGAGAGACAAGAGCTGTCAGATTATAGATGTGGCAATTCCAGAGGATAATGGGGCGAGAGAGAAGGAAGATGAAAAAGTTGAAAAGTATCAAGATCTAGCAAGAGAAGTTCGAAAAATGTGGGGTGTAAGGACAAAGGTTATTCCAGTGGTAGTGGGAGCATTGGGATCAATACCACTGAGATTGAATGACAATCTGAGAGCCATTGAGGTGGGCATTCCTGTTGGACTGATCCAGAGATGTGCATTGTTGGGGTCGGCAAGAATTCTTAGAAAGGTCCTGGAGAGGTAGAAAGAAGAGAAACAGCAAACAAGGGTTGTTTCTTGGTTTCCCTAGGCAACTTGTTGTTGCCCGGAGCCAATGATGAAACCAGCTTCAATAGCTGTGCGAATCTTTAATAATAATAATAATAATAATAATAATAATAATAATAATAATAATTTTTTTTTTTTTTTTTTTTTACAATAATAATAATACTTTATTGAAAACTTTTCATGCAAAACTTGAATCCTAGGTGTATGTGGCTTAAAATAAAATATACAAATTTTGTTTTTCCCTAAGTTTTTTCCATGAGTTAATTTCAGTAAAAATTTTCAATAGCCTTCCTACATAATAACACTCTGAAAGCTTTTACATGCTCTATTCATACAAACTTGAATCTTAGGTGTATCTGTCAAAAAAATATATATACAAATTCTGTTTTTCCTGACATTCTTCCCATGAGATAATGTCATAAAATAAATAAAAGAAATAAACTATTAAAACCTATTTGAACAGTGTTTGCACGATGGCTCCCTCCTGGGTTTCAACGTCAATATCAATGTTCTTAAAGTCACAAAAGGCTTTCCTTCTAGCTCTTGAACCTCTTAGACAGATTAGTGCGGATCTTAGTAAAGCGAAGGATGTCCTTGCTCTTATCCAGGAGATAATAATAATAATAATAATAATAATAATAATAATAATAATAATAATAATAATAATAACTTTATTAACGTGTCAAAAGGAGTAGCTGAGGGGAAAAGTCCCCTCTTATGAATACTACAAAAACTGGCACATAAAAGCTACAAATATATTAAAATTGTCTATCCTAAACTACATTAAAATATTAAAATTATGTAAATCATTTGTAAAAATTATCTATAAACGGCCAAATATGTTAAAAATTGTGTATCTCAAAACTACATTAAAAATATTAAAATTAGTCAAATCATTTGTAAAAATTATTTATAAACGGCCAGTCATTCTTGGCATAAGTTGCAGCCTCGACAGTCACTAAAATTTGCAGCTAGGGCAGTGAGGTCCTGATTGCGTATAATGTTCTTAAATTGTTTTAGAGAGGGGGCATTTCTAAATCTATAAGCAAGATCGTTCCACAGTTTGGGCCCTAGGTAACGAAGTGAGTGTTTTCCGTTAGTTACCGAGGAGAATCGTGGTATAACAAATTCCCGTTTTCAATTATGATCTAATAGGAAACGATTGCAAAGTCCCTGTGGCAACAAGTTATGCTTAATCTTATACATGAAGATGGCAATGTCCTGTAATCGTCTGTTGTACAACGATGGTATGTTTGCTTTTGCCAGTAGTTTCTCGTAGCAAGAATGTTTATCCTTAAATACTGCCCTGAGTCCTCTTTCCTGTATACGCTCAAGCTTTCTTCTGTCGCTAGCGTATATAATTGCAGCTTTGCTTCTGTTGGTATCAGGTTTTCAGTCTCATAAGCACTCCAATCCTTTGACTTGCTTTTTTACACACGTTGTTGATATGATGGTTAAAATTAAGCTTATTGTCAATCGTCACTCCTAAGAGGCTTAGCTTCTCTGTCGACTCTATTTCGCTGCCTTGAATGCTCATGCTCAGATTTGTTATCTCTCTTTTGTTCTGCATTGCCATGGTTTTGTATTTACTATAGTTACCTTTAAGCATGTTGTCTTCATACCATTTGGAAGCGTTTTCAGCATTCTTGCTAAGTGATGACTATGAAAATCTCGGTCTGACTAGAAAATCTCGGTCTGGGCAGTAATTTTCTACACATGTCCACTCCGTTAATACGACGAAATTTTGGTGCCCCGTAGCCTACGAAGCAGGCGAAAAAGGACTCTTGGGAGCAAGTAAGCTCCACAATCCGCACCATTTGTAAGGACTTGTGGATCTTGAAATATCGTCATTTCTTTTTCCACTTACAAATATCGATCAGTGGCCAGATATATATCAGATATACATCAGTTTATTTTGCAAATAATGTAGACTAAGAAGTAGGAGTTTATATGGAGCCAAAGAGGAAGAAATATTTATTAGACATTGATATAGTTTTTTGAACAGAATGTTTACTGCTCGCTCAGAGTTTATTCATACTTTTGTATAAGGTGTATCGTTTTGTTAAAATGTCCATCAATAGAATACGGTATGCCGTGTCATGTGAAGTGAAAGGACCGTTGCTTTTTCATTCCTGCCTTCTTCAAAGAAATATTTTCATAATTGCGCAGCTTTTAAAGGCAATAATGGTACTCATAACGATTAAGGGGAAGAATCTAGACGAAAGCATCTGTTTTTCTTTTACATTACGGGGCGCTACCGTTCGTTTATAAACTGTCTTTATTGAGTATTCAGCTGGTAGCAGGGTCTCTCGACATAATTAAATTTGTTTCTCTGGTAAGTATGCTGCTCCTTTTTGTAGCCCAATGGAATTATCTTTACCTGTAAAAGAGATATAAATACAAATGATATTAGTTTTTCCTTTTACTTGTAGCGGAGCACCATGGGTAAGAATTTTTGGTAAAACCCATGAGGCCAAGAAAATTTGGTGCGTACGCCCGCCCGCACGCCCTCCCGTACAGACTCTCCGGGAGGGGGAGTGGAGTCCTAAGGCAGCCCGACCGGGGGTGGGGGGAGGAAAATAGGCCGAGGGAGATGGGGAGCAGATGAATGCTCCCTTATTCCCTACGTACAACTTTGAAATCCATGTTATGATCAATTGACAGCTGTCAAAACAAGCTATCCGCTGACCAGTATCACGTGGCCATATCGCGGGCTCACATGTGGAGCTCATTGAGGTCACGTGTTTTTTGTGAAGTTGACCGCTGACCAGATGATGGTTTTCTAGTTGATCGCGGGCTCAAGTCCTAGTTTTTTACAAATTTTTTTATCATCGCGTTAATTCTGATTTAAATAAAGGGCAAAGTTAATAGCCGAGGAGCCCAGCTTTTAGGCTTAGCTAAATCTATTTTAAGTTTTTTCTCATGTTAAAAAAATGATCTGGACATTTCATTTCAACTTAAACGAAGCGATTGTATGAAAAGGCGGTAAACTCGTTTGCACGTTGTTCACTGCTGAATTGAAAGACGGGAAGAAAGCGTGCTGGAGGACATAGATCTTCGTGAATATTTCTCTCTTTATTTACTTTTCTACAGCATGGAAGTCATGGAAACTTATGCCAAGTGATTTAGGATAACCTCTTAACGGGAAGATCCGAAATAATTGTTGACCTGAACATGATATATCGGAGTACGAGTCAAAAACAGCGAGAGTTGAAGCACTGTCTTCGGTTCCAGCGGCTGACCAAGACTGGAAATTAAAATGAACTGAGCTAATATAAAAGTGTGCTCAGAGGCGGTCAAGTTGACTGAAGTGACGGATAAAAGACTGATAAAAGCTACACCGAAAGGAAGACAGATGTTGATCTTCGCTGATAATTCAAATTATGTATATATACCGTGGTGTGAGATTATTACGAACATTGGACGAAACTACCGTTTTCGTTGCTTCGTCTCCGATGTTATTTGGCTGGTTTGAAAGCTTTGTCCTGCAGACTTTACAAGCCTTCTCAAAATAATATATAGATTTAGGCAGGCCTAAAAGCGGAGCTCCCATTTATCATTAGCAATAAGTAGCCACACTATTTCTAAGCTTATAGAGTGGCAAAATGAATAAATTAGTTTTTAATCGCTCATGGTTAAACTTTTAAGTATAAGCTAGTATAAAATATCTTACATGTAAAAACCTCTCATGGTTTTGTTTACGAAAGCGATGTCAACATATTTCAAGGCTAAACCGAAAGACGAGTGCACTTTATTGGGTTCCTCACGTACGCACACAGGAGCACACAACATATTTTTGTAAAACTTTTTACAGCGTTTTAATACTGTACACTAAATTAATACACCTTTATGAGTTATTCAATGTAAAAAGGACCTTGATCTTGTTTTGATTTAATACAAAACAGTAAGGGCAAAAAATCAACTCAAGGCAAAAACAAAGTACAGAAAAACAAAGTAAATCGCTGCTAAACACAGTAAACCAAATGACCTCACGCCACGGCAAACTGAGAAAATCACGGCAGCAAAACAAGCTCTGCAAATTGATGGTGCCGGTTTTGTAAGTCAGATTTTGTGTAAGAATTGTGACAGTTTGTGATTTGGGAAGTGGTGCACGCTAACTTAGAATAAGCTTACAATGCGTCTTCTTTCTTTTCGCTGCGGTTTGGTTGCATGATAATCTAATTCTGTTTTATTGTATGCGTTGCTAAATACCTAAGGGAACTTTAGGCAGAGAACTGATTCAATTTTCTTCATTTCTGGTAAGCAAAGTGCGGTAAGTAAAGCCCGGGAGGTGAAGTCTGAACTCATTGAGCCAAACACGTACAGGTAACTCGCAACGAAATCGGCGAAATATATATTGGTTTACCCCGTACAAGATTTCGAGATCATTTCAACGCACTCGCTGATAAGAGAAACAAAAAAAATGCAATCGAGTATCAAAAAGAGTAGTTGGATAATAGATCACTTAAAAATAGTTTGGTGTACAGTATCGCTGAGTAGTTTTACTCGTTTTTGTTTGCAGGATTTTTCCTTTCGTGTAGTTTGTAATTTACAAATCGAAATCGTGATTTTGATCCGTGAAGCTTAATAATTTAATATTGTTTTCAAAATCCAACAATGGACATCACAGTTAACTCGACTAACTAAAACACAAAACAATTAGTCCAAATGAAATATTTTACTAAACAATGTCGGTATAAAATGTACAAACATGAACAAGTTTGAAAGCAGCACTAATTGAATTGTAAATATTTACGAAAAGATGCGAAACCGACACAACTTCAAATTCGCTCATAAATGAAGTATAAACAGATTCTCATGCACAACAAAAAAAGACTTATGTTTAGTGCATACATTTACGTTTGTTACCTCATGTTTGGAGAAGGCTTGTAAATTCTGCAGGGCTAAAATTTCAAACCACTCGTAAGCTTACTCCAACACTACCGACATATGAGTTCTTACAGTGTTTTGAATTATCGTTGTTCTTCACTGCTTTTCTGCCTGTTTTGCCGAGCTCTTTCTTGCTCTTTCTCTCGTTGTTCTTCGCTGCTATTCTGCCTGTTTTGCCGAGCTCGTTCTTGCTCTTTTTCTCGTTGCTCTTCGCTAGTTCGCTGTCTTCTTTGTCGGGCCCTTTCTCGCTCGTTTGCTCGCTGCTCTTTGCAAATTCGCCTGTTTTCTCTTGCCCTTTGTCGCTCTCTTTCTCGCCGCAGTTCACTTGAACCCTGTCTCCTTGAACATGAATTTACTACACTCTCGTTTGTCGACATCGACATAACAAGAGGTTAGAATAAAGAGTTTTTCCCTCACGCTTTATCTTCAGACAAACTGAAATACAGTCGTTTTGAATTTTCTTTGTCAGAAAATTTGTCAAAACGGACCTTGGATGCGATTTCCCGCCGAAAAAACGCGGGTCACCAGCAAACGACCAGCAAACTCGTCCCCAGCCCTAATCCGTGCGTACGGACGTACGGACGGACGTGACATCCAAATTTACTTGGCTTGATGGGTTCACCAATTTCTATGGGTATGGAGCTCCGCCCGCGGGCGCCTTCGGCGCCCGCGGGAGCTCCGCTATGAGGTAACAAACTTAAATGTACACATTTTGTTATGAGAATCTGTTAATACTTCATTTATGAGCAAATGAAATTAGATCTTCCCGTCAATTATATTTCGTTAAAACGGGAACCTCTTAGCTCTAATCACTTTTGTTCACTTTTGCCTATTAAACGTTTCGTTTCAAATATTGTGTGTTTTAGTGGAGTTAAATTCTTAACTGTGAGGTTCATCGTTGGATTTTGAAAAGAATATTCAATTATTGAGCTACACGGATCAAAAACATAATTTCGCGCGCTGCATTTGCAGAAAAATCCCGCAAACAAATCAAAGCACTTATTATCCAACTGCTCTATCTCACTAGCTTGCATTTTTGTCATTTTGGTGAGTGTGTTGAAATCTCGTACGCGCAATATTTTTTTACATTCGTAAACGAGTGTTTACGCCGGTTTTTATATTGCGAGTTGCCTGTGCTTGGGTGCGTGAGTTCAAACTTTTCCCAACGTACGTTTGCCTGTTAGAAACGAAGGAAATTCGTTCACTTCTCTGCATAAAATTCTCTAAGGTATTTAGCAATGTGTACGATAAAACATGCAGCGTAGTAATCATGCAACCAAACCAAGATGGTTCAAAACTACATTGTAAGCTTATTAGACAGCGAGCACCACTTTCTAAGTCACAAACCGTGACAATTCTTACACAAAAAAACTGCTTAAAAAAATGACTTAAAACCGGCTCCCAATGAATTTGCTGAGTTAGTTTGGGCGCTGTGATTTTCTTTGTTGTGGTGTGAGTTCATTTTGTATAGCCGCGAGTTCACTTTGTTCAGTGTATTGAGTTGATCTTTTTGCCTTAGAGTTTTGAAGCAAATCAAAAAAAAATTTCTTCGCCTTCATGAAGGTCATTTTTACACTGAATAACCCTTTGAGTTATGAAAAGTCTTTACACTAAAATTTGATGTGTGCGCCTACGTGCATTAGGAACCCAATAAAGTGCAGTGACATGTACCTATATGGGCAATCGTATACGCTTAGAAATAGTGTGGCTACTTATTAATATTGGGAAACAGTGCAAACTCAAGCAGAAAATATTAATAAATAGGAGCTCCGCTTTTAGGCCTGCCTAAATCTATATATTACTTAGTTTTAAAGTTCTCAACACAAGAATACGTACCGTATACATTTTCAAAATTGTTTTCATAATTTGCTTCTGCTTTTTCGACATTCATCGCTTCTCCAAGTGTTTGAGGAACTCTGCCTGTAAAATAAAATAGCGCAAACAATAATCAGTTATTCCTACCGACATACCAACCTATTAACCTATTTTATAATTCTTTTAAAACATAGGGGATACCGATCCAAAATAAATACGCCTTGTTGGATGGTTTTACAGATAGTATGGGCAGATATTTTACGACGTTCATGATATTTTGCAAGGAAAACTGCGAAAAATGAGTGAAATGTCCGCCAGTATTATGGGTAAAAATAATCGAGTAAGAGATTTACTTATCCACTACCATAGTACAGTCTCATAAAGCGGAGCATCATGGGCAAAATGCTTGTTAAACTATCGACGCGAGAAATTTTGGTTCTGACGTCAGTGCACGCCCACCCTCCGTCCGTCCATATAGACTTTGGGGGAGGAGGAGGTGAGTCTAAAGGCAACCCGACGGGAGGAGGAGAATACAACCTTTTCTTTTCTTGGCGGGAAATGAGTATGGAAACCTCATAACGCGTCAATTTGGAGTCATACACAAAACATTTACGTAGAAAATGTTTGGTTTCGTTTAGACTTTTCCTACCGCACATTGCTTACCAAAAAACGAAGGTAATTTATTCAGCATCTACCTTATTTTTACTAACTTTGGTGCGTACTTAATTTCGCGAATATTTGGGAGTATTAATCTTCGCATTTATAGAAAAAATTGAATAGAAATTTATTTAATTTCGCGATATTGTCGCTGCTTCAATTTCTCAAACCTTGATCTAAATTACTGCTAATAATAATTTAATCTTTACCAGGGGTAAGACAATTTTGCCTAACTTCCGGTAAGTTACAGGGAATATGAAATAGGATCTCTCAATCTAACGCTGGAAGACGTGATAAAGTTCTAGTTTTCGTTATTCAGTTGAACTCATGTATACATTATTTTATATATTAGGTGAAACAAGAAAAAACCCGTCATATTTATTTTACCTTCATCAGTGTAACCTGCGAGTTCCTGTACTTCTGCGTTACGTAGTTTATTAAAGGCGTCTGAGAATGTCTCAGCGACTGTGAAAGAGAAACGATTATCAGTAGATTAATTTGATAATGGTCCTTTTATCTAAAAATGGCCGATTCTTCTTCATCGTTTATGTTCTCTGTTTGACAGCCATGCTTGACGTATTGATTGCATCTCACCTTGATTTCCCCCTGTGTTCTGGGTGAATCTTGCATGAGTCATATCTAAAGAAAACAAATGGACACGTTGAATTCAAGAGTTCCTTGACTATTTTTTGGAAAATATCGAAACTGCTTTTTTGAAAACACTTTAGAAAGTAAAACATTTCTGGCATATTGATAGTTTTTCAAACTCGATCGTTTTACATATGACATGATAATCCGTTAGGTACACCTAACTTGGCTTACTTGGTTTTTCCCTACATTGGCCATATTATGTGAACCCAAGCTTGTTGACATTTGATAGTTCAAACTTTTTGTTCATGTATAAAGTTTGAATATCAATAGGGCGTTTTCACCAAGATAACTGGCAAGATCCTTTTGCTTGCATGAAAACATCAACAATCTCAGAGATTTTGAAGAAGGTGGAAAGGAATATAATTCCCAAATTTTAAGTTGGCATTGTTCATTGAAGCCAAGTTATTGGGAAACTTACAGAGCTTTGTATGGCGTTCCACTATGGCGGCCAAAATTCTTCGTGAGAAGAAAGAAAAATTTTGCTACTAAAGTCATGCGTTGCACGGAATGCTTTAGTTATAATTTTTACCTTATTACCTTATCTAAAAAGCATTTTAAAGGTGCGGAAATAATGAGGTCTGAAACATTTCAGAACGCTTTATCTCCAAAATAATGCAAACTTATGGCAAAAAATCTCCCCAACAATGAGTGACACTGATGTCTAGAATATTCGAAAAGTTTTGAATTTAGAATTTTGATGACGTCAGGTGATATCGCCCAATTACGTGCAAAACAAATGCGAATTTTGACAATCATTTGTCAAACTTGCTATGGTATTTACTTTAAATGTAATTAATTTGGCAGTTTTAGTTACTTACCTGGATCTCTAAGAGGGCTTCCATAGCCTCCTAAAGAAAAAAACCAAACAACATATATGTTGAGACATATATGCAAGGCATTTTCAGGAGAACGGAGACAAGCTTCATTTCACAGAATGGACAGCGAATGAGACCATTGCTATTAAGAAGGCTCAAAATGGTTTCCAGCACATTCCAGCTCTTAAACTTTGATGGGTCAGAACTACAAATTGTTATCAGTTGCTACTACAATAATGATATTTTTTAACTTTGCAAAAAGTTGTATCTTTACATGCTAATCATTATTCAATAATAAAAAATGGGGGTCACCGCGCTCGTTTTGAGTTATAAGCACTTTAAGGCAAAATTAAGGGTGTTTTTAACAGACTAAACTGTTGCTATGGTAGCCAATGACGTCATAAAAATGGTTACAACTTGTTTAGCAATGATTGGACATTTGTTTGATATCCCTATTGTAGCAGAAACTGATAACAATTTCTAGTACTGACCCATCAAAGTTCAAGAACTGGAAAAGTGCTGGATACCATTGTCAGCCTCCTTTAGTAACGACCTCCACCCGATTGGTCTGATACTTAGGTTACCTGACAATCATACAGCTTTACTCAATGTTTTTTTTTAATTTCTTTCAAAACTTTATATTTTTTCCTGAACGTGAAAGCCTGGTACGGTGTACAGGGCATTTATACATCTAAGAAGTGGACAATCCAGATCTTTAGTCCTTCGCAGTGTCATGTAAGGTATAACGCCTAGTTTATGAAACCACACAGATGGAACTTGCTGCGAACATTACCTTTCTATCACAGCAACTGATAATTTTCAATCCTTACCTCGATGTCTTAGAGGTGCTCTTATTCTAGCGTCATTAACAGCTAAAAACGATTTCAAAAGAAATGATTAAGGTTTTTATAGCTGGTGTCCCTTTTCCTAATTGTTTAAGAACTTTTCGTTTGTTTACTTAAACTATTACTGTGGCAAGCAAACGTGAGTCAAAACAGTGTTTGACACTCTTGTTTTATAACTATGGACATCGGATCTGCCAGACACCTGGGCGCCAGGCCATGCAAACATTTGTCAATCATCACCACTCCCCTCAGTAAGAGCTGTTTTTGTAGTGCAGCCCAATCAAGCTCTTTTAACACCGGGCTGGTGTGAATTTTTTTTCATTTTTTGAGACATTTTGGTCCTTATAACTTCTTATTAATTCTTCAAGATCTGCAAATCTTCTAATACTATTATTGGATATATTTTTTTGGAATCTTCAAAAAGTTAAAATCCGATATGGCGGATCTAAGATAAAGGTCTTTTTAAATGTATGAAGTCATTTCGGCTTGATACGGCATATTACAATTGGCACGTGACTACCTCTAAAATGAACGTTTCTGGATGCTTTATACACTCTTCAAGTCTAATTACTAAAGGCTGAATATTTTTGGGGACACTTAGGGAAGACACCTTGGATCACTCCAAGCTGAATAATCTTGCTTTCTTGCATACAAAAGCAGAACGCCTGTTCGTTCACGTCACCAGAGAAAAATAAAGGTTGTTAGTGTTGAGGATTAAATATTGCATGGGCACTTAAGTTCACTGACGGTACAACTAACATACCTTGATTGTAGGCTTGATTCTGAGGGGCGGAATTGGTGACATATTCTGCGTTTAGAATTTATATAGCTGAATATATGCAGCATCAAATACGTTACTAGTGGCTTAAGAGACACGTTCAGAAAACTATGGCTTATAGAACCGCTATTTCTTCTACTACAGCAACGAGTTGCCATAAGAAATTTCCTGGTTTAACTTCCCGGCTTGGGCTGTTTGGAAAATCACACCTACAAATCTCCCTGGCAAATGCTTGTGAGTCAAATTAATCATGTTATATAATTTAGATGAACAAACCGCCTAATCATTTATTTATTTATTTATTTATTTTTAACATTTTTTTATACACGGTTAAAAATCATCAAGTAATACTAATATTTAAAGTTATAATAAAAATTAACACTAATAACGTACTAATAAACAGTCCATGCTAAATACTAATTAATGAAAATTGAAGTAGTAAATCCTAATTGAACTGTTTGATGGTCAGTCTAGGCACATGTACAAAAAGCAAATTGCACAGTTACCTGAGGATGGTGATGGAAGCTGATTTTCATGAAGAGGCACAAAATTGTTAACAGGTTGTTGTGAAATTGGTGTCACAACTAAAACAATACAAAGATGCTAGTATAATATTCCAAAACAAAAATTTATAAATGATTATATAAGTTTAAGAAATACAATAGGCCATTTCGGAGTTGCCATTTGCCTCAGTTTCAAAACGAGTCTATGTGCGAAACCATTGAAATGAAGATGACTTTGATTTGCATGAAAATAGACGTGAAGGTGCAACTCATTTTCATATGAATGGTTTTGCATGCAGACTCGTTTTGAGACAGAGACAAAGGGTAACTCCGAAACGGCCTATTAGAAAGGAAACTTAGCGGACTCCATTAGCACCAAACTTTTTGCCTTCCAATGTACGCTTAACACTCTCTTCAACTAAATGCAAACTTAATTTAAAACTATTCTTAATGCTTACCATCACTGTTAAACTGAGGCATGCTATTAGTTAAACCAGTCGAGGTGAAAAACCTTTGAAGCTCTAAAAAATACCACAAAAGTCAATGTTACGTGGAGGAGAAGTGGCGCAGTGGTGAGAGTGCTCGCCTCCCACCGATGTGGCTCGCGTTTTATTCATGGACCTGGTGTTATATATGGGTTGAGTTTGTTGTTGGTTCTCGTCCTTGCTTGGAGGGTTTTCTCCGGTTTTCCTCCCTCCAAAAAAAAACCCCAACACTTCTTAATTCCAATTCGGCCAGGGAACAGTGGATGAAGAGGCACTTCGTGGAAATTCCACTGCATATTATTATTATTATTATTATTATTATTATTACTATTATTATTATTATTATTATAAAAACAATACCGTGAATCGCGAATATCTTGTACACAAGCCATTATTAGTGACGGGAAAAGCCATAATACAATGCAGCAGAAACAAAACGCTTTTTAGAGGTACGGGAATGACTTTTTTCGGACAAAGACCTCGATAATTCGAACTTAGTCATTATTCTCGATCAAGATGTGTTTTGGGCAAAGCTCTCGATCTACCCAGTAATGTAAATGAGTACTAGAAAATTATTGGGGGTAGAAGCTGATTGAAATATTTTGTATTCCTCATTGGCACTTATAAAACCAAAGCAACAAATCGATAAAGTTTGCCAGATCTATTGCACATGTATGGATAGTGTATCAATAGGCTTTAGTTATCTTATAAACCCCCTTTATCACAGTTTTTGAGCTTACCACTTCCTTCCTCAGGTTTCTTGGGAGGAGGGTTGTCCAGTGTGATAGCTTGATACACAGTTGCTAAAGGACATAAAGTAACAAAACCTTTTATACGTACAAAATTAATCTTGAGAAAGGTGCGAACATTACCTCGGGTGAAGCCAAATCAAAATTAAATTGCAATAACAATCAATAGATAATAATCAGAATGATTCTCCATGCGAAATGTCTCCTTATTTGTAATTATTTTTTGCAATATGATATATGCTTTCCGATGAAATAAATTGCGATATTAATCAATAAATAGTAATAACAATGATTCTCTATGAGAAAGTTCTCCTTATTTGCGATTATTTTTCTTCAATATGAGGACTGAGGCTATGAACCCTCATATAATCGCTACCGCTACAGAAGCTAATTGACTACAGGTACCTTATGGTGAAAGTAAACTGATGTCTACTGTTTAACTCACCAAAGTTAGATGGAACTTCTGTTTCACTTTGATCATTAAGATATTGAGGCGTCCCTTGTGAAACAAGGAAACGATGACTGAAATAAGCTTCTAGATTAATAGATAGCCACCTAGAAGTTTCTTTTGACTGTACATTAACCAGATATGTCCAGGATTGAACGCTTAAGAGATACACGCTCTTTGTAATAGCCATCAGAAAGTGTCGTCACTGATAACAGTTTTTTTCACGTAAACACACATAATTATGTCAAATATGAAGTAGTATGAAAATGGCCAATTACTTAGACATATGAAGTACTTGTTCAACAATACCTGCGTTCAATCCTGGACAAAAGTGACATTAACACGATCACTTTTCCAAAAAGATATTCTTGAACTATAGAAAAAAAAAACTCTTCCCAAGAGTAGCAGTTTATTCTTCTACGTGACCTCAAAAAATGAAGCAGCTTTCCTATTGTTTATTTATCTACCTTCTTTTTGCGCACTATCCTTTAAAATCCCTGTTGAATCAGATACTGTTTGAAGCAACGCGTCTGTCAAAAATAGTTAAATAAGAGAATATTGAGTCTCTGTTTCAGGCTAGGGTTATGGAGTTACAATGGAACTGACCTTCACTTTTAAGCTCTCAAACTCCTTATTCAATGCTGTTAAAACAGCGAATAACTAAATATTCGAAAAACTTCATTTCAAAGTGTCCACATGGGAAATTAATTTAGTATAGTGCAAAATGTACCTGGAGAAAGCGTCCGCGTTTGTCAAGGGATTGTTAAAAATATGTTTGGCATGTGCAAAATTCTTTAAAAAGTTCCTTAAATGAAATATCCGAAAAGAGATCAGGTTATTCTCCAATTACTTTGGGCAAGGAGTCAAGTATCGTTTCAGCGTAATTCAAATGAACTCACTGCAACGACTTTAAACCTTACAATTTCTTCAGCTTTAGAGTGTGTCTTTAAAGTTAGGAACACCTTTAATGCCAGCCCATTCGAGATATTTTGAAAGGCCCTTTTAAATAACAACAACAACAGTTCATTCAGTATTCCCATATGTATACGTGGTCACCTACTTCATTAATCAATATAATATATTAAATAATATTGCATACTTTATAGTTAATTTTAGACTGATTTCCTTTTTAACATTGAATCATAAATATAAGCAGCGATGGTCCTACGATAAAAGGATCAACACTGTTAAATAGAAACAAAATTTTTGAGATATTGTCTAGATCATTAGAATTTTGATATTTGTCATATATTTCATCAAAACATTTTTTGCGTATATCATTATAATGATGACAAGAAAATAAGAAATGTATTTCGTCTTCAATCTCATCTGAATGACAAAGAGAGCAGATTCCTAAATTTTCAGGTGTCTTGTTGTGCCTTCCAGTTTCAATTCATAGATTATGATTTCCAAGGCGAAATTTATTCATTTGTTTCTTGTGGAGTGTGTTTTTTATTGGATCCAAAAAGTCCGTTTTGTGGCAATCCTAAATACCTAAATGACAGGTTCCCTACCCTTTAGTATACTCCAACTAGTGAAGACTACCCTGTTGTATGTGCGTACAGCCTGAAACAGATTCTTCTTTCGGGCGTAGCCTCCTCGTTTAGCCTCCTATTCTCATTCATTATTAGGACGCGATATTCCGCAGTGCGTGGATTACATAACCCTGTTTGTTGATGATAGTTGTGTGATGTAATGCTTAATTACCACGTGCAATATCTCCTTATTTAAAGATCCCTTTGCTTTGATTCAGCACATTTCGAAAGAGAATCGAAACGCAAACCGGGAAGTCTGGAGAAATTGTCGACCCACCCACCTCCCCTTCGGCGACGTGTTCACAGCCACAGTGCTTTCGCATCCAGGTGCTCATTGCCTCGGCCACAATCTTCCCATAACTTATCCACGCAATACAATTAGCGGCATATTAATGAGTGAGGATGGAATACTGTAAGATGTGTGCTTTAAAATTAAACGGCTCAGTCGCGTGATCTGCTAAAAATTACAAAAATCTGTTATATATATTTTTTGTTAAATGCTGCATCATTTTAGGTACTACAGATGATACCTTCGGAGGCTGGAAGGATGCCTTCATTGCCAACGTCATTTTCACTTGCTTGCACAGTTGTTACTGTAAAATGTTAAATAAATCGTCAAAAATGGAACAACGTTAGACAAGACCATAATCAGAAAAAGGCCGTTAAAGTAAATAGAAATGAAAAATGGTACTGGATATGTTACTTTCGTACATTATTAAGAGTTGTATGTGCATCACTTGTCGCAGTCATTTTCATTAATTTTATCGTCGAGGAAGGATTTTTTCTTGTACATCATTTGCCGTCAAGAAATGACAAAAGGAGAGGCGACTGGTACCCAGTAGGGTAATGTGAGGAATTATAAACTAACCGTCACTGTTCTCTAATGAGTGATGTTGATTTTTCTTCTCATCAAACGCAGGAGCTGGTGAAATAAAACAAATGAACAAACAGAAACAACATATAGTAAAGTAATACATACTAGTAAACAAAAACAATAGCTTAGCGTACTCAAACGTCTGTTGTACACATAAGTCCCCAGTTGCATTCCTCAAATGCTGTAGTTTGCATATTCCGTCCAGAGTTTTACAGATGTCAATGAAAATGAGTGTCAATAATTTGCAACCTAATATGCAGTAAACCGGTACGTGATAAATTATAAGATTCACTTTGGAAATCTTAGTCCCTACTGAAGACAAACTACTTAATTTATTAACATTTACTTATTTTTTTTCAAAATTCAAGCAAAATAATTCACATAAACCCAAAAAATTAGTCATGCATTCAGTGCTGATGTAGCAATATAAGGAAATGTTTTTGCCTGACCTACCTATAAACATTTCATTTTTATCTTCAAAGAAGTTCTTCTTCTCTGCATTTTCTCAAAAGAAATGAGAGCTCTGTTAGATAACACTCACTGATCAAAGATAAAACTATTTATTTGGTTTTATAAATTAATCAGTAATTTTATTGTATTGGATTAAATGTGTTCATTGTATTGTAGGGCGGTTCTTGAATACCTTTTCAAAACAATTGTTTTTCTTGCTTTACTTTTTCTTTTACGTACAAATGACTATTAACTGTAAAAGTCGAAGTGTGGTTTTATTTTCAAACTCTATTTCATCGACTCACAGCTTACTCGCACGACGAAATAGTGACGACTGTAAAGTGACTTCGATTAATTAATATAACCTAAATGATTGAAGGAACCGGGTCTTTCACTCATTTAGCGGCAGCCAAGAAGCTAATTTATCATAATTCATCAGACATCATCAATATCTGCTCTGCACTCTCAGGAGAAACGCGTTAAATTTCATTTCCTTTTCCCAGTAGGGTCCCCAGCAAAATCTTCCAACCAGCAAGCATACACCCCAACTAATCACCAACAACGTCCACCAATTGATTAAGTGGGTGTGGTTAAACGCCCATATTATTAAAAACCTTCCTCGGGGAGAAGGAATTAAGTTGAATAAATTATCCGTATAATAATTCTTTCAACATAGGAGTGTTGAGAGACTAAGGAACATCTAATTTACGAAAAACTTTCTTTGCGACGGTGTGTACTTTGCGTTCCACGATAAACAGCTTGGGGGCCGCAGAAGGAATAGAACAGGCGTTTTCATAAAAGAGAAACAAACACTTTGCGAGGGACATCTATAAAAGGCTTTTATCCGTCAGTATATGATGATAAAGGCTAAATTTTTATATTTAAAAGTTTTTAAATTTTCCTACCAGAAGAGACACAATCTTCAATGTAGGTAACCAAGTTCCCTTCTTCATCTTTAAATAGTTTCGTGTCTTTGGGTCTAAGAAAAGACGGATAGAATATCTAAACATGTAGAAACACTACGTATGTTTTTATATTAAACATAGTTAAAAAGTTTAGGGTGTTCTATTAAACAGAACCAAAGAAACAATATCGTAGCCTGCTATTGATCTTTAAAAGGCTGAAGGGTAAGAGAGCTTTAGAAAAGACAGTTGCCTTTGCGGCCAGGGATTTTTTCCATAGTTGGATTTCAGATAGCCAACGAAAATTACTAGAATTTGCTAGATACAAGAGGAATATAAAACTAAATTCACTCCTTTATATTATAATTACTTACAGATGAAATCGTTTATGTTTACTGCTTGTAATGAACTTGTGCAACATTTTCTTTGCGTGTTTCTTGCTCAAACGTCTCTTCATTGCATCTGTAGTTTTCTTTTTCAAATGCACTTTACGATTAACTAATAATTTAACTCGACGACATTTCAAGGCTGCTGGCCGATTATGACCTTAGCAAAGAAAAACACAAGTTTTAGTACAAATTGAAAAGGAAACTAGTGCAGATATGTCTAGAGTTGTTAGCATTATTTGCACCTTTATGGCGGACATCAATCTCGTCCCCAGAGCCCGCTTTTCTTTTGGTCAGCACCAAGAACGCGAACTCTGACCAGGTCCGATTTCTGAGCATGTGCAGAGTGCTCATTTTCAATCTTCAGCAAATCAGATTTGAGCATAAGGAACTAGGCTTGATTTCCGCCGTCCTCTCGTGTGTAATCGAGCCTAATAAAGGACCCAACTTGGCGAGAGTCCACGTTCATGGTGTTGACCAAAATAAAAGCGGGCTCTCAAGATTGGGCGAACATAATCCCCACGATAAAGCATCACAAGTGGACACTTTATTAGTGCTTACGCGCATGCTCGGGATGCAGTGGACATACTGTGCACACAATAAAGGACCTCTTGATCCCTCGCGGTGTTTTAGACTTGGAGGCAATAATATCCCATCAGTAAGTGAGTAGAGTCATCATCATCATCATCAGTAAAAATAGTATTCCTTGCTACTGTAGTGGCGGGATACCAAATGAGGTGCCGCTTTATTTTTTTTTTTTTACCAAGGAAAGGATTTTATATCATAAAATAACAACAGCGCAAGCTATCTAAAAAAGTAAAGTTATTGGTGCACTTACCTTTAAGGTGAATGTGACCATGATAAGCCAATGGTTTGTGACTCTTTGGATGTCTCAAGTGTTTACCATGAAATAACTGCACGTGTTTATGATGATGGTCCTTTTGTCGCTTCCCTTTGTGTTTTCCCCAAACAACACTTATCAATAACACAAGGATAACAAAAGCACTGACGATACAGTAACACTTCATTGTTTTGGATAATGATTTAAACAATCGGTCTGTTATTTTCAACTTGTAAAGATACCGTTTGCAAGGCTCATCTAGATTACCGCACTTCAACAAGACCTGAAGCTCTCGACTTCAAAAGTGTCCAATTCATCTAGAATTAGACCTAGATAAATAATCAACAACATTTTGAACTTCAGTAATAAATAAGTAATGGCATAGAGGCGAAATTCTCTTACATCCTGGAACGTTTTATCATGCGTACGAAGGTGATAACAATGTTATCTTCGAGCCTAATAAACGGAAATAGCAAATAAAGCAGCAATTTACGTTACAATTCGCTTTTATTTCATTAATTGGTCGTCTTCGCGGAAATTCGTACAAGCAAGTTGGGCGTGTCTCGTATTCAAAGTCTTCAGGTACCAGGCCTTCACTTTGAAAAGCTGTAATAGATTGATGAAGTTTAGCAGCAGGAGATATATAACGAGCACTGCATGTAAAACACTGGCTGCCTTCCGAAATCTTATATACCATATATATTCTGCTCGACGATATCGATGCCCGGACAGGAACTGATTTCTTATAATTTATGTTGTCTTCAACAAATGGTATTATTTTTCTTAGTACCACAATATGGCTGCCCTTGAATTTGCTTTCTATGAACTAAGCAATTTGCTCTTAGTGAAGATGATCTCAAACTTTAACAGCCAACGCCATAAAAACAGAAGGAGTGGAGATAACGAGGCAGGTTGTGTGCCATTTTAACAAAAGGCAAAGTGTAGTCATTGGGGTAAATAGACACTGCGCCGTATTCAGTTTACGACAATTAGCATATCATCGATATTGCTTTTACACCTAATAACCAGTTAAATCTTCACTGTAGAGAGGAAACGGACATTTCTAGGACATAAGGATATTTCTTCTTACGTAAACAAGTCATGAATTTTGGCGATAGATGGCTACCCAACGTGCCAAGCGATTGCATCTGTGGAAGCCGTACACTCCTACAGTGATGAATAGAACTGGTGATTGACGAAATAACCATACTATTTCCCTCTTGCTGGGTGTTTTATTGCTTCCAGAAGTTTGGTGGCACAAAAGTATGGGGGAGATAACTATTTATAGTTTAAGCTCTTATCAAAATGAAACCCTTAATTTTTTTAGGAAGGTTAAGCGCGTTTGTGCTTGAAATCTTCGTAGTCCATTCGACCAGTGTTCGGTTTTTGCGTTCCCTGTATTTTTTGTGGATCCGTGTTTACGCTTGATTTTCTGATCATGCTTGAAAGCCTAAGGGGTCTGTGAACTCATTAGCGCTCTTTCATTTCCTTTAAGATATATTTACCATAAGGTGGCGGCTCTTGTGTTTTTAAGCGATTTCATGTGGAGAGGCGGCTATCTATTATAGCATTTGAAACCAAACAAATTGTCTTTGACAGTGTGTTATGGGAACAATTTAACACTTATACAGTGATTTATCACCCCAGTAAGTAGACATTCATTTGCTTAATCATTGCATTTGAACGAAGACGATATTTTTGCAACTGTACTGTAACTTTGTCAAAAAGACAATATGTCTTCTTTTACTATCGATGCAATACTGGAGAAACGACAAGAATGCACGGTTGACAGAAAGGTTCAAATCAGTTGCAGAAGATTCGACGAGGAAAGAAGTAGCGGCGGCATCGGTGAGTTGTTTTGTTAATAGCAATGACTTATCCAACAACAGGAACTAAGTCGCGAAATTGTTGATCGGTGTTTCTTCTATATTCGTCAGGTTATGACAAGGAAAAATTGTATATGAGTGAAGAAGAGGAAATCAGCGAGGACGACGAAAAAACATTTTCTTCACAAAATGATTCCTGTCTCGCCCATAAAAGGCGGCGCCGACGCACGGCATTTACAAGCGGTCAACTGAAAACGCTAGAACATAAATTCACGAAAAAGAAGTACTTATCTATCAGCGAAAGAAACAACTTGGCTAAGAGTCTTAAATTAAGCGACACTCAAGTCAAAACCTGGTTTCAAAACAGACGTACCAAGTGGAAAAAACAGATCTCTACTGAGCTTGAGTCAGGTCTACACAGTAACTCTTTGCCTTGTGTTTACCCGCAGCAGTATTCACCTTTTACATCTAGAAATTTCTTCAACCAAAACATGTCAATGCCAGCAGCGGAACCTTGGACTTATTCTTTAGAGAACTGGTATCAGACGAGTAATTTACAAGTCATGTATTCAAACATGTCTTTGTACAACTACATCTCTCCCTACCACTGAGAGACAATCACGGAGCCAATGTTAGTGAAGATAGTGTCGTGTCCACTTCTGACTGAACAACATCAATAACAGCTTTATTGAAATCTTGCTTGCAAATTACATCTAAATTATACAATATTTAGCTTATATCGATTTGTTGATGTTGCGGTATTTTTCAATTGCAGCGTGCTGATAATGAAAACTAGAAAACTAATTTGGTACAAGCTGTGATCAATAACTGAACACAGGAAATTTGTCATCATTTCGACACAGTTAACATTGAGGGAGAGACTGCAATGGCAGTCAGCCCAGTGTGACATCAGAGAATGTTATGTTAAGGAGATTTTTGACATGCAAAGTTTAAAATTTATTTCTATAGAGGTCTACGTTCTGCGTTGCACCATCGCCTCTTACCGCTGCCAAAATACTGTCTGCACATAAATAACTAAATAAACATGGTATTAATTCACGGTCCATATGAAGTGATAGAAACGCACATTAGTTTATCTAAAAACATCTTGTATATAAGCGGATAATGAACTTCCGACATTTTGGTCCCTAACCCATTAGTCAAGGAATAGAAAAAAAAAAATCCGCCCTCAACTTTGACGGCAATCGATCTGTTTAGTTTTGTTATTCATAGTCTGGTCATGATGTCAATCACCAGTTTTTATGAAAACCTTGGAGTGGTTTGTAATAGGTTCAAGACAAAACTTGTAAAACGTTTCTCTGTCACATATGGCGCATCTTGAAATCTTTAGTGTATACTGTTTGTATTCGGTCTCAATTGTAACAATCCTTGTTCCGTTTCGTTTGTTCTTTTCCTCTTTCAGTTACTGTTTGTGGTGAGCGGGAATGGCACAGTGGCGGAGCGCTCGCCTCCTCCAATGTGTCTTGGGTTCGAGTTTGTTGTTGGTTTTCGCCTCTGGGTAATCCAGTTTTCCTCCTTCCTGAAAAAATTTCCAAATTCTAATTCGCTTTGTATAGAGCGGCACCTGTGTGAAAACCAGCTAGGGGTGATGTGATTTTCTCTCTAAATATAGTAAATTTATTTTTACCTTAACAAACCTATATTTTAAGGTTTCCATCGATTTGAAAGTGACTTTGTACATCACATAAGCCTACTCAACATACCGTGACATAGCCCCTTAAATTTGTCAGTCCCAGTCCAATCTTTGATAAACGAGAACTTGGGATCTTGCAGCACCAAACAAAATAAACAAGATGTATTTCGTTATTGCTATTGTCGAATATACTAAGAAAAACATAATAAAATTTACTATTCACCGTACAAAGTGTATCTAGGCAACTTACTGCATCTCTGGTGCATTCAAACTTGTATAGTTAAGTTTCTTAAGTTCTGTTCATTGAGGAGTCTGTTTAATTAAATAATTACTCGGGTAATTCTACAATCACATAATCATTGAAACAGGAATGTTCTTGGTACCATCTTGTAAAGTGAACGGCCTTTGAGTTACAGGACAGAAAGAAAAAGTCCGGACAGATTGTTGTCATATTTAACTGTGAAGCAATAATTAAAGTCGACTTCTTAACACTGTTGTAACTGGCGAGGTTGCCTTTTCTCTTTGGAATTTAGATAAATTTTCCAGACTCTTTTCAAAAGGACATGGTAGGAGGTAGCGTTTATGATTCTTGTGTAGTAAGAGTTCTTTATTTTAATTTTGGTAGACCTACGCTGCGTGAGTCGGAGACCTTTTCTATCTAAAGCAGCTTTTTGATATTCGATTAGTACTAAGCTTAAGCTTCTCGGAAGGCTGTGAAAACAGCTGGAGCCAGTTGTACCGAAAAGTATCATTTTGATACTTTTCATGTTGATCCTGATGACTCAAAAAATAAAGAAATAAAAACACATTTGCTTTGAGTTGTTTTAAAAAACTCAACTCTGACACGAAAACAAAATAGAGCAACAAGAACTCCCCCCCCCCCCTCCGAAAACGGAAACTAAATACTGTGTGAGGTTATCTTATATCGGTGTCTTGCAAAATAAAACGCCCAAGTTTAGTCCTTGAGCTGAACAAAGAAGGCTACAAGACACAGCATGTTTTCAACTAGAAGACATCTCGGCATGTCATACGATTATAAAGTAAAGCAGCTATGTATCAGTAGATGCCTATTTAATATTGGAAAATGGCGAACTTAGATGGAAGAAGTTAACTGGAGATTTAACGGCATGCTTGAACCAAAAAATATCGTATGAAAAAACATAAGATAAATTTTAAATTTATACTCGAATTTATAGAAAGGGAGGAGAATAGAGAACTGGCGAGAATCAGAACATTTTTAGTGATCATGAATGAAGCCATTTCTGAAAGAATACATACAAGTTCTAAAATGTTAACTTTACTTATCCCTTGTCTTCTCATCATGTTTTACTCTAAGCTTTCAAAATTTTAGATCCTTACCTACCCAACAACCAAGCCAGGAAAAAACCGCAAAATAAGAAAGCCGCCAAAACAGTTCGACAAGATTACCAAACATCAAAGAGATATTAGCTTTATTTGTTGTTTTATTTACCATATAGAAAGACGTCGCATGAAATAAAAGTTATCAATTTCAACAACAAACTCTAAAGAGTTTAGGGTCGCGGGGGGCACCTTAGGCAATAATTATGCATTTATTTAAAGCGTATGCACGAAGCCCTGACATCGACAAGTGTGCGGAATATTCATGACTGAATTAAATATGGAGCGTGATTTGAAGTGTTCACGTGTGGCACGGACCCTGTGGCCCCAGTCAACCGAACAGCAAAAGATTTAAGTCGTAGAAGTCGTAGACACAAAACATTTGTTTGCATTTAAAAATCAGCTGCAAGAGATTTTGTCTTGTTAATGAAATCAGTTTATTTTACAACGTCTTTTGGTAGTATTTTTTTTTCTTTGTAAAACCGAGAGCATTCTGCTCCGCATTGTTCTTTTCTGGTCTCAACATTAAAGCGTGGAATGTAATTACTATTATTAGTATTTACCAAACTTGGCACTTGTGTTTTATTCGAAACACCTTCGGAAATCTGAAAGTTTGGACTTTTCCGACAATTTTGTGTCCAAGAATACAGCGCAGATTTAGAACTTCATGAGCTGGCACTGCAGAGAGGTAAACCAGGAATACTGTAGTGTGTCATGACGGAAGCGGAGTCTAAAAAGAGCGCTTTTAAAAAAAGATAGAGGGCGTTAAATTCAAATTTGCGCATTTAAACGACTTTTACTCGCCTGCAAAGTTTAAAGTAAAATATCCGCTCCTGTCATGACACACTAGAGGTTTTGACTGATCTATTTTTGATAAAATCACAAAGTGCTGTCTTCTATTCGATCCGCAAACTTAGACAAAAAATCATGGACTTTAAGGTTTGGCACAGATGGCGCTCTAGCGTCGCCGTTAAGAACAATCTACCAAATCAAAGACATCATTCGCAAACTTCCATCATTCTTTTATGTCTCTTGAAAATTTCAGCTCAATCGCACCCAAAACAGCGTTTTAAAAGATGAAGGACAAGCAAAATTTTGCCTAATGAATTTATTCATGGCTAGGTGTCCCCCGCGACCTTAAAGCATGTTCAAACGAATTACACTTTGCAGGAAACAAAAAATCCATGAAACGATTAACGTTAGTGCTGAGCTATATGAAGTCATCAAGATGCTGTTTTCAATATAGTAAGAAAATTGTTCTGGCAAGAACTTGGTATACATATAAAAAGAAATTAAATTGTACTGTATTTCTAAGATGGACTATCAAATGCCAACTATACAAGGGTAGTTTTCTATATTAAAACCTATTCTACTGTAAGTGAAGAAAGAGCAACATATACCAGGGCACAGAAGTTAGCCTTTATAAAAGTCTACTGTCACAACATTGTTAGAAAGAAGCTTCTCTGTACTACCTTGCCCTATATCCAAGACAACTACTCACGCCCGTGAATAGTCAGATTTGACTTCGTTAACTTACTTACCACTGAGCACTTTATGCGATGTTGATTTTTTAGCACAGGATCCATGCATGTTACAGTTTATCTTGTTAACTCTCCCACGGAGCTTTAATTAGTTCAGGTACAATTTCCTATTAAGAAATTCAAACAAGGCAGAAATAAAACTATTCATCGACTGCACTATTTGGAATCTGCCTGGCTTTCTTAGCCACCCCCAAAGACAAAGGCTTTTCGAATCTGTTGATTTACACGTATCGTAAAGAAAATCGATACAAGCCCGAAGCCTCAAAATGTCTTTTGCACGGTGTAAAACAGATACGACTTAAAGGACAAGAGATTTATTTACACGTCGAGTGTCTTTATTTTTCCGTATAACCTTCTTTACAGAGACCATTGTTTACCAATTAACTGCACGACGAGTGTGGAAAAAAGAAAACAGCGTGTCGTGCCATGAGCTGGGCGGATGCAACGTAATCTGCTAGGTGGAAACATTAATTTCAGGAGATCCGCGTGCATTTTTAAGCATTATTTCTCCTTTCTATAAGAATTGTACTTATTGAAGCACGGGCATATACCGATAAACACTAACAAAGTACATATTGAAAGTTGTCCAGCCTAAAAAACCACGGTCTGGATGTATTTGGATAATGACTCCAAGCACCGCCCTCAGAGCTTCAGTTATTATTGCACTTTAAATGTCGAGTATTGCTTACTATTACGGGGTCATTTCCCGATTAAGGAGGTCTTTTCGCTGAGAGGTATTTGATGGTATTAAATACTAACTAACTAGAAACGATAAGTACTAGACAGGTGAGTCAATGAGCACGTTTTAAGTGCTATGTGAAAATTCCATTCGGAAAAAATAAACGCTAAGAAAGCGATGCAAAAACATAATGGAGTTCTGGAAATAGCCAGCCGCACATCTGGTAATCAGCTTGGTTTTATGACTTTTATTGTCAGCTTATAATGCATGAGATAATTTGTGCATCATGGAAAATCGAATTTTTTTGCTTATAGTGTCTCCATCGTGTTGGAAGTTTCTTCGAGAAAGCAAAATTAACAATGAAATCTACACCACATAGATTTTTTCCGCGCTGATAATCAGGGTATTTAAAAATAATTATCAATAAGCAGTGCCACCGACAAACGAGTTGCCTAGATTATCTGTTTGAAGCTCCATCTGTAAAACACTTAACTGACGAGTGAAAACACGCAGAAATGCATTAGTTGTCAACGTTTCAAAGCCTGAGTATTTCAAAATATTGGAGGGAGGCCTAATCTATAATTACCGTGCATAATAAATATCGAGCCAACTTATGTTTCTATAAAACAACAAGGCCGGTTATACTGGAATACAAATGCTGAAGATCGAGCGATATTGGAACTGAAATTGGCACAGAATATACCGCAGGGCCGAATTAAGAGAAATTTAGTCAGGATCGAGTAACCACTCTCCTAAAAAGCGTTATAAATTTGTTGTGACTGTTAAAATAATAATAAAAAATAATATAAAAAATAGATAAAAATAAATAATTAATTAAATAAATAATGTCCTGTCCCACAAGAAAACGCTGTTTTCTGCCTTAGGCAACATCAGAAAGAATTCTTGAGATCAGTTGTCGACTTTTCATTATTTTTCTCCTAACGTCCTAAGGATGACTTTTTCTAAAAAAGAAAACAAACAAACTATGGATAAGAATTAAATTAATTCATCGATTTACAGTCCCCTGTTCTCTCTTTTACCCCGTTAGTATGTGAAAGAAATGGTTAATCCCAAATTGAAGTCTTCCATGATTTAGTGTGTTTAGTGTGTTTATTTTCAAGTCTCAGAGAATGCGGAATCTAAAAGTTCACTGGCATATCTACTGGGGACGTTCTAGTAAATGCCGATAAATTGAAACACTCTAAATAGGAAACATTTATTTCCAGATTATGTTCGAAATGGAAACGATTAGTTTTTAAAGGAGATCTTTTGTATTATTCGATCGATAAAGGCAAGAGTGGTCGTTGTGAGGTTCTCGTCTCGACCACGCAAGTCCTGATAATTTCCGCGAAGTTTTGAGCGGGCTTCCGCTCCCTGCGGGTCAGTTTAAAGCCCGGGGGGGGGGGGGTACTCCCATATATGGGCTATATAGGTATGTGCCGCGGGATAGGGTATGATTTTTGAGGTTCTCGGTCCTTAAATAGGGTATCATTTTTGCTCCTTTTGGCATTGTGTTCCCGCTGTTATCCTTAGATAGGGTACCTAAATTCTATCAGCTAAAATAAATGCCAAACTATCCGTTCAACTAGTAGCAAAGCGATTTTGTAAAGATTTGTGTTTTGCCGTGTGAAGTTAGCCGTTATTTGGATCGTCACCCATCGCTTCTCCTCTCCTTGAATAGGGTGTCATTTTTCGGGTTTGAGCCTTAAAAAGGGTATCAATTTTCGTTTTCTTTATCCTTAAATAGGGTCAGGGTTTAAGAACCTTCGCGGCACACCCCTATCCGAAATTTATGGGAGTACCCCCCCCCCCCCCCCGGGGTTTAAAGGCAAATTTTCATTCAAACTACGGGAAAAAACATTAACCAAAGGTGCTCCAGAATACATGTTGTGTGCTGGGAGCACATGACCTAATGATGTATCAATCTACAGGCACTTTGACGTTTTACGTTAAATTGGTGATTTAGTTAGCTAAGCGACGGCATTATTAAAAATAGGAACTCCTCGTCTTGCACGCGTAAATAATCAGGTGTTGAAAGTCAAAAGAGTTTATTGGGAATTGTTATAAATCTCAATTGAAGGGATAACGAACTTCTTCTCCGTAATCATTTCTTTTCCCTGTTTTGATAAATCTGATCAACAGATCCATACTTATTAAAATCTTCTAATGGATACAATCAGTGACACACACAAAAGCACACAGTCCCGCAGTTCACTTTACCTATGTATATGATGTTTATTATATTTTTAAAGTGGTAAAAATTCCAACCGTTCTGACTTTACACGTATGTAAATGTCTCGTTTTCCTAACGTCTCATAGCGATTCTTATGACGAATTCTACACATGTTTTTTAATAAAAAATGAGTGGGTCAGTATCTTAGTTATATCAGATAGACTGGGTGAAGTAATCTTATAATAATTCGTGTATGTCATGTCGTGTACTTCCAGAAGCATGTTCTATGTACTTAGGAGAATGCTATATTGTAAACCTTTGCATGAAAGATATATTTATGCGATATAATTAAATAAAAGAAAGAAAAAAATCGTAATGCCCTAATTAAAATTGATTAAATTGTTAGACAGTATTTGGGCAAAACTTGCAGGAAAGAATATCCCAATAATTTATTGTGGTTTCCTTTGGTTTCATTTTCCTTCATTCCGTCACAGTAAAAAGTCAGTAATTGATTCTGGACTCTTCCTGTGACCGATTTCTCAACTGCGGTAATTGTCTTAATAAAACATACCGTGCTGTTCGAAATATATTTTGAACAGTACAAGTCTATGGAAAAATGATGAGATAATATGTTAAATTCGAAAGAAATTTCGTAGATACTAAGTTGTCCAATGTCATTCATGCTTCCACAGAATTTATATGCCAATAATGATTAACAGCTTCTTGTGGAAAGTACTTATATCATCCCATGGGGTGACCCAAATGGGTGGATATTTGACTTTACTACTTGGAGGTTTGACGAAGGACAAAAACTTGGTATAACATTGTAGTTATACGGTAAAGAATGCATCGGAGGTGTAAATTGTCCATAGCAAGGAAACACTGTCTGTATTGGACGAAACATAGCATTTGCGTCTTCCCATTGCAAGCTTGTCTCAAACTCAGGCGCCATTTGCTTTTTCCATTTTGTGCGCCGGTTCTGGAACCAAGTTTTGACTTGAGTGTCCGTGAGACGAAGACTCTTGGCCAAGTAGTTTCTTTCTGTGATCGTTAGATATTTCTTATCTCGAAACTTTTGCTCTAAGGATTTTAGCTGACTACTTGTGAATGCAGTTCGTCTTCTCCGCATCTTGTTAATAAGATCCGGTTCTCGTCTTTGTAACTCAGTCTCGTCGATAAAGTCGCGTTCATCGCCAAATGCCACTGACTTTGCGGGGTAATGCTCTATGAAAATCAAGGAAATATATATGTTTTTAAAATTGGAACTCTTCATATGGGTTAGGCCAACTCAATTTATCGAACCTTAATTTAAAAACAATTTTCTACTTAAAAAGCACAAACCTGTCAGCTCCGTTTGTTGCGTTCTTGATTCACTTAGACAAGTTTGTTCCAGAACAGCGTCAGCTGTTTCTTCTTGCTCTGATTTCCCCAAGATCGCGTTTATGCTAAAACATGCCATGGTAGTCGTGCTATGAGGACCAAATACGCCCTTCGACAGGTCTAAATATTAAAGGCAACAACTATTTGTAATTGCTAAATATTATGATACCAGCATCCGGACTGCACTAATCTGTTTGACAGCCAATTAGAGAAAGTCTGCCAACCTTCACTTATTTCCACTTTACACAACAAAGAGCCGGTAAATGATTGGAGTTATTGTAAACAGACATGTAAGCGCTTGTCACCTGAGATGGTTCAACTCTAATGAGATCATCAAATGCTTCGCCGGCTAAGAGAGCCATTAAACATCACTAGCAGTACATACTTTGGTAAGTTGATCACCGTTCACAACTTGTTTCCGCTTTTCAACGTTGATAAAAACAGTATATTTCAAATACAATCGACCAAATTACGGGAAAATAACATCGTGGCTTGCTATTATAATTTCATTACTTCGTGGGCTTCAGGAAGGAATGGCTTATCATTTTTAATTGTTGCGTGATGAAGCAGTTAATTCTTTGAATGCATGGAGGAGTTCAACAAATGTCAACCCACATTGGCAGACAATTGTCTAATCTCCTTGAGTACTGGGTTACACCTATGACGTTTTCCTGAGCTGTTTACAACAATAACCAACTGAATTCCCTTTCCCGTAATTGTTATTTATTAAAGAATGAAAAGCGATGAGGAAACGGATTTTGTTTAAGGAAAACCGACAATTATAGACAGAAGTAACATTTGTTTTTGGTTTATCATAAGAGGCTTTCGGTCGTCTGAAAATTTACACTTAAAAAACAAACAGTGGACAGAAAGGTTCTATTTTTTTCGTTTCTAAATTAAATTTGTGATGAAACCATGCGATGAATATCGGCACAGAAAGTTAACAAATTAAACCCCCTCATTCTGAACTTGATGAAAGATACGTATTTCAAGCAGAGGCCCTCCCCCACTAAGAGTTTAATTGGTAAGTTATCATCATGATCGCTGAAATCTTTACATTGTCCATTTCCGTCTTGGCGCTTGCCAGCTCTTGTTTTCCTAGAATACCGTGTACATTCAAAATTGACCAAAAAAGAAACAGATTGTCTTTAAAGAATCGTAAGACAATTCATGTATCCATATGCAACCTGTCTACAAACACTGACATGGGTTCTTAATTCACAGCTCTGTCTCTTTTGACCGTAGTCCCGTCGCGTGCCAACAACCAAATTGGCTCAAAGGACATACGTAACCCCTAACATCAGTTTTCACTAAATCCTTAAGATTATCTGCATTTTCCGACTGGTTGGTCTAAGTGATCAATCTGGGGAGCTGAACCAGGTACCGAAAGCCATTTAGATTTTAATCTTATAAGTGGATAAGTCGTATCTCAGTCTGATCTTGTGTTTGTTTATAATCGTTTATTACTCTTGAGCTAGTGGTTGTACTAAGAGACGATTAAAGCTTTTAAGGGTTGAAATGAAAGACATTAGTCAGGTAATCCTTAACAGGCCGTAAGTTATGGGTCAAGAAGAACCCTTTTTGTGGAGCGCAGAATGCTTAGACTAAAATCACTGGGGGCAGTCAAAAACAACAGGCTGAAACAAATGTGCAGGTCATAACGTGTTTCAATCATTGGTTTCAATACTTAGGGAATCATCAACTCCACATCGAAACTAGAAGATATACTTTTCCTAAGACTCCTGAAAATTTAGAATTTGTACTTTGTACCAGTCTAATGATGTTGAGAATGAATCTCATGTTCTGTCACTCGCGCATTTCATAATAATTTTCGAAATAATTTTTTTGACGAAATCTCTGAAAAATATAAATTTTTCATAGACTTAAGTATTAATTCAAAAAACTTTTGTTCCTTTCTAATAGCATCGATCCGTTTATCTTTCTTTCTTTTAAATTTAAACTGCAATCAAATACATATTATGATTTCACTTGCCTAATGCCTGGGCCACATATGTAGATAACAAAAAATTCAAAGCATTCAAGACCGTTAAGGCTTGTGTTGGAAATTGTTCTTCAACGGGCGGTACGCTTTCATTTTTTTAACTCCCGTCGACCTGATCCAGTTACCCCAAAAATTATCGGGACTGAAATTTAGTCTTTGTACAATAAATAAATTACAAGTCCAATCATGCAGCAAACATAGGCGGATAAGCTGCTTCACAGATAATCTACAATATACCAGTTAAGAAAGAAGTCGAAAGAAAAAGCTTAGAAACAACTTCAACTTGGGATATTTTGCTTCTTTAAACATTATGCCGAAAAAAAGGAAACTTATAGGTAGACATCTACAATTATTTCCTATTGCGTACTAATTTCGACAAAAGAAAGAAAAGCCGAGACATTGAGCATCAATACCTTAAATGAAAAATTAGCATTCTTTTGCCTTATTACACACCAAAAACTTAAAATTAAGATGATGCTATTTTGCTTGCTGTTGGTTTTGCAAAAGCACACTTTATTTCAGTTGCAAGAGAAATATTTCAAGCAGCAAGATAAACACTGCCAGAAAATTGTTTAGCAAACACTTAATTCATTGAAAGGGTATCTTCACTCTAACACACACAAGGCCATAAAAATCTCACTTGCTTGCCTACACTGAAGATGAGAAAGTTTAAAGTAACATAACTTAATCTAATGTGATTTGTTTTGTCGCACTCACGGGAAAAAGTACTTGTAAGAATGGACTTGAATCGTGCAATGTTCATAAAAATCACCTTCGACAGATCGTAGTGGCTAGCGTAGAAATGCCTCCATAGAATGCTGGAGCACCAACTGAGTTATGATGCTAGATAGAGAACTTTACTCTTCAGTACGTAGTTTGTCCTTAAAAAAGTAAAAACATCACTTTAATTCAGGACTAAGTATTCGACACTGACGCAAGAAGTCAATTCGTTAACAATTTGGCACTCAGTCAAATTCATAGAAACAGGTAGCAACTACACAAAAGACTTTATTTACGAGTTTATGTATATGTATACATCCTTCACCATACTGACAAGTATTCTGACAGTTATTAATTAGCTATTTACTACCGAAGAAAAATCAATAACATCCTATCCACTCTTTTACCACGTGAATTTTGCCGTGGACCGTCAGTTTTACATTATCCGTCAAAATAGAAACAAACACTGACAGTGTTAATCCTGTAGCGAGTTCCTTTTTACACCATATTGTTCGCTCTACTGTTTAGGCTTCAAGTTCCAAGCCAATAAAGAAACGAAAGATGTGCTTCTTGTCAGTTATAAATTATTGAGCTCCGTGTGGTGGAATAAAAGCTGGTGTTGGACAAGAATACATTGTGTTCATTCTATAGATTGGCGGAGGAGGTGGGCAGTGACAAATAGGAACCCAAGAAGGGTGATAAGGTCCAATACTGCTTCTTTGTATTTCATAAGCCAAGTGAATCGCTTCTCCAACATTTTCTCTTTTCCACTTCGTACGACGATTCTGGAACCAGGTTTTGACTTGTTTATTACTGAGTTGAAGAGACTTGGCTAGCATATCTCTCTCAGCAATGGTGAGATATTTGTTCATCATGAATTTTTCCTCAAGACATTTCAACTGAAAGCTTGTAAACGCTGTTCTTTTTCTTCTTGTTTTGGCTGACTTTCTAGTGGTTTTTGAGTCGCGAATATCTTCTTCTTTGGACGCCACATTTCGGTTATCTGCCATGTAATCGAGACAGATGAATTTGTTAAATTCTTGAAAACTTGTGAGTAGGAATAGTACAGGTACACACCCAGTGATCTCAAAGATCCAAAGGAAATTTCCACAGATCGATATAGAAACGGCAGCAACAAAATAAATATGGCTTTACCTGAGATTCGAGATTCCTGTTCATCCTCTTCGTCACTCTCTATCATTGGACGAAGACCACTACGCTCTGAAGGTCGATGAAGACTCTGATCATGAAATGCTGTTGCCTCTCTGATCAATTCTTGTTGTGGCCTTGCTGAGCCCAACAATGCGGCGATGGTAAAATTGGCAGAGTTAGCTGGCTCCATCATTTTGGATTATGGCTACAAAATAATGATATATCATATCAAAGTTAATTAAACCGGGTGGGGATGGTGTCTTGTAGCACAATATATGAAATGTTAGCCACAAAATGCACAACCTATCAGCAACTGAGAACAATTCTGTGCAAATTCTATGTTGCTACACTAAAGGTAGCTACCTATATTTTTCACACTACAACATAGTATGGTTAAAGGGTTTTCACCCGTAAGGAATTTTAAAATCAACACATGCCAAAATGAAACTTTGCAACAGCATTGCTGCAAACCATCGATATAAAAATCGCTCAGCTTTATCACACCATGATCTAAAACAGTTAAACCTTCATTGACACGGACACACAAGAACAGATTAGCAAGCCAGATAAGCAGCGACGTTTGGTTACTGAAGTGATAGCAAAATATTTCCGACCCTTAACGTTCGACAAAAGGTTATATGTTGTTCAAAAAAATTTAAATCAGATGCAGAGGAAGTCTCAGAGATAACCAACAAAGGAAATTCGTTTTCCTATAACAGAAATAAGGTAACTTAATCGATTGACAAGCCAATTTAGTGATGCCTTACCTTTTGACTTGTAAGCAGCCAATTTTGTTCTCAGTTTAATATGGCAACTGAAGCAGAAGTTACCAAAAAGCTAACTTTGGCTCAATGGACGAAATAATTGAATGCACGTTGTAACAAATTAAAATATATATGATATAATGCGACGGAAAATATCTTGCTGTGAAAGTATTCACCATATTTATACTCAATTATATCCTGAAGCGAAAAGATTGTCAAATCGGCGAGCAATGCTGAAGGGTTAAACAAAGTTAAATTGGCAGAGTTAGAAGGCGCAGCATTCCATACATGGCCATTAACTATCTTTAACACACCGTTACCTTTCTAACAGTGTTCTAACAGACCCACTTGATCGAGCATTCCGGTGAAGATGGATATTATCCAAACAAAAACATATCCAACCATTTTAACTTAGCCCCAGGGCCAATCTTTCACGAGGTGCACGCCCGTAAGCCACATGTTTTAATAGCATGACAAAGCTGAAGCCAACGATCAAATAAAGAGCAGTTAAAGCGACTTCCCTTAAGATACTTTTAAACCATTAGGTATTAATCAACAATAAATCTAGTTATGGGCGGATTGTCTCTTGATTTGGAATTAGTCATCAATTTAGGGTTTTAATTTAATGGTTTGTTTTCAGGCTAAGCGGCGTTTATCCACTGATAACCGTATCTAGTTACAATGTGGTCTTGTGGCATGACCAACTTGGTTCCTCTAACAAATGGCCCTAAGTGCTGAAACTTTAATCTACATTGAAACTAAAATGTGCTGTTAATTTATTGGCGGAAATACCTAAATGGCTCCTATCGAGAAATCTTCTTATTTTTCCATTCATTAATAAAACGTCGGCAGTTAAGCAAAGGCCCCTAATTGTTGTTCCGTAGAACAAATAGTAAGACTTCTATTATGTAAAACAACTCAGCATAACAGATGTAATGTAAAAATTCCTCTAATGCTCTGGCCTCCAGCAAAGGAAAAAGTTATCAACTCGAATTTGCTATTAGATTTAGCTTTAAAGTCTAAAAAAAACCTTTGTATGGAGGCTCTTTATTTTAGAGTCGATTGAAAACCTTGGCAGTGAATCAGGCAAATGCTTTGATCATTTTGATACATGGGCTATTATTTCGTGATCTGGAGAAGGAATAGAGCTTGGAGACATTTAATCCTTCAATAGTTTGAACATTGTACATTTTCGACAAACAAATTCTCAACAAATGGTGAAAACTATGCAAAGAATCATAATGGAAATAACACACTTCTTCTGCCAGGTCAAAAGCAATTGATGGTAAGATTTCACACACCATCCCACAAAATGATTTAAGGTGATTGTTATTTTGGGATGCTAAGAGGCTTACATAGAAACCAGGGCTAACACTTTTTGTACGATTTCATGTTTTATTCATCACGAGAACATTAATTCTAGCTATTCTGAAATTTGTTTAATGTTTTGTTGTTATCTTTTTTTATAAAATAGATGTAATTTTATTGAAATTTTGTTTGCCTTTACTTTAAGACGATTTTGTCCAACGGCTATTCACATTCTACTTTTAGCCACTAGAATTCGGAAAAGCGGCGATTCCCTTTATCTCTGGGGATGCAAATTCCTGTGTCCTTTGATAAAGCTCTGGTTACTCAAACCGCCTGCAATGTGAGCACAGTGCGAGCCCATTCAAACGGCTTTATTCGCTGTTATACAGCAATTTTACTAATATGTTTTCAATTACCATAAATTCTCAATGTTTTTACAGACTGAATGGACAGGGTCTGCTTTTGACTCTCAGGCAAACAAAACAGAAGTAAGGTAAGGACAGTTTGAGCGGTTGGAAAGACAACGTTTCTTGGTGCCGGAAGTGTCTTTTTCAATGCGAAGTAAAGGAACAAACTCGTCATATAAATATTGCTCTAATTTGCATGCTAGCGGAAATTGTATTTTTTTTTCATTTTGCCTTTCTTACGAGTTTAAGGGATAACACTGAGCCCAGGATCAGCAGCTTGGAACGAGCCGATTTGCTGTTGTTGCGTTTCTGGACGAAAGAGACACGTGTCATAGTAAAAGATTGTCTTTTTAGTAGTTCTTTAGCAACTTGTAAAACGTCCATAAATACATGTACGTTTTTGAATGTCCGTCAGTCACGACTCAATATAACACAATACGTAGAACAAATAGTGATATTAAAATAAGCCATGATGAGTTTGATTGAGTATAGTTTGGACGAATGACAAATGGCTTAATGGAAACGTGAAGCGCTTTGATTTTGGAACCTGTATTATCCGCACGATGTTACTTAACACAAGGTTATACATTAGTGAGACAGGAAAAAGTAAGATTAGATGCTTCCGTGAGCATTTAAGTGGCATAGAAAATAGATGTGCTAAACCAGTTGCTAAATATTTTAATCGTCCCGGCAATTCTGGTTGTCTGCGGTCGGTTGCCACCTAGCCTTTGCCAGTGTAGCTTTCCTGCGGAAAGCCTGCTCAGTACGAAGTATATTGCTGATGATGGTCTCTCGTTGCTGTTATTCTTCTAATGGCCTTAGGCGTTGTTGCCATTTGCCCATCCTCTTATTCTGACAACAAGTTCTAGACTACATGGTGTAGTAGTTATGATGAATAACAACAGTCTATAGCTATTTGCACCATAAATCTACATTAAGTTCATGTAAATATATTTTGATTTAAGCTGAAACATGGAAACTTGTCATTTAAAATAACTTTGGAAACTAAAGATGAGCAAATAAGTATTGATTTAGAAATTTATTGAAACGTCACAATATGACCTTTCCCCATATCCAAAGATACGGACCACTTGAACAAACAAAAGAAAACAAAGGTGCATGGATTAGGATCTTTTCCCCATAGACCCCATATACTGATGAGGAAAAACTTCTTGCAGTTTGGTCAACTTTGTTTCTCAAAATTATATTAATTATTGATAACACCTAAGCGGTTGATACAGGTAAATAAACCTGGTGTTTCTAGCGTTTGTCCTTTGTCAATATTTTGCTCCAACGCTCGAAACGATACACATTCAAATTCGCTTCCAGGGCGGTTTATTTATCTTCCTTGTTGATCATCATCTAAGTGTCTCATTGCCCGCCGACACAGCAAACAGTTCCTTTACACGCCCAGTAACTTTGTTCGGGTAAAGCTTTCAAGGAATTTGAAGCCCCGCCGGCTGAGTAAAAAAAGTAAGTAAAACAATAGCTTGGAACAAAAATGAATTATATCATATTTGTAACACATTTACTTGGCCTTAGGTCTTTCAATAACATCTGGCACTATATTTCCAAAACTGTGTCAGCTTTTGAATTGTTGTATTGCTATAGATACAAGTTCCATTAAGAAATGCAATTTAAATATTTTGTCATGCAACCGAACTCATTGATTGATTAAACATAACTTTGAACAGGTGTAGAAAGAAACAAAAAGAGCCCCCAAAAGCTACTTGTGAGTATTATTGTCGAAGAAAAAAGGTTTAATGCGCCGAACACCCCTAAAATTGATCCTGAAGGTCTTAACATCCGCGAAGAAACATACTGATTTATTTATCTGTACTGTTTTATCAGCTATTTTACTATTTTTAGTTTATTTTACTTTATTTTTATTTCATTTTACACTGTCAGTTTCATTACCTTTACGTATTTCCGGTATTACGCAAAATACCGCAATCACTACATATAAAACCCTTCCCAATGTAATTTCCCATTGTACATGAAGAAGGCTGGTTTGGCCAGCCGAAATATAGTACACAAATTTAAAACCTTTCTACGTTGTATCGGTCTCTGCTTTTTTATAGCCTAAAAGGTACCAGAATATCGTTTGTGGGCGTGGCCCAAATTTATTTTCACCCCTAAGAGGAACCAATTCTAATATAACAAATTAACTGGCAATGGTAGAAATAGAAGTAATTAACATAACAATACGATTCAAATCCTGTCATTTTTTCAGATCGATGACCTTAAAGGCTCCTAAAAGGTATCTCGAAGGTATCTCCGGAGACTGTCTTTCTACGTTAAAGCACCCTAAGCGGTTCCCATCCACCAATTTTACTCCCTAAAAGGTACGACGAGCACCCTCGCCTTTTTTAAGGGGAGTACCCCCGGACTTTAACTAAGCACCATATCTGAACAACGACTTATTCAGTCCTTGCGCACTTACATGTATTCCTGTGGGATAAGCATGACGTATTCACTTCTCACTGGTTATGTTTTCCTCTGATGACAAGAATGAGTCCTGGAGCTGAATTGCTCATTTCAAATCACGTATGAATTCCAGAGGTGCGGGGTGCGAGGGCAAATAAAGTATTCACTTCTCTTCTCTTCACTTCACTTCACTTCACTTCACTTCACTTCACTTCACTTCACTTCACTTCACTTCACTTCACTTCACTTCACTTCACTTCACTTCACTTCACTTCACTTCACTTCACTTCACTTCACTTCACTTCACTTTACTTCAACAGATTTCCGACGGGCCCAAGTCGCCCCGTCAGAGCATCACAGTGGAATAGATCGACCTCATGTCGTTCCCCTGACTTGTGCCCAGTCGTTTCTCAGTGTCTTCTTGTCATTATTATAATGATATACGCAAAACAATGTTTTATGCTTCAATTCACCCATAAAATGTCAAACCTAATCAGAATGAAACATTGTGCTGTGCCCTGATCGTCAAGGCAATGCAAACAATATGATGGTGAAAAATGGCTATGTGAAATTTGACACACAGACGGTTTATTAAACTTTGAATAACCAATACAAATACAATTTTAAACTTTCATTAAACATGTATTGCCGACGAAGGTGAGGGCAATCAACCGCTAGGAAAATAGAAAATAACAAGAAAGAGGCAGGAATGGGGAGGAGGGGGGTTGAGGAAAAAAATTTGTGTGTCAACGAGATCGAGAACGCGACATCCATTATACGAGGACCATAAATACGACATTAGATGCAGACACCATCTTGAATTCAAAATTTAAATCACCACCCTCGTTTCCAGGTTCCTAGCCTCTTTCTACATTACTCGGAGAATACAATTATGGCTTTTTTGTCGCATAAAATTTTATTTGCAGGCAAATAATGTATTTGATGAAATAAATGACAGATGTCAAAATTTAAATGATCTAGACAATATTTCAAAAAATTCTGTTTCTTATTAACAGTGTTGATCCGTTCGTCTGTAGGACCATCGCTGCTTATTATTTATAATTCAATGTTAAAACGGCAATCGGTGTTGAATCAGTAACTAATAGGTATACCACGTTATTTAATATTATCTTGATTTATGAGGTAGGTAATACCATCTTATTCTAAACATATGGAAATACTGAATAAACTGTTGTTGTTGTTAAATATAAACCATGGTCGTGCGGGCATGAGCGGGTGAGCGTGGGAGGTTATGGTGCCCTATCAGTTTCCCTCAGTCAGCTCTCGTTCCCGCCGGAGACTGAAACACGGCTGGGGACGAGTCCGCCCGTTCCCTTGTCAGTTTCATGGCACATTCCTGAGATGTGCCGCCCACGGTAAAATATTTGCCCAACCCATGAAAGTGAAGATCAATACACATGGGAACGGAAGGAAATCGACACAAACGCTGTAGAAGACCGCGTCACATTGATTTTTATTAGTATTGACTGTATTAGTATTTTTATTGTATTAGGGCGGGTAACCATAACTTAAGAATTGAAACTGGGAGGCACTCTTCCTGGAACGTCTTTTCATTTACAAATAAACGGTAATTGTAGGAAGCTTACTTTAAATGCACTTTTTAAGTACATCCTAACTATGTGCAATGAAAACATAAGTATCCTGAGTTCAATTTATATTAATGACTTTTTGACTTGTTATAAATAATCCTTAATCCTTCTATTGAATATGCTATTTTTTCAGTTTTTCATTTTGTAATTATTATTATTATTATTTTTATAACTAATATATGTATATTTTTTATCCTACAAATTAATTTTCTTGCTTTCAAAACTGAAATCCTCAATGAAATTAAAAAAATACCTTGTTATCTATTAGCAATTTTAATCTTCTTTTCTTTCGTTCTTTGTTTATTTAATATGCAATACCATCTATGTAAATGGGAATGCAAATAAAATTGTTGTTGATGTTGTAATCATTTCATCGGGCGTTGTGGCGTATTTTGCGAGCTAAAATGGGGACTTCAGGGGGTAAAACATCTTTTAGCCCGCTGCCGTGGACCAATCAGAAACAAGAAAATTGCTTGGCCACATAATCAGAACTGGAAACCATTCAACTGTTCGCGCTGTTTTCTTGTTCAGGGACTGGCAGCAGTTGGAACGCCGTTTGAATCGAGACGCTGTTCTGTTATCTACAATTGCAAACTGGTTTTGAGCTTTATAAAGACAAAATGGTTTAAAATCCTACAGAGGAAGCAAATCCTTAGTCTTTTCAGCTAGATAAAGAGGAATCAGAAAGTCGAAGGAGAATCCAGGCGGCAAAGTAAATGTAAGTTTGCTGAAGTTTGTCTTCGTCAAGCGAAACTTGCTCAGTTCAGGTAATTGTGCCAAACTGCTAGAAGAGGAATTACAGAAGTCGAAGGAGAATCCAGGCGACAAAGTGAATGTACGTTTGTCTTCGTCGAGCGAAACTTGCTCAGTTCAGGTAATTGTGCCAAACTGCCACTGTTCAGTTAGCTGTGCAATTAATTTTAACACTTTTAAATGCCTTTTTCTTACTTGTTTTATTAATGTAATTGATAATTTTAATAATATTTGCCCCAATCAGTCCCAACATTTCTGACAGTAATTATTATAAGAGTCTAGTCATTTACTATTGACAATTTACTTTAATCCCATAAGAATAGGTTTATGTTAGACGACGAGACATTTTAATCTGTTTAGACAGTCATTTGAAAATGCTCGGCTAACAGTCTTATAAACCTCGAGTGAGTCCTAAAACTACGTGAGATCCGGTAAAGAATTGCATGTGGCTTACTCTTCTTTGCCTCGTGTGGTCCTCTGCATTTTAACGTCTCTCTCGTATATAATCTTATTGCGTATAAAGAAAAAGACATATTTTACTGTCATTCCAGATTAGTTGATGAGTACCTGTAGAAGTTTTCACCTGTAGAAGCGGAACAGGGGTTTTCGCCCGGGGTATCTAATCGAACAGTTCCCGAATTCAATCGAACATAATCGAACTCACAATAAAATTTTGTCAATCGAACACAATCAAACGTTCGATTAGCGAACGATCGGTAATCGAACTCAATCGAACGTTCAATTACCGAGCTCTTGTTCGACAGGACAATTTTCACATCGCATGATAGGCACGTGGTCTGTGGAAATTCAGTCCTAAGGTCAAATCACTGGAACCTCAGGAAGCGATATCCAGGAGAAGTTAGGAGACTCGAGAGGACACTGCACGTATCGAGATTTCGTGTAGTGTAAAAGGCTACCAAGAATGTTTGCTTTGTTTGAACATTGACATTCAGTATTCACTATGAAGTTATTTCTCTTTATTTCCATTCAATAAAGGCTGACAGTGACTATACCCTACGTGTTTTACTAGTTTCCGGTGTCAAGAGATTCCGTCCGAACAAAATTGCATCGGATTAGTTCGATTTTGTTTGATTTTGTTCGATTAGTTCGATTGGTTCAAAAATCGAACTCACAGCAAAATAGATGTTCGATTTTGTTCGATTGCCGAACCCAATCGATCACCAGTCGTTCGATTGAGTTCGATTCGATTTTTGTTCGATTTGTTCGATTAGATACCCCGGGGTTTTCGGGACTGGGGTAACTTTCAGTTCAGCGACGTACCGTCCCAAGGACGATTCCGCTGCTTGCATTGACCCACTGATTTATGTCGGAACGGGCAGAAATAAAATTGAGAGCAATTTGTTCTTTATTTAGCAGAGATTACTGATTAACGGAGTGTGTGCTGGAATACCCTTAAGCCCACCTTACCCAATCCAGATTTGCTGTAGGACCCTGTAGATGGTGTCCAGTTTATGGTCAACGTAACCACGAAACAGTGAGCCTGTTCGCAGACTGCAAAACAGTTAACACCCAGCTAGTCATACCTTTCTGTTAAAATCCAACCTTTCCAAACTAAGAAAGCTATAATTTACAACAGCTTCTGTCTGGCTAAAACTCGCCTGCCTACAGACGTCTCCTACTTCCTTGCTTCTCTCGGAAAAGGGACCTTTTCCGAGAGAAGCAAGGAACTGACAGGAGACGTCTGCACGCAGGCTAGCTAAAACAGACCTCAAATCGGTTTACAGGGCTCCATGGCTGAAACTAGGAAACCATTTCATTGCGTCATCAATCACGTTTTCTCCGGGTTCCAAGGAGGAACCGTCTTTGGGTCTGGGCTACAAAATACCTGGGAAAATAAGGCCACCTTTGGGACCAGGAAAAGGGTGACCCGTGTAGTTATTGGCGACCATTGATGGTCGACTTATAGCAATTATTAACAAGGCGCACTGCTTTCGTCTGTCATCGACCCGCGGATCTTTGAATAGACTAACTGCACATGTTTATCAGTAGATGATGAGATTTTCTTTGATAGTTTCGTAATAGTTTTCTTTTTCACCTCTGGGAACCTTCATTTTGCCAAGTCGTACGTACATGCATCAGCATTTGTCCCATTCGCTTCTCTCAGCTTTGTTTTTCCATTTGGCATCCAATTTCAAATTAAGTTTTCCGTGAGTTCGAGTTGACCGAGTTGGGAAGAGGACTATACCGAATGCTAATTCTCAGTAAAATCAGCCGACTTTAATTCGTTGAAAGCAAAAGAAGCTTATCGAGAAGATCACCCGCGAAAAAAAAAAGAAAAAATTCTTTGATCTCCTTCTGCATCATCCACATTCAAACAATTTTTCAACCTTCAGCAGATTTTATGTCGGTTCTTTTATTGCTGTCAAACCGTCAGTGATTAGCGGTTTTATCTTAATTGGCTATCAAATAATCTAATTGAGGCCCGGTGTTATACAAATAATATTGAACAGCTATCAAAATATCATTCATAGGCTGGGAAGTTATTTGCAGTTGACAGCCTGCGCAATCTTCTGTCATGGCCGCGTCGTTTTGCATAAATGCAATTCTTGGTGATGTTTGTGAGAATAAGGCAAACGCCCCGCTCACATCTTTGGCAGAATCACAAATAAATGTCTCTCCTGGCTCTGAAGAAGGTCAGTTTGTTAAATATTCAGCTGTTTTTATTTCATAATAATAAGGTCTGGTTAATAGCAATATATTGCGGTTATAAAATTGTGAACTAAAACAACGGCGTTCTCTTGCTTTCCACTTTCCTTTGTGCTGCAGAAAAGGAAATCACCGCGGTTTGTGAAAGCAGTGGAAAGAATAAGCAACTCAGTCCACATTCAAGCAGCGTACAGCTCTCAAATACAACATGTGCAGCCACCCACAACATAAACAACTCTCACCACAACAAGATGCGCCGAAGGCGCACCGCCTTTACCGGCGGTCAGCTTAAATCTCTCGAAGAGAAGTTCCGTGGCAAGAAGTACTTGACTATCTCCGAAAGAACTTGCTTGGCAAACGACCTTTGCCTCACCGACACACAAGTCAAAACATGGTTTCAGAACCGGCGGACAAAATGGAAAAAGCAAATGGCGCCTGATTTTGAGGAGAGCATTTACTGGGGACATCAGTTAGGGAGTCCTGGCTGCAAGGACTGTTGTAGCCTGTGGCAATCTCCATGGTATAATTTGGTGCCAAGGTTTTGCCCATCTTCAAACCTTCAAGTCGTGTATTCTGACATGTCCTTGTATCCTTATTCTGCACCCTGCAGTTTTGGCGACGATCGCTGATTTAAAATGTTCCTCGGTGTAACTTACTTATAAGAAAATCAAGTGTATAGTTACTCTCTAGATTTTGATAACTGGAAAAGTGATTTTGCTAAAATTTTATATCATCCCTCGCATTTTATCAGAGGTATGAAGTTATTTAAAGACCTATTACTGTGATGAGCTATTTAAATTCATGCTGGGCATTTTGCAATCATTAGTTGTTTAGAGTATGACAGCAGGCAGCTTGAGGTGCTGGTCATGCGATATTATAATTTGTGCGAGATAGTATTAACTGTCAATCTGTGACTGAAATATTTTGTGAACATGGAAGGAAAATCCATCAAGAAACCAACCGGACGTAAAAACCGGAAAGCAGTTCAATTTAGAATATGATTGACCAAAGAGGTGCCCGTCGTCCCTCGCCAGTTTCAAGACACTTATCTAGACCATAATCAAAGTTGTTCGTGAAAATTTTATATATACTAGTATTTGTTTAATATATAGATATTTATTTAAGAGATATAAAATAAAATACATTTATGTTATAGATCTTATTGATTGATACGAATCAATAATTATTGACAATAGAAAATCTCGCAGGGTCACTTCACTGGATTAAAAAGTTTGCAGTTTGATAATTTTTGACTTTGTCTTAGTGGACAAGCACAGTTCCTACTCTATCAGCACACAGTCTCAATATAAGTCATATCAAGCGAATTGCCCTGTATCTTGATCTTCTGCTATCTTTTCTTTCGAGGAATGTTTTGTTTTTTTCTGATCATGACTGTCGGTCCCATTTTAGTTTTGAGTTTAATGATTTACGTCCCCAATGAATAGACATTGCATGAACGATCGAACAAACGAATGAACGAACCGAACGAATGAACGAAAGAATTAATCAACGAATGAAACGAAATGAACGAATGAACAAACGAACGAACGAATGAGTGAGTGAAAGAATGAAAGAACAGTTACAGTACATCTTTATTATACCTTTGAATACTCTCCAAAGGGAGGTATTGGTCTAGTTACAATAAAGATTATATATCAACTAACAACAAGCAAAGAAAATACAATACATACTTATACGATAACAATAAAACTTTTAGTGATTTAGCTACTAATAAATTACACTTTGGATTTAAAATGTCCTTTCTTTTCTGAAACATTAGATACGTATATTTAGCTATAATTTTGGAGGTATTGTTATTATCTAATTTAAGTAAGTACATTGTTTTATCGTGACCAGCTAAATTGACAAAATGAGAATCAGTTTGTAAAATGATGGAATGAAGCTTCTTTCCAGTTTAGTGATGCCCTTTGCAATTCATCAAAAAATGTTGTTCGTCCTCTATGTGGTTTTCTTCACATACCAAAAACTTGCGTTCTTCAAGATCTTCAACTGGTATAGATGCTCCTGTATTTTCATATTTTCCAGTTTGTACGCGTAGAGAATGGACTCCTAAACGAAGCCTAGTACTACCTATTCGATGTGCTGGATTTCTTAAGATATTCTTCTGACTGGTAGTTCTTTTTTATTGCTTTGTTTGTGAATTTTCTCTAGAGTTGTCTGATGTGCTATTTCAGAGCTTAATCCAATTTTGGAAATAGTGTTTTCTTAACTGTTGCTTGATTTTAAAATGAGCATTCGTGATATGTTGCTGAGTTGATATTTCCTGCTCGGAATAAATTCGTGTTGCTTCATCATTATGTAATAAATTAAAAACATTGACTATTGTTTTGCGAAAGGAAATGCTTGAGTGAACGAACGAACGAACGAACGAACGAACGAACGAACGAACGAACGAACGAACGAACGAACGAACGAACGAACGAACGAACGAACGAACGAACGAACGAACGAACGAACGAATGAATGAATGAATGAATGAATGAATGAATGAACGACTAAAGGTATGAATGAATGAATGAATGAATGAATGAATGAATGAATGAATGAATGAATGAATGAATGAATGAATGAATGAATGAATGAATGAATGAATGAATGAACGAACGACTAAAGATATGAATGAATGAATGCGTTTCCATGTTTGGGCCGCTAACAATTTTATCGTTCATTCTTTCTTAGAAACGCCCCAGTACTGAACCTGAGCTGTTAGCTGTATTTAGTGGACGTTTCCAAGTCTCGGCCTGATTTCTTTCTTTTTGTTGAACTCAACTACCGTGATTCCCTGCATTTGTGTCTCATAGAGGGAACTGGGCAATGGAAAGTGGGATACCTCGGTATAGACCATGATAACACAGTCGTGTCATACGTCTCTTGACATTTTGCTTCCTTTTGGGAAAAGATCCAACAACTTACAGAACTGAACCAATTAACAAAACAAACACGGTGGATATTCATTGAATTTGCGGTTAGAATTTTGCTAATGAGATCAACTGTCCTCCGTTTTGCACGTAAAGGAAATCAGATGATTAAAGCTCGTTTTCTAGCAGTTTCCTTTTCAGCCGTTATGTCAAAAGAGACAGGTAAGGCATGGTGCCATTTCCAGCTCTAATTTAAAATAAAGAGGTCTCGGTTAGTAAAAAGACTTTATAAGGTTGGACAGCTAAATAGTGGCTATAACAATCCAAGCCGATAAAAACAAAGTGTTTCTTGTTCCAGTTGAAGGTCTTGAAGAAGACATCGTTATCATGAAACATCTGCAAATCGACAAAAAACACTATATTAAAAGTAAGATAGCTACCACAAATACGAACGAACAAACCGAACAACTGATTAACTAACTTACCTACTAAAGACTTATATAAATACCAGCCTCGGGGAAATGGCTACTGGCCAGGGGGTCATTGAAAATATCATACGGCCTTTTAGAAAGGTCGAGTTATTTGAATACAAAATAGCGTGAAAAGGAATCACGGAATCACATGAAGACGACAATAAACCTGTGTTTGAATGATTTTATCAGCCATCACTTTCTTTTTTAGATTCTTGTCTGTCCGGCCTTGTTGAAAACAAAGCCAAACATTGTATATTTCATTCTTGTGCCCCCCAGTTTTTTTCCCAAAAAGTAAGGCCCTCACTAAAAGCGATCACCTATCAGCAATCGCTGATCATATCAGATCTGTATAAAATGTTGAAAATAAAATTTTATCTCCCGAGAGGTTTGAAACAATAACATTTGTACTTCTTTTCATTTTTTAAGGTACGTAGGGTGATGCCCAACAACATTAAACAGCGAAAAACTAAAACAAACCAGAAATCATGTCAACAATGTGAGAAAATGTCTCAAACGTCCTGCCGATGAAGTCTACGTTTGCCTCTAAGGCAACTCAAACAGTTTAATGTCTTAAATAACTACGAACTTACTATGATTACTCTGAAAGGTGAAACATTTGCTGGTTTCAAGATACAGAGACAGTCGGTTTTGTATTTTGTAATTGACGTTGCAAGTGTTATACTCTCTTCAATGCGCATTGGCTTGCTGAGACAGTGTAGGAAGTAAATAATTCGCGATATGCGTAAATCACAAATAGCTCATGGAGAATGCTGGAAATAGCATTTCCAACCCTCTAGACCCCCCTAGCGGCTCGCGCCTCCGGCAGTCGTGTGCCCCCCCCCCCCCCCCCCCCCACTTATTTTACCCTTGATACTAAAAGTTGTCACACCTCAGCCATTACTGATCACATTTCACGGGCCATTATATTAAATGGCATAATTTTGACATCTTAGCTACTGGTCATTCAGATATACATTGTAAAATTAAGGAAACATTGTTAATTCGTGATTTAAAGCCAGCCTTGAATGAAAACGTTGGCAGTGAGAAACTTTTTCTTTACTAGCATTTTATATGTATATAAATATAATTTTTTCCCGCAGACTCATCATCTGTTTGTTATTAATTATTACTAGTATTGTTACATTTTATTAGATACCAGTCTTTTTCTTTTTCTAGTTAACGGTCACTTCTGAAGATGTATGTTGTAACATACGAAACGTCAAGTCTTTAAAATCAAAGGTTTTCTGACATGCGTTGTCTTGTCATGTTTGTCACCGCATTGTGCTTGTTATTTGTACTAAAGTTAAATGGCCGAAAAATAAGAATGTTTACGAGTTAATACATAGACAAATAAAATAATCTTTCTTGGAATTCACTCTCCATTTATTAAATAATCGCCCGTTTGCTAATTTTTTTATTATGTGTTTGTTTGTTGATTTATTTTTTTATTTGTTCATTCATTTATTTATTCATTTATTAATGTATTTAATTTTACAAGATTAGCTACAAATGCTTATCAGATATTGTTTTACATGATTGCCATGTGCGTCCTATATTTGTCTGACAGTTGGTTGAACTGTGCAGCAAGGGCAGAGTGTTCATTTGTCTTATGTACCGCACAGCTCCCCTGATTGGGTTTCAGGTTTCACAAAAAGTGATGACTCAGAAAAGCCACAGCCTTGCCAGTCAAATGGCGTCATTAAACAGTGGCATTTTTTTTCTTGGGGAATTAACTTCAAATAATCAGCGATGATTTAAAAAGATCCATGAAAAGGCAATTGACGATGGACAAGAATAAAGTTAAGTTTATTAAAAAGCCAAGAATTCAATACATGATATACGAATACAGCATTGATTAACAATAAACAGCTAGTAGCTGTTCAAGGTCACGTGTCCAGCGACCATAACTGACGGTTTCTTACGCAAGAAACAAACAATGTGAGGAACGCTTACAATTCTTTGTAATTTTCCTTTTCCTCTTTCTTTGCAGTGTGCGTAGTAGGTACAGAGACACGGGAGTTACAACTGTCGGTGCATATTCGTGATGCAAGCGGAACTTCGACGCGGAGGAAATGAACACATCTGCGTCTTCTTATTTGACGCATACCACCGTGTCCATTGTAAGCATCAGCTGATGATTGTCAGACTAATGGCTATCGTTTTCCACTGTTAAATGCTTTAATAACCTTTCGATAAAACCACTTGATCGGAGTAACAAACTATCGTAAACAAATACTCAAGATGAATATCGAAGCACTTTTCAACAGCTTACGAGAGATTAACAAATGCCTATTCCAGAAATTGACTTTTCCAAGGAAACGTGCTGACATCCCAATTTCTCGAAATTTTCTGGAAAAGACAAATCATGAGAAACTGCTCGCAAAGAAAATAACATGGCATATTAGGTATTTATGTTACCTTCAGGAAATGCGGATAATCGGGATGATCTTTACGCTTATATAAAATGGAATACTAGGGGGTTAAGAATGTAATGTCGAGCCAAGGCGGTGGGCACGCGACGTCAAATTGCTCTGTTGAAAAATCTAAATTTCACTAAGGCAATGGGCTTAGGAACCAAATTAGTTAGGAGACTTACTTTTAGCGAGGTTTTGTCTCTTTCGATTGTGCAAGTTGGAATGAAGCATTTGCTTTGTTTTTAGGTTTATACAAATATAATTATCGGCGAATAATGCCTCCCTAACATAATCATTATTTACGAGGACACTTCAACAAATTTCGGAACAGCTTTCCAACCTTTCCTCATTAGCTTTTTTATTACGAAAAAGGTAAGTTATTTTGTGCCTCCTTGAACTCTGCCTGCTCGATCTCTCTGGGGTGTTCACCACGTCAATATAAAATTATATCTTCAAATTAACCCTTTGCAGGGGAAGGTCGGTCCAATGCGGTCTACACATTTCAACAGTTCTGTGTGCGGCAGATGATTTCCAGCAAAGGTGAATCATTTCTTCCTACCGTGTAGTTCAACAAAACTGTGTGTATCAAATTAAAGCAATTGCGAAACACTTCGTGGGCCTCTGGAGCGAAAAACAAATAGAAAGAAAATTAAACACGGAGCCCTTTGCTCAGAGTGGGCCGGAGATCACGTGGAAATTATCATGTGCCATAATAATCGCCGTTTGGAAAAATAGGCTGTTCGTTTATGATCACAGTCCGTTTTTAAATCCTTAAGAAAAATAAAATAATCGTAGTGGCTTTTAAGCGAGATTTTCGCATGTACTGTAAAATAAAAATCAATAAAAGAACATAATAATAACAATAAATAAAACAAAAAGACACATTGTCTGTCATATCAGGCTTGATATGACATCCAACTATTTATTTATCGAAGTCGCCAAGACTTAATAAACGGATTAGGAAAAATGAAGTTTCACACACACACACACACACACACACAAAAAAAAATCAAAATCGTTCCGAGAATCACAAGTTATGGGGCAGTTCTAACTAAACCATAAATCGTATTTCAACCTCAGTTCTAAGTAGCTCATTAAAATGTTCTAAGATTTTAATAATATTTGGATCTTGATTTTACCGTGTTGCCGTTGAATGATTTGGATTGCAAAGAATTTCACAAAAGGGGGTATTTTTAGATTCATGATCGCCTTTGTACTATTTGCATAGCAGTGTTTAAGCCAGCCAAAAATTTCATGATCTAATTAACGTTTTGCCAAAAGTGACAAAACCCTTATCCTTTCCTTTATATAAAGTTTCAAACGTTTACCGCTCTTTTGTTCCTCAAGTGGAAACGTCCTACGGGTCATCAAATATTACCTTAATTGGCTGTCAAACCGATTAATACAGTCCGGATGCTGGTATCATAATATTTAGCAGCTATTGCTGTCGTGTGGGCGTTTCAATTCTCTCGCGTTCTTCAGAACATAACTTCATGGCATCGTTTACCATAAACGCAATCTTGGGAACCCCAGCTCAGAGACAAGATAAAACAACGCATTATGAAGAACACGATGCGCGTGATGAATCACAAACAGAAACGTTTGAGACAGGTTAGTGGCATGCCATCCGTTTCTGGCCAAGAAAATAATTAATTGCATCGTTTGCCATTGTTGTCTCTTAACACCACCAAAAGGGTGGCTTAGAAGCCTATGGAAGTCTTAATCGACATTGTTTAACTGATTTCGTTTTTCTAGATGTAAAGAAACTAGATTTTGTTGATGGAAAAGTAGACAAAAGTGGCCGCTCAACAAGCCGCGATGACCTTCACTTCAACAAAACACGCAGGAGACGAACCGCTTTTACAAGCAGCCAGTTACAGTCTTTGGAAGAAATGTTTCACGATAAGAAATATTTAACAATCACTGAAAGAAATAACTTGGCCAAGAGCCTTCGACTTTCGGACACTCAAATTAAAACATGGTTTCAGAACCGACGCACAAAATGGAAAAAGCAAATGGCGCCCGACTTTGAAGCGAGCTTGCGGTTGGAGGAAATGAGTTCAGTGTTTAGTCACATTCAGACTGGTTTCCCTTGTTGTGGACGAGATCAAACAACTCAACTACATCCTGCTTTACAGATACAAAACTACAACATGATACGGAGTCTGTATCCTTCGTCGAACCTCCAAGTTGTATACGCAAACTTGCATCCATTTTCGGCAACCTGTGGCTTCACTGGTTGTTGAACTGCAAACTGTGCCATTATTCAGCAAATCGTAGGTTTGATAACGCCACAATAATAATAACGAAAGCTGAAAATAGGAACCACGAATTCTTTTTTGGAAAACTATTCGTGAATTGTGCCTCACTGGTCTAGACAGTCTGGGGCTGATTCACCAGATTCAAGCTGAATCGCGACAATGATTAGCAAACAATAACAACACGTTATTAAATTCACGCTACAGATTAAAACGAACCTACCTATGTTTATGGTAATACTTAACATGGAACGCTGACTGTCTTAAATAATTGCGCTAGATAGACCACCTCTGGCTAGCCTCTAAAGTATTTAACCTGGAATATTTACGTTTAATATACAACACATGAATAGTTGGAAGAAAATTTTCCGTTTAGAATAAACCACGAACTTTCGATGACACAAAAAGAACTCCGCCCAGGAAGACGAAAGAATGCTGAATGAAATTATAACAGGATGCAAAGTTGTTAAAGCTAAATTTGTGTAATGCGAATAAGCTGTGCAACTAGGTAAGCGTGAAAAATACATTCACAGACATTCGAGGAGGGAGGCCGAATCATTGAACTTCCTCAGTAGATCAATTTCTGTCGAATTTCTGAGATTTGTCCTCAGTTATTCATTACTAATTTATCGATTTTAATGAATATTCATAATCTTTATTCTTAACAGCACAGCCTGGATATCTTTTGGGGCTCATTGATAATTGAGGACCATTAAGCAATTTAAGAATGAATATTTAACACGTAGAGAGCGTTACAGAGGAGGAGCAAAAACGAAATTACACAAAAGAAAAACAAATATTTCTAGAAGAATCATAAAGAACAAATATCACACCAATCAATTATAAGTTTTTCTTTTAAACTTTTTGTCAGTTATAATTAACAACAATGTCAAAACGCCAGTGATGCTCAGCAGTGTGAGCTCTCTGCTTGCCTCCTTCTATTTCTTTGTTTTGGGTATATTAATTACTCCTCTGCCCCAAGGATGTCACTTTTGTAAATGGAGAATTAGCTGTTGGTATTTTGTATTGTAATACAACTTGTACACACTGAAATGGCCACCAACACAAATTAAGTATACTTTATGAATTTGAAACATCTATTTCTTATTTATTTTATAAACCACAATATGTAATTGCATAATTATATTTTGTTCGATGAATAAACCTTTTTTGTAATGTGGCTGGGTCGTGGTAAACTGTGATATTGCATGAAGAATCCTGAACGCCAATCTCATGATGGAAGTCCATGCAATAAAGAGTCCCCTCCTCAATCACGCCCTTTTATGTTTGACTACGATAAAAATTTATATCAGCGTAAAAAACTCGTAGTTATAGAAGAATAGTGATAAAAAGAACTTACAAGTTATCGCTGAACTCTCTTCGCCTTGTCAGATGTAGGACGTGCTTGTTTTTTTCTCGGTGCTGTAGAAAAGTGGTCTTTTGTTTAAGAGGGAGACTGAGGTCTAGCCTGCGAATACAGCCGCCTCTCACTCGCTCCCGCTACTATGTGCGAAACGCCAGGAGAGACACACGTAATAGCGGTAGCGAGTGAGAGGCGGCTGTATTCGAAGGCTAGGAGAGGTCGGGCCACTTTAAAATGGAATAACTAAGCGACGTTTAAATGTCTGCTAATTGTTAGATCGATCATCACGCAGATAACTGATATAGAATCGAAATACAAAAGCGAAATTACACAAATTTGTTTCTTTCGCCATTCGAGTGTCTTTAATAAATCTTGTTGTGTAACTATTCTATTTTTGTCAGTTTTGAGAGCTGCTGGTAGATAACCAGTGTAGTTGTTGCAACTGTCCCAAGTATTTCTAGCTTTATATTGGATTGAGTAGATGACTGAGAGATTGACGGTGTTGGGCTTCAGCTAGAGCACGTTCCCTCACAGCCGTACCACGAGCGGTATGCCTTGACTTTTGGCAGTTATTAGCTATTTCCTCTGTAGAATTAAATTGCAACAAGGTTACACTTTACAGATTTAAATTAAATTAATGAATGGTCACGAGTCATCGTGCCACAATGACTCGTAGCTTTCTGGTAGTTATAATTTCAGATTCTATTTCTTGAGGAAGATCAAGTTCAGGTCAGTTCTAGTAACAAAATCTGCAGTATACATGTTTTAGGGCTCCCAATTGCAACCGAGAAACCTCATAGTCAGTGTTGAACTCGGACTCCTTCCCCACGCCCGGCCGCACGTCAGTACTATAAGCATAGCCTGTGTACAGCCGCCCCCTCCCCCCTCCCCTAAAAAAAATTGAGGGGAGCGGGACGGCTGTACATATGCTATATAAGCATCGTCCGCCTATGCAGGCTAATGGATTACTCGTGCCCCGGCTCAGGCCTAACGTTTGAAATGTGCTGTAGAATCTAGCATGAACGTAGGTGAAAGGTCAAGAAGCGACGCAGTTCCCTTGCCATTCCACTTGTTCGTTCATTGCCGCATACCGCCCACAAACATCCTCTATAATTCTGCCTTCAACGTGTCCCGGCCCCCTATTTGACTTCGTGGCTCAGTCAGCAGAACAGAGGAAGATCAATTCCGGAGGGCATTAATTCAAATCCCGCAGAGGTCAAAAATGTTTTCTTTACCTCGTGTGGTTTTATTTCCTTACTAAGCTAAAGTTAAGAAAGAATTTACAGAACTTCTTAATGCCCACTCACTAGCGATCAGTATTTAAAATACCATCTGCCATTGTATTCTAGTGTAAATGGTTCGCGATTATTGTATCTTGCTAGTCACCGCCTTCATCATGTTCACCGCCCAAACCTCAAATTAACACATTTAGAAACAAGTTAGCTCCTCAGTTACCCTTGGCTAGAGAATAAAGAAAACGTTCATGAGTCGTGATTATGAATTCAGGCACCACGTCAGCGTCATACAGCCAAAAGATGTAAATCAAGAATGAAAGCTCTAAAAATACTTCATGCTTGTTTGTTTTCATTCGTTTAAGGCTGTAGTTTGGCAGCCCAAAGCTCATTATTTTTAACAAATCTTAAACCAGAGAACGTTTTAATTGTTAATCATGTTTAGTGCTAATTATATTATAACACATCAAATCTTGGTCTGACAAGAAAATTTTCCAGGTTGGAAACTCGTCCTTTAAAAACAACAACAACAGCAACAACGAAAAAAAAAACTACAAAAACTCCATCCGTATGATTATCATGTGGTCAAATGTTCCAGCTCCCAAAGAAAGGCTCTTGGCACCTAATGTTGTCGGATTCTAAAGTAAGTCAGCAATATTAGGTGAGTAATTTTATGAACATCTCAGCTCGAAGAAATTTAAGTATCTCAACAAGTTTGACACTACACAGTTTAAACCGTTTATTCGATAATTCGTAACCATTTGGGGTTTTATGTTATTGTATAAACAAAATTGTGTCATTTTGAGGAAGGGGCTGTCAAAGCTTGGCTAGAATTCATCAAGTGGTCCACGTGGCCATCATTTTATTGTATATACTAAACATACTTCATTTGGTCCAGTAACATCAGCCTGTAAAGCAAACACACACACACACACACACACACACACACACACACACACACACACACACACAAAATTCAATTTTTAAAAGCAGTTTGAATGAGTCACTGAAATACGACAATAGTCTTCTGTGTTGTTTGGTAAAAAAGAAACATTTTTAGATCATTGTCATAGACTTTTATTTTTCTAGGATTACATCTTTTTGTCACTTTGGGGAGATCTACACATTTTACCTTGTCAATGAGGTAGCAATTTTGTACACAATGAATTTTAATCATATTTCTTTGTTTTTAAAATGTGAGACTTGACGCCTCATAATCTAAACGCAAATAATCCAATACATCACATTTTGCCTGAGCCAATGGCGTACCTTCATATTAGCTTAACTCAACAAAAGTTAACAAGATCGTATTCATCATTTTAACCACCGAATGCACTTTTCCGCGGCTAAAGTGACACTAAGCTGTCCTTAGATTGCCGTTGGCACAGTTACGGTTCTAGTTACGAATGATTATTATAAACAAACTGCATCAAAGTCATTACAGTAATTTTTATCGGGTGTAAATTCTGTATTGCGAAAAGCGACCAAAGGAGTTTTGTCACTAGAATTTTACGACTCTAAAGACCTTTCCCGGCGCTGAGCTGGTCTTCCTTTCCAAAGGTCTCTTAAACCGGCTCTATACTTTGCACTTTGAAATATGTAGACAAATGGATTTACGAAACAGCTGATGTAAACAAGGAAATAAGACAATTTGTACAATATGCTTTTGGTTGGAATATCGACTGCTGAGACGATAATGAATGGAACAAAGCATACGAAAAATAACACGGTAACTGTTATTAAAATTGTTATGATTTTTTGTTTGTCTTTAATGTCCTGCTCGGAGCTGTTGTCGTTAGGTGGGAGTATGTTTCCAAAATAAAGAGCTTTTACAATTTGAAAATAGCAGAAAATCATGATCGAAAGACAAATGCTGAATGTTGTTGCTAAAAATGCCCAATACACTCGCGAGGAACTGTTTTTCCAATCCATGTGGCAATCTTTGACTTCGTCCACAAATTTCTGTTCAATAAATAACGGCAGAACAAATGCGATGGAAAATCCCCAAATGACGCAAATGGCAATGGCCATACGCCGCTTATCAAGCCTCAACTGCAAATCCATGGGTCGTAACAAAGCATTGTACCTTTCAACTGAAGTGAGCGTAAGTGTCAGACCTGAGACCAACAAGGCGATGCCAGCAATGTGATGCATGGTTACAAACTTGCAAAGAAAGCTGCCAAGTCTTCCGCTTGGGTGTTCAAAGAAACGGAGAACCATTCCCGGTACACAAAACACCAGAGAAATGATATCAGAAACAGCTACGTTTGCCAGGAGAAAGTTAGTAGTTGTATGCATGGAACGATGCTTTCTTACTACGGTAATGAATAAAGAATTTCCCACAACTCCAACTATAACAATAACAATGTAAAAGGGCAGAAGAACAATATCCCCAGTTTCAGATTCCATATTTCAATGTTTTTACCGTGCATATGATGGGATTTCAGTAGGCTTTGTGTAATACTTGCTTTTGGCTTCGAAACGGTTCCTCAAGTTGAATATAAAAGAAAATATAGCTTGTTCAACCATCAGTAAACAGAGTAAACGCGGAGCATATAACTTGGTCTTCCTCCGTTTCATTCAGACAACTATCTTATTCTCTAGAATGATTATGCAAAAACAAGATCAATTTGTGGCGTCTTTTTCGCTCTCATTTGCATAACAAAGCTTTTATTAATTTTCCGGAAACTTCACAATTCATTCAGCACTTGGCTGAGAAGTTAAAATATGCAAGATGATTTCTTATTAAAACGTGTGAGTGTTAATACCTATCCCCAATATTTTATAAACCCCTTCGATTTTTAACTGATGGGAGTGATAATTTGATGGAGCAGATGGTTCCTGTGTAGTTTCATTTATTTTGGTATAATATTATATGAAATAAACCGAATACACTGAATATTAATTTATGTCATCACTTGAGAAACTCGATCTGTGAAAAATATCAGCATACGTTGTTTTAGCGAGTAAAATAATTATTTTGACGAGGAAAACATCCGCCAATACGGGGGAAATCTGTTTCGTTTCCGCAGAGTCATTTTCGGCGTATTGCACGATGTTCTTTCTTTTTAATTTCACATTTTTGGCAGATTACCGACGACAGGAAAATTGATTAAGCCTCCATACATGAACACAGCAGGTGTAAAATCATTATATGCATGACAGTATGGTCGAAATGGAAATCTCGAGATTTGATCTCCTTCGCTGCTGTAGTCAGCATTGTGCTTACAACATATTCAAAATTTAAAGCTGTTTCCAGGGGTTTCCTTAAGTTCAATCAGCCAGTTTTCATTCTAAATTAATATTTGAGGTATCTCATAAAGACCATGCCGCATTAGGAACTGATGACGAATCCGGATGTCTTCAAGACATGCCTTATAAACTCAAAATGCTGCCGTCATTTATAAAATAAGAATTGAATATAATCTGGCTTTTCTAAAGTACAGGAAGAGCGGGTTTCCTGAGAAATCGTGCACCTTTCCTAGTGTCTAAAAACATCTTCACTGAAGGCGACAGCTGAAGAAAAACAAAACAGTCCTGCATTATGATTAATTACACGAAGTCACCAAGCTATTCAGAGCGCCAATTAAAAATCAACAAGTCAGTATTAGACCGGGTATTGTCCCGAATTATCCCGCGTTTTAACGTGAATTGCATGAAAAACTTCCTCATACTTTTTACTGCTCTGTGAAACAACGCTAGAGAATTTTTTTCCGACAGAAGCACTCGGTGGGTCCTCGGTCAGAATCCCGTTCTTTTTATACTGATATGTAAAAGAGTATTTTTAGTCATATAATAAATCTGTTATCAACCATACACCGAATGCAAATATGGCGGACCGCTCGGTTACTGCCTGGAACGAGCTGCATGAAAGCGAGGCTAGTCAGGCTTCGGTGTTTTGTTTTGACAATGCTTTCATAGTAAAGTCTTGGTTATTCGTCGATCTGGTGTGTTTCTTTTCGCTGCTCCTACGAGTTGCTGTGTTTTTGAATGCCACGAGAAGTGATAGAAGTGTTCACAGTTTGCCTCTAAGGGAAAAAGTGGATCAATGCAATTTGTTGAGACGAAAGAAAGGAGTTCACGATCGCCGTGAGAACTTTCTATAAAGTTTGTTCGCTACACTTCAGGTTAGAAGGTCTTAGAAAATGTGTAAGCGATCACATTTAGCGCCAAGTTGTTCTTATTTGGCTCAATGCTTTCACTAGCTTTTACTATTACTAGCTTTTACAGTTGAATTTCATTCACTTGGTTAGTATTTGATCGTGCGATTCCGTGCGAGTGGATCGGACGCGGACAAAGCCGAACATGTCGAACATGAAAAACTTCTTTTGATACAGAGGATGTCTTGGAAGTGGAGCTTTTCTTTACCTTGAGGAAGGTACTGGCCATGAAACTCGTGCTAGAACACCACCAGACACCACATAAGCTCGTCATTTAAACGAATTTTCTAAGATCTTCTAACTTGAAATGTAGCGAACAAACCTCAATAGTTCCTGTGGCGATCGCGAACTCCTCTCTTTCGTCACAACTAATTGCATTGATCCACTTTTCCCTAAGAGACAAACTGTGAACACTTCTATCACTTCTCGTGGCATTAAGAAACACAGCAACTCGTAGGAGCAGCGAAAAGAAACACACCAGATCGACGAATAACCAAGACTTTACTATGAAAGCATTGTCAAAACAAAACACCGAAGCCTGACTAGCCTCGCTTTCATGCAGCTCGTTCCAGGCAGCAACCGAGCGGTCCACCATATTTGCATTCGGTGTATGCCTACTCGGGACCTTATACTGGGAGAATATTGGCCTTCGGTCTCTTCTATACGGACCTGTGTGCGCTCGGACTGTACTGTTAAGAACTCGGGCCGATATTTTCCCAGTACGCCCCTCGCGCTTGGTTAATAAGATGTGGATATGGACTAGGTATTCGAAAAATATTCAAGTTCTTAGGTTTGGATAAGACAAACGATTAGGGAATGATGGATAGATGGATCGGCAAGAATATCAGCAAATTATATCAGTTTTACCAAAGTAGAATGGGAGCAGTTCTTTTCTTTTCGGGATACTTTTCTCACGAGATAGTTAAGGGCATGGGAAGTACGTATAAGCTGCTGGAAGTATAAAAGAAAAGCTTGCACCTGTTTGATATACACCCTTCCCATGTTCGAGCCAGCCAAGGCTGAATCGGACATCCGGGTCCTGTGCTTTCCCAGCCAGAATGGACCAATCGGAATGAAAAAAAAGTTCACTGGCAATCCTCCAGTTTGCTTTTCAGCGAACGGGACACAAACAAATATTATAAATCCTGGCTTCACTTGAAGGACGGCTTTACTACCTCGTATAAAGGACACGATATTGCTCAAGACCCAAAATCTCTGCTTTAGAAATCCTTAACTGTAAAGCCGGATTTGGGTAGCCTAATGCTCATCGTTTCCCAATGCGGGGCGAACGGCTCATAATTATCTAAATTACCGATCAGTAAAACCACTTACTTGAGGGCAGTAAACGTTTGTAAACAAATGCTCGGATTAGAGATATGACTAACTGCTTACAACAAGATTACTAAAACGACCCCTGCTTACCGACTTCTGGCCGGAGAATGCCCACCAACAAGCGCTGGAGAGAAACCACTGAGCCCCGGCTGAGCTGAGCAGACAATTAATTTCAAGATCAGCAGTATATACGCATATGCTGGCCATGAGCATGGCAGCGCCTGATCCAATAAAACAAAATGATTAGGAAGTTAGGATTACCCTTATAATGGATTAGTTCAGCAAGAAAGGTAATACTGTTTTTGAGATGTCGCAGCTTTACACTGCACGCGAAAAGAATTTTATTCGTTTATTAGTTTTACTCGTTTCAGAAACGTTGTTTGGAACAAGCTTGTTACACACAACAAACTACTTTTACTCAAGGTCACGGATGCTTTTCTACCAAACCATATAAACCAATCAATATGTGTGCTGATTTATTTTACACAAGTATGTGTTATTGTTATTGTTCAGCATCGTATTAGTCTGTGGATTATATCAAGTCTCAGTTGTCCACAATTAACGTCATTTGATAACAGTGTTGCTGATATTTTTCATGCTTTCAGTGAAAAATCCCCAAGAAAAAAAAATTGAAAAATAATGTACAGTTGCGAGGCAATAAACGGGCTTGTTCCCGGAAAAACCGCAAAAATGTAAAGCTCGGACTGCGTGCGCAAGTTAATTTGGATATTTAATCATTATAAGACCATCTGTAAATTAACTCTTCGTGGGGGAATTTTCACACTGTAAACTCAAATCACTCATCATCTAAAAGGTTTGAATTTTAATAAAACTCTTTTTGTGAAGTGGACAAGGTGCCGTCTGTGAGGGGTGAAAACTGCAATCTATCAAGCTACGTTTCGTTTGTGTAGAAAACAGTCATACCAACATTTCATGAATTTTGTACTATTTTTCTTTGCTTTGTCTGAAACAGCTACAGTAGTACAGGAAATAGGATAATTAGGCAATTGTCGGCTTTAACAAGCTTGACATTTGTTGAACTAATACCAAATCTCAAAAGACCTCTAATAACATTTATTTAGGTCCTCACGCAATCATTCCAACCTTAAGTTCTTTAAGAGACCGTTCGTGAATTATTGCACTTACTTCTTCTGAAGGACGATAAAAATCAACTAAGTTTGTAGTTACTAACGATAAAAGATTTCCAGGAGAAAACAGTCGGAAGTCCGGAGACCGCCGTATGCATAATCTCATGTTTGCCCAGTCAAATATTTGATGATATAATTAGCTATCCGTCAAATTGATCGCTTATATCTCTCTGTTTACAGTTAGCTCTAAACATTTACCGGCTCTTTGTTTCTTTAAGTGGAAACATGCGAAGGTTATCAGACGTTCCTTAATTGGCTGTCAAAGAGATTAATAGTGTCCGGATGTTGGTCACAATATTTAGCAGCTACGAATGGTTGTTGATTTTATTACTCTCCTGGGGAGGCTATTGTCATTAACATTCCTCTCTCTCAGAACAACACAAGACGATGGCTTCGTTTAGCATTGATGCCATTTTGGGAAGCTCTGAGCCAATGCATAAAGATCCAAATCATTTGCAAGCACCAAATTTGATTTATGCGTCAAAAGGAGAAGGTGCAACCCGGACAGGTTAGTGTGATTTTCCAGTTACATCATAACGGTAAAGTCCTCTTAGTTTAAAGAAACTCGGGGAAAGAATTAATGGCAAATCTGTGAAATTGCATTTTCGTTTTAGGTAACATCGGAAACTGTGCATCGGAGAAAGAAGATGCAGATGATCTATTGAACGAAAGTCCAAGCGAAGAAGATGAAACAGGATCCTCGAGCCGTGAAAATCTTTACATCAACAAGATTCGCAGAAGACGGACTGCGTTCACCAGCAGCCAGTTAAAGTCTTTGGAGGAAAAGTTCCACGATAAGAAATATCTAACAATCACGGAAAGAAACAATTTGGCAAAGGGCCTTAATCTCACAGACACTCAAGTCAAAACATGGTTTCAGAATCGGCGAACTAAGTGGAAAAAACAAATGGCGCCCGACTTTGAAGCAAGTCTGCGGTGGGAAGAAATGAACGCTATGTTTAGTCACTTTCAGACTGGTTTCCCGTGCTGTGGGGAGATAAATACTCAATTGCATCCATTACCACACTTTTATAATGTAATGCCCAGTTTTCGGCCTTCATCAAACCTTCAAGTCGTCTACGCGAACATGTCTTTGCATCCCTTCTCGTCGAAATACGGTTTCAGTGGTTAATAACAGTTATATATCTGTAATTATCGCTTCAGTGGGTAAAACTTATAACTTTGACAACGATTTATATAAAAAAAATAATGTTGAAGTTTATCCGCGAATAAGTAAATAAGTTCGGGAGATATTATGTAGAAAGGCATTTTGTGGCGTTAAGTTGGGCGTGCGAGTTTACACGATCATCGCACTTTAGTACATTCCAGTACTTTACATTTGCTGAGTAATATGTGAAGCATAAACAAACTGCACTTGCCAAAAGATCAAATTGGATTTGGACAAAAACGTGACGTTCTAACGTGCGAAATAAATTCCCACTCACCATCGAAAAGGATGAGGGGCATCAAGCTGTTGACGGAATGGTGACCACATTCGTGAGATCAGCGCCTTTTTGTGGGTTTGGGAGGAAATCATGAATTTTAAGACATATTTCGAATATGACGCAAAAGGGAACATTTCCTTAATGTGGACATTTAACGTAACTTTACCGAATAAGAGAACAAAGTGTTATGTAGTTTACCCATTTACAATGTATAGATAGTAGTAGACAAGGCCCAGACGATGCAGACAACTTTATTGTGTTTAGGTGATTTATTAAATTCCAGCAGCAATAACCTCGCTTTAAGTTAAACACTGCTTACGTGCCAGCATTCAATTCTAATTGTATATATACTTTTTCTAGTAAAGTCTGTCTTGTTCATCGCACGTCAGTTCGGTTGTAAAAAGTGATATTGGTAGTGTGACCTGATTTATTTTGGGTCTACTACTTTGCGACGAAAAAGAAATTAGGTTCTAATTTTTATAATCATGCAATTATATATTTTACCAAATTATAAATTTGCTTGTATTTTCAGTTGGTATTTCCAATCGTTCTTTTACAGGTATCTTTAAAATTATGTAATACGATAATAAATATATATATATAGTAATAAATTTTCTTGTATTTTTAGTTTGTATTTTCAATCGCACTTTTGCAGGTATCTTTAAACTTATGCAATACGATGAATATGACTAGCATTTCCAATCGGCAGACTCTTTTTCTTATTACTCTCTTTTACTTGTTGTATCCTGCCTTTTGCTTTCGTGGTATGCATGCTGTCGTGGCAAACATTGCAACAGAAGGACAGTGCTTCAATTAACACTATGAGACAAGATGAAGGGCTTGAGTGATTGTTAAACACTCGCTCGTGTATGCAAGTATAATCAAAGTATCTCATTTAATTAAAAAAAGGAAAAAGAAAAGCAGAGTTCAAATTTATTTCTAATGAAGAATTATTCGAGAAACATCCCGTTCGATAAAAATAAATCTATTATCTTACATAACTAGAACTGTGAAACTGGCTCGAGTTTCTACAGCAAAGGAAATTGAACAGAGTTTGGGTAACTGAAAACTTTGAAATGCAGTTTAAGCAGTCAAGCAGAGATGATTAGTGACAGATCACTGCTGAGTGAACATACACAGTTATAAATCTTGAAAAGCAGTGAACATACACAGTTATAAATCTTGAAAAGCAGTATTTCAATGAAAGGAATCATTCACATTTTTCACGACATGTTATGTAGCTTGGTTTGAATTCCAGCCTCATCATGTACGTTTTCCGAACTGTGCGCAATTTACGGACCTAGCGTACTGAGCAACATTACAAGCTGTTTCCGAACGTCAAATAACCACGAAGACGCCGGGACGTTTTTTCGGAATAGGAAAATTTTATTAGGTGAATAGCACAGCTTTCCTAACTTAACATGCGAGGAAAACAGCGTGATCCAAATCAAAATAGAGTGCTGACGAACTTGCTGCGCATTACATACACAATAATGCGCTGTAATTAGAATTTAACCACTTATACGAAATACGGCACTTATTAAAGGTTTAGAAAAGATGGCATTAGAGCTTCTCTGGCACCAGAACTGGCGATTTTTCGAAGTGAAAATACACCTCTTAGAAACTGTGGTTCAGGGTACTTTGAAGCGACGAGCAAGGGTCAAGCCTTACTTTAAGAACAACTAAGATAAATTGCGCCTAGAGGTAATAGTTAACTTCTCAGGAGGAGCGGCAGTAAAGACCTACACCAGGCAATGTGAATAACTGAGGCGAATGCAGAACGAAACAAGCGAGATGCGGTGTTCATAAATTGGCATTTGATATATCACATTTCAATGTCTTGAACAGTTAGACACCAGTTGAAATATGGTGGCAAGTAATGCCTCCTTTGTGGTCCATTTCTGAAAAAGGCTCAAGAGCTTATAAAGGAAAAGAGAGAGAGCAAACCCCGTGCGAGACATCCGCTGATTCTCAGCAAGCCGAGTAAGACGATCTATTGGACTATTTGTTAGTTCCCTTAGAGTGAAAGGTATATGATAACATGCAGGCCACAAATTGTTCAAAGTTCTGTGTCTACCATAGATCCAAGGGAACGACTCCTGAGTTCCTCGGCATACCCGCCGGTAGGGTATGATGTTTGCGGTTAACAGTTTGTCTAAAATGAAAGTTCTTTGATCTCTATTAAAGACAAAGAGCTGGTCCTCTTAAACAGCGGGCGAAACATCTGCTGATTTCTCAGCAAGCCAAGTAAGGCGATTTATTGGAATATTTGTTAGTTCCCTTCACGGCATGTCTGCCAGTAAGGTATGATGTTTGCAGTTAACAGTTTGTCTAAACTAAAAGCTCTTTGATCTCTATAAAGACAAAAAAAACTAGCCCTCTTATGGAAGCAAAGTGTTAGCAGTCATAGGTTGCGTAATGTAAAACATTTCAGAGGGCCACAAGGCAAGATGAAAGTGGAAGAGAACTATGCATGAATGTCTAGCTAGGCGGCAAGCGAAAACTTGAATGTGTATGAAGGGAACTTTCTTAGGCACTTACAAATTGTCTGAACAATCTATGATAAGAGGAAAATTTAGTATTCTTTTAACGGCCATTGGTTTTTTCAACTATCAGAATCACAGCGATTTTTCTTTATTGTATTTTTTTTTAATTCCAGTGAGGCTGTTGTCGAAATTAGCAAGAGAAAAATGTCAAACTGAAGCATTCTGGTAGTTTTAGTCAAATGACGTCACAGTGCAACAGCTTAGCTCACGGCCCTGCCCAACTCTCTTTGCCCGCCCAGTATATGGAGAAGATTAAAGAGATCACTTCATTGTAATGAAATTAACATACCAGGCTATAAGGTAGCGCGTGTTTATAACAGTCAAACAAAGCAAATTAACCATAATGAGAAAATCAGGATAAAATTGGCTGTGTTCCACCCGTAATCTGTCTAGCTTCTACTAAATATGGAACACTTAACTCAAATTAAGAGTAATTACAGTAAGTGGTCATGCCAGGTTTAATGTCATTCTGACAAGTGAAAATTTGCAAAATCAGTAATAAAAAAAGTATCAAACACAACTGTAAATTTGTGGTTCGATAATTGGTACTTCAACCGAAAGCTAACAAGGGCAATAGCTTGAATATATTTTCTTGGGTTTAAAAAATAACCAGAAGCATTACCCAGAGGCCAATATATACTTTCACGTTATTCAACAACATTGATTTTTCATTGAAAAAATACTTTCTCCAAAGAAAGCTCTTTTAAAATATAGCAGCCCTTCATTTCTTACTACACTGACTGTCTTAGACAGGGAAGAAACAATTCATGTGCATAAACTGGAAACTAGAAAGCCAGTTCAAATAGACAATCAACCAGTCTATAACTATAGAACAGAATGGTCATACATCGTATCGGTCATTATAAAACCTGTTTTTCAGTTTACCTTAGTACATCTGGCACAACGGCTCCATATTTTTTTAACGAAAAATGCATTAGTAACAAACCGATGGAAAAGTAATAAAGAGACATTTAGATATCTCCAATCAGAAATCAATACAAAGTAATAAAGAGACAGTTAGATATCTCCTATCAGAAATCAATACAAAGTGTCAACACTTGAACCAAGGTGGCGGCCATAACACCAGAAAATAAAATGGCGATCTTTGTTCACGTTGCTGAAGCTTGATCCTCTGATTAGGATAAATTTATTAAACCTTAAATTTAGTGTGGCAAACAGCGTCTCTAGCGTATAGTAACTATAGCAAATATGAGAAGAACACTTTGAATGTTTAACGAGATATTCCTGTTTAAAAACACCATCTTTACAGACTTTTTGTATCGCTGGGTGGCGAGAGTGGCCACCCAGCCATCTCATACCTGTAATTTTTTTAACTTCTGAAGCATCTTTTAAAGCAGATTCTAAATTATTTTCTTTTAAAACTTGAAAATATAACTAATTTTTCAGTACGGGTGTTTCAGTGCTTTTAAATTGGGCGAATTTCTAAATTTGACTAAATGGCGTTAGCAAAGATCGCCCAATAGAACATATTAAACATTGAATAAAATCAACCTATTGACACCTTATGTTGGACCATAAGTTCGATTCTTTGTCCGTCATTGATTTTACCTAAATTATTTGCGAGGCTGGAGACTTGAAAATCATTGAATAATTGACATTCTTGGCGCAGCAGGGCATAATACTAGTATGTGGAGAACAAGCAGAGCTACAGGCGGCTATGGTTACCCTACTGTGCTCGCCTTAATTTTGAAGGTTCTGGTTTCACTAAGCCCAAGGTCAGTGTATGGATTATCGCTCTCATAAAAAAATGGCCCGATCATATTATGTTACTTTATTTGTTTTAATTTTTGCTATCATCTCCTGTTTTTTTTTTTATTATGCATGGTCTACTGTCAGTGCTTCCCTACTCTTCTCGATCTTTGGGTTTGCGCGACATCCTCCATTTAATAAGGCCTAGATCCTTTGCTTGCTCTTTTCTTGCGCATGCGGAGGTTTGTGAGTTAGCTGGACGTTTCAGACTGCGCGCCGTCCCTCTTTTACTCTAAAGTCCGTGGGAATGCGAAAGCTAGCGAGCGCGATATATGAGAGCTGCGAGTAGTGAAGGAGCCGAGCGAACCAGAACCCTAACTCTCTTGTTCAATGTTCAAGCGCCCGCGCTGCTTGCAGCTCGCGGATATCGCGCTCGCTCACTTTCGCGGTCGTCCCTTCGGACTTTGCTCGCAGTCTTCTCGCGTTTCGGCCCCTGGTGCCTGATCGAACGATTAAGCTAAGATGTGAATTGGGAGATGTTTTCTTAGCGGCTTCCTTTGTTTGGTTCCTAAGCGAGAGACTACAGTAAAACCCGCGTGTAAGAACCTACTTTTTCAGAGTTTGGCAAAACAGGTTCTTGTATTATGGGGTACTTATTGACAGTTTAGGCTAAGTAGGTTCTTAATTAGGTTCTTAATTTCCACACAGTAGACATTGTTGTTGATTATCAGAAAATAGTATAAAATCTGGGCTGTTCTTCATTATAAATATTTATTAATGTACCCATGTTGCCAAAAGTCCAATTTAACATACATTGTGCATTTTGAGTTTAATTTAACAATTCAATTTTCTAAACTCTCGATCACCTTGTTGGTTTTTGATAAAAAAAAAAATTAAATAGTTAGCCCCACATATAAGAACCTGTTGGGATTTGTTTGGCTTAACAGGTTTTTATGTATTGGAGTATTAAAAAAGCAAATTTCTGCTAGAAGGTTCTTAAATCCCTAGGTTCTTACACGCGGGTTTTTACTGTATTTGACGTACAGAGATCTTTGATGAGTTTGGGCATCTGACCTCTACACTGTAGCGCAGCCGATTGGTTAACAAAGGCCTGGACGACCGTGGACTTTATCAATGTGTCGCCAAGATTCGACTCCATTCAACTGCATTCAACTACATTGAAGGTTTAGTGCTCAGGAAAAGTTCTTTTGATTTTCTTTTGCCTTACCAATCCTCGCCATCATATTGGGCGTTGTTGCTCCATCAACAGCCATCACACTTCCCAGAGTATGGTTACACCCTCTAGGTTTGATTGGCTTTTCCTTCCTGTTGTTAATTCGATCGATTCGCGTTACCTAGTAAGTCTTTGTTACTTATTTTGATGAGCGACTTAATCCTGTACATGTTCAAGTTGGAATGATATGGAAGGCTATGTCATCTGTGAAATTCAGATCACATTACTTGGACAGAAAGGGCCATTTGATTCCTGTCAATCAAACGTAGCCTCCATAATCCATTCCAGGACGACCAGAAGAAATAGCTCAGTGATAACATGCCACCTTGATGAGTTTTAAACGGAAAACGACACATGTATGTCTCGGTTGTAAAACACTCTGATTTGAGGATTGCATCACGACTTCTGTGTAATGGAGACCAATGTCTCCCGATCTGTAGCAATACAAACTTGTAGAGTGATTCGTAGACAAACTTGTAGAAACTTGTCAAAACTTGTAGATTGATTCGTAGACGATTAATGTCTATGATTGTAGTAAGTACAAAGGGACGAAATTCCACTCCGGTGTCTGGTTCATGGCTATTCTCAGGGTTGCAATATTGTCAATGCATGACCCGTCCATCCTAAGTGCAATTTATAGGTATAATGCCTAAAGACATCAAGAACATCAATTATAGCCCTTAAACGACAACTGATTACACTGAGGATTTATCCCGGTACAAATAACATGGTGATTCCTTTGTACCTTCTACAGTGTCTTAATTTTCCCTTCTTGGAGATTCTAATAAGATGACCATCCTTCCAGTGAGATCGTCCTCTTTTCAGACCTTGCCATATAGCATTAAGGCCGAAGTGTTTGCATCTGCCTTTATATCTTCCAGTAAGATGACATTACGGACCTCTGGTGCTTTTTCATGCTTTTGTTTCCTAATCAGTTTTACTGTTTCCTCTTTTCATTTGTTTTCTATAGCTCACTAAAGCTTTATCTATTTGGGAAGCACGATCTGCTACGACGGAGGTGCAAGCATACATGCCATGCCATGGCATCCGTATAATAGGCTCAGGAAAGCAAGAACGAGTTAGTACAGCACAATAGAAGCTGAGTACTGTCAACACGACTGTTATGGCTTCGAACTGGAGGATGCTTAAGCAAGACTTCGGCGACAAGCTATCCAGCTTCTACACAACGTCCCTGAGTTGATTCCTTCGCATATTTTTTTTCCAGGACCATCTTAGACTAAACAGGACGACATGAGAACAATCCTCAAGCAGAAAAGTCACGCTATTTCAGTACAAAACAGTATGAAAAGGAATCACAGAATCACGCGAAGACGACAATACAAAGTGTTAATGAATGATTTTATCAGCCATCACTTTCTTTTTAGACTCTTGTCTCTCCGACCTTGTTTGAAAACAAAGCCAAACATGATCGTATATTACATTCTTACTAGTCGCTAAATAGGGGCATAAACAATAGAAGGACGCTCACTGGGACGGACTTAAATAACTGGCCGTTTAATAAGGGTTGACCGCTTGATGGGTGGCCGCTTAGGAGGGGCTCGACTGTATTACTTTTTATCTTTTTTATTAACCTTTCGCGCTTCTTCCCTTTCTCTCTTCCCCTTTAGAAAAGCCTGACACTCAGGTTACTTTTTTATCCATGTAAATACTAATATTATTCTGCATTTCAAATTAAGAACAAGTAAATGACAACGAAAACAATGACTCGTCTTTGTTTCCATGACTCCTTTCTTCACTCTTTGTCATTCCTGCCGTTTCACCGAAACCTCTGTCACTATGTTTCAAAGTGTTGGTTGGGACTCTCCAAACATTTACTGTACAGGCAAGCAAAATTTCCGGATGATATATCTTTTATTTTCGTCTTCTTGCGTACCAGCCAATGTTAAACACCTTGCACGCCATGATAGTGACCACTTCTATTCTAGACTGAAAATCTAGAACAAAAACAATATTTTGATATACATTTCACTTTCTAGTGACGCTATGCTAATTTGGATGCTAACAGGTCCGTATTGTCCATCTCTTATACTGCTTGTTCAGCTGTAACGTGCAATGTTTGTGCAGCACCGTGTACAGGCGCCCTCAACCGTTTCTCTCCCTAATGGTTGTCAAACTATATTTACTATCTTAAGTGGAATAAGATAGAGCAGATTTCAATTGAGTGTCGTAAAACCAAAACCAAAGTAACTACTCTGGCCAATCACAAAAGGACACGGGCAATCCAGTGAGCCAATCAAATCTCAAAGCAAATACATGTAGGGTCAGGGTTAGCGGGAAAACGTGCGCGAGCCATTCGTTTTTGTTTTACCACTGATTTTTCGAGAAAGTGGCGCATGATTTTTAGACTAATCACTAAGCGCAGTAACGTAAAACCAAAGCAAATGCGAATTATTTTCGACATTCAAGTGAAAACCGCTCTTAAATTGTACTTTTGTAGTTACATGTTTTACAAATTAAAATGTTTACAAAAGACGAACAGGACAAGATTTCTCCTTGACAGCCACATAGTGTCAAGTATTTGCTTAGCGCCCAATTTCCGATGCGAGCACGTTGCTTCAAGAGACATGGGCAGGTCTCCTGGTCTTTTATTCCAAAGATCTTTTAAACGAGCTCTATAATTTGCAATTTGAAATATGTAGACAACTGGATTCACACAGCAGCTAGCGTAAATGAGAAAGTATGGCACGCGATAAAGCGCGCTGTGTGTTGAAATATCGCTGAAACTACAACAAACGGAACGAAACAGACAAGGAAAGAGCCAGTCACTGTCAATAAACGCTTGATGAGTTTTCGCTTATCTTGAGTGTCTTGTTCAGATAAGTTGCCTTGATTCGGTTGCATTAGTAGATGGCTCTTAAAATTCGAAAATAACAGAAAGATAAAATGGCAAGTGAAATTCCTTCCATTGTGGCCAAGCACACCCGCAAAGGTGGTGGCAAACGAGGACACAATGTTGCGGACACATTGTTGCTCATGATCGTTTCTATGCTGCGCAAACCGGGAAACATTTGTTGCGGACACAAAATGTTTCTGAAAGAAATCAGAAACATTTTTGTGTCTCGGACACAAATTTGTGTCCGCAACAAATGTTGCGCGCGAGGGGAAAACGGGGAAACATTTGTGTCCGCAACATTGTGTCTTCGTTTGCCACCGCCTTAAAACGAGCAGCAGCATTATCGCAATCCAAAAAACAAGTTTGAAGTTCTTCTACGTACCTCTCATTGATAAATAGTGGTAAGACAATTGCAACCGAAATTCCCCAACTGAAGCATACTGTGATTTTAGCACTTCTTCTGTTCAGTTTTAAGCGTGAATCCATGGGTCGTAACAACGCATTGTGCCTCTCCACCGAAATAATCGTAAGTGTTAAGCCAGAGACCAATAAACTGATCCCTACAATCCGGTGCGTGGTGACAAATTTGCTAAGAAAGTTACCAAGGTTTCTGCTTGGGTGTTTGAAGAATCTCAATAGGAAACCCAGTACAAGAAATACAAGAGAAATGATATCAGAAACAGCTACGTTTGTAAGTAGGAAGTTAATTACTCTTTGCATGGATCGGTGTTTTCTTACCACGGTAATAAACATCGAATTTCCAAGAATACCAACACCAATGACGATGGTATAAAAAGGCAGAAGTACTATGTCCACGGTTTTCGATTCCATGTGTTTGTTTCTAAGAAGTTATAATTCTTTTCACCTTGGATCTAAATCTACTAGTCAGTGCATGCAGATTTAAAACTGTTACGTCTCACAGTCTATGTTCTCCTTTGCTGTGACCTTAAATCGGAATGTAACAAATCATCCAACCTTTTTATCTGTTTGCAATAAGTAAAGTCATGTTTTTCAACACTGGAACATTGATAGCCTGCGAATACAGCCGCCTCTCACTCGCTCCCGCTACTACGTGCTAAAGTTTAAATAAAGTATTATTTAAAAAATCTTTATGCGTTAAACAGGAATCGTATTTAACTTTTTAACACGAATTTTGTTAACTCTAAAACTAGTTTTTTTGGAATTATATAAAACTACTGATAGTTATTGCTTATTGCTTTGTGGCCTTTTATCTGCGTTCTTGGTTTAATTATTTGCTTTTATGGTAAGTTCAGAATTTATTAACGTATTATTTGCCGACATTTTAGTTAAGAAAACAGTTGCGTCCCATTGTGATGATAAATTACACGTTTGTTTAGTTTTCGATTGCTTATTTCCTGTCTTGGCCATGTTGGGTGGGAATTTCTCACGCTCTTGACCGAGGCAACATTTGAATGTGATCGAGAGAATCCACCAGGTTTCCCGTGATAGGTACTGGTTGATACCTTGTGGTTAACCTCGTCATATTTGGGTGAGCCTCACTTTACAGATGAACAAAACTGTGCTATCGAGTTTAAAGGGGCTTTGTCACGGATTTTAACAGATTTTTGAACAGCCAAAATTTATACTTGTGTCGAAGGAAACCAAAAAATAATAGTCCATTTTTATTAACAATTGCTATATTAGAACACCGAAACTGTTAACAAGCGTCTTTAGTTGCAGATGGCTACGATGGAAATGGATTATAACTTGAAAAGTTTAGCAAAACTTTTCAAGTTGTTTCCGCACGTCTACAAAAAATCCATATTTTATAGCCGTAGTTAGATTTCTATCCACAAATTAAGGTTATATCTCCCTCAGTTGATGTTCAAAGGTAATGATTTTCATGGGTTAAGTTGCCTACCACTAATTTTAGAACAGTTTAGACCAAAAATCTGCGAAATCCCCGTGACAGAGCTCCTTTAAGACTTCGGTGGCCGCTCAGAATGGTTCCACTGAGGTACTTTGAATACGCTATGCTAATCAATTGTGTTATTTTCAAAAACCGTGAGCCGCTCTGCCCTGTGGCTGCCCGGTATCCTTAGTAGTACAGTCAACCTTTACACAGGCTTGACAAAGATGTTCCGTTCCTATTCACAAACCAAACGAATGCGGCTTAAATCTTGCTCGTTGGCCCCGAACAATTTTAATATGCTTTGCGTGATTCTCACCTCAATCGCCCGTCTCGCCCTGCGCTATAGCAGTGAGATTTTAATTGGACTACATTAAGATAACTGCTTGCTGCACTGAACCTGCTACACCAAAACATTTTGAATAACAAATAAAAACTGCCAAAACACTTCAGAGAATGAAAATAAATTATAAAAACAGAAATTCAGCTGCTTGAAATCTATTAACTCATCCAGGTTAGTGGCAACTCCAACAGCCATCACCTGGTTGCTTTAAAAGCTTCCAAGATACAGTGGGTCGTATTTTAATAGCTGGACCAGATTTGTGGGTTTTGATAAGGTGGTAGAACCTGGGGACCAACCCAGCGCCTCTCATGGCTGCTCGCCAACGCCCTTAAACCAATGCTGAAGGACGTCCCGGCGCATCTAGAAAACAGTCTCGAGCTCATCAAGTGCATCCAAGCCGGCGATTTCACCACCAACAAAACGCTACCATATCCATGCAGCCTCGATGTAGCATACTTGTACTTCTCAATACCAATACAAGAAGCCATTACCAACGCTACCGACAGAATTCACACCCCAATACTCCACCTCGCCAAAGAAGATATAATAGACCTTCTCACAGTTACGCTAAACAACATGTACCTCTCCTTCAATGGTCCAGTTTTCGGCCAAAAAGAAGGCCTACCTATGGGTTTCAAAATCTCAGGCATTTTGGCCATCCTATTCATGGACAGACTGGAAACCATCACCCTCTCTTCACACTTATCTATAAGCCCCTACAAGAGATATGTTGACGACATTTATCTCCAGACAACTGGTGAGGAAATGGCAGACCAATTCCACTATACAATGAACAATCTGCACCCTAAATGACCCTAAATTGAAATTTAAAATTGAGAAACCCGAAATAACACCCAATGGCTTCTCACTATCACTACTTGATTTCAAGGTCACCATCTCCAAAGACGGCAAAAGCTCTTTTGAATTCTACAAAAAACAGCGAAGAAACCACTATTCGTCCACCACCAACAAGCCTAGTTTAGTAAGTTTTAAGAAGGCTACGTTTAAATTTTTTAAAGATACATACAAACATTTAGATCATTTTACCTTTTAGTTAACTCTTTTATATCAATCTCGTCATTTTAGAGTAATTTTTACCTAGTTTTTATATTATAGCGTATTTTAAACTAAATTTTGTAATTTTAGATTGTTAGATTTTTAGCATTATTTTTAGTTCTTGATTGTATTTTATATTAGAGGGCCACTGGTTTGTCAGTTTTTTACTGTTATGTGTTTACCCTCTATAAATAAAGTTGATTATTATTATTATTACCAATCAGCGATACCGGAAAAGTCAGAGGTCAACTTTATTCGTAACGAGCGAAAACGTATCGACGATAAATGCTCTACAAAAACGACAGCCACAAAACATCAAAACATGTTCGACGACATCCTCGGTCTTAACGGGTATCCTGAAGACACTATAAACAAAACTAAGCACTCCCAGAACCATCAGAAATACCCTCGACCACTCAACACAGAATGGTCATACTTGAAGATGCCACATGTCTCCGAACGTCTCAACTACAAAATCACTAACATTTTCCGAAAAGAGGGTATACCAGTACAGGTCGCGCACAAATCATGCACCCTCAGACGAGCTCTCTCTCAGAACAACACGGAACGGACATGCACGAGGGCCAACTGCCCTATCTCCGACACCAAATTGTGCTTATTACGCAACGCTGTTTACCAAATCACGTTACAACAACTGCAGTCAACACTACATCGGGAGCACGACACGCTTTATCCACGATCGAGTAAGAGAACACCTGAACAATGACAACTCCTCCGTGAAGAAACACATTTTAAAGTGCCAAAACAAAGTCCACAAAGGCATCGAAATCAAGACCATCACACTTGAGAAGGACCCTGCAAATCTACGACTGTTCGAAGCGTTCTACATACGAAAATACAAACCTGCCCTCAACTCCCGAGAAGAATGCAGCGAATTCGCGGACCTTTTATTCTAATAATTATTTTAATACATCTAGAGACTCTTCGCACTGTGACACTCGCTCATTAGATCTTATCATTTATTTTTATTCATATTTGTATCTTATTGTTATTTAGCTCATGCATTTGCGCCCCACATTCTTTCGCTTTTCACACGTTTTTACTTTACATCAATATATAAGCCTCATGCGGAATATTTATTCTAAACCCTGATGATGCCGTAGATCGGCGAAAGCTTGGATTTTCAATATAATTTTACAGTAGTGTAAGGCCTCAATTGAACTTTAACTATTAATATTAATATTAATATTAATGTTAATATTAACTTAATATTATTGTACTTCTTCTTCTACACATATTTTAATTATCTTTACTGATTGTCAATTCATTTCTTTTGGTTCTAGTTGTGATAATTTTTCGGTTCTTTACTCGTTTGGACCCTTGGAATGGCTGATGTTGGCAGTTATGATAATTTGTTGGAACATCAGTACAATAATTATCTTTAACACCTAAGACTAGTTGTGCGTTGGTCATATTTATGAATAATCTCTGCGAGAATAACGGCTTCAAGATTAAGGGTTTGTCGGCATCTGCTGCAAAGTTTGGGTTTACCTCGGTGTAAGAACCTGTGATATTTTTCTTTGTTTTGGAGCTATTGTTTTCCTTCTCTATCTTTGTTTTTCCAGCTCTTTGTTGTATTGTTCGTTCTTTGTTTTACGTCACCGGCGAGTTTCACAGGTTCTTACACCGAGGATAAGCCCAAAGTTTAGAGTCGACATGATAAACTCGAAAGCCTTGTGTTTTTATTTCCTGTTGAGTCAATGGTGGCAGGATTCAACAGTTTTATTTCCTCATTTGTGTCCTTTTCTGTCGTTATCTCGACGATTTGCTTTTCCTTTGTTTTCCTGCTTTTATTTTTCATACCTATTTTTATACGAGCCCATCTGTATTTTCACCTTACAAGGTGAAAAAAAAAAATGTTTATTTTTGGTGGCAGACCCACGACCCACGACAAAAACAATGCATTCGGACTGGCTTTCTGGGCGGTCCACATTTTTGAAAACTGGCAATAAGACGGACCGTTAACGATTTGTTTCCTTAAAACAGTTTGCTGAAGAAAGCTGTATTATGTTAAACCTTTACTACTACCGGCTCTATAGACATAGCTTGACAAATGTATAAACGTGGTTAACTTTGTCGTTAAGCGGAGAAAAGACGTTGTTTGTCAGCAAAGTTGAAAAAAGATCCATTAAAATTAAAACTAGATCAATATATCGCGGACTTGTAAACGGACATCACACTAACCCTACAATATATAAAGGGTACATTTCAATATTTGTTTAAATTGACAAGAATAAAATCAGCATGGTCAGGTAGCTAAGAAACTACATGTCACATTTCCATAAAGTAATTCGAGCCTGAAACTAAAACTAAGGTTATATGTAAAGATCATGGCACATCCACTTCCACTAAGAAAAGGTCCGAGTTTTGAAAGTTATCATGCAAAGCAAACCTGTGGCCGGATTCTGGACAAGAGTCTGATGTTCTCATGATTTCGTGTTTTCTAAAGGCTACATTAAATCATTGTTTTGTAAATTATTTGTGAGCGCAAGTCACTGCAGGTGAAAAAATATAAAGCCTGTTGTTTTATTCTCTTATTTATTTTATAGCGAATGTTTTAGGACTTAAGGGCTTTGATGAAAAACGCAGCTTCATAGTTACAGAGTATTTGTGCAAAATAATCTCACCGAGTATTTTGGAGAAAGATGGCCAACGAGTTGAAGGAATTCGAGAGGTTTTCCAAAGACATGGCAACATTTTATGGAGTTTTGAACATTTTTCGCAACATTTTCTTGACCGTCGGTACAGCATCCAATTTATTAGTCTGCTTTGTTATGACGAAGAAGAAACATCAGCGCAAAACGCTCTCCGAATTTTTCATTTTTCACCTGGCTTTAGCGGACATTGCATTCAGGATACTTGGAATTTATGAAATAATTGTCCAGAAAGCTAGTGATGGTGTCATGTCGCCATCCCACTGTAAGATCATTGTGTTTTTCCAGTATACTTGTGAAGCAGTTCTATTTGCCCTGTTAGCTGGTATCGCGGTAGATCGCAGTAAAAACATCATTCATCCACTAAGAAGCTTTAAAAACAGATACTGTCATCGAAAAAAGGCTGTCATTTTCACATGGATCTATGCGCTTTCGATTTCAGCAGGTTTTATCTACAGTGCAACAAACAAACGATTCACGCGCCAGTTCAAGAGAATACAAAACGGTTCAACAGATGATGATATTACGAACAACAGCACGGGTTTTATCTTCAAGTCTCCAAGAGCACATTGCATCGCTGGGCCGCATGAGTTCTCAAGAAGCCAAATTGCGTTTACCATCTACTTCGTGTGTGGATTTTTCGTGCCGCTTTGCATCATGATAATTTGCTACACTAAAGTGTTTTATTTCTTGTCAAGCAGAGCGAAACATTCAATGCTAAACCGTTCAGTTCTCAGGTCGAAGTTTAAGACGTTATTCGTTCTTCTATTACTTGTGTTTAGTTTTGTCCTTAGCTGGGGTCCCATAACGTTGTTAGAAATGATCGAGTCCTTCGCCCATCTTGGGAAAGATGCCGGACAGTGGGTGAGACCTATTGCTGAAAGTTTGTGCTATTCTAGTTCATTACTTAATCCTGTTATTTATGCGTTTGGAAATAAATCATTCAGGAAAGAAGCCATTTCCCTCTTGTTCTGTAAGCGGAGATCGAAATGTTTGTTCACAACTAGTTAAGCTGTAGTGGAAAAGATTAAAAGAAATTGAAGAAATTTTAAACGTTTCAGTATACACTGCCCTTTTGTTGGTTAGCAAACAAAACTGCAAAATAAATATCTGTAGATTTTTGCAGTTCCCAAGAAATTACATGTAATTTGCCAACTAAACGTACAATTAATCATCCAGCAAAAGAGTTGCGGTTAGGGAATCATTAAGTTTTATCGCATTTCTTTCGTTTCAATTTTTAATAGCAGTAACGCAATGTAAATTTATTAAGGATAAGTTGACTTTTTGATTCACTCTATTTCTTAATTTTAATACTTTAATATTTCTTATGCAGAATCTTAAAACTTACTCCTCGTATCGCGAAATGCAGCAGGACTGTAAATACAAAAAGAAAGGACTATGCAAAAAATGATAACAGGAGGTCAACCACTAAGCAGAAGTTATTGAGGCAACAGTCTTAAAAGAAAACGAAATGTTGTTAGATTTTTGTTAATGTTAGGCCTTGTGTTTTCTTTGCGTAATAAAGTGGTCGTCAGATCTGGGTTGAGTATGGTGCTATCAGTGGGCCTGGTTATTGGTTTGCAGAAATCGAGAGCAACAAGGAATTTAATGTATAAATCAAAATCAATCATTTATTTAATGTATGTCCTGGGATGCCCGTGACGCCCCCCGTTTGTGAGATAATTTTTTAAGCAAACAACATAACCCTTATAATTCAGGTGGCGTAAAAGTGCGAATCCGAAGAATCAACATGCCATTAATCTTTTGCCAGGTAGTTGCATACTCCACATTAAGCACCGAACGTCTGCACTGGACCATGTAAGTACCCTGGGTGTGACAATTTGACCCCACCCCCCTTTGGAAAATCCTAGCTACGCCCCTGAAACTAGATGTTGTTCGTAAAAAGTTGAGGTTGGTACAAAGTGTGAACGTTGTTTGCACAAAGACAAAAGAGTCGGTGTTCTTTGCACAAAATTGACGTTCGTTGCACAAAGTTGACGTTTTTTGTTCAAAGTTTTGAACAAAGAAAGACGAAAATTAGCAAGTTAATTTTGATATAAAAAGCGCTTCATAAGTATGAGGCATTCGACAGGAAATATGATGATAGCACTGTGACGTTTATATTGTCGAACGTGACACAACAGTCTCAAGTCTTAGCTCAGGTCAGTCGTACGTGAAGACATTTTTAAGCGATGACGTCATATAATGACGTCATCGGTTAATGCTGTAAAGCGAAAAAGCGATGGAATTTATGGAATTTTTGGTGTTACGGTGTGAGCGCGATTACTCCCTGAATTGAACCGAAGAGCATTGGGAACTAGGTGCATGGTTTGTGTTCTTGTTCTTGTCGTCGTGCGAGTGGATGGACGGGATCTGTTGCCTGTTGCAATCGACCGATCTTTCTAGAACCGAATAGAATTTGGAACTAACTTAAGGGATAAACGTCAGTAGAAAAGAATTCAAGTAAAACTCAACAAGAAATCACGGCGTAGAACTCAAAGCAAAATACTCCCGGCCAGTTAGAAAGGACTGATTCTATGTATAAACGAAAGACATAAATTATATTTGATGTGTTTTATTAGATTTAGTAAACAGAAATCTTTACATTTTTTAAAAGAAAAGGGCTAAACATTTTCAAGACAGCGTTTGACCTTGTATCGTATGTCGTCAGTATCGGATGTCGCGCTACAAGATAACACAGCTTTTGTCAAACAGTCATTCAACACAGAAGTTGTTCAGGAATAAACGTCAGTAGAAAAGAAATCATGTTTAACTCAACAAGAAAGCACTGCATAGAACTTAAAGCAAAATACTCCCGGGCAGTTAGAAAGGACTAATTCTAAGTATAAGTGAAAGAGACTAATTATATTTGATGTGTTTTATAAGATTTAGTAAACAGAAATCTTTAATTTTTTTTAAAACAAAAGGGCTCAACAATTTCAAGACAGCGTTTGACCTTGTATAATATGTCGTCAGTATCAGATATCTCCCTGCAACATAACGCAACTTTTGTCGAACAATCATTCAACACAGAAGTTGTCAGCTATTTTTATTAACTTTCTTGAAATTTTCTGTCAAATTTCCTGAAAAGTCTTAAAGACCCCTTGTGAAACGTCATCGCTTCTGCATGCATTGCGTGCCGTTTATTCTACAGAAGCTGTTCTTCAACCCAGGTAATAATGATGACTGCCACAAACGTGTTACTCCTTGTGTCAGTACTTGTCGTTTTTAACTGTTATGCCAGTTACTCTCAGAAAAGCAAAGATGGGAGTAAGGTTTCTTCAGACCAAAATACCTCGGCTGGGAATTGTCCCTTGGGGAATTGTGTTGTGCAGCAGATATGTCATGGCGGACCATCTCCTCAAGCTTTTAATGAGCTGGTTATCCTTGTAAAAGAGATGAAGAAGAAACTGGAGGTCATGGAAGCTAAATTGGATGCAGTTTGCGACGGTGAATGTCCAATGAAGCCAGGTTAGTAAAGACGAATAGAGAATATCTTTACTCTGTGACGAGGTACTGAAAGATGAGATTTCAAAGTTTTAGTTGAAAAAAATTGAAATATTTAACTCTGATTTGTACTTTTATCTCAAGTTCCAAAAAATTGTGCAGAGGTTTACAAAGCAGGGAACACAACGAGTGGAGTATACACCATCCGCCCTGACAACGGTGACGCGTTTGAAGTGTATTGTGATCAGACCACCAGTGGGGGAGGGTGGACAGTGTTTCAAAAGAGGCTGAATGGAGCAGTAGATTTCTATCGTGGATGGGATGACTATAAGAAGGGATTTGGAATCATGGACGGGGAGTTTTGGTTGGGTTTGGATAAAATTCATCGCTTGACGAATCAAACCATCAATGAACTCCGTGTGGATTTAGAAGATTTTAACCAAGCGAAGGGCTACGCAGGCTACGATCGCTTTGCAGTGGGAGATGAAAGCAAAAATTATAAGCTGAAGTTGGGTGGTTATTCTGGTAAGTACAACTGTCTGCAGGGGAATTATTATTTAATGCTTTACAAATGTTTGGCGGGGAGGAATAATCCGGCAGGCAACCATTTCCAAGATTGATTTAAAGTGTTTATCGCAAACAAACTGAGTGTTGATTGTGTTTCGGCTGACATCACGAAAATCGACGCTTACGACATCAAATGGCGTCATAAATAGTCATGTTTTCTGTTCGAATATTTTTCTTCCAAAGTATTAGCATACATCACTTGAGAAAAACTAAGTGATTGAAAGTACAGTACACAACTAGCGTCAACTTTAACTCTACAGGATTACGTTTTTAATTTTCTGTCTTTTCAAGCTGGCGGTGGAAAACATTCTTTACGGAGAGGATTGTTACACTGGCTACAACTTTTAATTACAGATTAACGTTAAATCAGCTTTCGAACAGTTGGGGCGCTTAAATGGTATAATCCGCCTGAGGGACTGCAGATAATTACATTATGTAGAGAATGTTTATAGTTTTAACAGTAGTTTATCTAATATTCGGATTTGTAACTTGTAATAAAGCTATTATAAAGCGCTGTTGGGAAATTCTTTTCGAAAATAGTGATTAATAAATAAATATTTAAATATTTTATTATTTTACAATTAATATAAGAAAAATTAAAAAATTAAAATGAACTTTTTGTGGTTGAACTCTGATTTTAGGTACAGCGGGCGATTCATTGTCCAAGGCTAACGGGATGGCGTTCTCGACCAAAGACCGAGATAATGATGTGTGGAATAAGGATTGTGCAGTTGAGCACAGAGCAGCTTGGTGGTACAGAGCGTGCCATGACTCTAACTTGAACGGAATTTACTTCCACGGGCATTACACTGGCCGAGTTAATAACGCTTACGCGCATGGATGTGTTTGGAAAACATGGCGTGGCTATTTCTATTCTCTGAAGACAGTGACCATGAAGATCAGGCCAATTTGCTTTTGAGTATTGTACGTGAATGAACTGATTAACGTGATTATGTGAAATTAGCCTGTAGTGACTATTAATCTCTGAAATCTGTTAATTTTAAGTATTATACAGAAAACTATAAATATAAATGAATGAAAAGTCTCTTAGAAACGAAACTCCGTAATTAATGAGCCAAGCTTAGCGTGTTACGATACCACCGCGGAGTTATCGTTTTCATTTAATCCGCATGAAATAATAATTTTATTACTGTAGCAGGGACTTTAGGGAATTAAACTCAGTGTCATGCTATCCTCGGAGATCATTTATGTCAAGTGGAAAGTGGATCAATGCATATTTAAGGAAAGTGACGTTTAATATCGATATATACTCACTCGCTGAACCTCCTGTGAAACTATCATGGCCAAAATCACGTAGGCTAAAAATTTACTGAAAAAAAAAACAACAAAAAAACCACAACAACAACAACAACTTGCAACCAGCAATACCAGGGCAAACCAGTCAGATTTACGTAAAAAGGCCCCCACAACAACAACAACAACTTGCAACCAGCAATACCAGGGCAAACCAGTCAGATTTACGTAAAAAGGCCATACTCGATTTTTATTTTTTTCTAAGAAAAAAAAAATTCTACAACAGAACGTGCGGTTTAACTAGATCAGTGGTTATGCATCGGGTGTGCATCGGAGTCATGCGTGAGGGCGGTTAGTTTATTTCGGTTGAGACGCATGTGGCCGTAATTACCTCATCTGCCTCAGTGCTTGAGTGCTGGATATTACAACGTTAGCGGCTCTATTTGGGCATATTAACCCCCCCCCCCTCCCACCCCCCGTAAGAAAGAAAGCATCTCTTGTTCTACTGAAATGTCATCTAAGCTGTGACCCTCTTCGTACACGGTCGAATGAACTCAAGAACTATGGGCCCTTCCCATTTGTCAGAACTGGCCGGCCAGACCGGTATATTCAAGAAAAGAATTCCGTTGTTAGTCAGATTTGTCCTGTCAAATCAGTCAATACATAAATCAATATTGTACATGATTGTTATGGTGGACTTGTGGGAAAATCTCGTTGAAAATGCCCATATCACATTTAAAGCTAGCCTGCGTAGCTGCCGGTTTTATAGGGGTTACACGCGCGCGAGTTAGAGAGGAAGCCGGAAGGGGCCTAGGAGGTGAAAAGCTTTTCTCAGTCTCTAAGCCTAAGACCTCACGGCTTCGCCGCTTGCTCTCGCGTGCTTAAACCCCAACAGAACCGCCAGCTACGCAGGCTAATTCGAAACCACACGCTCGGCCGGCCAGTTCTGAAAAATGGAAGTCGCCCTATGTATTCTTCGTCGAATCATTCTGTACCCCAGCTCCCGAGCCTAGCCTGACAGATTTTCTACTCGCCGTTATTCGCGCAACGCCTGAAAGAGGCCATCTCGAGCCACTTAGTTGATTATCAACTTCCAGTTGATAATGGTAAACAAACCGCCGAAATTTGAAAAACTTTTCAAAACTCGCTAGGGTGGTTTATTTACCGACGCAGCACAACAACAACTTTGTCCTTCTCGAACCCCAGTCCGGCTCACCGGGCAGTTATAACACATTACAACGAATTTAAATTTGCAAGGACCACCGTGACGAAATAGAAGTACCGGATGCTCTAAATGTAGAAGATCTAATCAGCTATAACAAAATAGTAAACGAAGAAAAGCAAGGCTGATTGAACAGTTGGGAACTAACGTTTAACTTTTAGAGTCATTCTTTGTAACACCCTGAAGAAGGAAGGCCGTGCCTTCCGAAATATTGAAAATATATATAGTTCCCAACTGTTCAATCAGCCTTGCTTTTCTTCGTTTACAGTTATAACACGAATCTTCCCTTATCGGACAAAGGTGTCATACATCCATACATCATTCGTTTTTGATTCGCTGCGCGCGTTATTCTTGTCTTACCACAATCAAGGCGACATATGCAGTGCTTTAGAAATTCTGATTAACATTACCACGTCAACAGTCGAATCACGCAGGTTCCCAGTTGTGAAATACTCGTAAATGATCTAATAAACGCCCACTCTCAAATAAACGCCTCGTATCTAATAAGCGCCCCCCTTAGAGGAACAAAGTTGGTAGTCGACACCCCCCACTAATAAATGCCCCGTGTCTAATAGACGCCCCCCTCCCCTCCCAAGAATCGTCTCGACCATCGAACAGGCCAATGGTTGGCCTCGATGACGATGAAGAAATCGATATCAAACTATGAACCACATATGCTTCGCTCCTCGGGGTGGGGCTCGTTGGTCTGACTATTGCGGGAGACTGGCTCTAGATCACTCTCTCCAATGGAATTCTGGGAAGAGGAAGGGAGTGAGAGAAAGTTGTTTCCGTAAATTTCTGCACTTGGGAAGATATAAAGCGTGTAAAATCTTCTTTCGATATGTCGAAATCTAGCCAGTCAACAAAATTTAGAGGAGTAGATGTAGATGAGCTGGACGAGAACAAATTTCAGGACGAAGGAGACGAAGATTCGGGACAGAGCGGCCCAGATGAAGCAGAAGTTAACAATTTACTAATGCAGTATCCTTTCAGATTGATCGTAAAGTAGCTTGTAGTCCAGAGTTTTCCAACTTCACAGCTGTTTAACTGTTTAATATTACACTCTATGTAGAATTATTTTTCTAAATTTAAACATTTGTGACGGCAAGTTTCGAAACATCCAAACTTATCTTCTCCCTGAGTTAGTAACGTCTCTAAGTTACAATCATGTTTCATCAGGGCATGCATCTAAAAAAATGCTTTCAGTAGGTCAATCTGTGTTTATGCTTTATTTTATATCTTTGGGAATTAGAATTTGAACGAGGTAAAAGCATTGAGGCATGCAGGTAAAGTGAGGTGTTGTAAGGATTGGCTATATTCGTGGTCAATCAGTCATCAGTGTACATGTGTACCTATCAGTGTTAAGCACAAGTTTCGGGGGGGGGGGGGGGGGGAATCTCGGGGATATGTGGGACATTTTACTTTCCAGAACAATTGTTTGTCAGTATCCCCACCCAAGGGTTAAATCAGATCAAATTCCCCACCTTGGGTAGATAATATCGGAAATATCCCTTTAACTATTGCAGTTGTTGTGTTTATTTTATGAATCACTGATATAAATTGCCAAGTGATTTAGTAACATCCCTGTTCTCCATAGCAGCACAAGTTAACGAAAAGCTAATATAGACAGCAACAACAATGCACAAGTATAGGAAGAATGAGCACACCTTTTTCTAACTAGGATTTGTACAACACTGTTGTTATTATGCTTGTGCTTATGCTTCAATATTGTTAGGGAGGACTTGGGTTACATTTTGCTTCTAACATTGCCCAGCCCTATGATTTGGCAAATTATGGAGGACTTTCTGATTTATAGGTCAGAAGGCAGGGTAAAGTCTGCCCTTGAGCCTAGTGGTCCATCAGGCTGGAGCTTAGAAGTGACTAGGAGTATTTCTACTCCCCCCTGGAAAGGATGCTAGTCCATCCCAGGGTTACCCCCAGCAGTACATTTGCCAGTACCCATTTATACACCTGGGTGGAGAGAGGCACTGTGAGAGTAAAGTGTCTTGCCCAAGAACACAAAACATGACCCTGGCCAGGGCTTGAATAGCCTGCAAAGCAGGTGGTTTTTGCGGGGGGAATGCTTCAAAAACAGCGATTACGAACGACCGGCCACCATTTTGAATGCGCGAAGAAGGGAGAAACTGGGGAGCGGAAAAAAGAGAAGGAAAGAAAATCTCTCTGGAGTCCACTGCACTAACAATTAGGCCACCATGCCTCTTCTGATTAGCACTTTAGCTAGTTGTGCTTTGCCAGCAAAAGAGTAGTTCTTTTTATGGGCATCATATTTCAGTTTTTTTTCAAACAACTTGAAAGACTTGCCCTTAACATTGATCTAGGAAGAAAAATACAGAAGCATTAAAAGCTGCATTGAAAAATCCGCCCATCATGTCAAAAAACCAAGCTACAAAGGTAAAACACAAAACAATCACATTATATTTACACTATGAAGTGAATTCTGTATATTCTAATAGTTTGTTTTCTCTAGTGATGCAACTGTGAGCATTAGCTAGTTACCTAGGACAGCATTTGCGTAAGTATAAGAATAGGCACACATTCATTCTCTATGTACTTATAACACACTTGCTGCAGTGACTCCTGAGAAGAGACAGTGTGTTTGTACATGTTATATGCTTATGCTTGATATCCTTTTGTTTGTGTCATTGCTATCATGGTGATCTTTCTTATGTTGATGCAAAAATCTTGTTAGTAAAGACTAATCTTACATTCGGCATTTATAAGTGATGAGTTGCAATGTCTGTTTACAGGATAAAGCATTTGCACTAGTTTTGCGTGTTCTAACAGCTTATAAGTCTGCTGAAGTGGAGAAAGCTGCTAAAACTCTGGACAAGAATGATCAAGATGTATTAATGAAATACATCTACAGAGGATTTTCTGAGCCAACTGAGGGATCAAGTGCTGTGCTCCTCACATGGCATGAAAAGGTCAGCAAATAATATCTTATTTCAGGTTACTAGGTGTGGGAATAAGATGTTTTTGAGAGGTTCTTGTGGATTAATTTCACACCAGGACAGCGTTTTTACAAGGGTAAATTTTGTATTGCACACACCCTCTAATATCACGCTAACCAGGGCAGTAGCAGATAAATAACTTCGTGCAGATGCGTACAAGATTCATGCTCTGCAGCTTGGGTTGGGAATTGCCATAGTACATGAGTAAAGCTGAAAAAAAAAAAAAACATCATCTTTGCTGTTATTCAAGTTTGGTATATTGTTAACAACAGAATATTGCTGTTCAGTTTGTGGGAATCTTTCTGACTGACTGACTTGGTGTTCCTGGGTGGATAAAAAAGCATTGGGAATTTTGCTAGCCAGAAATAAACATTTTCATTATAACCCACAACTTCATATTTGCTATTAACTTTTGTTAGAAAGAACTGTATCTTTAATTTTTTTTTCATGTACAATTCAGGTACAGGTGTAGCTATGTTTGAACATTTGTAAGTTTCTTGTGTTGTTTTATTTCAGGTTGTAGCCACAGCTGGCCTTGGTAGTATTGTCCGTGTGCTAACTGACAGAAAAACTGTTTAAATGATCAAGTATTTTTTTTTGGACAAATTAAGAATAAGGCAATTTCTTATAAGATTAAGATTGTTCACAAAATGCTCAAATTTGAGCAATATTTTTCAAACCTATCCTGATTATTTCTCATTTTATCTAAACATGGAAAACAGTTCACTTAACAGTTGTAAATCCATTGTAGCCTGGGTGTCTATTTCATTACCCAGTGCTCAGCATGTGCTGTAGGTTGCCGATTCAGATGCTGGGGTAAACACCAGAGGCAACAAAAATGTATTTTCAAATGGTGAATTGTTTTATCATTTCCACCCATATAACCTTAGATTGTTACAGTGTTATCATTACTGTTAACTTGGTAAGAAAGAAAATATAGAAAAATTATCGTCCAGATTCCTTTATGAGGTAAAAATGAAATGTTTCTTAGAGTTATCTGAACACTGACAGCTTGTTGGGTTTATTTTTGTAAATGTATGATTCCTTTTTTTTGAACAAGACTCAATCGTTTAAGCTTTGAAAATAAAATTTTGATAATTCTGAGTGGAATTGTGTAATTGCAATGTGGTTCTCTTGGACTTAACACAGACTGGGATTACAGAGTGACGTCTCACTTCACCCCCATGCCCTTCCTCTTGAGATTTCAGTGTCTGATGATGTAACACTTCAGACTATTGAGAACTACACTGAATCTCTGATTTACTGTGCAGTGAAACCCCAATATAAGGATTCAAGTGCCAAGTGACTGGGAGTATGGGTTCCATTCATTTTACAGCCTGAAGGGCATAGTTTGCTATCCTGGGAACTTCATTACAAAGGTTGCACTGCCACTGTCTTTAGTACCACACTATTGACAGTTCCAGAGAACAACAATGTCTCCCCTAGAAGGTTTCTTGGTTTGTATCCTGTCCATCCAGTTGAAAGTTCCAGTTTAGCTTTAATGTTTCCTTAAAAAATTTTGGCTTCTGTGATCCCCCAGGCCTCAGAATTTCCAGTGACCTCCAGGGGAGTGGGTATGGATGTTTCCTAGAACCACACATCACATTTTTCAGCTCAAAGTATTAGCCTGTGTGGCAGGTGCAATAGTAAATCTCTGATGGGGCCCCAAATGACTACTCAAACAAATACCAGGTACCAGATAAATCCCTTAAAGCAAATAATTTTGGCACCTACAAATGTTCTCCCGCCACTGCAAACTTTACTCTCCAACAAAACTTGAGTTCAATTTGGATTGTCACAACCAAAAGGTTATTGCATTGTTCCAGAAAATATCCATACCCCTCCCATGGAAGGGTTTTTGGTTTGATTCCCCCCACCGCTATGGAAATTTAAGTTGCCCCTAAGCCCCATGCTTTCCTTTTAACTTGGCTTTTTGAGATCCCCCCCCCCTGCCCCAAATTCCATTGACCTTCCATGGGGTGGTTATGGATATTTTCTTAAACTGCACATTATGCACTGATACAGTAAGCTTGAGTAAGGAGATGACTAAGCTTCAGAGTGTGCAAACAAATTATAAAGCTGTGAGTTCATGCTTTGTACTCGCTACCAGATTTAAAAAAATGATGACAATGAACAATCGACAGGTAATCAATGAATTGTCAACTTGTTAGTCATTGATTATTACTGATGATCAAATTACAAGTAATCAACTAATCAATTAGAAAGGATTTTGTGGTCAGCTGCCATTAACGGTTTTCATTGCCCGTTGATTTTTTCATCTTTTATTTTTCTATAACTGACTTCCGTCATAAAAACGTCTTGAGCAGTTCATGATGATAACAATAGTGACTGATGAAATATAGTCTATAAATTATGCAGAGAAAGCAACAGAAAACAGGCTGTGAGAAAGTCTAGAAAGACCACTATGGAGATCAACGCAGACTGTTCGTTTGTTTTATGTCAAGCAAATGAGAACCAATCCATGACACATTCCTCTCTTCTGAACTCTGCTACCAGTACAAAGGTTTCATGTCTTGATTCTCAGCAGTGCTGTCAGAAAGTTTTGAAGTAGATGGCTCAATGAAAGTATCAGAAGTGAAAACACTAAGTAGGTGGTGATTTTTGCCAGCTACTTTCAACAACCTGGCCTGACTCAGTAAGGATTTATGACAAAGCCAAATGTAGCTTACAGTTTGTGAATTGTATGCCACATTGAGAGATTTAGGTTGTATTCCTTGCATCAGTCACTTTCTATTGATGAAATGAGAGTTGCAAATACTGGTCATAATGAGGCACAAGTAAGAAACGTTTGATTGTGATTTAACATGGTCACTTCCTTTTTGCTATTTATTTTCGCAGGACTTAATTTTGGCAATTTTTTAAAAAAATGGCAAAATTTAACACCCGTGAAAAATTATTTTTAACATTTTTATTGTATTTTTATGTTTTTAATGGTTTTTGTTTTGGCCAAAGCACAAAAATTTAGTCCCGCAAAATATGCTTGTTTCATTTTTAGCAAACACTGGAATCGGTGGCACATTAACTGACAAGGGCCTTTGGGCATGCTATTGACCACTGATCATTTTTCATGGACTTTTTTATCATTTCTAACAAGTAAAGATTATCTTGCCACCAAATGAAAAAGTGGACAGTGTGCTATGTGTTGTAGGGGATTTGGTCTGACTATGTCCATTTGTAAGTACAAGGCAAAACAAAACATCAAGAAAAATAAGAGAAACAGGCAAATGAAACTAAAAGAGTTTTATTACCATCACAGCCTTTAAAAATCAGCAGATAAAACAAAGCACAGCTTTGCAAATTATTACTGTTCACATCCTGTACAAATTAATTAAAGCAATCCAGACACATTCCAGCAATTCACACTAGTGTCTTCAAATAATATGATACATGCTTGATAGAAACAAAGTCAAATCCATGTAGTCGCATGTCACAGCACATATTTTCCAATTGTTTGTTTCAGCTGCTTGTGGCCTCCTTCAGATAGGCAATGAGATCTGAAAAGAATACGTGGCAGTGTATTACTTCAGATCAAGTTATTTATGTAGAATTTAGTTATCTGAATTTAGCCTGTTAAATTTTGAAACAGTAAGTTTACCCTGTTTCGAAGTACTATTGATTAACTTTTGCCTTTGGGCGACCAGATAATCTTATTTCTTTCAGATAAGCTTAATGCTGGGCGCCCTGGATCTCATAGTTTAGAACCTTTGGGCTCCTTGTAATTTTTCTTAGAGCACAGTCTTGCTGTAAGGTGTAAAAAAATGAAACCCCATAAGCCCTGACCTATCATGCAGTGTGCAAAATACAACATGCATCGCAATGAGCAAAATTAACTTTCTAATTAAATCTCCCACTAACCTGCTCTTTCGGTTTTCTTCTTGAGACCAGCAAAAACCATCTTTGTTCCTGCAGATAGAAGACAAATGTATGAAAATTAATTATGGTATTAAAACTGCAACATTCACTTTTAATATCTGATGCTTACACCATTGTGTTTGAGACATAACTGACTCTGCTAGTGTACTCATACATACCAGGAATATACTTCTTTGGGTTCTCCAGGTAAACCCACAGGGTATCAGGTCCCCATGTAATGCCCTTGTTTTTGTTTTGATCTGTGTACGAGAATCCCTCAGCCTGTCCAGTCTTCCTTCCAATCAGACCATGCAGATTAGGACCTGTCTTGTGCTTACCGCCCTGAACATAACAAGACAGACAATCAGCGACAGTCAATAAAAGGCATCTACAGGTCATTTGACAAAAGCTGATATCAAACAAGGGTGAGTAGTTTGATTGTTAGTAGACTTCCTTTCAAGAGCAACATTTGCATGATTGTAATCAATAAGTGAATAGTACTAAGTAACAAAAAAGATCAAAATCTAAGATTTGTGATAGAACGCTCCAGTTTCTACTAAAAATATCACAACTCTCAGTAGCAGAAGCTACTCTCAGCTGATGTTATAGCAAACACATGCAAGTCCAGAATTGACACAAATTATATTAAATTATGACGGTTCCTACTGTGGCAAGATTTTCTGCATCGGAAATCAATAATATACCTTTTCCACTGTGTGACACTGGGCACACTTTGTTTTGAAGATCTTTGCTCCTTTTGTTGCATCTCCTGCTGGTATATCTCCCATTATGTTTCTGAATCAAGAATAAAAAAAAACCTTTTATGACAAATTGGACCCGAATACTTGTTTAAGAGCTCTGTATTGCCTCAAAGCCCAACACTCAATACACTAACCCTTTAACACATTTGTAGAATTACCAGCATTTAAATTCTCCTGACAGTATCGACATACTCTGTCAATACAGGCAATGTATGTATTCAGTAGCCTATAGAGGGGATACTATGTTGAATTCTCTAATAGGAGAATTAATATTTACAGCCTGAAATTGAAAAGTTTTTAAAGGCAAAATCAAATACATACTTGATTGCATAACAGAAAAGAATCAGATTCTTAGAGCAGGGTAGCTTGGTTTACTCGAACAGATTGCTGAAGCAGGCCATTTCAAGGAACTAACATTACATGGAAAAGGAAGTTGCATCATGTCACCATGAACAGTGATCAACAATACTTCAAACTGATGCGTTAAAACAAGAAGCTATATGACCAGTACACGTCACAGACTGGCAGAATATTAGCAAAGGACTTAAAAAAACCATGTTATGTTCACGCAGGGGACAAAATCAAACTATTATTTCAAACTTACTAATTTTTAATCTCCGCTACTACAGTCAACACAACGTTTCAACATTTTTAAAAATACTTATATTTTAAGAGACACCGGCGAAAATCGTTGAAATCGAAATCTGATCATCACCTACATTGACGGAGAGACATAAACCCCTCCCCCAAACAAGGCCTCCAACTAGCGTTTTCAAAATTATTTCTCACTTGCTGAATACGTGAGTAAAGCAAGGGAGAAACCGATTCCTGTCAACATGAACGTTCACTACGACACGAGTCAAATACAAGCCGGTAAATTTCGCACGTACACACGTGCGACTCAACTATGAAGCTGTCCTTGGTAATTCACGCTAAATAACTTCGAACAGAAACCCTTAAATCAACCATTAGAAGAAAAAAAGCACTGCTAACGGATTTTACTCTTACCTTTGATAAACGACTGCGTTGTATAAAAAGTTGTAATCGACAAACAGTATTGCCTCACACTTCCTCCGAGCGACAATTTGAAAGGGCAAAGAGCGTTTGCGTCACTGCTTATGTAAGACAACTAATACGCATGCCAATACGCACGCTCAAAGACTCGCGGGCTCGTTATTGCATGGGATCCTGGGATAGCCATTTTGTGCGCCTGGGAGTTTTCAACTCTCTTCGCTCTCCTTCAGAAAGTTTTCAAAATGTCTGGAAGTTTGGAGCTTGTACAAACGCTAAAAGGTATTGCTATGTTGCGTTCTAAGCGAATAGTTCTACACTGTATGTATCAGACAGTCTGCGAAAACTGCGGGCTTTTTTGCTGGTTGTTTCACGTATCAACTAGCTATAGATACATGTATAGGTGGTTTGCCCTGCAAAGGTTTTTCAGTTCGCTGCATGCGTTCCCTGAGTGTATGCTGTTTCTGCAGCGGGGTCATTGTCTAACTGTATCTGTGGTGTGTTACAGGTCATGAGGATAGAATATGGTCAGTGTGTTGGAACCCTTCTGGAACAGTGTTAGCAAGCTGTGGAGGAGATAAAACTATACCATTCCCATTTACTCATTAATTAGTGATTTGACTTCCTGTCCATCTATTGTGATCTGTAATCAATTTGTGTTAATCAATTGATGCTATTTGCTAGTTTTAAGTGTGTCAGGGTAAGGAAAATTATGTTAAGATTTCTCCATAGATCAAAAATTTGTGAGGGGTACAAAATAGAGCTAATGGTCGGCCTAGTAATTTTTATGATATTTTGATTTAGAGAGGAAGCCATATCAGCCCTAGCTGGTCTAGCCAGGTTGAAATAAAATTTAGAAAATTAAATGTTCATTTTTCAGGTAAACTCAAACCACTCTGAAGCCCAGTGTAGGATTTGAACCCTGGCCACATTGGTAGTAGGCAAGCACTTTCACCACTTTGCCATTGGCCTACTTCCCCAACAATAATTTATGAAACATAGACAAGATCTTGCTACAGCTACTTTAATGCTTTAATAAGATACTCCTAAAACAGTAAAAACTATACTAGGAGGGCTACTTAACAGAACTGCTTTTGATTAAAATCAATCATAAATGTTAACTTGTGAAATTTAAGAAAAGAAAACTTATTGAACATTATAATCACTTTTAAGGGAATAAAACTTTTGTAATTAAATTGATAATATTATAAAGTTCCCAGTGGGAAGGTCAAACATTTGGTTCAAGATTTGAATGACTTATTATTGTTCGACTTTCTTCTCTTTGGTTTGTCTTTGTTTGTGTCAAACACATTCGTCTTTGGGGAAAAGAGGGAGATCAGTGGGTGTGCAAGACAATCCTTGAAGATGGACATCAGAGGACAATCAGATCAGGTAAGAATGATCACATGAGCACTGCACTGTGCTGCATACACATTAATAAAAAACATTTTGTTTACTCTCTGTAACTTAAATTGAATAGTAGCAGTCACACATTTACATTCAATTTGTTTATATTTTCAGTGGATTGGTCTCCAAGTGGGATGTACCTTGCTTCTGCCAGCTTTGATGCAACTGTCTGTATTTGGGATAAAAATAGTGGAGGTACATATAGACATAATGAAATTTGCAGAGAAATAAACTAAATGTACTATTTAAGTAGTAATAGTAAAAATGAGTAATAATGAATCAAATTTTACATGTTCTTACTACTACTATATGAATTTCAGAGTTTGAATGTAATGCTACTCTTGAAGGACATGAAAATGAAGTCAAGTCAGTAGAGTGGAGCTCTTCTGGATCATTAATTGCAACTTGTGGAAGAGATAAGAGTGTTTGGATATGGGAAGGTACAAATTATGTCAAAACTATGAATATATCAATTACCGGTAGATCTACAGAGTAACAGTCAAGTGCTTGATGTGTGAACAGAGAGACAGAGCTCTTTGTAAGAAAATAAGAGTTATTATGATTTTAGTATAATTCTATAATTTTGAAGGAAAAGATTAATGAAACAGTAAAAACCAGCAATAACAGGACTTCAACCTATTTTCAATTTTTTTGTGCAGTGCAAGAGGATGATGAATATGAATGTGCAAGTGTTCTTCACAGTCATTCACAGGATGTGAAAAGAGTCGCGTGGCATCCACACAAGGAGGTAAGTATCTAGGAACAGTTTCAGGTACTGTTTGGCTTCCTAGCTCTTAGGGCAGTTTGTGATGTTTTACAGATTTCTTACTCACTGCCAGTGGTAATTTATCTTAGGTTTTAGCATCCTGCAGCTATGATGATACAATAAAACTTTACAAAGAAGATGATGACGATTGGTAAGTTATAGCAGACTATACTTTATGTAATTGCCATCAGTAGATTTTCTTGGACAGACAAGTAGCATGAATAATGAAATATCTGTGCTTATTTTTAGCCTAGCTGATGATACATGTGTATAGTTTACCAGTGACTATTGTACTCCTTCAATATAACTTAATCTTCATTTTTGATTATTTTTATGAAAACTACCAGACTTATTTATTGAGCAGTTCCAGAAAATATCCATACCCACCCCATGGAAGGTCATTGGAAATTCTGAGGGGATGGGGGGTCTCAAAAGCCAAAATTTTTAAAGGAAAGTATGGGGCTTAACTGGAATTTCCAGAGGGGTGGGGGGATTCAAACCAAAAAACCTTCCGTGGGAGGGGTACGAATATTTTCTGGAACAATACATAATTTTTTATTTATTTATTTATTTATTTATTTACTAGTGGTACCTATCGGTAGAAGTGCCAACGAGTACAACAAGAGAGAAGGGTTGTGAGGATAATAAATTTATTGTAAATGTTTGACTAAAAGTACACTTTATGATGTGGGTGTGATCAATGTACATTGCATGTATTCGTTGCGGAATGTTTGTGGAATAAACTGATGCGATTTGGTGAAGGCCTAATGAAGGAGTTCTAAAATGATACTAAAGTAGTGAGAAACCTTGTGAAATCCATGTAATTTGAGGGTTGCAAGCCATTGCAGTTCTATGCCGCTATTTTGGAAAGGTGTCAGCTGTTTTTAAGTCCAATAGACCTTAAATCAAAGTGGCTGTGAGCCACTGAAACTCGGAAAATATATAGCCTTTGTTTACTTCATATATAGTAACACAAATAAAGGCTGCATTTTACCCAACCCCCTACCCGCTTCACAAGACTAATTGATTACTAAATTTAATATTAAAGACTCTCTGTCGACTGCGAGTGTTTGTTATTGTTTTGATTCTGGCAATGAAGAAAATCGTTCGAAAATCAAAAAGATTTAGGGCATTCGCGGCCTAAAATAAAATATACCGGTAGAAACAGGTATAAAATGTTTACTTTCGAGGTCATCCAGCTAAGAAATACTTTATTTTGAAATTATGACCTCGCGTCGTGGGGCGCGAGCTACAATTAAAATTACAAGCTCCTGTCGCCATTCGCGTCATTGGTCGTCATTTGAAACAACTCCATAAAATAAATTTCCTTTTTATTTGCTTTTAGAAGCACATATACAGAGTATATATATATATATATATATACAGTACTTAGTGCTCTTAAAATACAAGATGTAGAACTAGAGCAATGAACATTTCGTGGCGATTTCCATACCGCGGTTTGGAATTCCTGCGGAGATTGTTTCGATAAGCGGTCACGTACAGATTCTAAATGCTTTCAGTTCGATCTTTTTTCAGTCCGAAAGAATGCACTTTTCATCGAAATAAAAATTTCAAATAATCTCAATAAAGCTTACTTGGTACTGGAAGAATCTACTGGCAATGCGAAGGGAAATAATTCTGCAGCGATTCAGTGTCACTCAGCTCAATACTGCAACAAACGTGAGCAGTTTTCACTTTGCCTGTATCCGAGGTCATCTTCTTTGTTTCTCCATTGATTCTGGGCAGATTTTCTTGAATAAATCTTTTCGGAAGAGCCTCTGGTTACAGTCTAGGCCTTACACAGGCGATTCTTGGCACCCGCCATGCATGGCTAAAAGCAGGCCGTTGTTTAGCTTCTCACACATGTGAGTTTGCGGATCACGTATCGACGCCATGAATCATGCATCGTGCACGTGCTGAACAAATAAGTAGCGCGCTGATTGGCCACAACTATGACAAATTGTGCACGTGCTGAACAGTTTCTGCTCAACAGATTGGCTAAAAACATCAGACATTGTGTCGTCACGATCTACCTTACATTACATTACCTTACATTACATTACATTACATTACATCACATTACTTACATTTCTACATTTTGGAGTGTTTGTGAGATTTTTTCCGCACATACAAATCTTCTCACGGCTCTATAATCTGCCGCCTCGTCAGGCCTTCTGGTCTTCCAGAAGGCCTGACTCGTTGGCAATTAAGATTTCCCAAGCAATAAACATTTACAACTAAAAAGATAAGATGTATAAGAAAAAAAATATTAAATACAAAAATAATAATAATAATAATAAAAACTAATGGGAGGATAACAGCAGGGGGAAGCTGAATTCCCATATAAAAGCTGTTCTCCTACAGTAGTCTAGATAAAGCTACTTACAATTTAACATACTAACTCAAGATAAGTATGACTTACAACAATGGTTGTGTCATGTTTGATATTTTTTAATTGCAGGTCTTGTTTTGATACTTTGGAAGGTCATGAGGCCACAGTGTGGGCGATAAGTTTTAATAAAACTGGAGACAGACTTGGTAAATAGTAATAAGCTGTATTTATTTTATTAACTCTTAAGGTAGCAGATGCCATTACTCAATTCAGTATTTGTCTACCAAAAAAATTACTTGTCTCAGAAAATTATTTTATAACAACCTTTCTTGCAATGTGACCTGGTGGCTTAAGCTTGCAAAGTTTCAATTTTTGTTGTAATTGGTTTGACAGATTATTCAGCATCCATTTTTTGAGAGTTTTTTTTAGGGAAACTGATTTATTTCTGGCAAATAACCCTGGCATAGAACAATGAGACCAAATGTGCTCAAGGCAAAATAGTGTGTTTGATCACCTTTCAATCTGAATGATGGCCCCTTAGTCCACTACCCCTCCCCCCAAAGTGAACCCTATCCCTAACATGTATTTCATGTATTTTTAATATTACAAACTCACAGAATCAAAGAAAAATGAGGTGATGTTTTTTTGTTTCAGTTTCATGTAGTGATGACAAAACATTAAGAATATGGCAATGCTATGAACCTGGAAACCAAGAAGGTATCTTGTTACAAATCTAGGGATCACTAGCAAACAAGTTCCCCAAAAGCCAAAATGAATATTATTATTATTATAAACTGTAGAGGAGCCTTTAGCAGGCAGCTCCTGCGAACAAGATGGAGACTTTCCTTGTGTCATGAATTTAGCATACAATATCTAATTAAGTAGATTCACATGTACATGACTTGTATAGTTTTTATGGGTCACCCACTTTCTATAAGAATATAAATAACGTAAAGCATTTATCAGGCTAATACCGTACATGTATGACCCATCTTGCCGGAGCGACTAGGAGTATTTCTACTCCCCCCTGGATGGGATGCTAGTTCATTGTAGGGTTACCTCCCCCCCCAGCATTCAATTCACCAGTACTACTGCATGACAGTGAAGTGTCTTGCCCAAGAATACAACAAAGTGAGCCTGTCACAGCCTGGACTGCTTGATCCGGAGTCCAGTGTACTAGCCATTAGGCCACTGTGCCTCCCTTCCTATGTAGGAATGAAGCACTTTTAAAACAGTGGACAACAGTTCACAACAAATAATGCCCCTAGCGCCAGAAAACAGAGGTAGTGTTTATTATGAGCAGATTCACAAATAAAAAGGCTGTAGAGACAGTACAGTAAGGTGTGGTGGCCTAATGGTAAGTGCGCTGGACTCCGGATCAAATAGTCTGGGTTAGAATGCTGCCCGGGGCACTACACTTTACTCTCATAGTGCCTCTCTCCACCCAGGTGTATAAATGGGTACTGGCGAATTTACTGCTGGGGGTAACCCTATGATGGACTAGCATCCCATCCAGGGGGGAGTAGAAATACTGCTAGTGGCTTCATGTTATGGAAACTGGGATAAGCTCTGACCTGATGGGCCACTAGGCTCATATGCAGACGTTTACAGTAACATTGTGTATTGTCTACTTTAGGTGTGGTCACAAATGGAAGTGACCCAAAGTGGAAGAGTGTTTGTGTATTGTCAGGTTATCACAACAGAACCATTTACGATGTTCACTGGTAGGTAACACTCGCTCGATGAAGTGGAGTTCCTGGATTTGCCAAATTTACTGAGCAATGACAATTTCCTTTAGTTCATTATCAACTAGAAGCTGATAAAGCTAGATACCCATCATAGCGACCTTTGAAAAGCTGATGTTTCAAGCGCTAAGCCAACAAAGGGCTAGCACTTGAAACCTTGGCTTTTAAAAATTTGCTACAGTTTGCTTAATTAGTGTTTTTTGTTCCTCAGGTCACCTGTTACTGATGCCATAGCAACAGCTGCTGGGGATGATTGTATACGAATATTTGAAGAGGTTAATATGAACTGTCTTGTAGAACTTTCCTTTTTATGCATAAAATATATTTTAAATATTTGTTTCCTCTATTTCAGTGGCATGCCAGTAAACTAGCTTTCTCAAAGCTAAGTGCATGAACACTATAAACAGCATTTACATTTTACATTACATTACATTTTATGTAGCTAACTTTTCAACAACCAGTGTGAACTTGTGAAATATATTGCCAGGCTTTTACGTCTAACTTCTTACTAAATTCACATTTTTTATTTCAGGATGTTTCAGTAGGTGACAAGAATCAGCCAACATTCCAGCAAGTAGCCATTCAAACAAAGGTTTGCATCATTTTTGTTGGTCTTAGCACTGCAAGTCTTGCCTCTGGATTTGAATCAGGTTGAAGCGATGTTTTTTTTTTTCAAAAATGTTTTTGAGTGTTCAGTGCCTTTTTGATTTCTCATTGCTGTAAGAACCCATGCTAGCGCTCTGCACTTGCGATCACTTCCAGCTCCCTGTGGTTCTGCTTTTCGCATGTTCAAGGATCTGAAAATGTGAATTGTCTAGCATGTCTTCTACTTCTCATGGACTCAATCAAAATTCACTAAATGGGATGTTGTCCAAACCTGAGTCTTAAAAATACCAAATTTTACGTTGTCTTCATTAAACTGCATACTGATCAGCACCCTCCAAGAGTCTCTAATGCTGCCTGTAAGTATGATCTGTCTGTAAGTATCATCTTGGCAGAAAGTAACAAAACCACCTCTCTCCTCAGCAGAGCCCCCCTTTTTTTTGTTCGGTTGGGAAATGGGGAGAGGTAAAAAGTTAGTGCGCAGGCGTGGGGGAAGAACCTAGCAACCTGGTACCTAGTTTACGATCTCGCTCACCACCAGTCTCCCATAACTCAGTGGTTAGAGCGTCCAACCAGTATCTGGAAAGTCATGGGTTTGACTCCCGTCGGGGGGCTCAGAAAGTTATTTTCGTCGGGAGTAGTTTGACTTGAGGACGCTTCATTTATTTTTTGTTTGTTTGTTGTACACAGGCACACGACCAGGATGTCAATGGTGTTAAATGGCACCCTAAGGAACCAGGCCTCCTAGCTTCATGCTCCGATGATGGGACAGTCAAGCTCTGGAGACTAACATGACATTAACCAATCGGCATCCCCTCTAAGACGACACTAACCAATCAGCATCTCCTCTAACACGACACTAACCAATCGGCATCCCCTCTAACATGACACTAACCAATCGGCATCCCCTCTAACACCACACTAACCAATTGGCATCCCCTCTAACATGACACTAACCAATTGGCATCCCCTCTAACTTGCAGCCATTCTGTGTTCCTCTGCGACAGAAGGATCTTGCACCGTGAAAAATATGGAATCTTTGGGTTCATTACTGTTAAGGCAGTTACGACAAATGTGATGTTGAATGAACCATTGGCGCGGAAACAGATAAATCCTCTTCTGCGAGGAAAAACACTTCAATAAATAACAAATCTGATAATCTATCTTGAATGCGGTGACTCCTTTAATGCGGCCATCTTTAGTTCTAGACTGCAAAACAGCCGTATTTTTTGCGAACGCGTTCGAGCGGTCTTCGAATTGAGAGGTCTGGAACCAATGTCACAACAGTGTGAGTTCCTCGCCTCACACGCCCTATGGGCATGTGAGGCTTGGGTGACGATCGGCGCTTTGCGCCTTTGATACGCGAATGTTCAATGACTTAAAAGGAAAAACGACTGTTTTGCAGTCTACTTAAGTTCAGGCTAGAATGCACGATGGATTTCAGGATGCAAAGCAAGATGAAATTGAATTTAACTAGTGGAGTATTGCATATGATGTGAATAGATTAATAAGCAATACAGCAGTGTATGTTTTTAAATCTTACATTATCATCCCAACAACTGTGACTGTAACTAAAAAGGGTACAGTATTAAAGGAATAAAAATGATATTTAAAGAGGCTCTGTTACAGATTTTTGAACAGCTAAAATTTGTATTTGTGTTGTAGAAAACCTAAAAATAATGTTCCATTTTGGGGAGCGGGGATGGTGCAGTGGTGAGAACAGTGGTGAGCGTACTCGCCTCACACCAATGTGGCCCGAGTTTGATTCCCGGAGCTGGCATCATATGTGTTGAGTTTCTTGTTGGTTCTTGTTCCCGCTCCGAGGGTTTTTCTCTGGGTACTCCAGTTTTCCTTCCTCCAGAAAAAAAAAAACACTTCTAAATCCCAGTTTGACCAGGTAACAGTCGATGAAGAGCCACTTGTGGAAATGCCACTGCAAATTCCCATTATTATTATTATTCATTATATTAGAGTATTGGGACTTTTTTAAATTTAAAGCATTATTGAACACTAATTTTTGCTATCTTACATTACACTACGTTACACCATACTCTGCTTATTTTAAAATATGTGTGATACGTCGTATTATATTGCCACAGCATTGAAACTGTTAACAAGCATCTTTGGCTGCAGACGGCTTGAGTTGAAATGGATTACAACTCGAAAAATTGACGCTAAACCTTTGAAGTTGCTTCTGAACGTGGTTGCTTCATTTCTTCCCGCAAATTAAGCTTAAATCTGGTTCCAGAAAGGGCTGGGGAGGGTGAATTTGTGCACCCTGGCTTGGACGCTTTCAGTTTTTGCTTTGACAATGTAGTTCTGGATTGATAGCTAGTGAATTAAACAATTAAATTATCCACCATTGAGCATGATGCAAAAAATTAAGAAATTTGTTTCAGAGCAGCCCCAAAACTTGCGAAAATATATACAACTTCCTGAAGGTTGAATACACGTTTTTGAATCACGACTTGGACCTTTTACAGTCAAAATACTCAGCGCGTGCCGCTTAGAATTCCGGAATGGTTTTGATTAACGGCGAACGGATTGCATTATTCGTTTCAAACATTCAAATTTAATTTGAATATTGTTGATCATCCAACAGTGAACACGTGAGCACGTGAACCTGTAAAAAATAAACCAATCAAATTGCTTCATTTCTGACAGGCTCACGTGTTCACGGTTGGATGATCTACAATATTCAAATTAAATTTGAATGTTTGAAACCAATAATGCAGTCCGTTCGCCATTAATCAAAACTTTTCCGGAATTCTAAGCGGCACGCGCTGAGTATTTTGACTGTAAAACATATGGACTCGCAATGTTTTCCAGGCAGCTGAGAGTGCCGTTTGTCGCAAGTATAAACCATGTGAATATGCTATAACCAGTCATTAGGTCAGCAATTGTTTGATAAGGTTAATTTACAACCGGTAATAAACCTTTACCCTGCAACTTAGTGTATCTCCCCGAACAGTGGCTGGAGATAGAGCCTAGTTGGGTGGGAAGGGGGATTCTGTGGGAGTGGGAATACTGTGGGAGTTGGGAAACTGAACTTGTCAAAACAGAACTGCTATGATCTGTGTTTACTACAGAGACTAAAGTTTCTTTGATAGAATTTGCCCACAAGGGGATAAATACAATCTTACGTCATTGATATCTGACATAAATGTAGCAATCTGAGCTGATAAAAAAGGGAAAGCTACCAATAATTAAGACGTGACACAATTTATCATTCAGAAACAAATTTTATTGTGTTGTTCTGTCATGTTGATAATTTAACGGTTGGATTTGGCAACACGTTCCAACTCGTCTTTCTTCTTGATAGCATAGGAGTTTGATGAACCCTTTAAGATAAAGGAAACAATAAACAAACAGTCAGTTCTAAAAAATCCATTTTCAGGGCTTGGTAAAAACAAAGGAGGACAGACTGACAATTGTCATTGACAATAGATAGCAAGCAAGCTAAGTGCTAAAGAACCAACGTAAATAAATGCAAGCAAGCAACTGGATTGACAAGTTGCAAGGTGCCCCAGCTAAACGAACACAGCCGACCCAGGCCTCCTGGGTCAAATGACCACTGACCTGCATTATCTTGAGATTTTACTTTGCCTTAATGATATTTAACCCCATTTAAAGTGTGTAAGTATCGTGACTATGTAATCATCTTGACCTTGGTTGTAAAGAAACAACATAATTCTTGTCACAAGGTCTGAAAAATTTGTAAGCAATTAGCTTTCAACTGTATCGCATGGTCTTCAGTCTTCATCGCTGATGAAGACTGTGTGATATACAGTCAAAAGCTTCGCTTACAAATTTTTCAGACCTTGTGACAAGAATTATTTTTCGTTTGTAAGTATCGTGTTTTGTTCACATTTTTGGGGTGTATGCATCAACATGTAATGCTGTACAGACCTTGGCAGCATTGATCAGCTCATCAGCAAGGCACTCGGCAATAGACTTGATGTTTCTGAAGGCTGACTCACGAGCTCCAGTACACAGCAGCCACATGGCTTGATTGACACGCCTCAGTGGGGACACATCCACAGCTTGACGTCGCACAGTACCTGCACGTCCAATACGAGTAGAGTCTTCACGCGGCCCACTGTTGATGATGGCATTAACTAACACCTGGAGAGGATTCTAAGAGCAAATAGGACACCAATCAAATGTGAGTTAGGATGCCTTGTGCTTGGGAAGAAACAGTGAAAAATGGATTTCTTTTATATTGCACACTTTTTAAGCGATGACGTCATTTTATGACGTCATCGGTTAATGCTGTAAAGTGGAAAAGCGATGGAATTTATGGAATTTTTGGTGTTACGGTGTTACGATTACTCCCTGAATTGAACCGAAGAGCAATGGGAACTAGGTGCATTGTTTGTATTCTTTTTGAGATCCGCCATCTTGTTTTTTGGCAAAGGAAGATATTTTTTTGCAGCTTGCATCATCACCGATCGGCAAACCTTATTTCATTTGTAGCTGTTAAATTGAGATTTCGAGTCTGCAGTGAGTGTTGCACTTTATCAGTTATCGAATAAATTTGGCATAAAGTTAAGAAGTGATGTCTGTCGTGACTGCAGACGAAGCAACCGATTATCAGCAGTTTTGAAACATCTGTTGAAAAGGTGAGCCGTCTTAAACCTTTTTTTAAGCGATGACGATGACGTGATCGATTAATCTCGCCGTGCGAGTGGACAGGATCTGTTGTTGTCTGTTGTCTGTTGCCTGTTGTGATCAACCGATCTGTAGAACCGAAGGGAATGCACAATGTGCGAGCCAGCGAGCCATGCGAGGCAGACCTGCGAGGCACTTGAAAACACATTGGTTAGCCTAAATAGCACTCCGGTTAGCCTAAAGAGCACTTCGGTTAGCCTACAGTTAGCTCTTAGGTAGCTTGCGGTTAGCTTTTATATTGGGATAAGGGATTTCTTGCTTGCCCGGTTCACATGGCTTGCGAGTCATGCGAGGCAAGCGAGCCATTTCGGTTAGCCTAAATAACACATTGGTTAGCCTAGCAACACTCCGGTTAGCCAAAAAAGCACTTCGGTTAGCCTACAGATCGTATAGGTAGCCTTTTTATTGGTATTTTTAAGTGCCTGGCAGGTCTGCCTCGCATGGCTCGCATGACTCGCTGGCTCGCATATTGTACAGAACCGAATACTGGGGAAAAAATCAAGTCAACTCAACAAGAAATCGTTGCATAGAACTCAAAGCAAAATACTCCTGGGCCGTTAGAAAGGACTAATTTAAAGCATAAACGAAAGAAACAAATTATATTTGATGCGTTCTATAAGATTTAGTAAACAGAAATCTCTCCATTCTTTAAAACAAAAGGTGTAAACAATTTTAGACAGCGTTTGACCTTGCATCGTATATCGTATATCGTATGTCACGCCAAGATAACGCAATTTTTGTTGAACAATCATTCAGCACAGAAGGTGTCAGTTACTTTTATGTACCCTAATTTTTTGACAAATGTCCTGAAAATTATCAAAGACCCCTTGTGAAACGTCATCGCTTCTGCATGCATCGCGTGCCGTTTATTTTTATATGCTATCGATGTAAGTAATCAAGAGAAAATGAGGGGACAGAGAGGGACGCGCCCAGTCAAGGCCTTGGGATATGTCAATTCCACTTAAGTTATTTTTAGACGCTGCCCTGTTTCCCTTGACATCTGCACACGTCACCCAAGGCGTGAGAAATTTGAACAACAAAGGCGGACCGCGTGGAGATACGTTTCTTCGATAAAAGCGACTTGTGGAATGGTATTTCTTAAGAGATTATTCGGAACAGAAGAGAGATTCTACAATCTCCCACAAATCCAATGGCTCTAGAAAATATCGAATTTTGTCGAAGAATACGAGTCAACAAAGTTGCGCGAGAGAGGGCTACATTTCAATCATGTGGTGCAAGGACATCATGTAACGAGTAAGAGAAATAATAGAGCTCAAGTGTCAAATCGTTTGGTCTAATTGATGCAGGAAACAGATACAAGACAGAGAACAGAGCGTCTCTTTAAATTAAAATTAAAGCTTTCTCGTTATAAAGCTACAGCAGCTAGTGTCGGTAACAACAGCACTTAAGCTTTATTTGCATGACCATTAACCATTACAGTATTGCGAAAGCATAAACCGGACATAGATGAATACCGATATGTTACCCATGATAAGACACAACACACCCTGCAACAACTAGGGCTGCAACGATACACCGGTGCACCGGTGAATCGCGATATTTTTTGTCACGATACGAATATCGATATTTGAATGGGATATCGCTGTATCGCGAAACAACGAAATATTTCTCATCAAAAATGAAAAATTACTTTACCAACATTCAGAAATTACTGTTTTAATCAGTTTTATGACTCCTTACCCAAGTACAAGCCTTTTTTTAGCCACAGGGCTTCGTCGTTGCTTAGTATCGTTTCGCATGCTTCCAGTCACTTATATTTCAAGATGGCGGCACGAAAGCATGCGTAGTTTCAATAAGTTGTCAGCTGACACAGTCTTATGCGCCCGCAACAAAAACATGCGGTTCGCTGCGGTTCGTTCGTCACGTTGGTTCTTTCGTCAAAATGTCTTCCTCTGCAGTTGAGTTACAACTGGCACCGTCCTCTTGTAAGTCAAAGGTATGGAAAGACTTTGGATTCAAAGTTTTTTATGATGGCCAAGGAGTAAGACACTTCTCGTTATATTCTTGTTATTTGTTACCATTTGTTAGCAGGTCCACATCAATGGCGCCTTTGCGAATCCAGCAATACACATCTATAGTTGTTACTTGGCCCACAAAGATTTGGTATGGATTTCCTCCGAAATTTCTTTCAGCATAGGAATATCTTCTCACCTCGAGGATATGTTTACAGTCCGACGATCAGACAATAATGAGTACAATCGAAAATTTCTTCCGGCATGCTTTGCGAGTCGTGTCCAACACCGCCTGGTGTATGTATGTATGTAATTGTTGTCAATGGAAATTAAAGATTCCAAAGCAGTTTAGTTACATTACGTCACTTGTCAGTTGTATGTTATGATGTATCGTATCGTGTATCGTATCGTGGCACTTGTACCGAGATATGTATCGGTTGCTAAGAAAATGTATCGTTGCAGCCCTAGCAACAACATTAATTATAAACAGTCAGGCCCGGCGTCGTAAATATAATTGCAAGTTATCATCTTCACGAAAAGTTTCAGACCCTGTCCTTCCAGAGAAAAAAATTGAGAGGTTAGAAAATATCTAGCAAATTGAAACGAGCCAAATCAAATCGCACGGACACAAAATATTTAGCAAATGAAAGGTGTTAATTTCTAACTAAAAACTGCTGGAAACCTTGCAGTCCTGTGACTTGTATGCTCTATTCAACTTGAAATGCCTCCAAATAATATCTACATTATGAAGCGTAAGCGAAGGCCTGTTTCTTTTCCTTTTCCTTTTTCCAGTTATATCTTATGAGGCAAATCAGCTATTAGAAGACACGGTTCTAAGAGAGAAACTTTGAAGACAATGGCTACCAAAACACGTCGCAAATAAAAAGCCCACGGTAGGGAGTCCAAGTGGGCCGGTCACGATTCTCATAACACTAGCGTCCTCAGAAGTCGTTGAGGAGTGCTTTTGATGCATGCGAAACTATTTTTGCCAATATCAATATCGAAATCTAAACGCCTGTAAATTCCACTTGGAAAGATATGTTTAATATTCAACAGGACCAACAGCCGACAAAACAAATGTCACACTGGCACGGTCTAATGATTTTTCCAGAGCCGGAAATACGTTTCTGTGGACATCCGCATTTCTAAAAATAACTTAAATGGAATCAACATATCCCGACCAACGCCCTCAAAGTCCCTCTCTGTCCCCTCATTTTCTCTTGAAGTAATGTAATGTGTTGTGATTAATAAAATATTAAAAAAATATATTGCACACTTTTGACCCAAAACTGCAAAATTTAATAGATGCGGGCTCCCTTACCTCTCCTGTCAGCAGATGAATGATCTCAAATGCATGCTTGACAATTCTGACAGTCATCAGTTTCTTGCCATTGTTACGTCCATGCATCATCATGGAGTTTGCCAGTCGCTCAACAATGGGACACTGAGCAGAACAGTATGCAAAGTGAGGAAATAATTACATACAAAGACAGTAATGGAATTGTCAATAGTAATAATAAAATATCGATCACCCAGTCGCTTCTTCTCAGCCATTTTGTCAAGCCAGAGAGGATTGCAGCAGGATGGGCCATGTTAACCAGGTGGCTGTTAAACAGCTTCACTTACAGTAACTAGGAGTTACCCACATGCACATTGCAAGAGGAAAGGAGATTTACTTGACAGTATAAAAATTAAATTATACATGTACCGTAAACACCCGCAGATAAGCCGCACCCGCAGATAAGCCGCACCCTGAATTTAGCAACTTAAACTTTGGAAAAAAAATTTTTTTTTCTAAAGAGTCTTCAGAAGTCTTCTTCATCGAATGTAACTCACTATGGTAATGAAACGGAATTGAACATGAAAGTCTTACCCACAATTTTAGCGTTTTAATATAATGAGCATCATTTCCTTTAACTTTGACATATGACTGATCTTTTTCTGGTACTTGTTGACAGGTATTTCTTCATTCAACACTTTTTTCCACAGATTTTTGCGAACAAGAACGCGTGTTTTCGTTTGTCGAACGTTCGTACCTTAGTAACCAGGCATTAGATCGAACACGTGGGGACTAGGCCGAGAATGATGTTTGTTTACTCAAGTTTCAAGATGGAGGGAGATTCTGCTGTTTGTGGCTATCGTGATGCACAAATAAATAGATTTGAGAGCCAACTGTCGGAGATAAACTTGTTGCACAAAGAGAGTTTTGTAATCAATTTGTCATCGAAGTGCTAAACGGCAAAGTTCGACCACACGAATACTCAAGAATAACGTGCAATTTTCTCGCTCGTGGAGGCCGGGCCGATCGATTACTGTTGAAGTTTATTACAGGCCGTCGTCGACACTGCAAACAGCTTTGTGGGGGAATGGAAATTTTGTGCTGTGTGACGTTTTCCTGTTCTAGAAAAGCGGCCATACACCGTTTAAACGATCTGCTAACGAAGGCTTTTATAAAAGTGTCAATTCACTGAAATGTACGGCACCTTTTTGAAATGTTCCCGCAGATAAGCCACACCCCTGATTTTGAGCGACGATTTTTGGAAAAAAGGTGCAGCTTATCTGCGGGTGTTTACCGTACTAGTGAATATGAAACCAAGGAAAGACAAAAACACACTAGACTAGTTGAAACAGAATTTACCATAAGATTTTATATAACTAGTAATGACAATCTTGGCAGTCCACTATCAGTGGGCTTTATATTCAACTTGTTAATGTGCGATAATTAACAAACTGCAAAGCAACGACTTGCTTGTACTTACCTGTGCCTTCCTAAACCTCTTTGAAGCATAACGTCCAGCTGTGTGGGGAAGATAAGTTGCATACTTCTCCTTGACTGCAATGTAGTCCTGTAAAACAGAATAAAGTACAGAGCTTTTCAAAGTATCAAACTAGTACGTTCATTAAACTATGCAGCTGCCAGCTAAAAAAGCTGACTGCCTAGTTAAAACCAGTTTGGGAGCACACATTATTAACAGTGAAAGAAGTGACTTTCGTAACTTCAAATATGGAGTTTATAAGCAGTCACTCTCAAGAGGTAAATGAATTGTATGAACTAAAAGAACACTTACAGTCAAGCTGATGTCACTGACTTGCACATCATCTGTGCTCCATTTTCCAAACAATTTAATATCCTGAACTTCAGGTGCGACTACAACAGGTGCTGCATCATCGGCGGCTCCCCACTCCTCAGCCATGATGACTCTAACAGACATCGAAAAGATCTGTCTAAGATTGTGTTCTACTAGGAGCAGCCATTTCAACCACAACCACATATGGTTCAAATGGTGAATAACTATTTTGGTTGATTTCATTTAATGGATTGTCCAACATTGTCCAAATTACTGTTTGAACTGAAAATTGTATGATGAGTGTTCTACGGGGAATTTTTAACTAAATGAATCATTTCAACTAAGTTTGATGCTGGTTAAAAAGTTGATCAACAAAAAACCTAACAAAGTAAAACCACTTGATCCCAATCGACAATAAAAAAGATTTTACAAACAACATAATCTATAGTCTCCTCTACAGCCATTGTTTGGATCATCACACAATGCTTACTAGTGTGCATCAAATTCTAAAGGTGGCCCAGTGGTGTCCATTTGATGTTCCTGACACCAGGGTCAGGATAAGACACAACTCTGATTGGTCTAGCTGGCAAGTTTTGGGGTGACTTCTTAAGGATTACATGACAGACATTGTGATTAAACAGCTGCTGATGGGGGAGGGGGTGTTGCATATAGCCTGTTTATGTCATTTACAAGGTTCTCAAGACAGTACAATCATAATGTAGAGGACATATATTGCCTATGAAAAAGATTGGTATTTCGCGTTTGTTAACATAGCTCACGTAAATTTGAAAAACACCATTTGAAAAACACCATTCAATAGCCATTTTTACAGTTGAGCCTGCCATAATTATCTTGTTAAGGAGGTATGTGAACAAGGCAAAAGGGTCAACACATTAGTTATAATGATGTAGAATGACCCTATTGTCTTGTTTGTATGTCAAATTGCTGAGAACCGTAATAACAGCTATTGAAATGACTATTGTTTAGCACTGGGTAGCCTTGTATTGTGTTACAGTCACACAGTCCAAAACCATATTTACTGGATTCACTTTTCAACTATTTTTCTAAATTTCTTCTTGAGGATAGGCCAAAATAAATATCAACTAGCCTCGGCTGAGCAACTGCTTTGTTGTGACTCTTCCAAATGACGATAAGCTATTGGTTGTTCTGAAGAATAAGCTGTAAAACCATAAAATTACCCTGGCTTACAGCTGAATCATTCAAAATGAAGTGCAAGGTTGCAAGGTATCAAGGATACAAAATTTGTATATTTTGCCCTTTGAATTTATAATAACTGGCATGCCCTACTTTACACTGAATAAAAACTATTAGAACTTTAACAAAACGACACAGAAAGTGACAGAAGGGAGCCCACACAAAATTATAGCAATTCTTATTTGGATATCTTTACAGATGCAAATGTTCCAGCTTGAAACGCATCTTGGCAGGTTTTAGAAGTTTTCGAATAAGGCTGTAAAAACAGGCATGCAATACAATTGACGATTTGGGGCCAAATAGGAAATATAAGTCACTAACGATGTCTGGAACAAGTGAATCTCTGGGCAGCCGAATGTTTTTGTGAAAGTTATTTTACTGATCGCTCATTAAAGTAACGTGTAACACTTTATTCAAGGTTTTTATGATTCTCAAAGAACGGAATATATTCACTGCCACTATAAACACATCAAATTTCAACAAGAAAGTGTTTGCGAATAGAATTGTGGCCGAAAATGGAACCCGGCAAAAATGGCCGCCATCTTACCTCAGATAATCGAACAGAAAGGACTACAGATAGTATGGCACGTGTTGTTAAGCGCCGGGGTGGACCCGAAGATCAACAATTGGTAAGGGCTTGTCGTGATAAATTATTGATTTGATCGATTCATTATCGATCAAAAAAGGAGGCGTCGCCACCTTGAGGTCACGTGACGTTGTCGCCATATTGTTGTGCTCAAGGATCGAACAAGGAACTTTGCTGTGAAGTCAAATTGTTCAAATTTCAAAATGGTTTTCTTCGAAACTTGTGGACCGAATGAGGCCATGGTTGTATCAGGTACTTTCGTAACGTTATATATTTTAATGTTTGTGCTTTTGTAGTAAAATCCATAAAGTCAAAAGCATGGAATTGAATTGAGTATTTCGCAGGTGTTTTGTGCGTACGGTTGCATTGATCGTAAAAATAAATCGCAATGCCATAACGTCCTGCCGTTATTTCTCCGTTTTTTTTGCAGGAGTCTGTCATAGCAAACCAGCACTAGTTGCTGGTGGCCGTATATTTGTGTGGCCCTTAATACAAAAGTTGCAAAAGTAAGGAAATGTGTAATTGATTCCGTCAAATATTGTACGCATGCATGCTGTATTGTATTGTCAACATTTTTGTCATCGCTAGTGCATTCTGAAATGGAACGTATGTTCGAAAACAATAAAATTGCATTTAATGACATGCTGGCCAGGTCCTGCATCTGTTGGAGTTAGTGAAGTTTTTGTCAAACTTCATGAAGTTAGTGATTGCGTGTGAACATGTGTTTGTTTACATCACACTCTGACCTCACCTCAAAGCTAAAGCTCATACATACATCATGAGTGCAGCCATACAACAGATTGATCTTTTATAACCCTACAGCTACATAAAGCATTCATTTGGAGTCAGTTTTTAATCAGCAATGAGTCAAGCTTGAAATCAGCAGAGTTTTGTATTCTATTTTCAAGAATGAACCTCTGTTTTGTTTCTGTATCTTCATACAATGATTTCATTTCACTTTCAAGAAGTGGCATAGAGAGAAGTTGAGTTGCAAGCAAGGATTCTCTCTGCATAATCAAGGAAGCATAGTGATGTGCTATATCTTATTATTAGAAACTGTGAAAACATTAAACAAAAAATTCTATGAGAAAGAACCCTGTGGGAACTCTGCCAACTATGTTATAGTTTATAAATTAACAATATTTTGATAATAGTTATAACAAGTCCTCCGACTGGTTGTGTTGTTGTTTTGTATGAGGCTACGTGAGCAAGTTGGGAATAATAGATGGAATAAACATTGCTATTGTGACAATGTTTTAATTGTTTGTTTTTAGGATATCTCTTAATACAATGACCTTGAATGTTGAATCCCCGCGTGTTTACACTCGGCATGGAGTACCAATCTCTGTGACTGGAATAGCTCAAGTAAGTTAATAAACTAGAAACCGGTAAAGGTCGCTAAAGGCTGAAGCTTGGGCTGCTTATACAGGGCATCTGACAGGATGCGGTGGTGCGGATCCGCATAATTCGCTAACTTCCGCATCTTCCGCATCTTGAGAACATTTTCCGCATAAAACAGAAAAATTTGTTTCATATTAATGATTAAGCAGCTGTTTTCCATCTCACAAACATAAATTTCGAAGAAATTGATTATTTTGACACAGTTTTTCTCTTAAAATAGCGACGAAAACACGGCACTTCGATCGTGAGCAATTTTTAACCTCCAGGCATTCCACATGTCTTTTCGTGATGGGCCTGGACACCAGTTGTCTTCTTTTGCTTCTTTCGCTTGTTCGGTCTATCGAAAATTCATCTGTGGTTAACTATAGTATATGGATAAATTTGTCATCAAAGAGACCAAGAAGAAGGATCCCCACTTCGCTGTACACTTGCCACAAGTTGACCTCACGGGCTAGATGAGCGACGAATTAAGTGAAGCGAGCTTGAGGCCGCAAAGTGGCCTGCGACGTGATCTTTGGCGAGCGAAGCAAGCCAAAAATTTTCCGCACAATTCAACGTGTTTTCCGCATAATCAATGCTTTCTTCTGCATAATGTTCCTGAAAATTTCCGCATAATTTGTTATTTTTTTCTGCACCCTATCAGATGCCCTGGCTTATACTTGCTAAATAGCTTGCTTATTAGAGTAGAGACTTGGGGTGGGAGAGGGAGGGTGGGTGGGTGGGCTGAGGACAAAGGCCAGGTTCTCAATGCATGCTATTCACACTGTACTTCCTGATAGCCTGACAGGAATCGCGAATCAAAAGTAGAATCAACCATACTCACACACACAATAAAGTATTATTTGGAAAATGGCCACAGTGACCAAGAATTGTAAGGATTATTGCTTTACATTAAGTTTTACTGAAGACTGAATATTATTTTGGTACCTGCGTTTGCATTTTATTAACTTGCAAGATTTAAATAAGTTTTTATTAATAAAATAGAATAATGCAGTCATGCTCCCAAATGAAAAATATATATTGTTTTGGTTTAAAAATGAGTTTGGAATTTTGTAGGTGAAGATTCAAGGCCAGAATCAGGAAATGTTGTACGCTGCTTGTCAACAGTTTTTGGGCAAAAGCCAAGAGGAAGTTCGTGCTGTTGCCTTAGAAACACTGGTAAGATTACTGCTAGCTAGTCATTTGTAGTGCAATTATGACGTGTTGTTTGCATTCATGCAATCTGTGTGATGTTATTCATGTTAGTGAATGTAACTCGGGTGTTAAATGTTGTTTTCAATTTTGTAGGAAGGACATCAAAGAGCAATCATGGGAACAATGACTGTGGAGGTAAATTTACTTAACTCATAATGTACACTCTACATTCTGTTTTTAACACTACAGAAACAAAATGTAGCACTTGATTACATGTGCGTGTTCAATCTGTGAATTAATAATTATTTTATGTCATTGATAAGTTGCAGAGCTATAATGTAATTGTCAGCGTTTGTCTTAAAACAGGAAATCTACAAAGATCGAAAGAAGTTCTCTAAGAGTGTCTTTGAGGTATCGTATAAAAAGCATTATTAAATGTCGTTACAGTCACTGAGAAATGTGTGTACATGTCATGTTCATGTAAATATTTTTACTTTTTTCTTGGTATAGTACACTTACATGTATCATATATTTATGAGGTGACCACATAATAAGGATTTAAAATTGAGAAAATGAACAAAATGCTGACTGAACTTTTATCTAAACCAAATAAAGTTGCTGTAAAAATATTAGATGTGAGATGTACATGTGGCGATTTCTGGCTGAGTTTGAAATAAGAGATGACATGCTAAAGCTTGTGAGTTAAAGTTTTAAAAACTAAGCCAGCGTACTTGTCTTGGCCAGCTAGTGGGCTAATTTCACAACAAAATAACACATTTCAGTATTTGTTGAGTATTGTCAAACACCAGCCAACAGTTTTTTGTGATTGGTGCTGTGTGCTGTTCAAGTTTATTTTGTAAGATTTTTTTTAAATCTCCTATATAGGTAGCATCATCTGATTTGGTTAACATGGGAATCAGTGTTGTAAGTTACACAATAAAGGACATACGTGATGAAGAGGTTTGTGACACATTATACAAATACCAACAAATATAATTAGCTTATTAAATATGACACAATTTTGTTCTCACTAATAGATTTGAATTAGTATTTTGATCTAGGAGACTGGAAGGTTTACTCAATATCTTGCAATATAATTTGACTTTATTTTCATGCAATGTTTAACAATAAAGTACATGCCGTTATGTGGCTATAATCATTTTTACTTTGGCTTGTTAAAGGGATACCTGCATGCTCTTGGTATGGCCAGGACTGCACAGGTCAAACGAGATGCCAGGATTGGTGAGGCTGAAGCTAAAAGGGATTCTGGTATTAAGGTAAGTTTAAGCATTAATTTTTATCTTCTTTTCTAATAATTAGAACAGAGCATAAAATTTGTAATATTTATGTCATAATGACTCGCTACAAAATGTAAACACTCCAGTTGTGATAAATGTTCATTTGTCATGAGCATGGGAATCGAACCCTTGGCTTCCCAGATACCGGTTGGGCGCTCTTACCACTGGGCTACAAGAGACTCTTGGTGAGCTAGGCCATTTACATTTGTACTAGGTTCATATATGATTAAAGTTCGTATGAACATTAATATTTTCACATTCCAATCATGTTACATGTGATTATAGCGTGACAAAGCTGAAGGCACATTAAGTCAAGACCCTGCTTTCTGCAATGTTGTTGTTCTCCTTGAGCAAGATGTGCAATGTGTAGTTCCTGAAAATATCCATACCCCCACCACGGAGGGAATTCCAGCTGAGACCCCCCACCTCTCCGGAATTTCCATTTTTGTGAAGGATAATATACCCCCCCCCCCCCCTCCCTCTGGAATTTCCAAAAGTTTCTTTCATACCCCCCTGCCCCTCTGGAAAAAGCAATTTAAATTAAAGAAATTGTCCAAATGTTCTAAACATTAGGCCGCCTTCCATTGTAAACATCGCTAATAGTGTTCAACCGATCGATCGAACCATTGATACATACTGTTGAAGACAAAAAATAAGTCAGTAATTTCTTCAAATGTAAGCAGAAAGAATATCTGGTAGTCACTTCACTTGTAAGATTACCTTGATGTATAACAATCCATCCCCTTTCATTCCAATCCAAAAGAAAACCGCTAAATGTATTAGAACATGGATTGAAAACTGTTGACAACATTCACCGTAAACGTGATCACAAAATCGCAAACACGCTCACAGAGGAAGCCAAATTGACCCGGAAAATTGCAAACAAATAGCCAGAAATAACAAGAACAAGATATTCTTGGGTTTCGGAAATTGTTACACTATTTTCATCATCAATAAACAGACAAATGTTCGCAAACAAGGACGACTTTCTTTCGATCGAACGTGAGAAACAAACAACTCTAGTCACCAGTGCATTTCGGTCAAACCACGTGACAATTTTTTGTGGACTGGTAACAAGTAATGGCGGTTGCGTTCGTGGAACAACATGGAGGATTTCTGCGAACTTGTTAGCTTTCACTGTGCTTTCAGGAAGAAGAAAACCTGTTTAAAATGTAATATGGTCAGGTATCGAAAACCTAGCCTGCTATTTTTTCTATGTAAAAGATTTTCAGAGTAGGTAAGAAACGATTTTGAAACAAATTTGCATGGCATCGAACTTGACCATCTGGAAACGTAAATTCACTAACAACCCCCCCTCCTCTCCGGAATTTCCTGGGCCTTTGACCCTCCCACCCCTCTGGAATTTCCAATTCCCTCCGTGGTGGGGGTATGGATATTTTCTGGAACCACACAATAAAGCAAATATTTTGATTACTGTTAGTTTATTCACAAATAACATTTTTCATCAGTACAGTAATCACAATCATAATACTGAGCAGGTTTTAGTGATTTTCAGGTGCATTAATATTGTGATTATTCTGTCAGTGTCAAATGTAACATAGAAAACATGACAGCACAGCACATGCAGCAGACATTTCACTAACAGATAGTTTTATTGTTATAAATTTGATGTCATTTTAGGAAGCATTAGCTGAAGAGGCTCGCATGAGGGCAAAATATGAGAATGACACAGAAATTGCAAAAGCCAAGAGAGATTATGAGTTGAAAAAGGCTGCCTACGACATTGAAGTTCACACCAAAGTATGCAAGGCTATTTTTTGTTGTTGTTGTTGTTGTTGTTGTTGTTTTTGGTATTCCAGTACAGGTGTACATGAAATTTGGTTAATGGTTTTAATAGTAATAAATTCTCACCGGGAGCCCCCACTCCCAAACGCCCCAAGTTGAGATAAGATATGGGAAGAGGCGAGCCTGTAGGCGGAAAGGAGCGGGAGCTAAGGCACAATGACTAGCCATCGCTGCGGGGAGGAGGGTGGGGCGACGATCTGATGTGTGGTGTCCATTTTAACGAAGAGAGGAATAAACAGGATAAAACAGGACTATTTATACTAAACTCGCGTAAACAATATGCATAGCAGCTTCCCTTGAGGATATACAGAAGTGTGGGAATGAGAAAGTGGGATCTCAACGCAATTAGGGGCGTTTGTGCAAAACTATCAAACACATGCAGAAATACGTAACTCTCCCCAAAACTCAAAAAGAGTTTTTTGCTCACAGTTCTAATCAGTTCTAGTATAATGACAAAAAGGTGAGCAAAAAATAAAGGCAAGGCTGGGAGAAAACTGATTACAATCATATAAACCACGAGAGTCTCCTTTACAAACCATGGAAGGGGTGGAATGAGGCCTGCCACACGTGACTTTTCCCCTTTCCAATAGCACTATAGGGTAGTATAAAGCGATACTTCATCCTGAAGAAACAAAACGACGTGCGGTCTACTAACCATTAAGCGCCTACAATATGATTTAAATAATAGCTTCTGCTGAAAAGATAGTTAAAGGGAAAAAGCCAACCGCGAAGCAGCCTCAAAATACCCCGTCCAGGGACAGAGCAATTAAGGGTATTAGACAACCCCTTCGAAGGCATACCAAAGGTTAGCTTATGACTGGCACACAGACGTCACACAGACGCGAAACTAAATTGTCACACCGACACGAAACTTAATTGCCACACCGACAGGCTATTAGGCACGCAGACAAAGAGCTAAGCCGTAACACCGAGGGCCTTTTCGTCACACAGACGTGGAAATATATAGTCACACAGACAGGCTATTTGTCACGCAGACAAAAAACTAAGCCGTAACACCGAAGGCCTTACGCTGAATTAAATTGTCACACAGACACGAAACTAAGCTGAGGCCTGTTTGTCACACAGACAGGTATTGTCACACAGACACGAAACTAAGCTGGTTTACCAAGGGCCTGTTTGTAACACATACGCGAAACTAATTTGTCACACAGACTGGCTATTTGTCAAATAGACACAAAATTAAGCCGTTACACTGAACGCCTGTTTGTCACACAGACGTGAAACTAAATTGTCACACAGACGTGAAACTAGATTATCACACAGACGCGAAACTAAACTGTCACACAGACGCGAAAATGAATTGTCACACAGACGTGAAACTAAATTGTCACACAGACGCGAAACTAAATTGTCACAAAGACGCGAAACTAAGTCGTCACACAGACGCGAAACAAAATTGTCACACAGACGCAAAACTAAATTGTCACACAGACGCGAAAATAAAGTGTCACACAGACTGGCTATTTGTCACACAGACACAAAATTAAGCGTTACACCGAATGCCTGTTCGTCACACAGACGCGAAACTAAACTGTCGCACAGACACGAAACTAAATTGTCACACAGACGCAAAACTAAGTTGTCACACAGACGCGAAACTAAATTGTCACACAGACGCGAAACTGAGTTGTCACACAGACAGGAAACCAAATTGTCACACAGACGCGAAACTTAATTGTCACACAGACTGGCTATTTGTCACACAGACTCAAAATTAAGCCGTTACACCGAATGCCTGTTCATCACACAGACGCAAAACTAAACTGTCAAACAGACACGAAACTAGACTAAATTGTCACACAGACGCAAAACTAATTTGTCATACAGACACGAAACTGACTTGTCACACAGACGCGAAACTAAATTGTCATACAGACGCGAAACTAAACTGTCACACAGATGCGAAAATGAATTGTCACACAGACGCGAAACTAATAATTGTCACACAGACGCGACACTATATTGTCACAGACGCGAAACTAAGTTGTCACACAGATGCGAAACTAAACTGTCACACAGACGTGAAACTAAATTGTCACACAGACGCGAAACTAAATTGTCACACAGACGCAAAACTAAGTCATCACACAGACGCGAAAGAAAATTGTCACACAGACGCAAAACTTAAGTGTCACACAGACTGGCTATTTGTCACACAGACTCAAAATTAAGCCGTTACACCGAATGCCTGTTCATCAGACAGACGCAAAACTAAACTGTCAAACAGACACGAAACTAGACTAAATTGTCACACAGACGCAAAACTAAATTGTCACACAGACGCAAAACTAAGTCGTCACACAGACGCGAAAGAAAATTGTCACACAGACGCAAAACTAAATTGTCACACAGACGCGAAACTTAAGTGTCACACAGACTGGCTATTTGTCACACAGACACAAAATTAAGCGTTACACCGAATGCCTGTTCGTCACACAGACGCGAAAATAAACTGTCACACAGACACGAAACTAAATTGTCACACAGACGCAAAACTAAGTTGTCACACAGACGCGAAACTAAATTGTCACACAGACGCGAAACTGAGTTGTCACACAGACAGGAAACCAAATTGTCACACAGACGCGAAACTAAATTGTCACACAGACTCAAAATTAAGCCGTTACACCGAATGCCTGTTCATCACACAGACGCAAAACTAAACTGTCAAACAGACACGAAACTAGACTAAATTGTCACACAGACGCAAAACTAATTTGTCACACAGACACGAAACTGACTTGTCACACAGACGCGAAACTAAATTGTCATACAGACGCGAAACTAAACTGTCACACAGATGCGAAAATGAATTGTCACACAGACGCGAAACTAATAATTGTCACACAGACGCGACACTATATTGTCACAGACGCGAAACTAAGTTGTCACACAGATGCGAAACTAAACTGTCACACAGACGCGAAAATGAATTGTCACACAGACGTGAAACTAAATTGTCACACAGACGCGACACTAAATTGTCACACAGACGCAAAACTAAGTTGTCACACAGACGTGAAACTAAATTGTCACAGAGACGCGAAACTGAGTTGTCACACAGACACGAAACTAAATTGTCACACAGACGCGAAACTAAATTGTCACACAGACGCGAAACTAAACTGTCACACAGACGCGAAACTAAATTGTCACACAGACGCGAAACTAGATTGTCACACAGACGTGAAACTAAATTGTCACACAGACGCGAAACTAAACTGTCACACAGACGCGAAACTAAATTGTCACACAGACGCGAAACTAGATTGTCACACAGACGTGAAACTAAATTGTCACACAGACGCGAAACTAAACTGTCACACAGACGCGAAACTAAATTGTCACACAGACGCGAAACTAGATTGTCACACAGACGTGAAACTAAGTCTTCACACAGACGCGAAACTAAATTGTCACACGCGAAACTAAGTTGTCACACAGACGCGAAACTAAGTTGTCACATAGACGCGAAACTAAGTTGTCACACAGACGCGAAACTAAGTTGTCACACAGATGCGAAACTAAACTGTCACACAGACGCGAAAATGAATTGTCACACAGACGCAAAACTAAATTGTCACACAGACGCGACACTAAATTGTCACACAGACGCAAAACTAAGTTGTCACACAGACGCGAAACTAAATTGTCACAGAGACGCGAAACTGAGTTGTCACACAGACACGAAACTAAATTGTCACACAGACGCGAAACTAAATTGTCACACAGACGTGAAACTAAACTGTCACACAGACGCGAAACTAAATTGTCACACAGACGCGAAACTAGATTGTCACACAGACGCGAAACTAAGTTGTCACACAGACGCGAAACTAAACTGTCACACAAACGCGAAACTAAATTGTCACACAGACACAAAACTAAGTTGTCACCTTCCCGACTGAGCTGCAGCCGGAGCAAGAGAGAGCTGTCTCCTACGCAATTTGAGTTGGCCGGTTTGTCTTCTGCCCGCACAACCACCAAAAAAGCTCCAAAACCAGGAGTCATGCTACTTTCGGCATTAACGGGAACTTGAGCTGTAAGCAAAGACGAAAAAGCGAGAAATGGCGCAGCGATGGCGGCAGGGTAAACCAAGGGACGATCTGATGTGTTGCGTCTGTTTTAACAAAGAGAGGAATAAACAGGATAAAACAGGACTATTTATACTAAACTCGCGTAAACAATATGCATAGCAGCTTCCCTTGAGGATATACAGAAGTGTGGGAATGAGAAAGTGGGATCTCAACGCAATTAGGGGCGTTTGTGCATGAGGACTCCCAGTGAGAATAGCTGTGCATTCACTGAATTCTGCCAGCCATCTTTGTGAAGTCTGAAATCTACTGTCTTAGTTTGTCTTGATACTTCTCTCAGACTCTCCTATCTTTCTTAGTGCAACCTTGACGAATGTTTTAAATGCATTGTATTGTTCCAGAAAATATCCATACCCCTCCCATGGAAGGTTTTTTGGTTTGAATCCCTCCCCCCCTCTGGAAATTCCAGTTAAGCTCCATACTTTCCTTTAAAAGATTTGGCTTCCAATGACCTTCCATGGGGTGGGTATGGATATTTTTCTGGAACTGCACATTGGCAGTTACATGTAAATACATTAAGACTGATCTCCCTCGAGTTCATGGGTAATAGCTTCAGGATAATGATATCGCGGAAAAATGATTTGGTGAAATCTGTGAAGAACGGTTTCCGGTAAAACCCATATGTACACCATTGTCAATGTCATGTAATAGTCATCAACAAAGGTTTGATTGGGATAATCAGTTAAATTGTTTTTCCAAATAGACGTGATGAATGGCGATTTAGGAGCTGATAACAAGTTTGCCATCGGCCATAGAGTGGCTCCCCCTACAAGCCTTGCATACATTGGCTCGCTTGCATTCCGTTCCTTGCTGGCAAGCTCGCCGCTGGAATAAATTGCAGCCCTCAACGTCGTTTGCAAACCATTTTGTATATTTCCATTGTTGACTTTGGTCTCCTGACGTTCCCGAGCCTGTTTTCTTGCTACTCTTATTCTCCTCCAGCGACGGTTTCGGGCGAAAGGAACAATCTCGTACGAGATGGTGCTCAGACTTGCATCGTTGGCAAGATATCCCATCTTTGCGGACCGCGGAAGAATCCAAGATCGCTGTGTACAAAGTTGTGTCCACAATGTGTAGGCGTCCGGCTTTAGTGTTTTCAGACAAGCTCATTCGAAATTGCATGTCGTAGTAGTAGAATAGTAGTAGCGGTCCACTAGAATTTCCGGTGGGCTTTTTGAATGATGCTTCTGTAGTGAGCAAGCTCGATATATCGATCCGGGTTAATCGCCATAAGCTTTTCTTTGTAAACAGACCAGGCTTCGAGCCATTGATCGAAGGATTCGATGGTCACTTTGCGCTTGGCATCTCCAGATCCGGCCTCTGAAGACTTTTCAGACTTGACCCGAGGGAGAAGTGTGGTAAGATCTACATATACTCCAGGTTTAATGGTCTGAACGTTACCTTGTCTGAAGACGGATCTTGCGATGTTGCGGCGCTCATTTCTTTGTTTGAGGATCCGCCCCCTTTTTTCTCCACCATCTCGCGAAGAGATTTCTGCTCGATCTGTAATGCACCCACTTGATCGGAGTGCCCTTACGGCCTGGAGAAACTCGGCATTGACCTGACTTGGTGGAGACTTTGACGAGGACGACGGGGCAGCGGCGCCGAGTTCGTCCATGCTATTCTCCGAGTCGCTAACATCAGGGCCATTACAATTTTTGTGCATTGTCCCAAAACCGTGTTCTGTTTTAACTTTAAAACCCAGACTTCGTCACCTTTCAAATTTCACAGAAAAATCTTTGTTTGGTGTTAGTGGTTGTTGTTGTGGAATGGTAATTAGTAAAAATGCATCCAATTAAACTATTTTGTATGATATCCCAGTCCACTTGCTCCAATGTTGATTTAACAATGTTTAATATTTTGATCAAAACAGAAAGCCCAGTCTGAGTTGGCATATGAACTTCAGGCTTCGATAACAAAGCAGAAAATTAAAGAAGAAGAAATGCAGATCAGGGTTGTGGAGAGAGCACAGGAGATTAATGTTCAGGAACAGGTAAATGCTATCAAAGGATTTTGAAATAACAAGGTACTCAACATCAAGCTCACGTGCACTGTCTTTTACACATACAACCAGTTTTAACACACATCACAAACAACTACTTTAGATTACTTACGTGATAGCTGAGTTTCAAAATTGAATTTATAACAGCTTCCTAGTCCCATCTGATTTGGTTTGTACACGATTTTGTACAAAATCATTTGCACATACTGCTCTTACATGTACATGTATTGTATGGTGTATTTTGCAGGAAATTGCACGTAAGGACCGTGAACTTGAGGCTACCATTAAGCGACCTGCCGAAGCTGATAAGTATAAAATGGAAAAACTTGCCGAGGCAAACAGGTAAGGTGGTAACTATTATAGTAAGTTTGGTTTAAGATGACTGATTGATTGCCAGGGTAGCTGAAATGGTATGATATCAATTATTCTTGTCACGACTTTTAAATTTATTGCTGCTTTTCTTACACATTAGAACCTGTGGCTACTGAATGTAACATTGAAATTTATTTTGTGTTCAGGAATCGTGTGATACTGGAAGCTGAGGCTAATGCAGAAGCCATCAAGGTTAGAGTATTTAAAAAACAAACTGCCAAGGAATAAACACTTTTCTTTTAACCCTGAAATTCCTTTCACATTTTTTTTCAAACCCCTAGTCCCTCTCTTGTTGTTGCCCATGTTGTCAGTTGAGTTACAAGTGTTTTAGTGCAGATCACTCTTACTTATCAAGTTACTGTCCACAGGTGAAGGGTGAAGCTGAAGCATTTGCCATTGAAGCTAAAGCCACAGCTGAAGCAGAGCAGATGGCCAAGAAAGCTGATGCATGGAAGGAATACAGAGAGGCTGCTGTAGTTGATATGGTGTTGGACACCATGCCAAAGGTATCATCCACATTCCACTTTATGCTTTTCAAACAACATTGGTTGTTGCATACAGTTGATAATCTCAAGTTGCAGAAATTGGCCAAGTTGTGCAACAACCAGGGCAATTTGAAAATTCTGAATGCAAAAGTGACATAATAATTAAATTTTATGAGGAAAAATACAATAGCATGATTACACTGTACTTGTTTATAACATAAAGGACAAAGTTAGTATGATCAATGATTGTGTTCAATGAATAAGAATATTTGAAAAGAAAACAATTACCAAGCTGGGTTTGATTTTTGAGTTATCGTTTTTTTTCCTCTGTGTTACTAAGTTTTCAAGTTAGCAATCATTTTTCCCTAAGAGGTTAACGGAGGATACAAATTGATTACTTAAAGGAAAACCTGATTTTATTTGGCGCACAAGTGACACTTGTGATTTTGAATTCCCAGATTGCAGCTGAAGTTGCAGCACCACTTGCTCAGTGTAAGAAGATTGTGATGGTGTCCAATGGCAAGTGTGAACTTGGAGCTCATAAAATCACTGGTGAAATCCTGGACATTGTTGCTAATCTGCCAAAATCAGTTGAGGCTTTAACTGGCATTGATATCAGCAAGGTAAGAAGATAAATACAGATTAAATACTCAGAGAAATTGGTAATCAACAGTATTTCCAAAGTTCCTTGTTGGTGCTTTACAGACCAGCTGACACATGAATAATAACTTTAATTTATGAACTTGTATGCAGAAATACTGCTTTACAAGGCTGGAAGTTATTTTTTTTGCTAAAAGGACATATGTCTTAGAAAGTCACCATTTTGGTTGGTCAAAACACAAAATAATGTGGTCATACATGACATTATGTTGAACTTTTTAAAAGTACATAATTCAAGAGAAGCAGCGGATAATCAAATTACGGTGTTGCCCATGGTATATTTACATGTATTCATCTGCAAAACGATATTAACAGTCATTGTGATTAAGAAATAATATTGGCTGGACACATTGTTCGACTACATAGGCCAGACGTAGGTAAATCCTGGTTGACCACTGTCTGATGCCCGACTGTTATTTGCAGTCCTCCTCTATTTGATACAAACATGCGACACCCTAAATGCAAAATTACACTGTAATAGGAATGTCTGCAATTCTTAAAAATGATTTAATGCATTTATTTCTTTTTTAAAGGCAATGAAGCTGAGTAACAGAGTCTAGTTAAGCTGACTCCACGCAATGTTCAATATTCAATTTGGAATCTTACAAATGATTGAGATTTTTATTTGCAGTAAATTTCAGTACCCTTGCTATTATGTGTTGTTAAAGTTAATAATATTACAGTATAACCACAGAGCAATGTTATATGTACAGCATGCATCACAGTTTTTACCAAGCACTAGGCATATCAACACCACAAGAGAAGAGATGCCATTTTGTACTAGTCATCTCAGCTGAGGTGTAGTTTGTAATCTAAATCCAGTGTGGCCAAACATTGTTATATTCACTGGAGTTATCTGTGCAGACTTAGATAAGCCTCATTATACATATCCATACAAATGTTTATTATACCTGATTTTGTTATTATTAGTGTTGCGCAGCATCAGATGCAGATATAGCTATCATGTTTCATTTATATAACATAAATGCACAAGAGTTGGTACTTTTGGATTTACACTTCTTAAGTTTAATCCTTAGCTTAGAGTTTCTTAGAGTTGGTTAGAACATTTGGTCTGAGGCTTTAGATTTAGCATTAAAATTCTTCCAACTGCTGATTTCCTTTCATCCTTCTGGGAGAATTTAGTTCTTAACTTCAAGATGTCTTTCCTGACATATCGCGACCCTTTATTCTCACAACCTGCCAAGTTGAATTTGTTATAGAAAAGTAAGGAGAAGATAGGAATTATATGCTGCTTAGGATGATAGGTTATCAGTCAGAATTAAGCTTCACATAGAATTAACGAGAATAAGTATTATGGGAATTGTTCCAAATGTATTCTCTTCATGGTGGTTAAGTCCAATTTTCCTATTTAATACTAAAGGATTAAAAATGTTTTGGAGATTAATTGACAGTCTTGTACCATTTTAGTATGATGTGATGTCATTAGTCTAACACAGGCCTTCAGTCCTAACTGGCAATTTTTGACGTTCTAGTGGTAAATATAAATTGCCAGGCATACTGTTGTCTTGGGACCACATGGTGTATGTAAAGGCGTGTACTAAATGCTGAAATTAGCTAATGTAGATCTTTTAGAGTTGGCTTATCAGTAGGGCAGGCTGTGGTGTAAAATGTAAACAGTTATTACAAAGACCCAAATGTATTGTCTGTCTTGTAATAAAAATAAAACACCAAACTTTTCTTCAGAGTATTTTTACGGACTCCAGAGGCGAATAAAAGGAGCTTAAAGGGCTTTACTTTTTCGTTACTTTTGACCGTGATAACCAGCAGTGTGGTTCTTGTTACATAGGAAGATTTGGGCTTCAGAATGGATTCTTGGATTCCATGAACTATTGACATAGGCTGGAAGGTTAAATTATGAAACCGAAAAAGCATTGCCGACTTGAGATGGGTCTATTATATGAGCGAGACTAGATTTGTGCATATGATACAAGCCAGTTTAATTCTCATGGTCTGCTCTTAGCAATGTTTTGACATTGCAAGGAGAAGCAGATGGTGATCGTGGACGGGAACGCTGTAGCAGTCGAAGAGAACATTTTCTTCTTCTTTCTGGGGTATTTAGCGTTGCTGCTAATTGGGGACACACAAGAAAAGAAATTATAAATGTGAAAAATATATTAAAAAGTTAATATTAGTAAAGTAAATATTAAAGTCAGGTCAGGATAAACATAAAGGGACAATTATTTATTTTCTTACTTAGCACCACAAGCAACTTACATTTACTTTCTTTGAATCATTATCCCCCAACTAACATGGCTAAACGTATGCTGGTAGCTTCCTTATATATTTTCCTTTCATTTTATACTGCAACATAATGAAGTCCCCAAAACTGAAGTAGGAGATAGACACTGAATTTAGAAGTCCTTTGGGCGAATCTTCATCTCGGACCTCTTGACAGAGTACTTCGAATTTTTCCAGTGATACCACGACATTCCTTCGTGACTGATCTGACCCGGGAGGTACAAACCATTGAGGTTTGAGTGGTGGCATCTGTTGTACCACCAACCGCCTTTCCACTACGAGGCACAATGGCTTGAGGAGGCGTCATTGTCACGATCTTTGGTGCTGAACGCTGACCCGCGGTGATGGTTAGAATCGCCAGCAGTGCCTGGGTAAATAAGGCAAGACAGCTTACATAGTGCGAATCTATCTTAGTGCCCAGGTCACTCGACCACACAATAACGGGACAATAACACAATAAGAGTACACACACCCTGCTATATCATCTGACGACCGAACAAGAGAAGTGTTAATACCTGATAAATATAGAAAGATGGTAAATTTTGAGCTGGGTAGTGAAATGTTAAAGATATCGAATATTCATCATGTTACGCCTGTGACACGTCATGATGATCTATACTTTCCTTCCATGAAACTGAAAGCCGTGCAGTGTAAAATCCGGATGTACACAGTTCTCAGCCACAAAAGTAGCGGAGAGCATGCTCGCAGGCTACCACAAAAGACGTAAACTTGTATTTCGCACCTTAGAAGAACCACAGGAACGTACTTGAAATTTCGCCCAGAACTAGCAGCATTCAGTTTACATGTGTAAAGCTATCGATTCAGCTGTCGATTCGTCAAAACGTTTTCTGTCCGAGCAATAACGAAAACGGAAGATCCGTTTGAGGGCCCAGTTCTCCGCAAGTGGGCCCAGTTCTCGGCCACAAAAAAGAGTAGGCCCAAATTCTGTATACTAAAGAAGGTTTTATTCCTTTTTCCATACATTTAATCACTTTTAAAAATATTTTTGCTATTATGATCACAAATTATGTTTAAGGGGCTTTGCTTTATTTTAGAACAGAAAGTTTGTAACGTGCGTTATGCGCCTGAGTGCAATGAAAAGGTTAAAAGAGTTTGGATCCCTTAGACAGTGGTTAAGCCAAGGCTAAGAGTTTTAATTCTTCTTTATTATCACAATACTTTAGTATTTCGTTAATTCTCGGAGTTCTAATTCATCTTTATTGTCAAAATACTTCAGTCCTTTATCATTCTGGCCTCAGCAAATGAAATTGCCTTAAAAGTTTCGGTTTCTTGGTGATTTGAAGGCGAGCCATGTGGCCGAGCATTGGCAAATACGCAAAAGTCGCAAGGAAATATTACTGAGTGAATTTTAGCCGAAAAATAAAAGCGTATAACAACACGTCTACTTTAAAAGAAACCTAGATCATTATTCACTCCATTTGCCAAAAAGTGACTCTTTTGGTCAGTAAGACACTACCTCTCTGGAACCTCTATTTTCATTCGCCCGCTGTAAACACTACCTCTTTTGTTATTCAGGGCTAGGGGCATTGTTATGACCTGTTATCTATTGTTTAAAGAACCAATGAAGTAACTCATTCCGAGAGGTAGTGGGCGACCCAAACAAACAAATTTTCAGAAAAACAGTCACCTTGCTTCGCTTCAACTCAATGTGTTAACGTCCTTCAGCAAGTGGAAGAACAAGACTTAAGATAACTAAAGTACAGCAACCAGTCTATCTTTGGGTGAAAATAATTTTTAAGAAGTTCTTTTGTGGCGCGAAAAAAAATGCGTTGATCATTAAGTGGCCGAGAACTAGAACTTGGCCCCATATTGTATAGAAATCATCAAGGCACTGTCGCAGCCGGAGTAAAGCTAGCGAGAGTTTGTGCATGTCTCAGCTTTAAAGGTAGACCGTTCCAAAGAATGAGTTCTAGGTGTCTCTGACCAGCTTCAAATTACAGTTATTATCGCGGATACTCATGTAGCAACAAGCTGATAATCTAAGTCAACACCGCACTGAAACTTAATATATAGATTTAGGCAGGCCTAAAAGCGGAGCTCCTATTTTTTGTTTTGTTACTTGAGTTTGCACTGTTTCCCAATTAATTAATAAGTAGCCACACTATTTCTAAGCGTATACGGTAACTATTTGACGTTACAGTGCAGTTGTAAGTTGTTTTATTCACGAAATTATGCCAGTCCAAAAAAAATAATTTCACCTGAATAACTTCCCAAACTAAGCTTGTATTTTACTTTCCCATTTGCCACCGAAAATGAGCTGTACTCTGCAAATGCTGTTTTTCCAGGGACGTCTTCCAAGTCAACGCGAAGCTTGTTACTGCTGCTTACAGTCAGGCGGTGAATCTTGTCCAGTCCAAGCCAAAACTCGCCGTTCAGATTGCCGAAGCCGCGTTTGTAGTCATCCCAAGCTCGGTAGAAATTTACAGAGCCGTTAAATCTCTTCTGAAACACTGTCCATCCTCCAGCGGCTGTTTTCTGATCATAGAAGACTTCAAATTCTCCCAAACCATCAGGATCGATTTTGTACACTCCACTGACCTTGCTACCGGACTTGTAAGCTTCGGCACAGTTTTTGTAAACTGCAAATTGTACAATAAAATTGACTGATCAACTTCAGTAATTTCCGAAGTTTCCGTTCTCGACTACTCTGTGAAATAGTGCTTGAAAACAGCTTTCAAGATATAAATTTTCAATTTGAGTAGGTAACCTTTGCCAAGCTAACTATATTTTAAAACTGATTTATTTTGACGACTTGAACACTATTTTGAAGCCGCCATGGGGTATTTTGTGCTCTTTTGATGAAATGAGGCTGCACTTAATTGGTCTACTTTCCAGAATTTTCACATTGTCGGCACATTGACTTGTAGGCCGAAAACAAGGCTTCTAAACACTGACCAAAACTGAGACAGTCACGCCAAAACTGTGCCAAACTTGATCAAGTTTTGTTACTAACCTTTTCCGCACAGGCCATTTTGTTTCATTTCCTTGATTTCCTGTTTTAGCTCGGCCAGCTGTTGTTTTACGTCGGAAAACATAGTTTCTATTTTCTTGGTGTGGTTTGGTCCGGCGAAGAAGCTGTTGTAGTTGTTGACACTACACTGAGAAGATTTCATTGTACTGTTGTCAGCTTTCAAGAAAAAAAAACTCAATCGAGTAAGGTTGGTGATAAAGTATATTGATATCAATTGAAATGCGCTTGGTCTTACAGTTATTTTGTGGCTTATGGAGCGCAGAAACATTTTGAAACTTCAGTTTCACGCAAAAACATCGCTGGAGTTTTCACAAACCTTTTCCACCGGGCCCGCTAGTAAGATTTTCTTTTATTTCCTTCATTTCTTCTTTAAGTTCGGCCAGCTGTTGTTTCACTTCAGAAAACATATTTTCAATTTTCTTGGAGTTTGGTCCGGCGAAGAAGCTGTAGTAGTTGTTATTATTGACATTACACGGGGAAGCTTTGGTCGTAATGTTATTAGTTTTCACGGGCTTTGTGGTTAGATTGGTGTTTGCGAGCACCGCTACGAAATAACCCAGCAGGAGTGCTTGAAAGAAATGTTTCATCGCGCATCGATGGTTCGTGTAGGTAGTGCCGACTTTTTTGGACTGGGCATCCGGAAAAAGCTACAAATGTGATGTGTTCCTTGAGCTTTCAAACAAGATTTTTCCCGTGTCCAATTCTAAAGAGTGTGTTCCAATTCAAAAGATTGTGTTTACATGAGTACACCAATCAAATATCGCCAGATTTCCGCAAAATGTCACAGGCACGACTTCGTGATATTCATATGTCAGATTTTATGTTTTAAATGTAAATGCTTTTGAGATGACCAAGGTACAGTCGAAACCGACAAAACTCATAAAAATATTGAAGGGCCGCAGCCAGGATAAAACATATTGGAAAATTTAAAAAACGATCTCTGGTTTAAACCAGGGTTGGAAACTAAAATTTCGGAGCACTCGCCATTTAGGCGAGTGACCTTCACGCTGCACTCGCCCAGATAATTTTTTCACTCGCCCAGTCTCATAGTTCCACACAAACACAGAAAACATTAAGCGCCCCCTCCCCACATCCTCAGCCCACGAACATAAAATATCAAACTTTAATTTCTAATCACGTTTGACACTGTTCCTTAGTTTAAGCTAGTTTAAGGAAGTTTACAAGGTTTCCGTTGAGTTTCTCAGTTCATTTTCAAGCTCTCTTCATCATTTAACGATTGCACAGCAAAGCTACTTTTGTATGTTTGCGACCCATTAGCTGTCGAAAGTTTAGATAATTTTAAAGTGGAAAGTAGAAAATTACGCTTATTTTGAATAATATATTCTGGAGTTGAAAATCGTACTCGCCAATCCGGGCGAGTGATCGGTGATTTGTACTCGCCCGACAGTTTTGACACTCGCCTGGGCGAGTGGGCGAGCGCTAATGTCCAACCATGTTAAACTATTAAAAATTACAAGCTTTCGACTGCTGGATGTACAGTCTTCGACGGGTAAAATGTAAATGGCTAAAAGCGAAATAAATTATAATACGATGTGTGAAGTTGGAAATTAAAATGCAAATAATTAAGAATATATCTTTATCGGTGGTGGAAGAGGAATAATGAATAATGAATAACGGGCTAAAACGGAAAATGAATAAGGAATATTTAAGGTTTCAATGCTTGGAATAATGAATAAGTCATTTCCAGTAAAGGAATAATGAATATCGCTGATACGGAAGCGGTTATTTGTGGTTATTTTAATTATTTTATTTTTTTTTAAATTTGACCATAGCTATCTGCAATGAGTCAAATTACTGAGGTCGAGGGTGATCTGCATTCAATCAATACCAATTTTTTTCCTGTGTATTTTTGTCTGATTGGTGCGTCCTTTGTTCTTTTTTGATTGTTCAACTGTCAACAATGTCGATTTGTCTCCACGTAAGATGTTTGACCTTTGATATAAAGTGATCTTCAACCCATGTGAGCAGATTTTTGTCAGTGTTTACGGTTCAAAAAACGATTGAAGTAACGAGTGGTTTCGCAACGAAACAGCAGAATGGGTCGAGAAATGGATCGTTCGGTAGAGAATCGGTAGAGACTGATCATACATGAGAAAATGTAAGCAATATGTTTACTTGAAGTGGAGAAAGGTGTAGACCCGGGGTGTAGATCTGCGAAGAATCTGATATGTTTTCATTATTTTATGATACATGCACCGATACTTTGGGGATTGTTCATTCTTCATGGGTAAGGGAGGAGGCTGGTGGGATGTTAGGGGGCTACCTTTTAGTGTGAGTTATATGAAGGCATAAAATAGCGTTTCTGGGGTTCAAAAACTGAAACCTTTCCCGGGGTGCATCCCGGTGCATGCTACCTGGGCCCCCTACTCTGGGGCGGATCTAGGGGGATTCGGGGGTGGGGGACTCGGTCGAATCCCCAAAATTGAAACCGCTAACGTCAAAACAAAACTGCTCCCTAACATTGACTGTCTGCTACGAATTGTTTGCACTATATATACCAGTCACCTCAGCCGACAACGAGCGAGCAAACTAGCCTGCGTAGCTGGCGGTATTGTTGGGTTTTAAAGAACGCGCAAGCAAGCGGCAAAGCCGCGACAACGAGCGGCACAGCCGCGAAAGGCTTGGGGAGGAGGAGTTGAAAAAAATCCTCCTCCCCAAGCCTCTCGCGGCTTCGCCGCTTGCTTGTGCGCGCTTTAACCCAACAATACCGCCAGCTACGCAGGCTAGAGCAAACAGCACTTTGAAGCATGTTAAAGGATATTCAAGGACCACTTTGACAACGGAAAGACTGTCAGGCTTGGCACTGATGAACATTCATTACGAAAAGCCTGTTTACTATGATGCTGTGGTTCAAATTTTTGCGGAAAAATACCCCCGAAGAATGCTTTTTATTGATCCTGTCTTTGATGAAACACAAGATTGAAAAAGTTCAAATGTAGTATATTTTCACATAGTTTTGTAAATTCGAATTTGAATTCGAAAACATAATGTTTGATCATTTTAGCGTAGCTTTGCAATATTTTGTTGCAAGAGTGACATTTTGACGTAAAAAATTGAGGCATTAAAACACACTGACTTGGCTCTTTCGCTGGTGTTATTTAGATTTGCTACACCGTGCTGACGAGTTCCAAAAAGAACGAAACAGCTGTCCACGGTTGCAATCCCACTGTATCGGTTCTAGTCGTGTTGGTGTCTCACAAAGTTTACTTTTTATGTAGTATGATCAGCCTTGCAGTATTGTTTGTCATTTATCATTTTCACGCTGATCAGATCCCTTGCTGGATCCTACATTAGCAGCATTTTCGTTTGCGGTCCCTTGCTTTAAAGTTGTATTTTTTTTTTGGAATTTCTAAATTTAGCTTGATGAGTTTTACTTGCCATCACTTTTTTTGGGGGGGGATAGGGCAAGGTAAAAAATTCTAATGAAGAGGGAGGGCCATTTTATTTTAACAGGCACTGTCTATCTTATCCCCCCCTCCCTCCCCCACCCCCCCCACCCGATAAAAATGAGTGGTCACTCCATTTCATCCCACGAGCCTCAGAAAACATCAACGTGTTCTGAGAGAAATAGAACGAATCTAGGCGAAGTTTTCGTTTTATTAAAGTGTTTTAGGAACATCGGCTGTTTTAAGGAAAATCGTCCGCCAGTTCGGTTTGTTATTCTGAGTCTTGTCTGAGTCGTGACGTCACTCGTGCGCTTTTTAGGCAATAGGGAATAATGAATAACAAGAAAAATCTAAAAATGAATAATGAATAAGTCCTGAAAAATGTGAAGGAATAATGCATAAGTCAGTCCCAATAATTCCTCTTCCACCCCCGATTCTTTAAAAGAATGTTGTACTCTCCAGGCAATGGACAGGAATTGTTATCCGCATTGGGAGTTAGCTTGGCATGCCACACTTCTAGTGTTTTTCCTGTTCTAAAGCCACCTTTGTCAATGACTGAAGCGTTTTCAAACTCAATTGCGTGATTGTGTGATCGGGTGTGATTTGCAATTCTTGAGCCTTTCGCCGCTGTTTTGATATTTCTGAAATGTTCTTTTTTTTCTGGCATCGATAGCTCTGCCCGTGTCCCCAATGTAGCACCATGAACAACTGGCACAATGAATTTTGTAAACGACGTTTGTCTGCGAATCCAGCGGTAACTCAATCCAGCGATGGTCGAAACTTCGGGGCCGCAACTGTCGTTGTAGGGTGTTCAATGGTTTGTTTACAACTGTGACATGTTTTTTGAGGACACGTGTCAGAGGTTCTGTTACACCTTTGATGTAGTAGTCGCCTTCGCAGCCGTTGTTTGGGCTCGTCACGCAACGCTCCCTCTACCCCTCCCCCCAAACAACGGCTGCGAAGGAGATTATTAATGTAAGGAAGAGAAGTGAAAGATTTGCGTGACTCGATTGACTCAACCATCTTGAAAACAACATTCTAACAAGTTCCTCTAGGGACAAATCTGTCGAGGATTATTTTCTTTTAATCTGGATGTTTTAAATAAAACTTCGGATGATAACCATTTAACTCCAATTGTTAGAATGACTTCGAAATCAGCCCAAGAGACAAGAACACGACACATTTGAGGTAGGAAAAACTTTATTTAAGGGACTGTTAATATGGAGCAAAGTTGCCACTGGTAGGTGGGTTACCCTCACCACCTCTCGTTGGAGTCATCTTTTACCAAGTTGAAGTCGCCCGAACGAACCAAAATATATAATTATTTTAATTATTGGCCCTCCCGATTTTGCGCATGCTCTATGTCACGACTCCGGTATGCGACCCCGGTTCCTCGCGATTTCTCATGTAAACAGTTCGTGGCGATTTTTAAAAAGAAATGTATGAAATGTTCTCGCTGAGGGTGGCTTGGTATGCAGGGCGACAAACCTTTCTCGATATACACAGGCCCAAAGTCAAGAAATATGCATTTTTGACCAAGGGTGAGATTAACATGGCTGGATATTGGCCAAGTTCTCTTTTGAGTTTTCATGTCCTGAGACGAAGTCGAGGTCAATAAAAGCGCAAAAAAGAACGAGGCCAATATCCAGCCATCTTGACCGAACAAGCTTGGTCATTAAAGGATATATTTTATGTCCAAAAAAAAAGATTTTTTTCTTGCGGGACCGGCGCGGAAAATCTCGGGCAGGCAAGCTAGGCGGATCGGCATCTTCATGCCCGCTCGCGGATTCAGCCAAATAATAAAATTCCATAGTGACTTTATCGATTTATTTATTCTAGTTATCTGTGAATTGCGATTTTTATGACGATAAGTTTGATCGGTGTTCTACCCAAACACATGCAAACAGCTTGTGACATGCTACGTGTTTGAATGATGTGGAACATTCTTCTGAATAACTTGTGCAGGTTTGTAAGCGACGAGTACTGAACCGGGATATAACACCAGACATGTACGGGTAACTCAGAGTAACAACATGTGTCAACTACATTTTAATGAAAAACGTCATTAAATTCGAAACAGTTCAATCCTGCATTGAGTGGTTTTGATACCATGCCTCCAGTAAATTACATAGTTTTTGTAATTTCGTATTCGTTAATAAATTCTGATTACTTTTTTGGCTTTCTTTTCGATTTAAGACTCTTTCCTTTCTTCGCACGAGCTCCTTTTTTAATTGGCTTAAACTTGACGGATTTCTTGATTTTTCTGTCTTGCTGTGATTTGCGATGTTCTGTTTCTTTGGAGGATTTCTTCGTTGTTTTTGTGTTATTAATTGCTTCTGAGTGCTTCCTCTTTTTTCCCGGTTTCGTCGTAGTTTCCTTGGACTTCGTTCTTTTACAAACTTTTGGGAAAAGTTCTGCAATAGAAAAAAGTACAAACGAAAAAATTAAGTCAGTCGCTGTTTAAAAAACATGGCCTCAGCCTGAAAGGCGCAATTTATGTCTGGACTGAATGTGCCAAGAGAAAAGACAAACCTTTCTTCTTCTGTATGCAACACAACGGAATAACCAGACTACGAGAAGCTCCTCAGTTTTCTCAGTCCGTCAAGCGTGAAGCGAAAACAGCGAGAATAGAAAATCTGGGAGCAAGTCTTTTTCTTTTTTAGCTTCATGCACGACGGGTTAAGGAATTAGAGCTACTGCTCGTAGTCCACGGAAAAAACCGGCGTTTGGTTCAACTGTGTCATTCAGCTTGGAACATTCATTTGATTTTTTTTAAAATTTAAATCTGTAATCCTTGCACATGGAATATTGTCACATGTGAGGAGCCACAACTTACCAGGGTCAGGTTCCTCACCAACTTCTTCTCTGTACCAATCAGCATCGTTACTGTCCATGACGTCACTTGTATCCATGGCTACATCATCTGTCAAGAAAAATGTTGTTGATCCCTCTTGTCATAGCTTGTTTTACTTTTGTTTAACGTTGAAACTTTACCAATACATGTGCTGAAAATACTCTACATGCAGGTTAGCTAAGGTATGAGTTCAGCGTGTTGGTGCTCTTCTACACCGAAAAAAGTGCAGAGTTTTCTTCGGGTTTTCAAGAGAAAATTGTTGGCAAGAACCAAACAGGAAACAATCAACATCCAAATAAGAAGGCGCAAGTTGGACACACCCTCAGAAAACCAACCAGCAATGTTACCAGGCATGCACTGAGGTGGAGCCATAGGCTTGATTACCAGCCGCTCCTCGTGGAATAAGTCCTTGCTCCTTCTCCAGGAGGAACAAGACCGGACTTGAGAGAGCGGCGGAAATCGAGCCTAGAGGAGCCAAGGCCGTCCCAGGAACAGCTGGAGGAGAACCGTGGACGATGAGGTGGGCAAGACTGGCTACACCTGGAGGCAGACAGAGAAGCTAGCCCAAAACAGAACGAGATGGCGGGCAGTTTCCATGGGCCTATGCTCCACAGGGAGTGAAAGGATTTAAGTCGGTCAGTTTCAAAAGAAAATTGAGCTATACACTCAAGGAAAAGATAAAAGCAAAACAACATGGAAAGAACTATGGACTGTTAGCTGGCAATGATGGGGTGACCAGGTGGTTAAGGTCAGTTTTAAGAGAAAATTAAGCTATACACTCAAGGATAAGACAAAAGCAAAACAACATGTTAGAGTCAACAGGGAAAACACCTATGGACTGTTAGCTGGCAATGCTGGGGTCACTCGTCTTAATGCCTTCTTTGATACTGTTTTAAATGAAACAAACCTGTATTATCAGCATCTGTCTCCAGCTTGTGTTTCTTCCTTTGACCTTCAATACTTCGAACTCTGTGAAATAAACAACAAATAAAAGTGGATTCTTTGTAAGAGAAATCAAGCAGCAGTCAAGGACAATGTTCAAGAGAACCAAAAGCTGAGAAAGAAATTTAAACTCCTTAACACCACTACTTAGAAGATTGGTAAATTAATCTAACTCATACTCAGTCGATTCTTGTCCACTCCATCATAAATTAATTTTCTATCACTGACAACTTGGGATAAGTAAACACCTTTGGCAATACTTTCCACAGTCTTAAACAATCCTGTTTCCATGGTGACCTACTTGTTAATTGCTTTCTCTTTTTCCTTTCTCTTGATATTTTCTTGTTGCTGTTTTTTCCTCTGCTCTTTTAACTTCCTGTTAAACAATGCATTGTTAGACACGTATCATCAACAATCATCTTAGCAGGTGTACAGCCAGGCTACAGAGACTGGACAGGTGTAACTCAGAAAATGGTAATAAAACTCTTTATAGTGTTAATTTTTTTCAAATGCACAAATGTTTCAGGCTTGGCACCTTCTTTTAGTGTTTTGAAATGCCAGTGGGGAGGCGCAGTGGCCTAATGGTCATTGTGCTGGACTCCCAATCGGTTGGTCTGGGTTTGAGCCACGGTTGGGGGCACTGCATTGTGTTCTTGGGCAAGACACTTTACTCTCATAGTGCCTCTCTCCACCCAGGTGTATAAATGGGTACCAGCAAAATAATGCTGGGGGTAACCCTGTGATGAACTAGCATCCCATCCAGGGGGGAGTAGAAATACTCCTAGTCGTTTCATGCTACGGAAACCGGGATAAGATCTGGCGGTATGGTCCACTTGTCTTGAAGCAGACTTTACCTTAGTGCCCAAAACAAGGAGCTTAGTACATGTATAAAGTCCTTATTCACAGAGGTCGTGGAAACTACATAGCAGCATTTTTACTACATGTACAATCACAAGCTGACCTCAGATAATCAACTGAGCACATGCAAACCAAATGGCTTTCAGATTGAAACAAACTCAGGTCATAACAGTTGGTACGTTCTTGTTATTCATGTTATTTATGAATTTATGAATTAAAAGATAGACAATGTATGGGGTGGGTGGCTGTCAGCTGTCTCAGCTAGGTATTGCTCAGTGAAAACAGTAGTATTATACAGTCACTGTTTTTCAATATTTTCAAGTATCTTGGAAAAGTAAGAGTTTTATTGACAGGAGTTAGCATGTGATTATATACCTTGTTGCTTCTTTTTGTTTTTTCATCTCTTCTATTTCCTCAGGTGTCTTTTGAACTAGACGAAACAAAAAAACAAAACAGCCAATTAATGTTAGCATATTGTTAGTCACCAGACGGTATCTAATAACTGTAACTTATTTGTGATGATGGCTGTAGTATGCTGCATGCAAATTTCCTAACGATCTATATTGTCTGTTTTCCCTTCATAAAATATGGCTTATTTTCTCAATGAGCTTCTTTTTTTGGGTTTTGCTTTTCATTTGGAGCTGCACTGCACTGCATAGAGGAAACACTGTGGGGCAAGACACACAATCATTCTTGATTTTCAACAGAGGATTTTTACTCTTACCATATTCATGAAAGAGAACTTCTCCTGAACACATTCCTTCTTCAATCTTAACAAGCTGAAGGCACATTCGTGGCCCAAGCTGAAAGCAGAAACAATATACATTGTATTACGATAACCTACCAAAAAACTTAAAATGCCATCTACTTCATGACTTGTTGAGTACAAACAGCGCTGTATGCAAGCAAGCAAACAAACAAGCAAAATGAAATCAAGGAGGCAAACAAGGAAATAAGTTAGTACTAAAGCAAGTTTTTTCAATACCTCAGTAAGTCTAATCGCACTCTGCTGTGCCTTAGCATTGCCTCTTCCTGGCACATTCTGTGGTAAAGTGACTCTGGAGTCTGCAGGCTCTTCACCCTCGCTCTCTGAACCATAACCACCACCACCTCTGTTGAGGTACAAAACCAGGTAAGCACAAAGTGCTAAATGAGTTAAGAGTGGTTGTACTGGCCACACAATTCACTTGCATTGCAATTTCTTGCACAGCATAACACTTAGCCTAACATTCAGTTTATACATGTCAGTGGGTTTGTTTAAAAGAGTGAACTAGTTCAGGCTATTTAGAGAGCCCCTTGCTGCTTTTCATGTGGCTCCGCTACTCAGGTCAAATTGCAATCTGGAAAATATGTGAGTTTATAAGTCTGAGGAGGACATTAATTAAACAAAGTTATACCTGGCACGTTTCTTGATAGACTTAAAATGGTTGTGCTTGGGGTTGTGCACAACTACCACAACCAGTATATTTTAAGGCAAGCATTTAACAAGCGAAAACAACAGTGCCGTCTTTCTATGAGCGCAAATACATCCACTTATTTTAAAATGAAACGACCTATATGACTCTTAAACCAGCTACCTAATGGAACATTTAGTAATGCTTAAGTATACTAACTCTCACAACCCCCACAACCAACACAACTCCCACAACCAACACAACTCCCACAACCAACACAACTCCCACAAACAACACAACTCCCACAACCCACACAACTCCCACAACCAGCATACCTCCAACAACCAACAAAACTCCCACAACCAGCACAACTCCCACAACCAACACAACTCCCACAACCAACACAACTCCCACAACCCACACAACTCCCACAACCAACACAACTCCCACAACCAACACAACTCCCACAACCCACACAACTCCCACAACCAGCACAACTCCCACAACCAACACAACTCCCACAACCAACACAACTCCCACAACCCCCACAACTCCCACAACCAGCACAACTCCCACAACCAGCACAACTCCCAAAACCAGCACAACTCCCACAACCAACACAACTCCCACAACCAACACAACTCCCACAACCAGCACAACTCCCACAACCAACACAACTCCCACAACCAACACAACTCCCACAACCAACACAACTCCAACAACCAGCACAACTCCCACAACCAACACAACTCCCACAACCAACACAACTCCCACAACCAGCACAACTCCCACAACCCACACAACTCCCACAACCAGCACAACTCCCACAACCAACACAACTCCCACAACCAGCACAACTCCCACAACCAACACAACTCCCACAACCAGCACAACTCCCACAACCAACACAACTCCCACAACCAGCACAACTCCCACAACCAACACAACCCCCACAACTAACACAACTCCCACAACCAGCACAACTCCCACATACAACACAACTCCCACATACAACACAACTCCCACAACCAACACAACCCCCACAACCAGCACAACTCCCACAACCAACACAACTCCCACATACAACACAACTCCCACAACCAGCGCAACTCCCACAACCAACACAACCAACACAACTACCACAACCAGCACAACTCCCACAACTCCCACAACCAACACAACTCCCACAACCAGCACAACCCCCACAACCAGCACAACTCCCACAACCAGCACAACTAACACAACCCCCACAACCAACACAACTCCCACAACCAACACAACTCCCACAACCAACACAACCCCCACAACCAGCACAACTCCCACAACAAACACAACCCCCACAACAAACACAACTCCCACAACCAGCACAACTCCCACAACCAACAACTCCCACAACCAGCACAACCAACACAACCCCCACAACCAGCACAACTCCCACAACCAACACAACTCCCACAACCAACACAACTCCCACAACCAACAACTCCCACAACCAGCACAACTCCCACAACCAACACAACCCCCACAACCAACACAGCTCCCACAACCCACACAACTCCCACAACCAACACAACCCCCACAACCAACACACCTCCCACAACCAGCACAACTCCCACAACCAACACAATTCCCACAACAAGCACAACCAACACAACCTCTACAACCAGCACAACTCCCACAACCAACACAACCCCCACAACCAACACAGCTCCCACAACCCACACAACTCCTACAACCAACACAACTCCCACAACTAGCACAACTCCCACAACCAGCACAACCCCCACAACCAGCACAACTCCCACAACCAGCACGTTACCCCCACAACCAACACAACTCCCACAACCAGCACAACTTGCACAATCAACACAACTCCCACAACCAACACAACTCCCACAACTAGCACAACTCCCACAACCAGCACAACCAACACAACCCCCACAACCAACACAACTCTCCATGTTGGTTGTGGGGGTTGTGTGGGTTGTGGGAGTTGTGCTGGTTGTGGGGGTTGTGCTGGTTGTGGGAGTTGTGTTGGTTGTGGGAGTTGTGTTGGTTGTGGGAGTTGTGCTGGTTGTGGGAGTTGTGTTGGTTGTGGGAGTTGTGTTGGTTGTGGGAGTTGTGCTGGTTTTGGGAGTTGTGCTGGTTGTGGGAGTTGTGCTGGTTGTGGGAGTTGTGGGGGTTGTGGGAGTTGTGTTGGTTGTGGGAGTTGTGTTGGTTGTGGGAGTTGTGCTGGTTGTGGGAGTTGTGTGGGTTGTGGGAGTTGTGGGAGTTGTGTTGGTTGTGGGAGTTGTGTTGGTTGTGGGAGTTGTGCTGGTTGTGGGAGTTGTGTGGGTTGTGGGAGTTGTGCTGGTTGTGGGAGTTGTGTGGGTTGTGGGAGTTGTGTTGGTTGTGGGGGTTGTGTTGGTTGTGGGAGTTGTGCTGGTTGTGGGAGTTGTGTGGGTTGTGGGAGTTGTGCTGGTTGTGGGAGTTGTGCTGGTTGTGGGGGTTGTGCTGGTTGTGGGAGTTGTGTTGGTTGTTGGAGTTGTGCTGGTTGTGGGAGTTGTGTGGGTTGTGGGAGTTGTGTTGGTTGTGGGAGTTGTGTTGGTTGTGGGAGTTGTGCTGGTTGTGGGAGTTGTGTGGGTTGTGGGAGTTGTGTTGGTTGTGGGAGTTGTGCTGGTTGTGGGAGTTGTGTTGGTTGTGGGGGTTGTGCTGGTTGTGGGAGTTGTGTTGGTTGTGGGAGTTGTGCTGGTTGTGGGAGTTGTGTTGGTTGTGGGGGTTGTGCTGGTTGTGGGAGTTGTGTTGGTTGTGGGAGTTGTGCTGGTTGTGGGAGTTGTGTGGGTTGTGGGAGTTGTGCTCGTTGTGGGAGTTGTGTTGGTTGTGGGAGTTGTGTGGGTTGTGGGAGTTGTGTGGGTTGTGGGGGTTGTGCTGGTTGTGGGAGTTGTGCTGGTTGTGGGGGTTGTGCTGGTTGTGGGAGTTGTGTTGGTTGTGGGGGTTGTGTTGGTTGTGGGAGTTGTGTTGGTTTTGGGGGTTGTTTTGGTTGTGGGAGTTGTGTTGGTTGTGGGGGTTGTGTTGGTTGTGGGAGTTGTGTTGGTTGTGGGGGTTGTGTTGGTTGTGGGAGTTGTGTTGGTTGTGGGGGTTGTGTTGGTTGTGGGAGTTGTGTTGGTTGTGGAGGTTGTGTTGGTTGTGGGAGTTGTGTTGGTTGTGGAGGTTGTGTTGGTTGTTGGAGTTGTGTTGGTTGTGGGGGTTTTGTTGGTTGTGGGAGTTGTGTTGGTTGTGGGGGTTGTGTTGGTTGTGGGAGTTGTGTTGGTTGTGGGAGTTGTGCTGGTTGTGGGAGTTGTGTGGGTTGTGGGAGTTGTGCTGGTTGTGGGGGTTGTGCTGGTTGTGGGAGTTTTGTTGGTTGTTGGAGTTGTGCTGGTTGTGGGAGTTGTGTGGGTTGTGGGAGTTGTGTTGTTTGTGGGAGTTGTGTTGGTTGTGGGAGTTGTGTTGGTTGTGGGAGTTGTGTTGGTTGTGGGAGTTGTGTTGGTTGTGGGGGTTGTGAGAGTTAGTATACTTAAGCATTACTAAATGTTCCATTAGGTAGCTGGTTTAAGAGTCATATAGGTCGTTTCATTTTAAAATAAGTGGATGTATTTGCGCTCATAGGTTGTGTTGGTTGTGGGAGTTGTGCTGGTTGTGCTGGTTGTGTTGGTTGTGCTGGTTGTGGGAGTTGTGTGGGTTGTGGGGGTTGTGCTGGTTGTGAGAGTTGTGTTGGTTGTGGGAGTTGTGCTGGTTGTGGGACTGGTGGAGGTTGTGTTGGTTGTGGGAGTTGTGTTGGTTATGGGAGTTGTGCTGGTTGTGGGGGTTGTGCTGGTTGTGGGAGTTGTGTTGGTTGTGGGAGTTGTGTTGGTTGTGGGAGTTGTGTTGGTTGTGGGAGTTGTGCTGGTTGTGGGAGTTGTGGAGGTTGTGTTGGTTGTGGGGGTTGTGCTGGTTGTGGGAGTTGTGTTGGTTGTGGGGGTTGTGTTGGTTGTGGGGGTTGTGCTGGTTGTGGGAGTTGTGTGGGTTGTGCTGGTTGTGGGAGTTGTGTTGGTTGTGGGAGTTGTGTTGGTTGTGGGAGTTGTGCTGGTTGTGGGAGTTGTGGAGGTTGTGTTGGTTGTGGGGGTTGTGCTGGTTGTGGGAGTTGTGTTGGTTGTGGGAGTTGTGCTGGTTGTGGGGGTTGTGTTGGTTGTGGGGGTTGTGTTGGTTGTGGGAGTTGTGCTGGTTCTGGGAGTTGTGCTGGTTGTGGGGGTTGTGCTGGTTGTGGGAGTTGTGTTGGTTGTGGGGGTTGTGCTGGTTGTGGTAGTTGTGTTGGTTGTGGGAGTTGTGTTGATTGTGGTAGTTGTGCTGGTTGTGGTAGTTGTGCTGGTTGTGGCAGTTGTGCTGGTTGTGGTAGTTGTGTTGGTTGTGCTTGTTGTGGAGGTTGTGTTGGTTGTGGGAGTTGTGCTGGTTGTGGGGGTTGTGCTGGTTGTGTTGGTTGTGGGAGTTGTGTGGGTTGTGGGGGTTGTGCTGGTTGTGAGAGTTGTGTTGGTTGTGGGAGTTGTGCTGGTTGTGGGAGTGGTGGAGGTTGTGTTGGTTGTGGGAGTTGTGTTGGTTATGGGAGTTGTGCTGGTTGTGGGGGTTGTGCTGGTTGTGGGAGTTGTGTTGGTTGTGGGAGTTGTGTTGGTTGTGGGAGTTGTGCTGGTTGTGGGAGTTGTGGAGGTTGTGTTGGTGGTGGGGGTTGTGCTGGTTGTGGGAGTTGTGGTGGTTGTGTTGGTTGTGGGGGTTGTGCTGGTTGTGGGAGTTGTGCTGGTTGTGGGAGTTGTGCTGGTTGTGGGGGTTGTGCTGGTTGTGGGAGTTGTGTTGGTTGTGGGGGTTGTGCTGGTTGTGGTAGTTGTGTTGGTTGTGGGAGTTGTGTTGATTGTGGGGGTTGTGCTGGTTGTGGGGGTTGTGCTGGTTGTGTTGGTTGTGGGAGTTGTGTGGGTTGTGGGGGTTGTGCTTGTTGTGGAGGTTGTGTTGGTTGTGGGAGTTGTGCTGGTTGTGGGGGTTGTGCTGGTTGTGGGAGTTGTGTGGGTTGTGCTGGTTGTGAGAGTTGTGTTGGTTGTGGGAGTTGTGCTGGTTGTGGGAGTAGTGGAGGTTGTGTTGGTTGTGGGGGTTGTGGGAGTTGTGTGGGTTGTGGGGGTTGTGCTGGTTGTGGGAGTTGTGTTGGTTGTGGGAGTTGTGTTGGTTGTGGGAGTTGTGTTGGTTGTGGGAGTTGTGCTGGTTGTGGGAGTTGTGGAGGTTGTGTTGGTTGTGGAGGTTGTGCTGGTTGTGGGAGTTGTGTTGGTTGTGGGGGTTGTGCTGGTTGTGGGAGTTGTGTTGGTTGTGGGGGTTGTGTTGGTTGTGGGGGTTGTGCTGGTTGTGGGAGTTGTGTTGGTTGTGGGAGTTGTGTTGGTTGTGGGAGTTGTGTTGGTTGTGGAAGTTGTGCTGGTTGTGGGAGTTGTGGAGGTTGTGTTGGTTGTGGGAGTTGTGTTGGTTGTGGGAGTTGTGCTGGTTGTGGGAGTTGTGGAGGTTGTGTTGGTTGTGGGAGTTGTGTTGGTTGTGGGAGTTGTGCTGGTTGTGGGAGTGGTGGAGGTTGTGTTGGTTGTGGGAGTTGTGTTGGTTATGGGGGTTGTGCTGGTTGTGGGGGTTGTGCTGGTTGTGGGAGTTGTGGAGGTTGTGGAGGTTGTGAAGGTTGTGGGAGTTGTGTTGGTTGTGGGGGTTGTGTTGGTTGTGGGGGTTGTGTTGGTTGTGGGAGTTGTGTTGGTTGTGGGAGTTGTGCTGGTTGTGGGGGTTGTGTTGGTTGTGGGAGTTTTGTTGGTTGTGGGGATTGTGCTGGTTGTGTTGGTTGCGGGAGTTGTGTTGGTTATGGGAGTTGTGCTGGTTGTGGGAGTTGTGCTGGTTGTGTTGGTTGTGGGGGTTGTGCTGGTTGTGGGAGTTGTGCTGGTTGTGTTGGTTGTGGGGGCTGTGCTGGTTGTGGGAGTTGTGCTGGTTGTGTTGGTTGTGGAGGTTGTGCTGGTTGTGGGGGTTTTGTTGGTTGTGGGGGTTGTGCTGGTTGTGTTGGTTGTATTGGTTGTGCTGGTTGTGGGGGTTGTGTTGGTTGTGGGGGTTGTGCTGGTTGTGGGGGTTGTTTTGGTTGTGGGAGTTGTGTTGGTTGTGGGCCGGGAGTTGTGCTGGTTGTGGGAGTTGTGCTGGTTGTTGGAGTTGTGTTGGTTGTGTTGGTTGTGGGAGTTGTTGGAGTTGTGCTGGTTGTGGGAGTTGTGCTGGTTGTTGGAGTTGTGTTGGTTGTGTTGGTTGTGGGAGTTGTTGGAGTTGTGCTGGTTGTGGGAGTTCTGCTGGTTGTGGGGGTTGTGTTGGTTTTGGGAGTTGTGCTGGTTGTGTTGGTTGTGGGGGTTGTGCTGGTTGTGTTGGTTGTGGGAGTTGTGCTGGTTGTGTTGGTTGTGGGAGTTGTGCTGGTTGTGTTGTTTGTAGTAGTTCTGCTGGTTGTGGGGGTTGCGTTGGTTGTGGGAGTGGTGTTGGTTGTGTGGGTTGTGCTTGTTGTGGGAGTTGTGTTGGTTGTGGGAGTTGTGTTAATTGTGGGAGTTGTGCTGGTTGTGGGGGTTGTGTTGTTTGTGGGAGTTGTGCTGGTTGTGGGAGTTGTGTTGGTTGTGGGGGTTGTGTTGTTTGTGGGAGTTGTGCTGGTTGTGGGGGTTGTGCTGGTTGTGGGGGTTGTGTTGGTTGTGGGAGTTGTGCTGGTTGTGTTGTTTGTAGTAGTTCTGCTGGTTGTGGGGGTTGTGTTGTTTGTGGGAGTTGTGTTGGTTGTGGGAGTTGTGTTGGTTGTGGGAGTTGTGCTGGTTGTGGGGGTTGTGTTGTTTGTGGGAGTTGTGCTGGTTGTGGGAGTTGTGCTGGTTGTGGGGGTTGTGTTGGTTGTGGGAGTTGTGCTGGTTGTGGGGGTTGTGTTGTTTGTGGGAGTTGTGTTGGTTGTGGGAGTTGTGCTGGTTGTGGGGGTTGTGTTGTTTGTGGGAGTTGTGCTGGTTGTGGGAGTTGTGCTGGTTGTGGGGGTTGTGTTGGTTGTGGGAGTTGTGCTGGTTGTGGGGGTTGTGTTGTTTGTGGGAGTTGTGTTGGTTGTGGGAGTTGTGTTGGTTGTGGGGGTTGTGCTGTTTGTGGGAGTTGTGCTGGTTGTGGGAGTTGTGTTGGTTGTGGGAGTTGTAGAGGTTGTGTTGGTTGTGGGGGTTGTGCTGGTTGTTGGCGTTGTGCTGCGTTTTATTCACATTTTATGGGGCAGCTGAGAGGTTTTGTGGTGTCATTAAATCAAAGTGTTTGTTTGTCTCCAGAGTAGAACATCTCTGCAGCTCCCTATTTGTCTTCACAGGAAAAATGTTTGTCTTAAAATGTACCGGTTGTGGTAGTTGTGCACAACCCCAAGCACAACCATTTTAAGTCTATCAAGAAACATGCCACATTTGAACAAAGTGACTGCAATATTTGGTCCCCACTATCCAGAAACCATTGTTGTTGTTGTTTTTTTTTTCTAACAAATGCACCTGTAGTTAGGATTATTTTTGGTTTTCGGTAATGGAGTTCTCAATCAGTAGCAACCAGGTCAAAACCATTTGCTTACATTCCTTGTACAAACAGCTAAGGTAACTAATACCTGATTCACACCAACAAAACATGTTTAGTTAAACCAGGTTTAAGAAAATGAAAATCAGCAACAGACAACTGACAGACTAAATTTTACATAGGGTTCAAGTATGCTCTAACTTGTGCTTTCATTGTACTAAATTTGAAGTCAATAAACATCAGTCAGCAACTTCCATGAAGAAAACAATTTTAAACCGTGTTTAACTAAACAACATTTAAACATGTTTAAACTTTGGTGTGAATGGGGTATAAATTAACAGATACTGTACTGTTACGTATAGTTAGTATTCATTACATAAACAAAAAATTAACAAATTACGACACTGTAGTATTACCTCAGGACATAATCGCTGATATCGCTTAATTGAGACATGTTGGGAAGTTTTGTTTGGATTAGTTTTTTTACTCCTCGGCTTATTCCAATGGGAGCGGCTTGAATATTACTGCAGGTCAGAAAATAACAGATAGGCAATCAAGACTTGAAACCTCTTCCACTGAACATAATTTTTGCTGATAGGAGGCCAAACATTTTTAAATAAAAAAAAAATCAACATGACTCTTAGGCCCGTAGAACTTTTTAACTAAATACTGGTAAAGTTTTTCAATGGCTTGAAACATGTAAATATCTTGACTTTTAACACGGTTTGCACTAAACATTCGAGCAATAAAGGCAAAAATAAAGATACCAAAAAGAAGTCATATCATGGTAACAGTTTGACCCTGCAAGAGAAAAATGAATTAGAAGTTCTCCACGTTTTAGTTAAAAGAGATGTTTCACATGAGTTCAAAACAAAATAACCACCCATTTTAAGCATATTTACGAGGTTTGACAGTAACTTTCTCAGGAATGCTTTAGAATTTAACTACGGGGTCACTTATACATGTAGAAAGGAATTATAGTGAGATGTTTCAAATAGTGTTCAAAATGTTAACTGTGCTTTGAGTAGATTTAATTGGTAATTACTTTTGGCACTTATTGCTCGAACTTTCAGCAGAATGTGTCTATTGAAAACAACATATTAAGGTTTTCTAAAAAAAATTATGAAAAAAATCAGCGATATTAATATGGAACGACATTGCAATGACTTTATGTCATCATTTTGTAAAAATGATGACATGCACTGGCCGAAACGTCATTCCATATTAATATGTAATAATGTCACTGATTTTTATTCTAAAGCTAAATATCTTATCTAAAATTAATGGATTAGACACTTGGAAAACACAGGAATCTGACTTACTAATGCCTGAAGTCAATAGTTTTTGTATCTGAATTGTAGCTCAACAAGACACATCTTCTAATCTCTGACAGTTGAACCTGCAGTAGAACATGGAAAGCACTTTCACTTAATAAACTGAGTGCAATCATTTATCAATTGATCAGTACAATGTAGCCGTGGCCGAGTGGTTTAGGGCGCTGGTCTTGTAATCCGGAGGTCCCGGGTTCAAGCCCTCCACCCTGCCACTAGCTGGATTTGTTTCATGGTCGTCCCGAGTTCAAATCCTTGGTCACGCTTTGTATATAGCCAACTGGTCTGCCTCCAGCCAGTTGGGATTTTTAACCATGTTATGTTCATTTAAAGTTATTTGTTTCCTATGTTTCAGTAGCATGCCTAAACTAGCTATCTCGAAGCTAAGAGCATGACCACTATAAACAACATTTACATTTACATTTACAATAAAAAAGAAAACACCACTAAAATATTACCTTTTGGATGTTGATTGAAGGAAATAAGTTTTGGAACATGGTTGTCATGAGTTTCATTGGAAGGGTGTCAGAAGAAAAACCATTCAACACCAACTGAAATGCAACAATAATATTACACGTTTCATTTGCTAAAAAATCAATCATGTAAATTCATAATCAATTCTTTTTCATGATAAATTGATGTGTTTATATCTACTCGACTTTTACAGTGTGCCTAGTAAAATAATTTTTAATAACAGATGACTTCATCTTACCAGAGGTGGCTTTTTGAATTGCATTCCAAATGTCTTGGGTTTCTTGAGTAAAGACACCACATCTTTTGTCAAGGAGTACTAAATGAACAATAAAAAAAGATTATTTCTAAATAAATGAGTAGAATCTCTTTTGACTACTAAAAACAAAACATCCAAGACATCATTTAAAGTGAAACTCATTCCAAATAAAATATTAAAAAGGTTGGATACTTAAAATATAGATTGGAGTTTTATTAAACTGTAAAATAAATAAAAAACCTTGATATGACCTCAAATATAGCTTTTTCATCTTCACTGAGGATGAAAAAAAACATATTTGAGGTCACATGAAGTTTTTTTATGATAATATAATAATAACAACTTTGTTTAAGTGTCTAGTCTTCTAGCTGGCCATAAAGCCTACTAGCTAATCGGGGACACTATTTAAATTAAAATATAATATAAGTATAGAATGAAACAACAAACAACATGAAACAACAAGTTGTTGTTCCATCTTCTACATTTGCTCACTCTAGAAGATTCACTGTCAGCTCCAAACTATCATCTTTTGTTTACAGCAATGATTGATATGTGATTTTACAGGGGCATGTGCAGTCTCGCCAATATTTAGTGTTACTTGAAATCCAATGACGGTGTTGATGTTAATTAGAAAATATCCACTAATAGTTGGCTGGCCTTTTTATGCCTTTTTGTCATTTAAAGTTTTGAAATGAAAAGAATGAAATCAGTGATGAGATTTAACATTTTGATTACTGTACCTCTTGAATTTTGAAAGTCAGTGTCGGCCCTCTTGGTATGCGACAAAACCTCTAAGGAAAAAAAAACAACAAACAAGATCAAATTTATCTAAGGTAAAACAAAATCCACAGCTTACAATTATAATGAATTATCTTAGTCTAACTTTAACTTAAAATAATTAGCTCAATCATACATTACCATATCGATTTTATATAGCTATAGCTGCAAAATAATTGAGATCACCATAAATGCTTTTAATTCATATCCTACCTATAGATTTACAGTTTAATCTCAATTACCTGGACTCAGTGGGACAGTTTGTGAAAATGGGTCACCAATAAATTATCCAGATAATGAATAATATAAAAAATACTATAATATGTCCTGGTGTTCCTTCCACAGTAAATTATAGTTGGTTGGATGTTGTGATGGGTAACCCAGAAAAAACATTGAGGTCATTGAGATTGTGATAATTGAGGTTTCACTGTTACATCTCCAACATAGTTTGTTGATGATTAACATAAATATTTTAAGTTTAATTTTCAATATGTACACATACCAAATATGTTCCCATTTCAGTCTTAGACAACATCAGTAAATGCGTCACACCAAGAGGTCCAGCAACATGCACAAAGTCCTTGACAACATTTTTCTTGTTCACCTAGTATTTATTATTGTTAGATAATAATATAATAAACAAATCAATATGACTAATTATTACAGTAGTTAGCAAGTTATGGCACAAGGGGAGGGTGAAGTTTGGGTTCATCTAACTTTCAAAGCACCATGAACAATAATCACAACTTTCTTGAAGCTGGTCAATATAAAAATAACACAGTAAACTTTAGCAACCACCAGAAGAGAGGTCCACTGTCACAGAACAATCAGTAATAAGCATTGTACATTACCTTTAACTTAGTAGCAGTGTACGGTTCCATGACATGTCTAATATCCATCTCCAGCTGTAACACAGATTTCCCCACATCACCCCTGTGCATAACAAAACTGTGAGGTACTTTGCTGACCTCTTCTTCCGTTAGATCTTGATGGGTCTTCCTTTTCTTCTGTAAAATAAACAGCAAAGAAATGTCTATACTACACCTACAATCAATCGACAAACATAACGCTGAAAACAACACATGGTCGTTTGGATCATCAGATGTTTCTCGCCGATTTTCTTTTACAGATTCAAAGATAACTGCGACATTAAGACCATAAATGTCATAAAGAGTTCATTCAAGCTTATAGCATACCCTTCGTGTCTTTCCCATTCTAAAACTATTCCGTTAAGTGTATTCGGAAGACCTCAAAAATCGATTCCTCGCCAAAGAAACTTTCACACAAACACACGTGCACGAAAAGCTCCAGGCGTTTCACTCGAGAGGAATGGTATCTACCAGCACCAGTCCGACGCGATCATAATCAATATGGCGGATTTTTCGAACACCGATAAAGAGGAAGTTGTCTCTAAAGGGATAGCAAAGAGGAAATATTTGCTGATAGATGACGATTTAGAAGGATTAGACTTCACGCTGAAAGATAATCCTGTCAATAAAAGTTATGGTTAGTATCGTTTGTTTCATAAATGAAAGGAATTTTCCATGTTTTTATCGCGCAATTCCCGCTTAATAATTTCTGCTTAATTTGACAGTAAGCTTATTTAAGTTTATTGGTTGGTATTAGAAGTGGATTGTTGGTATGTTTAATAGAGGTTTTTATTCTACGTTCTCTCTAGCTCCCATGAAAGTATTTAAATTATCTGAAGTGGAATCAGTGGCTATTTCGAAATGGGGAAGTATGGAGAAACTGGAAGCTGAACAGGAAAAGAGAAGGCAGCAAACTTCTAAGTTGGAGAGCAGAAAAGAAGAGGAAAAGAGACATTTCTGGGACTGTGAAGAGCTATTTGAGCCGCTCAAACGCTTCATGGTAAACCTGGAGCTTCCTGTGGAAAGGGTGTCATCTTATTTTAAAGATAAAGGTGAAATCATGCAAGGTGAGCTACTACACACCTCACTCATCCCTGGTCGTCTCTTGTTTATGAGAAAAAAGCATCATTGTCGTCATGTTTAAGAGATAACTGGGGATCAGTAAGATTGAATGATGCCATGACTTCACAAAATGTTATGTTATGTTGCGTTGCATACACATACTTTGACGCTGATGTAGCCTGCACCTTGTAGATGTAGCCTACCTTGTTGCTGATGTAGCCTACCCAAACCCAAACTTAGCCTTGGCAAACGTACTTTTAGATTTTCTGGCACAGCTCTTTTTAATTCACTACCTTGTAAAATCCAACAAGCTGTATCACTAGATCCTCTTTTAAAAATCTTGTCAAAGCCCATTTTATTTTTAGCACCTAATTTATGATATCTATTTTTTCCCTACCAGTTCATGCTTGTAACTCATTTCAATTTTTTAAACTCTTTTTATATAACTATTTTACCTACTAAATATTAGTTTTTTTAACTCTATTTTTATAACTATTTTAAACTATTAGACATTTTATATTTTTAGAAATTGTATTTAGCAGGGCCCCTCTGGATACCAGCCACTGTGCTGAATGGGCCACCCTGCATAAATAAAGTTTACCTTGCCTTTTACCTTACCTCTTTGCATGCTTTGCATAATGTAGCTGCAGTTCTTTGCAAATATTGCAATGTGGTTGCAGCTATTTGAATGCATTGCAATGCAGTTGCTGTCAGCAGCTTTTTGCATGCATTTCATGATGATAGCTGTTTCACACGATGTATACGTAGCTGCAGCTCTTTGCATGCTTTTTGTGATGACTAGCTGCAATCCTTTGCAATTGCTTTACATGATGTAGCTGCAGCTCTTTGTATGCATTATGTGATGTGGTTGCAGCTCTTTTTAATTAATGATTTTGTGTGATCTACTTGGAGCTCTTTGCATGCATTGCTTGCCTATAATATTAATTAATGTCTTTGCTAGCAGCAAGTGAAAACATTGACACCCTGTTGGAATGTGACATAATCCTGTGTTTCTGTGACTGCCAGCACAGCATCCCTCCTGACTGTATGTAGAGCTTTATGTTGAATAATGTAGGAGTACATATCAGTGTTTTTTTTCAATAACCAGTGGAATTTGTGGTGAGATTTATACAAAAAACTTATTCTTCATGCACCTCAGTTGTAGACAGTGGGTGGGGACAGGGGGGCAGGAGCCCGGGAGAAAAGGGGCGGGAGGTGGGAGAAGAGAGCGCGGGAAGCAGGAGTCCCAAGGTGGTGGGAACCGGGAGACATTGAGAAATATTTTGTTTTATTTCGCAATAAAAATAGGACAAAGAGGAGGGAACCATTACAGAAAGGGGCAGGAAGTGGGAGAAAAAGTTAAGGGAAGAGGGAGAAGAGGATATGGGAAGCAGAAGTTTTAGCTCCCCCTTTCCCTCCCCACTAGACATGCAATTGTGCACCAATTTTCCCTCTTTGTTCAATTTCTTAAGTAAACTTAGATTATGTTTGTGTGTTTGTGTGTTTGTGTATTTGCTAATTAAATCTTTAGTACACCTGACCCCTTTAAAAACTATTGTAATAAGCACTAAGGATGGCTGCCCAACCTTATTAGCCAATGATGGTTATTTTGGGCAGGCATACACTTTGTTTTATTTTTATTCTTGTCTGTTTTGTAAATTTAAATTAATCAAGGGTGCCAATAAAGTTGTTGTTGGAAATGAAATGTCAACTTCAGCCGAAGTATAAGCTTTTCTTGGAATCTCAGATTTTGAACATTTGGCTCACAGCTACAAACTGGGACCTCTTGGCTATAAAATGTTTGCCATTTCCTCATCCAGTGTTGCTGTAAAAAGGCACGAACACTATATCAATTTGAAAAGTACAACATTGAGTGGTGAGTGGAAATTTCAATGTCATTCAGTTTTTGTCCAAATTTGTAGCCTGCTTAGTGAGAATCAGGCTTGTCTTGTGGAACACTGGTTACACAAAAATGTAGACACAATTCTTTTTCCGAGACATTCGGATGAAAAGTGAGTTGTTTAAAAATGCACGGCTGGTACAACAGCACTTGGTTTTTACACCAGATGTTTCAACCAGTAAACTAGTCTTCTACAAGGCCAGAGGTGGAGTGAGATAAGACTTAACGGTTCTGAAAATGATTCTCATTTTGTTTTCTTTTTATCTAATAAATTGGTTAGACTATGATTAAAAAATTAAGACGTTCTCTGGTTAAAAACTTGGTAAAAAATGAGCTTTCGGCTGCCAAACTACAGCCTTTAACGAATGATAAAAAATGGCGCGAATGAATCAATATATAGGCTAAAAAATGTGTGAAAAATTACAGAATAAAAATGCATAATAAGGTGGCAATAAAAAGAATTTGATGAATTAAGAAAAACTATTTTAAAAGAATAGAATATTGTCGGGGTAATGACCTAGCATTGTTATCCGCCTCAGTTGTCATGGCAGTGTGCCATGACTCGAGAGTTTTTCGCATGCGATAGTTTCCTTTGTCGATAACTCTTGCATTTTCAAAATCAATTTGATGGTCGTTCATCCATGCATGGTTTGCGACGTTCGATCCTTTGTTACAATATTTTACGTTTCCGATGTGTTCTTTTCTTCGCATGTGTAGACATCTGCCGGTTTCTCCAATGTAGCTCCAATTGCAGTCATTGCAGGGAATCTTGTAAACCACATTTGTTTGAAGGTGGCTGGGTGGCCTGAATTTTGGCAAAGGGAATTCCTGATGTAGGGTTCTGTGGGGTCTGGTGACAACTCGGATTCCATTATTTCGAAGTAATCTTTGAAGTGGTTCAGTGAGGCCATTGATGTAAGGCAGACAAGCCAAGTCAAAACACTGCCATGACAACTGAGGCGGATAACAATGATAGGTCATTACCCCGACAATATTCTTTTCTTTTAAAATAGTTTTTCTTAATTCATCAAATTCTTTTTATTGCCACCTTATTATGCATTTTTATTCTGTAATTTTTCACACATTTTTTAGCCCATATATTTATTCATTCGCGCCATTTTTTATCATTCGTTAAAGGTCGCCACACACGAGGGGACCAGTCGCAGGGACTGGTCGCAGGGACCGGTCGCAGGGACTGGTCCCCTATAGAGTTTACACGATGGAATGAGTCGCGGGGACCAGTCCCTTCAAGGGTTCACACGCTGGGACCTGTTTCGCAGCAAGATAGCAGTATTTATGACGTTTTCAATATATAAAACAAGATAATCACCTTGTGGAGATGGAAAATTATTATTATTATTATTCCTATTATTGTTCATATCTGAGCGTGCTTACTGGACTGTGTTCAACAATTGTTTTAAAAACATGGAATGTTGACAATGTTCGAAATCCGCTCGTATTTTATTATTTTGATATCAGGTTTCCTTTCGGTGTTTTTATACCTGAAAAAAAAAAAATAATTGCATCATTTCATCAAACACTGCGAAAGTATAGTATTCTCCAGGCTAGCTGGAAAAAACATCCGATCAAATTTGCATAACATAAACCGGATGTCACGCATTCTCTTCATGAAATGGCGCAAAAACATGCTAGCGACAGCTAGCGAGAAAATTTGGCGGGAACTTTGTTTTCATCGAGTAAAAATGGCTTCGAGAGCTGCGAAGAAAAAGACTCTGTTGCTCCTGATGATGATGCAAGACGAAGAATTGCCGGTTTCTCATGAACGAAGAATCAATTACCATTCGTGTACTGGTGACGCTCCAATCTTCAATTTAATGCCAACAGTCTGTTCAGTAGTATTCTGTTCAATCTGTTCACTACTCTGTTCAGGCATCGCCATCTTCAAACACGAACGTGCAGAATTGTGGGAGCTTAAAATGCTGATCAGCGATTGGTTCATTTTTAATTGGTCGCAGGGACCAGTTCCACGACCCTGTTCACACGAGGGACCAAGCAAAATATTGCGGGGACCAGTCCCTGCGACTGGTCCCACGAATTCAAACCAGTTTGAATTCTTGGGACCGATTTCGGGGACCAAAATTCAGTCCCTGCGACCGGATTTTTGACGAAAATTGGCCTGTTCACACGATGGGACTTGGTCGCAGGGACTGGTCCCTGCGACCGGTCCCTGCGACCAGTCCCCTCGTGTGTGGCGACCTTAAAGGCTGTAGTTTGGCAGCCGAAAGCTCATTTTTTACCAAATTTCTAACCAGAGAACGTCCTAATTTTTTAATCATCATGAACCCTGGTTACTCTTCTATTTTTAATGGTTAGACTATGTTAACAAAGTTGTATAAACAAGCCAATACGGTATTATCATGTTTTAGTTGTGGCACGTCAAATATTTAAAAGATTTCCAGAAGCTAGGCAAGTGGACAAAGAGACACCTTATAATGAAAGAAGGAAGATGGGACACTTTTCATGGACTGCCAGCCTGTCATCAGAACAAATTATTGTCAACTTATACGTAGTGCATAAAGTATGTAAAACAATACCCTCGTACGTACGCCGTTTCTAAATATTCCATTCAGTTCAACTAAATAAAAGGCAGCTATGTTTTGGGAGGCGCGGTGGCCTAATGGTTAGTGCGCTGGACTCCGGATCGAACGGTCTGGGTTCGAGCCCTGGCCGGGGCACTGCGTTGTGTTCTTGGGTAAGACACTTAACTCTCATAGTGCCTCTCTCCACCCAGGTGTATAAATGGGTACCGGCGAATTTACTGCTGGGGGTAACCCTGCGATGGACTAGCACCCCATCCAGGGGGGATTAGAAATACTCCTAGTCGCTTCATGCTACGGAAACCGGGATAAGCTCCGGCCTGATGGGCCACTAGGCTCGTATGCAGACTTAACCTTTTTTTTATGTTTATGACGTTTCTCACAGTAATTGACATGATTGAAAACCAAAAGCAATTGATGTACATTGGAGTTTTTTGCATTAATCGAATGCAGTTCACTTGAAATCAAGCTCGGAGTTCATCCTTTTAAGATTTTACTGATGACATCAAAACTGTTTTTCTTTCAGTTTTTTCTCACTGAGTTACTAGGCATAGTGTTTTGAGAATCACTTGCTAAAATTTGGAGAACTCGAAAGAGACGTGAGAACTTTTTTTTCCTGGAACATAAACAAAGAAAAAAGTGTTATTTATTTCCGAAATGTTTCCGAATACACTTTTCTGTTGTTTTTTTTCCCAGTGGAAAGGCGTTTCTCAAAGACAAGCTTGTACTTCACTGATCAATTTTGATGCTCTTGGCATTGGACTGCAAAGATTTTCAGCTTTACTCTCCAAGACACTTAACAGTGACGGACGGCAAGCCAACAGTTTAAATATTGGGACTTATGTACCGTACAGAGTGGACTCTGAAACATGTAAGGTCTTTGTAATGTGTTATAGATATCTAGTAGTGACCGAGGAAAAATAAAAAAATATATTTAAATCATATTTCATAATCTTATAGCAGTATAAAGATTTGAATAAGAAACCACCTTTTAGGGTTCAACGCATGGAAGAACATCGGAGAAGCAGAAAATTTCTTGTGAGGCAATCTTTCTTTCAGAAATTATGGCTGTAACATTTCTTTCAATACCCTCTTACTTTCAATGGAACTGTTAAGGAGATAAAAGATCTTTCGATAGATGATGTTCCAGATTTCTCAGTTAAAAAAAAGACTCAGTTAGCCTTTGATATAAGGGGATTTTTGGTCGAGTATTCCGGTGTTGCCAAAATTAAAGATCACGTTTTCTCTCTTTCTCCGAAGTGGTTCGTGTCCAAATTGGATAGACTGATTCGTTGGTGCCCATGCCTATCCCAATTTAGAGGCAAAATGGCTGGTGTTTCTTTATAGATGCTATGGGGCATTTATTATGCGTTTTGAATGCGTTGCCCAAGTGTTACATGATTGTAAAGCTGCGCGCGGCAAACTTGATAAATCATGATGATAAATGTCCTTTCACTTTTTTACGGCAGTCAAAAGAACTCTTGAAGACAATATGGAACAGCCTGTGAGAGTCTTTACCAACACAAATAGAGGAACGTCTTCAAGATAAGCAAAAGCTGGATGCATACAAGAAAAGAACGAACATTTGTATAGCTTGTGTTGGCCAGCAATGGCCTCTCGTTCGTAGTTTATCTGGACTAAAAGACATTTTTGAAAATGCTATAAATATAAAAGAGTCAGAAAAAAGGTAAATAAACAGAAATGGATATTACACCAATTAAGAACTTCATTTTTAAAACTTAAAAAAACGAGAAAAGAAAAGAGGAAAGCTGACACTCTGACTCAAAATGTAGAATAAAGTAATTTAACATTGTAGAGAACTACCGTTAAGTCAGTCCGAACCGAAAGTTTATGTAACGACCCATTTCTTTCGGATTTAGCAATTTTATCGTGATCTTTAAAGCTGGGTCGCCTTTTTTGGTAGTTCCGCTGCTAGTCAAATACTGGCCGTTAAAATATATTTGACTCGTGATAAACTTCCGTTGTAGCAGACTTGTATTGTGAAGTTGCTATTTTAATATTATTTGTTGTGTTAATATAACGGGATATTTAGGTTGCTCACTTGACCGGAAACACGCGGCTACTGTGCTGCTGTTTCAAACAAGCCGAATACATTGTAAAATGTAGGCTTACTGCTTCAAACAAATGAAAACAAAAACTGTTTGATGGCGGCGATGATGCGAACGTACGTGGATTAAAATTTTCCATAATTAGTCAAACTGAAATATTGATTGAATATATAACCTTTGTTTAACCCCTTTGTCTGTGTATAAAACCGGAAAGTGGAGTCTGAACAAACGAAATTGATTTTCTCAGCTTAAAATTAAGTTCTATTGTTTATTCTCCACATGTTGGTCTCGTTTTAGGAGAACAAAGGTTGATTTTTCTTTCATTGCAGCTTTGGGAATTTTTTCTCTCCGGAAAAAACATCGGATTTTCATTACAATGAACATGATATGGTCTAACGGTCACAGTGGTCGCTTAAAGTCAGGAATGACACAATTAACAGAATTAACATTTAATGATACAGTACTTGAAATGTGTCGTAATCTAATATTCACGATACAGGTGATATGATTGTCGGAACGGAAAAGAAGAGTATTCATTCTTTTGCATCTTCAGTACTGTTAACTGTGGCATCTACTCCCAAAGAAAAGATTTTTAAATTAAAAGTTAATGATGAATTCAGGACAAAAACTGATCGAGCAGCTTCAATAGATTCAAAATGAAGTACACAATAGGCCGCCGGGAAAGTCCCTCATTCTGCCCAAAGACTTCCTGTAATACAAAAGTGACAAACCGCAAAGACTGATTAAGAGTCGTGACTCATGAATCGAGCATTCAACAGTCAGTGTTTCATAACAGCCGGGCGCGCGCCGGAGTGTTTTGGAAGATAAGACCATAATATATCCCTTTGCAGTTCAGTGACCAGTTTGGACATAACCCAGGTAAATAACATCATTTTCCGGACTCTTTCCCGAGGCAGTTTTGATAAGTTTGTTAGTTTTGCGTTTTTACCAAATTGACCACACCAAATATCAAGTGTGGTTTTGTTATATTGCGCATTAAGCACGCGGCTTAGTTTTTCGGTAAAATTGCAATAGGCCGGAAAATTTCACGGATAATCAACTCTTCATGCTTTGCTTTTCACTTTAAATATTTGGTCCGGAAATAATATGAAGTTCCTTGCTGAGCCATAGCTGTTATAGCAAAATAATAAAACAAACTTCGCCCACAAATAACATTTTGACTAGCTCTTCAATCTCTTTAACGATTTATAAACGAGACATACCACAGTGTTGACAGTTTTAAATTCTTATTACGAGTGCTAAGAGGATTACATCTAACTGGATGCCTGTGTTAAACTGTAGCGTGGAGCTATCGATAGAGTTCGTGGAGATTGCTTAAATACCGATGGTGATTAGTCAAGTTACAATAAGTTCAAGTTCATTTATTTTTACCCAACGGAATGCGAGTTCATTTACATTTTCAGGCCAGGGCGCGTCTTATAAGGTCACATGTCACTATTATTGTTAAACAAATATAATTACTTGTTACTGTGGCAACTCTTAGTTTTGCATTTCAGAATTGCTGTTAAGGCAATTCGTTTATTACTCGTGGCTCTTCTTGAGGCGATGCCAAGCAAGGGCCCGAGTGTTTGTATCTCTCACATTCAGTGACATCCTTTTCGGAGTAAACGTGCGCATGACTAAAAAAATTTAGCCTGCGAATACAGCCGCCTCTCATTCGCTCCCGTACGTAGTAGCGGGAGCGAATGAGATGCGGCTGTATTCGCAGGCTAAAAAAAATTCAGATCCAAAGAAACTGGTCACGTTTCGTGTGTTTGCTTTGTTGGCGCCGCGCCTTTCCGCGTCCCTTATCTGAGAGTTTGGAAGAGACTAGCATGGCTATGGGCCATTTACACACGCGCGTGTCTGTCGTTGGGATGTGGCAGGTTGATTTAAAAGACGCCGTTCGTGTTGAAGTCGTGACGCAAGCTTGTCGAATGCGAGAGAGTCGTACTATATAAATCGCCCTTTATACAATCAGTAAATAACTCCTGGCCAGACTAGACGACAGTCCGCATGTCAGGGCTAAGATCGATATCCTTAATGCTTTTCCTATATTTTTCCTTCTAAGCAGTTTCTAAGCATTTCTTTAGAAGCCGCTAAAAATTACCTTTATTTAGACACGGTGGTATTTAAAGCTAGAAGCTTGTGGGCCGTGTATTCCCGATCGAATTGGAATTTGGAAGTGTTAGTTTTTATGGAGGGAGGAAAACCGGAGAACCCGGAGAAAAACCCTCGGAGCAAGAACGAGAACCAACAACAAACTCAACCCACTTATAACGCCGGGTCCGGGAATCGGACCCGGGCCACACTGGTGGGAGGCGAGCGCTCTCACCACCGCGCCACCCCCGCTCCCCAAGAGTTTGTGGAGAGTTGTTTTTCTGACCCAAAACCTTTCGTACTCTACTTGACTTTTCATCGAAGTCATTGTAGCATCCGTGGTTTGTCCCGTTAGATTTGCCTCAGATTTTAGCATAGTTAGTAGAGGGGACTGCTAACTATGATTTTAAGTATACCTTATTGCTTTTCAATGAATTTAACTTGTAGTGTACGGTATTATAAGATTATTAGATTTTTTAAGACGCTGGATCCTGTTGTGCTGAATCCAATCTCTTTCGCATTTTGCACTTGCGGTTTGTCAGCTGTAAAGTGTTTTATTTTTTGTTGGTTCTCTTTTGAATTTTGTCAACAGGTGCTGCAAGACCTCATCATGTCCGGACTGCCTACCAGACCCCCCTCAGTGTGTGTTTTGTCACCCCAAGAACTTTCATACGATAAAATTGAAATCGATAAAATTTACATCCCTGCAAACGCTCTGATCATTGCCGAAAACGAGCAGATATTTCTGGCAGTGGCGAGCATCTTAAAAGAGCTGAAAGCAGTTCTGATCGGAGATGCGGGGTATGTTTACACTGGGAAAATACGCTGCCGAGTTGTTTTCTTGCTGAAATGTCGTGGACCAGGGGCGGTGATTCAGACCATTAAAACACTGAAACCAAAGGCTGGTATCTTCCTGGGGTTTGCTAAATCTCTTTTGAGCAGGCCTCATGAAATCGGTGATGTGATTATCGCAGAGGCAATCTTACGAAAGGATTCCAAACAAGGAAAATTTGAAAGTCATGCGTGCAGCGAATGTTTGATCAATGTGTTTGAGAATGGAAAGTATGGTTGGGCCCCTCCAAAGTACCGCAAACAAGCAGTCCATGTCGGCAAAGTTCTTCAGATGGGAGATGTAACGAAAAATGAAAAAACCAAGGCAGTGGCTGAAAAAACTACGAGCTTGGGTAAGTTAACACTGATGACTTCAATGCCGCATGGGCATTTTTAATTTGCTAGCAACATTCAGCCTGGGCTTGGGGTTTACAGTATAATTTGCCTTATGTACAAGTATTGCTAGTAATTGCTTTCAGACGTGAGCTGGCATTGATCCTGTCAGAAGACAAATGCGTACAGCAAAGAGAGCTTCCTTTGAAGTAACTAAATTTTGGGCTTAATCTGTTCCACCTTCTAGAAGGCATGAAATTATATACTAGCTTTTTGGTTTAGGAGTGCCTTGAAGGAAACATTGTCTGTCAGTTTAGTGTAAACTTTTAGTAAATATATTCCTTTTAGGCATTAACAACATGTATATTTTATATGTTGAAAGAATCATATGCGTTCAAAAGTTATTAAAAAACATCTGCGAAAACAATGCTCTTTAGGCTTAATTTTTATTTTACCTTACGTTCCAATGTTTCCGTTAACATAAAATAATCTAGTTAGAGAGAGCTACAATCATAACAATAGCAACAGCAACACTTCAGTTTATTTGTTTAGTTCCATTGTTTTCGTTTAGATATCCCAGAATGCAGCAAAGTCCTGGGAAGAGAATGGATCTCAATCGCAGGCGTCCTTGGCACTCCACGTTACCATGGTGACCCCTCTTGGGAGCCATATGTAGCCGCAGTGATGAGCTCACTTGTCAATCAAGTCCTGCAAGACGACCAAGTATTTGCTATCTTGGGAGGAGAGGGTAGGGGACCTAGACGACATAGTCCCCTCGTGGGTGCCCCTCTGCAAGAGACCTTGGATGACTCAATGAAGATTGATGAATTTTATTCTCTTTACGGTAGGACAGAAGTGTGTTGCATGTTTATTTCTCAAAAGAATCGTGAAGAGAGACATTATTATATATGAAAAATATCATATATGTACCCTTTCTAATAATAACGACAGTAAGCCAAAGACTGGTTGAGAAATTAGACCCATCTGTTTGTGGAAGGGTCTGTATAAAACTGCTACCTCGCTTGCTTTTGAAAATAGATGTTATTTTTTCTTGTCGTATTGGATGTGCTTAAGCTCAGAAATTGCAGCTCCCCCGTAAGAAACCGCAGCATACTTATTATAACGTATTTTGTTTTTTGAATGGTTTACAGGGTACCAATTTTCAGACTCCGATATAAGTCAAGAGAGGGTCAAGAGACAAGCAGAGATGCACTGGGCACAAGTTAAAGATGCCTTTCGTAAGGGAGTCTTTCATCTGTCACATCAACACAATCCACAGTGTACGAACACCCTGAACCCGGATGACTTCAGAATCAACCTGGCCAAATCCCCTGTGGAACACAGCGACGGAAAAATCGACAAGAAAACAACACTTGGTCTTTATCAGCAAAGTACAAAGATCGCCCCGCCAGCAAAACAGCAGTCTGTCGAAACAGGAAGTGGACAGAGGTTCCCAAGCTTGGAGTCATCGCATCGCTTAGCTCTACCACTCGTCCCCTCCAATAAAACAAGAAACACTGAGATAGCAAAAAGAAAGACATCTCTTCCATCAGTGCAACAATCTTTCCCGACTGTACGCTCCAGCATGGCTGTCACCATGCAGGCGGCTCTTCTGCCATTAGGAACCACCCTACAAAGTCAAGGCAGCTGCTATGAAATCATCAGGATCAGAGCAGAGGAGAGAACTGCAGTCAGCAGCAGACTGCATGGAGGCGTGCTTCCTCCTATAACTCGAGGAAAAAACAAATAGAACTTTCGGTGATTCGAAGAAATTTTCTTGAGCCCGTGATCATAGTAGGCTAAGAATACTCAGAACGCCAACTCTGATGCGTTTTATTTCCATTTTTTTTTTTGTAAGATATTGTTAGCCAGACGCTGTGATGAATATCTCTAGTTTTCAGTTTAATTTATATTGTAGAAACCAGCCAGTTGCATCTACTAGCCACACAGTAAACAGACATTCCTATAAACGATTATAAACATGCTCAATTTATCTGAGTATTACCTCGTATGTGTGGCTACATACACGCAAAACATCATTCATTATAGCCAGCCAACATGTCGGTCAACACACGAACTCTGTACAGCTGGGTTATATGTATCTCGGTTTCTGGTCCAATCTTAAACGTGAATTTCGCGGACGAAAACAAACAGCTGCTGAAGTTCACTTACAAGGAGTTTGCATTTATTTATCGATTGTAAACAGTAAGATCACGATTTTTAAAATAGTTAAGGACGCAATCCATTTCTGCATTTCTATGATACCTGCGTGGCACCAAAGAACGTTGATATATTTACGTGTTTTCCTCAGTGCGAGTGCATTAGGATAAATTTACAGAAGAAGCATTATTACTTCCCAATGTAACTTTTTCCACAGTAAAAATTAAAAATAATAAAAATAATTCAGTTGTTTGGATCCTTGATTTGTTCCATATCAGTCAATTCAACCTTCTTTGATTTGAAGGTAGCTTCTGTTGATCCGAAAGAGGGTGTGCTGCAAACTAACCAATCAAAATCAAGGCAAGTTTCCTGAGAGGTCCGCAACTGCTTGCAACGTTGTTGGTTGTTTAAATTTGTTGTAAATCTATTGTTTGCGTTAATTCTAGAACGTCATTGGCCGGTAAGTGTAGGTGCTTGACGAGATCTTTTCTTCCAATAATCAAAATAGTCCAGGCATTTTATCGCCTAAAATAGGTCAACCTGTTACTAATTGCAACAGAAGGTTTTTTAACGCCTTTTGGTCCAGGAACATGTCCTCTACAACATATCAAAAGTCTCTGAAAATCTGAGCAGGGGAAGGTGACTAAAAACGGGGTTTTTTAGAACCCTATATAATGCAGCATGGAAGCGAGGCTGCCTGTACTATCTGCTGTGTCGCTTGAGTTCCATGCCACGTGCAGCATGGGCTAGCAGAGAAAGAAAGAGTTTTTCGTGTTTTCCTGATAGGTGAGTCCAATTGCATGCAGATTAGATCAGCTAATTGCTTAAATAAGATTCTTAAATCGATAAAAATAACAAAGCTTGTAGAAAGCGTCTGCGCTGTTGCTTATCCGTTTGAGGTATTTAGCGTTCAGTTTTTGTCTTCAGCTAGCAAAGTTAAAATATAAAAAAGAAGATTTTAAGTTAAAAGAAACATGGATGTTATGTGCTAAGGTAATGCAGTTAAAAAAAAATTCATTGTCACCTTAGTAGTGAATCCCAAATTGAGTTTCAACTCAGTGCACGAAAAACCGATATTTTGCTCATCGCTTCGCGCTTTTTGCATTATCTTTTCTCGTAACTTAGAAATCTCTAAATGAAAAACTTTTCTAAAATAAGAAAAATATCCGAACAATAAATGCGCTTTGAACACAAAACAATTTGTCTGAAATTCATTTTCACTGAAGACTTAATTTGGCAAGAATAGAAGCAAACTTTAATAAAAATTCAAGAAAGTCAATTAAGTTACATTTGCACAATCAACCTAAACGTCTCCGAGTACCACAAAGCTGTATAAATAGAATTGAGATTCAAAAAGCGCTCTTTATTTATCTATCGTTGTCTTGATGTCTTATACACTTTCCGTTCTGCCTGTAATTTCAGAAAACAAGATTCTCAGCTATGGATGACACAGAAAAGTGTGTTATTTGTAAAAAAAAAAACTTCTGATGGCGAGGCCGACGTCGTAACACTAAGAGAAAAGGGAAGCGCGGGAATAAATCGGGCGAGCACAGAGCGAAATGATTTCATCACTACGGTTCCTGGACAGCAGGTTCAGTAAAACTGCCGGCGAGAGTATTGTCTGCCAAGTAACAGAGAAAAAGACTGGGGGAAGCGTTCAGGGTTACGACAATTGAAACGAAAGACACGATATTGAAAATTTGTTCAGAGAGAGGGGACGAGTGGTCTGATACGATAAGAGCAAGGCTTCTAAATGTGCATGATTTGCCTGCTACTGAAGCGGTTTACCACCATACCTGCAGTGTAAACTTCCGCACAAAGAGGAAATTACCTAAAGTTTTTTACATAACCCTTTCTCTTCCGATAGTGGCAGTCTAAGAAACCTCATAAATGGTGTAAATGCCGATAGTAGTGTTAATGCTGATGAAGCCAAATGTGTCGGGGAGAAGATCCTGTCGTAAATGAATGGGAAGAGCCCCACGGATTACACATTCAAGCGAAGTGCCCAGGCAATCACTATGGCATCGAAGTAGTCTGTGAAGATAAACAATGATCAAGTACAAGTTGACCCGCAACTTTTATTTCAGCGACTGATCATGGCCCGTGAAAACTCCCAACTTGTGGAATTATTTCTATACGAGCTCTGCACTTCTCCCACATTTCTTTTCGACCCATTAACGCTTAGACAACCACAAAAACCAGCGCTAGCGGAAGCACTGTGGGCGAAGCTTTCACCAGAGGCCAAGACGCAGCCCGAAGGAAATGTCCAATATGTGTTGGATAGAGGTGCCCTTCTCCACCAAATCCCGTAGCCGAGAGGCTCTCCAACTTACAAGGAAGTGTGCGACTTGTATTGCAGCTACGTGCGTAGGAAATACGGAAGAGTGATAGTGGTATTTGACGGGTATGACGAAATGTCAACTAAAGCTATGACACAGCAGAGGCGCGCGTCAGGGAAGGTTGCTGCAACTGTCACCTTTACAGAAAGCATGTCCGTCATGCACGCTAAAGAAAGGTAACTTTCTCTCTAACCCCAAGAACAAACGCTTTTTGATGATGCTGAGTCAGGCTCTACAGAATGCAGGCTGCGTGACACACCAATCCAATGGTGACGCCGATCTACTTATAGTGAAAACTGTCGTAGAGTCTGCCCGAACGAAGACCACGGTTCTTGTAGGGGACGACACAGATTTGCTAGTCCTCTTGTGCTATCATGCTTCTGAAGATGGCTGTGATTTCTATTTTAGACCAGAGCCAAAGGCAAACGCGAGAGGGGCACGGTTTTGGCATATGAAGAAATTCAAAGATCAGCTTGGTAGGGAAGTTTGCAGGAATCTCCTGTTTCGTCACGCCATGACCAGCTGCGACACCACTTCGCGCCTGTATCAAGTTGGCAAGGCAACGGCGCTAAAGAAATTTGAGAATGTACAATGCTTCAGAGAGCAAGCTAACACATTCAGCTGCCATTCGGCTGTATCTGACGTTGTTGCTGCAGGTGAAAAAGCACTTTTCCGTGGAAAGCCAAGGGTTGGTCTTGACTCTCTCAGGTATCAGCGGTACTTTGAGAAACTTGCAGCAAAGACATCTCATATACAGCCACAGAATCTCCCCCAAGTGCAGCAGTGGCCCGATTCCACAGCCTGCGCGTCTATCTACAAGTAAAGCAGTAGCAGGGTCCGCGTGCACTAACTCTACCACCGCCCTGGACAACGAAAGTGAAGATTCGGAAGACTTAATTATATAGCATGTGTAGATTACAATTCAAGAATGATTCTATTTCTAGCGTGAAGATAAGGGATAAACGTGTCTTGGAAAATGTAAACTTTCGAATAACTCAGCATTTTAAAAGTTGTTCTTTTATGGGTCTTTATTTTAAGATTAAGGCCCAGGAAACATTGTACTAATAGTATGTTCTTAATTTCAAAGGAAAGGCATGATTTATACCAATAAAACAGCCGTAAACAGCAACTTCCGGTTTATAGCCTCGTTTTCATGTTGCAGCACAGAGCGAGTTAGACGTTGGTCTTATTTGGAGGCTTTCCCACGCTTGAATCTTTAGAGACTTTTAGTATGTTAATGTATAGGCTATTTCTAACTGGTTTACGATGAGAAAGCTTCTGTTGCAATTAGTAGCAGGTCTGATTACAAAATGCCTGGACTAAAAGTTAAGTTTAATTTGGTTAATTTACAGATGACACCACTTTTCTGTTTCTATAACAGCGACTAAGTTCGGCTTCTTGGAGTCCATCAACTATAATAATGAACTATTTTGACAAACTGTTTGATTTGTTCTTTTTCGTTCTCAGTCATTTCATTCCTAAACTCCTCCTTTTTATTTATCGCCAGCTTACCTACATTTATTTCCTTCGAAGCATTTTTACCAATTTTTTTATAACGGGGATGAGGACGATAAAAACTGTAAGTAAGTCATCTTCGGCTAGTATAATTTCCAGAGGTGAATATAGCAATTAGACATTCTGTGGTTCTAGAAGCTCGGCTTATGATATTTTATTTAAGGGTCGAATAATGTGGTGTGCCAATATTTTCGAACAATTAATTGAAACCTATCAAAGGCGCGCTATTCATTGATGGCACACGATCCAGCTTTTTTTCTTTTAGTTTCTGAGCTACTACTGGTTAGCTTTTTATAGCTATTCTGAGTAACTTCAACCAACTAAGCGTGTCCGAATTAAAAACGAAAATTCCATAAAATAGAAATACTATGCTGGACTAAACAGCTGCCAGCCAGTCACGGTAAGGAGCTGGTTTCTGCTATTTCATTAGTCCCTTGGTTTACAACTAGCCTGTTAATACAGCCGAATGAGATCTAGAAGCGGCTGTATTCGCAGGCTAGTTTACAACATACGCGGAGTAAAATAATTTCTGCATATTTTCTTTTCTTTAAAATGACGAAGAAATGGCGGAGAAGTCAACCGCGCGAAGATATGCTCAACGAAACTTTCATTCTCCACATATCTGAGTGTAAATCCTGCTGATAAATTTAGACAAAAATGTACGAAAAATTAAAATATTAAAGTGAACATGTACCGCCGCTGAGCTCGAATTTTTTCGTCCATGTGCACCTACCTTGTGCTGCTTTACCTTTGGCTCGCTGTGCACAATTTTTTCTCTAAAAAGGGATATTGCTGCGTAGCACTCAAATAAATAACGTTAACTAGTAAATAGTGTTTCTGGAGTGCTTGAAATACTATAAAACAGATGTTTCGGGGATAACCCCTTCATGTTAAACGTTTTAACATCAACTTAACACCATAGGCATACGGGCAATTTTTTACCAGGGAGGGGCTGTGAACCATTTGCCCAAAAAATTCTCGCAAGATGCCCAAATTTCTACGAAAAGTCGAAAAGAAACGAGGGTCATATACGATGCTCTAACATAGGCCTACTTACGCAGTGAAAATATTCTTACAAATGAATCTATCATATGAGCTCATAAAACACGTTAAAAGAAATAGCTGTCTCGGCCATTTCGACGGCCAAAGATATCAATGATACGATCCATGTCATTGTTGACTACAGAGTTGGCATATGCCCTTTCAATGTTAATAAGTGCGATGAACATTACTGACACGTTCTTGCCTTATGGTGTTGCGCAGGCAAGTTCTCAATCTGCGCAACACACTGAATGATCGTTCTGCTGAACACGATGTAGCAGGTATCACTGCAAGGATATGTACTACATTAATAACCAGAAACTCGTCACGTGCTGGGCAACCACTGTCTCGTGTGAATTTAACTGGCTTTACCACGCCGACTTCAGGTTAAAATGGAAAATATCTATCTCTTCAAAAACCAAATACATGGAAACTTCTTTTAAAACTGGCTTTGCCCAAATTTCTGTTGCTGCCCAAAAAATCTGAGTTGCCCAAAATTTGGGGGGGGGGGGGGGGGGGGGGGGGGGGGGGGGCTGTTGTACGCCTTTGGCCTTTGCCTAACACTGATGAAGGAGTTATCCCCGAAACGTCTGGTTTTACAGTATTTCAAGCACTCCAGAAACACTATTTTTTAATTTTTTCTCTACTCGAGCAGGGTTTTTTTTGTAATTGCTCATTCTTGCTCCCCCCAAAATATAATGGTCTATCCCGACCATTCATCCCTTATTTTATCTACATCTCGGTACATCTGCTCGCTCCCTGATCTATAGTTACATAACCGTGTGGTTCATTGCATAACATTAACAAAGGCCTGAACAAAGCATGTGAATGAATAACGCCGGATTGATCACGCCATAAAATTTCGACCAATCGCAGCTGGACTGGGTAAAGCGTGACGCGCAAAAGTAACGAAATCATAGCCAAAAATGCGATGGGAAGCTGTTGCATAACTCAGTTTTCGGTTTATTCAGCTGTCTTGATTCGAAATCCTTTTTGCCTACGTACTCTTGCGTGAAAAAGTTTATAAGATGCTAGATGTTTTTCACTTACCTCGTGGTTCCTATGAAATACTGGGATTTTTTGTCATTTTTCGAGTACTGCACTTCTTCCTGACGAATTATACACCGATTCCTTCGTTTCTCCAAACGGCGAATCCGAGGAAAATCTGGATGTACAGAAATATATCTGTTTCATTTATCCACTCTTCCATTTCTGCTTTTCTGTCAGTTTACAGGTGAGACTTTTTTTGACCTTGTGTAGTTTTAAGTTATGTTTGATCATGTACAATAATATATTGTCGATCGATTGATTCTTTGATCGTTGCAGCTTTTTCGACGAGCCAGCAATGTTGACCGATATGCTCACTGGTTGGAGCAATACAGCTTTTGTCCTTGTAGCAATGTCCACTGGTATGTTTTTTAATCTCTACAGAATTCACTCTCACGGATTATATCGAATGAACAACCTTTCGTTTCATAAATCAAATATTGAAACATTGCGTTAGCTCATTGTAGTTGTTTAATTAGCGATGTTGCCAAGTGCACCTTTTCCCAACAAAGTAAGAGGATGGAGAACAAGTACTTATCTTAAGAATATTAGCTTCGCGAAAAAGGTTTAAAGATTATATTCCTTTTATATATAGGAGAGAAAAAAATCTTCATTTAGATTTTGAATGTTATGACCACTTAATTTGTCCGGAAGTGTTTTTACTCTTAGGGGTGAATGCACATATAGATAATTGGATTATTTACTGCCCACTTGATCTTACCTACCATATAAACATGGCCACCTCCCATACCAGAGGTATCAGCTAACAGAGACTTTATCGAGAAAAAGAATCCACACTCCCCCTGACAGATGGTGTTTAAGAAATTATTACAGGTGGGAGGGGGCTTCAGCCAAAAAATTCCTCCCCTTGTTTTATTTTCAACCAGAACCTCATCTTTCAAAATATATTCTCTGTTAGCATTCTTTTCTCAGGTTATGTAAAATTTGCGGAGAATGAGCCTGAGGAAATCTAAGGTGGGAGGGGCTATTTGGACCAAGGAATGTAGGCAGGGGGAGGGGGGACTAAAATATCCTGCTGTGTACTGGGGTGGGGGAGGGTGGAGGAGGTTGGATTCCCATTGTCAACAATAATATGTGTTAAAACTGAATCAAATGCCTCACTAGGAACAGCCTTTGTGACCAGAAATACTGACCGCTTAGAAAGTGTCTGTTTATCTTGGTGAGGAGCGGATAAATTTTTTTTTAGTGTTTTAAAACTATTCATTGTTCAACTTAACTCTAAATTGTAGTTAGTGATTGGCCTGAAAACCACTTGCATTTTTTTCAGGTTATTTTCTTCATGACTTCTTTGATATGCTTTTTTGCGATGCCAGGAAGTCCTTATCTCTCCTTCTTCATCACATTGTGGTAAGATGTTTTAAAATTATTCTTCTGTTTGTGCCAAGCTGGGATAACTGGTTGAAGAGAGGTGGATGTAGGATGGAGGGAGTGGGAAGTAGGGAGGGAGGGAGAGAGGATGGGAGGCAGGAAGGTAGTGAAGGAGGGAGGGAGGGAGAGAGAGAGGATAAGAGTGAATGAGAGTAGATGGGAGGGAAAGAGGATGGGAGGTAGGGAAAGAGGGGGAGAGAGGATGGGAGGGAAGGAGGGATGGGTAGGATGGGAGAGAGGGAGGAAAAGAGGTAGGAGAATAACCTACTTTACCATCTCCTTGATTTCTACTTAAGCCAGAAATATTGTGGATAGCCCTGAGTTCAGACGCTGAACTTTTCATGAGTCGAAATTAATTCACATTATTAAGCTAGGTCGGCCCCAAATCAATGAATTCTTGCCTTTTGATTCAGATTCCCAACTTAATTAGTTAGCTGAACTTAATTCAGTTTGAAGCAAAACAATTTGAAATGTCAAATGTGTGTAAGAAACTGCATGCAAAATACATTATAACAATTCATGCAATAGGTTCGGCTCATGAAAAGCCGGGCATCTGAATCAAAGCTGGTTATAATTTATAAGGCTGGTCCACAGGCATTATTCCCAGCTAAGTCAGGCAGGAAGTATGGCTGAGCCATTCCAAATTGAAATAGCTGTTCTCAACTGATTCATGATCAGATGCCAAGCTTTTCATATACCCATTCCAAAGTGGCTCATGAAAAGTTCGGTGTCAGAACCGGTCCTTAGTTTGTCTTTTATAATTACTGACAAATTTCTGTTTGGCTTTCAGGTTTGTTATGCCTTTTGTCTTGCAATCTTCAACAAAATGTACATTGCATTTGCTGTATGTTCTCTTCTGATGGAAGTCAACAGTGTTTTCTTGCATTTGAGACAATTACTGTACTTTCATGGAGTGAGCAAAACATCTTTGTTATACCAGATTAATGGAATATTTTTATTAATAACATTTGTCAACTTTCGATTCCTTACTTCTGCCTGGATGACAAATTTTGTTATACAACATCGCAATGTGCTACCATTTTGGCATTTCCTGTTTTCAGCTGCTGGCATGGCAGTTGTGACTGTGCTTAATATAGAATTATTCATGAAACTGTGGCGATCTGATTTCAAACGAGAGCAGATTAAACAAAGAGAGGACTGAATTCTCTTGTGGGTTACTTGGGATATAATTATTATATAAAGCTGTAAATTGTATCACAATGTTAGAATACATCAAGTTCTTTATACCTCTTGAATCTTAAACCCACGATGATATTAGGGTTTTTAGATGCATCGGTTGTGTATGTTAATAATGGTAACAGGACTGAGGAAAGTTGCATTTGGTCTGTAATCATGCAAGTGATTAACAAAATTGGAGGATTGCATAGCAAGAGTCTGATTTGTTTAATCACGAGAGTATGATTACAGACTGAATTGGACAGCACAAAGTCCTATTATCAATTAATCATATTAGGGATGGACCATTAGAAATAGCCTTGTCTGCAAGATTTTTTTCTGGGGCTGTAAAGCTTTGCACAATTTTTTTTTACGTACAGATACAGGTCTTTTTTTGTAACACTTCTGAGATTTGTAATGGTAATAGGACTGAGTGGAGTTCAATTCAGTCTATAATCATATAAGAGATTAACAAAATTGGATGACCACATAGCTAGCTCGTGGGAATCCAATTTGCTTAATCACGAGTATTCATAATCATAAGTATATAACAAAATTGGTGGAAAAAATTAGACAAAGCGAAGCCTGTCAAGGATTTATCACTAAAAGCCAGTTTTGAAACTGAAGGTTTAAGAATATCAAGGAGTATATACATATTTAGTCACAAAATTAAAAAGGAACGAAATAAAGAGTATGTGCGTGCTCAGCACACAAACTCTGTTATTGGACACTTAAGCTGCTCACCATGCTCCAATTGGTTAAAAAATAGGGCGTACTGAGAACCAATTAGATTAGAGAATTTTGTTATTGAGTTATGATTAATGCCAGATCAGACCTTGCCAGACAGGATTGCATCACATTTTATACAACATTACTGCAGTTATTGTAGCAGACAGGTCAGCGGCAACTCCACCACCAAAGCTGATGGCACAACAAGTGAGCTCTCAATGGTTTTTCAAAGAATCTGCCAATAACAGAATCGGACAAATTATAATTAGCAACAAGGTTCCTGTTTGCCATTGTGTTTGTTCAGTAATAGATCACAGATGATGATTAAAGAACGGTCAAAAAAGTTGTATATAATAAGCTGCAGGCGAGTGAGGCACTAATACCACATGTACACTTTGAACAAAAGAGAAATTAAACCAACTGGCTAAGCTTCACCACAACATAAATAGTTCTTAATAAAATTGCTGTTGCACTTCAATTTAATTCTAATACATTTTGATATTTGATACTGTTAAATTTAATTTATTGTTGGAAATTTCCAAGGACAAAATTAAACCACAAAATAGATACCAGTAGTTATTAAATAAATATTTAAAGCAGTCGCACTTCAATTCATCCAATACATTTTGTAAGTTTGTCTGTTGTTACTGTTTCGTGAACAAAATTATGATGTTATTTATTTGGGGAAATTGCAATTTTTTTTTAAATTGTTGAAAAAATGTTAGATATTTTATTATTTTACTTAATTTTCTGTCAAAAATATTTTAAAATGTATTTTATATATAAGAAAGAAAGCAAAATACTACCATATGTTTTGTTTTATGAAAAAATATCAATCAGCTGTTGTTGTGGAATAAAAACACTGAAGTAAAATTAAGTATTTCAATTTTCTTTCTTTACCTTATATTTTTTCCGATACTTTGCCCTTAAATGCTATGCATGTCATTTCTGCTGCACGAAATTTTTTTTGGGACAAACGCTTGCAGGATAATTTTAAAGACAAGTTGCCCCGGGCTCCAGTCATTTCTAATGGTCTGTCCCTAAGTAACAAAGCAACGTCTGTTGAGGATTTAGCATTACTATGACAAGAAAGCCTTTTTTGAAACTGAAAGTTTAAGGAATATTACAGAGTGTCTAGTCACAATGTGTGGTTCCAGAAAATATCCATACCCCCCATGGAAGGGATTTGCCCTATGGCCCCCCCACCCCTCCAGAAATTCCAATTTAGCTTCATACATTGCTTTAAATTTTTGGCTCTTCGACCCCCCCTCCTCCCCGGAATTTCCAATCCCTTCTGTGGGGGGAGTATGGATATTTTCTGGAACCACACAATAAGGAACCAAATAAAGAATGGGCGCATGCACAACACGCAATCTTAAAGTTGTTGGACACTTCAGCTGCACATGCTTTAATTGGGTAAAAAAATAGGGCAAGCTAAGAACAAATCAGATTCTAGAATTTTGTTATAGTTAAATGATTAATGAGTAGTAATGATAATGATAAACAATTGAATCCTGATAAGGCTCGAGTTATCCACATTCAATTGTGGAATTAGTTTGAATATTGAGACTGTATGGAACTGTCAGCAAGATGTTACAGATAGATAGATAGATAGATAGATAGATAGATAGATAGATAGATAGATAGATAGATAGATAGATAGATAGATAGATAGATAGATAGATAGATAGATAGATAGATAGATAGATAGATAGATAGATAGATAGATAGATAAACTTTATTAATGTGTCAAGGCCACATAGCCTGGGAAAATCCCATACTAATTTGGGGACACAATTAACAGATATAATAATATGTAAAAAGAGAATTTAAGATACTTAGAGCTATATAAAATATTTATGATAATCAGATATTAAAAATATATAAAAAGAAAATTTAAAATACTTAAAGCTATATAAAATGATTATGATGAGCAGATATTAAAAATATGTAAAAGAGAATTAAAAATACTTAAAGCTGTATAAAATAAAATAATAATTATGAGGAGCACAGGGAACAACCCTTGCAGCCATCGTCTATGAGCAGACTAATATCGTATTTACGTATCTGTTTCCTAAAAATATTTAACATTTTAGCTGATCTTACGTCTGGGGATAATTTTCCCCACAATTTAGGCCCAAGATATCGTAAAGAATGTTTACCATATGTAACAGTATTAAAACTTGGGGTGGAAAAATCTGACTGTCTTAAAAAGTAAGAAGAGTTATGATTATTAAAAATATTACAAATATAAGTAGGACATAGCCTGTGCCTCACTCTGTACATTGGACGTATACAAAACATGGACCCAGGTCCATGGACCACCCCCATGGACCCGGTCCATGGACCACCCTGTGGACCGTGGACCTGGTCCATGGACCACCTCATGGACCCGGTCCATGGACCACTCTCGTGGACCTGGTCCATGGACCACCCCTGGGCCTGATTTTCATCGTGCATGTTCATGCACAATATATGTGGGTTCCACAGTATGGTGGATTCAGGGCGGAAAATAACAGTCGGACTTTGGACATTGGCCGACCACAATTTGCCAATGTCTGATGAAACAAAATGTCTGGACAACTTTTTTTTTGCTTTCGAGTGCAAACACCAATGTTCTGCGTGAACAACGCATTAGATTAGCAGGCTCACATATTGAGCAGTACTGTAATATGATGTCTGACCTCACTTTTGTTTTGTCTGATCAAAATGGTGACACTCCACTAGGTCAGCTTTATTTTCTCAGTATTTCTTAATAGCATATGTATTTAAAGCTAAACTTTGTTTGCAACGAATCTAACAGATAAGCACTAGATATTTTGCATCCCATCATAACAATGATAGGTTAGTATGTTCTGTTGTACTTCAGCGATTGTTTGAAAAATAATATCGAGCAAAATCAATGAGGAGAACACCAAAACCTCACATGCCCCTGCTGTCCCATCATAACTTGCAAAAGCTTCAATTACATATTAGAAAGCAGGAACTGGATATTGAGTGTCAAGTCTGAGCTCTATACAATGTCCCCAGTCTAACCTTTACACTGACAGGTACAACCTGACAGGTGGTCCATGGACCAGGGTGGTCTATAAGGTTGTCCATGGACCTGGGTCCATGTTTTGTATATGTCTGTTTCCATGTACATGTATACAATGAAAAACAGGCTCAGCTAGGGGTGGTCCATGGACCGGGTCCACAGAGGTGGTCCATGGACCGGGTCCATGGGGTGGTCCATGGACCGGGTCCACAGGGGTGGTCCATGGACCCAGGTCCATGTTTTGTATACGTCCCTGTACATTAGGATGCAAATATCTTGCAAGCGCCTGTTCATGAGTGTTGGTAGCTCAGCTCTTTTGAGTAATTGTGAATAGCTTGAAAGCTTGTCTCTATAAACCGCCCTCAATCCTCTTTCTTGCAGCCTTTCTAGTTTTCGCGCGTCACTAGATCTACAAAAGTGCCAAACTAAATGACAGTACGTATGGTACGGTAAGACTGCTGATTTAAATAGAACTAGCTTAGCCTTTGTTGGAATTAAGTTTCCGAGTCTCATGATAACGCCGATCCTTTGACTTGCCTTCTTACAAATTGAGCTTATATGATCAGTGAAGTTAAGTTTGGAGTCAATTGTGACACCCAGGAGATTGAGACTTTCTACTGTTTTGATTTCCTCATTGTTCACACAAATTGCGTGTGCCGCACTGTTATCCTGACTGTAGCCAATGTTCATAGTTTGATATTTTTTGAGGTTTCCAGCAAGAAGATTGTGATCATACCATTTGATAGCAGTGCGTGCACTGTCCCTTAGCTTGGATGTTACACTGGATTGGTTACAACCAGTATGGTAGATTTGATGGTCGTCTGCATACATTGATAAGTTTGTCGTTACACAGTATGACAGGTCGTTCTGGAAGATGTTCCATAGCAACGGGCCTAGGGCAGAGCCCTGGGGGCGACCACGGCTGACGGTCCTGCGTGAGCTAACATGATTTCCTAATTTTACACGGTACTTCCGGTTAGACAGATAGCTGTTTAGAAGTTGTACTGTGCTGTCCTGGAAACCATATGCTTTGAGCTTGCTCAGAAGCAATGGCGGATGTAGCGAGTCGAAAGCCTTTGACATGTCGGTCGATAGAATGCGCACAGCCAATTTATTGTCTCTCGCCTTTCTCCATCCCTCCACTAAGTTAATCAGACTTGTTTCGCAGCTGTGTACTTTACGGTAAGCGGACGAGTATTCATACATGTGACTGTCAAAGCCAGCAGTGAGTTGCGTGCCAACTAGCTGCTCAAATACTTTATCCACACATGGTAGAACAGTTATGGGCCGGTAATTTTCTTTAAAACACTTATCATCCTTTTTGTAAACAGGAGTCCAATCCCCCCGCTTCCAGTCACTTGGCCATACACTGTTATGTATGCATGAATTAAAGAGATCAGTAAGTGGTTGAGATAGTTCTTTAGCTCCGATTTTCATGACTTTTGGCGGGATACCGTCGCAGCCAGTAGCCTTGTTAGTGTTGAGCGACTCTAAAGCAGCTAGGACTTGTCCTTGCGCAACAGGTTTCACAGTAGGGGTCAGTCACCAGTTCTCACTTTCTTGTTTAATTGTCTGGATACTAGGATGGTCTTTAAAATCGTCCATTGATTTGAGCTGTGCACTGTTTCCACCAATCCCATCCGCTATTGTGGCAAAGTAGTCCACCAGAACTTCGGCCACTTGTTTTTGATCTTTGACAACGGTTCCATGAACACTTAGCTGAATCTCCGCAGTTTTTGAGTAGTCCTTTGCACTTAGAAAAGGCTTGAAAGTTTTGAAAAAGTCTCTTGGCTTAGTCTTGAGGTCTTCCGCCTTTTTTCTCCAATAGTCCTTTATCGCAATCCTTCTCTGCTTTGTCGCTTCATTTCTTGCCTTTCGCCTACGCTCCCAATTTTCTTGTGTTTTGTTTTTTAAGTATTTTGACGTAGCCTTTCGCTTCGCTCTAATTGCGCTCTTCCATTTGGAAGTCATGTAAGGAACGTCTTTGTCCCGCACTCATGCTTTTGACAGGTGCCAGTTCATCCAATATGTCATTCATTAGTAAATTCCAGGCGTGCGCCTGATCATCAACTTCATCAAACAATTGCCCAATGCGTCGACAGGTGTTGTTTGAATACGATCAGGTTCAAAATTTTTTAAGCTCCTGAAAATAATTACTTTGGGCTTGTTTGGATTTACCCTCTCTTTTAAAACTCCGTAAATTAGAGCATGATCACTTAGAGATGGATAGTAGTTTCCAGAGTATTTAAAAAGAAATGAGTAACTTGTAGTAAATACAGTCATTGTACTTCTCATTCATATCCAGTCAGAACATGTTAAGTGGAAATCGATGTAACGATATGTAACCTTAATGAATCATGAAAGACATATGAACTACGGATTAATGAGTGAAATGATCCTCGCAGTGCGGGACATTAGAACCTACAATTTGACCTGCTCCCCCCTGCTCCCAACTTATCAAGGCTTCATAGCTCAGCTGGTAGAGCAACGCATCGGTATCGGCGTATTGCGGAGGACATGGGTTCAAATCACGCTGTCACCTTGAATTTTTTGTCACGCTAAATTGCATTCACACTGCGACGATCATTTCACTCATTTCGATATGTAACCTTGTTGCTGTTTGAGCAACTAACATAGATGACAAAATTTATTATTTATAGATGATAATTAGAGTAAATATAATAAGAGTAATTAAGTTTCTTTCACTCTCTCTTAAGGCCATCCCCTTTTTTTTTCGTTTATTGTCGAACGCGTTTTCTGATTTTGGGTCGGTCGGTCGGAAAAGAAAAAAAAAGAAACAAAAAAAAAAAAAAATGGAAAAGGAGTCATATCCGTGGAGCCTGGAATCAACAAGACGTGGTTATAAAGTCAACATGGCGGCAATGGAGGAAGGAAAAATCGACATCGTGGTTAAACTCAAGCGAGAACAGCGAAAAAAGTGATGAACCACCAAAACTGTATGGCAAAAAATTGCCTATGTTTCAGATTTAAGTGACATTTGTTTGAAATAATGTGTCATTGCCTTCTGCATAACTTTTTTTTTTTTTTGAAAACGCGAAAATCTGGGTCGGTCGGACGACGCTAAACAGAGAAAAAAAAAAGGGGATGGCCAAATTCAAATTATTTTTTTTTACATATGAACCCAGTATATGGCCTTGCTCCTCATGAGTGCTCGTATCTCAGTGGATAGAGCGCCCGTTACCATCTTTCTTTATTTATTGAAATTATTCTCGTTTCTTTTTTTCTATTCAAAAAAATTGCCAATAAATAAAATTTTAAAGCTAAAAATTTTGTGGTTATGGACAGAGTTAATTTAACTCTGTTTATGGTCTGTTCCGGAACGCTTTGCCAGACTTCGGACGAATCTTGACAACCTACGTATCGCGGGATTTTGTTAGAGCGATTTTCGACTATGGTGTGGTAAAACTCAAACCAAGGTGGTCATTCCCGCGCTCGCCAATCACAAAGGACATAGACAATCCAGTGCAAATACAAACTCGAAGCAAATACACGCAGCCGACGCAAAGCGCTGGAAAACGTGCCCGAGTGAGTCATGATTGGTTTTGGTTTTTGACTTCTGATTGGTTGAGAAAATGGCGCGAGTTTTTTTTACACCAATCACTAAGCGTATGCAAAACCAAAGCAAAAGCAAAGTTCTTTCAACACTCGAGTGAAAATCGCTCCATGTACGGATGTTGTACGGATGACGGATAACGATCACATCACTTCCTGACCATACATGAGCTGGATCACGACAATTTGCTGAGCACATGTGACTTCAAACATTAACTTTGCATCAGAACAAAGTCGGGTTTCGCAAATAATAGATAAGTAAGATTGTAGACTGACTTGAAGACTATTGATTTGTAAATGTGAATATTTATCCTCCTTTTTTCATCACACTATTTCTGTTTCTAATATTAATTGCGTTCGACAAAGGAGAACGCAATCCTAATTTTGCCCTGTGTCGTCCTCTCTTCCTGTACAAGAAGCCAGAATTTTTTCGAGCTTTTTTCGTATTCCTGTAAGGACACCAAAACGGCTTCACCCGTTATTTTTTACAGGGGCATAACACGGCCGGAGAACTGGCACCGATACTTGTGACCTCGTTATATATAGGATAAACTCGTTATTTATAGGATAAACAAGTCTAGTTCTACTCATGGTCTCTGTGAAGGGCTTTCTCATTTTGTGGAGTGGGACCTGGGTTTGCTATATTGAAATAAAGATTGGTTATATCCGGTGGTACGGTTGGTTTACGCAAATTATACGCATCGCAAGGTAATTTTTTTACAGTGCGTGAAAAAAATTCCATTAGTCACAGCAACAGAACGACAAACTTTATTGAATTATAAATTAACTTCTCACTTACATTGCTGATAATAATTTAAATAGTCAGACAAATGACTAATTGTTCAGTATCAGTGCCTCTCCTGATTCTCATTTCAGCAGGCCAGCCAGCTGGTCTGCTTGATCATCTATATTCAACGCAAAAAGTTCCTCTTTCATTTTAACGTGAACAAGAGAGCAACTCTGTCATTGCTTTTCTCAAACCTTTGTTTCTCCAACAGTAAATTATGGGATTACAGAAAGAGTTGATTAGAATACAACTAGTAGCAAGGGGAAGATAAATTGTTTGCCTTTCGGGACTAAATATGGGAAGGACGTATTTAAGCCCACCGTACAATATTCCTGGCACGTAAGACATGAATACAAGCCCAATAATGATGCTAGTAGTTTTTAAGGCTTTCCTCTCCTCTAAGAAATTTACTTTGGCCTCATGGGTCATTTGTTCGGTCTTGATCTGAATCATGTGGCGACGAGTAATAAAATACACTGCAGAGTGACAGTACACAATCACTACAATGCTCAAAATAACTGATACAAAAAAGAATACTTTCGACAGTGAAATAGTGACGATGTTTGACCTTAAAATTAGAGGAACAACAGAAATTACCCAACTACATACCACTGCTACAGTTAGACGAGGCGTTGTCACAATACTGTGATATCTTAGTGAGTATTTCATAGCGAGATAACGTTCAGCGCTCAGTAAAGCCAATTTAAGCAAAGATGCGCTGCATGGAACAATTAAAACCCAGATTGTTTTGCTATAAAGACTGCAATATTCATTCAGTGTTGCACCGGACAAGAGGAGGATTTCTTGTGAGATAAATATTGGCTGTGAAACCAGCCCCACTATCAAATCTGTCCCTGCTAGATTGGCCAACAAGATGTTGTACATGGTCTGTAGTCTGCGTCTTGTTTTTATGGCTGTAATCACCAAGACGTTCATCAAGATGATCAAAGGAGATGTAACTAAGTTCAGCGTGATGGACAACAAAGTAACTGCAGCATTTTCCAAGAAGTAACCGTCTTCCGTTACACGACAACTTGCGGCAACAGAGGCAGTTGAGGTGTTATTAATATTCATTGCTTTGTTGGTGAAACTTGGATCTCGATCTTCAGGAATATTTGTCAGCTTCTTTGATCGTCGAAAGACTGCACCAGGGACTTTGGTATAGCTATATGCTGATAGATCTTAGCCCCCTTATTTATATAACGCAGTAAGATCAAGTACTTAGCTCCCTTATAATTGTTTAAGATATTGGTTTTTAGGTACTTTTAATGCCTGGCTTTTATGTAGACGCAAACCTAGCACAAAAGGCTAAAATTTTAATATTTCCTCATGATTCGTAATTTGTTCCAATGATACAGATTACAAGGTACTTTTCCAAAGGAGAGCGACACGACACTTACCTCACTAGCTAATGAGTTCTAGTTACCTCTTTTTAAAATGGCACGACAGTGAAAAAAAAAACCAGAAAACAAAAAATAGGTTGTTACAGATGCCGTGTCAGCAAAACACGAGCTTCTACAATTGAAGCACATAGTTATAAGACGACAAGTTTCTTATATTACTTGCTTTGTTTTAGCGGTGGATGCAATTTGAATGCGATCGTGTAATGTTTAAAAATTCAGAACAAGGTTAAAATACATTGCGACAAACTATTGTGGACGTTATTTTGCTAATCTGTTAAGACAAAAAGCAATTTAAAATTACAAGAACTTAACTTCTGATTCTTGCTTTGTTTTGGGGCTCATTTGAACTGTGCATTCATTCAAAGAAATTGTTAACATGATATATTTTCATCGCGTATGTAGAGCTTATTTCAAAACAAATGGGCAAAGTGACCGAGTTCTTTACTAAATCACCGAGTGTTTTGATTTTGAGTGGATAATATCAATTAATCCTCACACGGTTGCGCTCCGAAACCAGGACAAGACTAACAAATGTTCTTTTGCACGAAAAAACGCGAAGTAATGAACTAAAGAAAATCAATAAAACTACACCTTATTAAAACAAATCGGAAGGAAATTGATCTCTTCATTTCTCCATATCCGACTGCAGTACTTTCAAAATTTTGTTGTTCATTCCATGCAACATATCTAAAATTAATCCGAAACAAAAATTTCTGAAGAACAGTTTCTTGTACCATTTTAGAAAGCTGTTTCCTTTTTTTTCTTTTTAGCCTTTGTTTTCTATATATCTTCATGTTGCCCCCAGTTTAATAATAATCACAACTATTACAAAATTCTCGAATCTGATTGGTTCTTTGCAACACGCCCCATTTTCACTAAATTGGAGCGTGCGCAGCAGAGCCTTAGGTTTTTTTTACCGCGCAGAACCGAATGGTCCAACAAGGTTTGCGCGCTCTTTACTGATTTGGTTCCGTATTGTGACACTCCCCGATATTCCTAAACCCTTCAGTTTCAAAAATAGCTTTTTTTGTCGTAGTGATTATAAATCGTCAACAGGCTTCGTTTTATCTTATTTTTTCTTGGAATTTTGTTACAGTATGATTAGCTGGAGTAAGACTTCGTGTGGTCCAATTCTGTCGATCTGTAATCACACTCGAGTCCCACTGCACGAATTTGTTAATTACTCATATAATTACAGACCGAATTGGACTCCATTCAGTCCTACTACCATTGTTAGTCGCTGCAGATGCAACGAAATTGCAACTCATTGCATCTTCTGACCGTATCCACCGTACATTCTGACTTTGGTGACTGGGCTGACCGTTTAATACAAGGTGCATTTTTTTATCCGAACCATAAAATCGCCATATTTATTTTAACAATCCAACTGAATATTTATTCCTTAAATCTTCCCAAGCTATCGCTGCATGCAGTGCCTTTGAAACGCCATTATAATTATATGAAAAGTCTAAAAGGAGTTCTTTTAAAGGGTTTATGAACCACAATTTCTTATAAAATCGTGAAGCAGTCTTCAATCTGTTTTTGGTTTTTAGCTTTTCTTTTTATCCTGATGTTCTCAATAATCATGTAATGATGCTTCAGCTTTAGTAATCATGAGAAACTAACAGCAGCTCGTATAAAAAAGAATAAAGGAAATAATTTTCAATTTCTCAGCCAAGCTTAAGAAAAAGTAATTGCTTTAATAATCATGAGAACCTAACAGCAATTTAGAATAAAAAAGACTATTAAAATTTAATTTCTCGTCCAAGCTTGAGGAAAAATATCATTCAAACATAAAACCTAAAATAAACCACTGCATCTCCGGACTTGATTATACCGGTAATGTTACGTTATTAAAAAAAAAACATTTTGCTTGAACGCTTTTATTTTTTCACAAAAATTAGCAGCTATCGCTGCGAACATTTTAGTCAAAACTTGGGTATAAACAACATCTTCTTTATGATAATACCCTTTCAATTTTTTTCGAGGTAGGCTGTGAAAAAGTTATTTCTATTCATGTATCTTAAGGCGGATTTTTCAGGGTATGTTTTTATTCCAATATTTTATTGTTCTCTTCTCAGTCACGACAACGTCTATAGTTCCTTTAACGTGAAAAAAGTGTGTATTTATAATATTTCTCACAAATCTGTGCCGAATTATAGCGCTTATCGCGCGCAATTCGTTTGGCACAACAACAAAAACATTTAACTTGTAATGTTTTGCGTTTTGATGAATCTACCTTGAATTCTGAATATATTGACCAAATATGTTTTTTTGCCTTTTAAAAGGTACTTGAAAATGTTACCATAATGATTCGACTATATTTGTGTTGTTGTAAGCTGCATACGTTGGTCGTGCAACATATTAATTTAAATTGGAATACTAATTTGCATGACGCGTTTTTATTTAATCCATGAAGCTTCATGTAAAAGCAAAGTTGCTCGTGGATGTAAAAAAGCTATTTGAATATCGAAATTTTAATGAAATATCTAAACAGAATTTAACAAAATTCGTAGGTTTCCAAAGTGTATCATTCAGTGCTTAATATAACGAATTGGAATTTATCACATTATCTAAAATTAGGCTCCACCAGGATTTTGCATGGGGGGGAGGGGCGCCTCCGACACTTAATCCCGTGCTTGAGTTTGTGAGCGCTGTAGGGATAATTCTGTGTATTTCTGGCACCGCAAATTGTTATTCCGAACCTAGCAAGATGAAAGTAAAGTAAAGTTATAGCGCAAAAAAAAAAAAAATGAAATAAATACAAAAAAAGCAGAGAGAAATTATGCAAGAGTAAGTTGTGTTTTCTGCCCCATGTAATTTATCGTTATCTAATTTAGCTGTGAATGTTGTCGCTCAGAACGCTGTATAGCCCGGTATAGCCTTGAAATAACAACGCAGCAAACTAACTGTACACTCGCGTCGCGTTTTCTTGCCTCAGTACGAGTTATTGGAGTTTTAGATTTCACCTCTTCTTAGCTTTTACTTATGGGCATATGAGAGCAAGCGTTTGAGGGCAGCAGTGAAGCCTCGATGGCTTGAACAAGCCGCAGGGTTCGTACAAACTTTTTCATACAGAATTCAACTATTTTAACTAGTCACAAGATTGCATTTTTTCTTTTTTGATATTTCCAAATTTCTACACTCTTTTCCAACAGTGAACATATTAAGATCACACAAAACAGTTTTAAGCTTTATTAAACAAATTTTTATATGTAATCAATATATTTCTTTTTAAATACAATTTCTTCCTTTGCTTCATAAACATAACACTATAAATGTTTTTAATATTATATCATAAAACGATTTTTCCTACAAAAATAAAGTTACCAGTATATTACAAATGCAATAATCGTGTGGCATCTGAGGACTTTGAAACTTTGAAATATAAGAACGAGGAAACGCTCTTTGTTATGAACAATAAACAGTTCGTTTTTTTGTTTTACAAGAGTATCAATTTAGACAAGTCTGTAGGTTTACCCTTACAAGATGGAATTTGTTCATCTTGAAAAATAACGACACACAAAAAACAAATTTAAAACAAAATAAATAAACAAACTTGTCAAGAACATAAATAAAGAGTTCTGTGTCGGAATATAAACCAGGGTGGTGGAGTTCGCCGTTGCAGTGTTTCTCTAAACATATCAATAGTGTGACAAGCGAGGATAAAAAACTCACTTCAAATGGTTCATACCTAAAGATGAACATGTGCAAACGTTACTTAGTACTTTCGTAGACTCATTTAACTCATTCAAGATAACCAGCGTCCCTGAGATAAAAACACCGTCATATATTTTTTCCTTTTTTAGTGTATCCCCAGTGGACTGATTTTGCAGGCAATCTTCTCGTTATTGCGTTTTCTCTTTCCAAACAACACCGAAAATAGAGGCTATATCCCCATCAGCAATCAAAAATGCTCTTCAGAACGTGTCATGAATGACTCTCCTACTGTTCAGACGATACAATCCAGGTGGAACACTGCTGCAGGGTGGCCAAGGCACGGTCTAACTGTGAACACCCCTGTATAAGGCCCATCCTAAAAAGATAATGATGGTGTTATAGTTGGAACCTTGTACAAATTTGCACAGGAATGCAGTTGAAGGTGCTCAAAGATCGCTAAAAGTTAGGACAGCACGGTGATCTCCGAGTATGTCGTTTATAAGCACTCCATGTAAGGAAATCGATTTCGACCGATAGGACAACAATGAACAGCAACAGAAACAAACTACAACAACAAAGCAACAACGAACTATAGCAGCACAACAAAGAACAACAAAAACAAAAATAAACAAATAACCACAACAGCACCATTGCTGCGAGCTCACAAGAGATTCCATTGATGGATAATTTATAAGACCGTGGTTAACAACATAAAAATATCAACGGGAAATTACCACGCTGTACTAAAATGTTTCATAGAGATTATTGTCCACCATGGGAATTATTCAGTGCGCTGGATAACAAAGTGGAATGTAAATTTGTCAAACTTGCCTTGCGTTCGGATCCTTGGAAAATCTAAACAGATCAGCTACTGTGACGTTTGTGTTCATGGATAAGATCTGCAAGGGAACCAAGGTTACTAAAAGAGTTAACAGGGTTAGATAGTTCCCTCGGAAAGGGGCTTTAACCACATGCATCAAGCGCGATTTGCCAGACGCGTCGTGGAAATAAAAATGAATCAAAAAGGTAAGACAGAGATTATCTCAAATCTATTGTCGAGAGAAACAGGGGGACTTTGCACGGCAGCCATTTCTCATGGCAGGAAAAATAGAAGTTTTTTCCCATGGGAGAAAATGTTCATTCTGATGCAAAACATTTTAATTGTTCCTGCCATGCAACATGGCCGCCGTGCAAAACCTCTCATCTGCAGCTGTGAAAATCCTTAGCTGGGTGCGCTTCTGGGTTAAAATTATTTGTTTCTCTTTAAGGGTTAGGGTTAGGGACAACGAACTAACTTTGTATGTGTTTACATCACATGTGGTGCATGTACTTAGTAAACAGTACACAGTACATGAATTACCTGCTGGAAGAACTGAGTAATTGCTTGTAACAGAGTTTCAAATAATTGAAAATTCCCAGTCTCGCTTCCCTTTGGTTCTTGAAGAACACTTGAAATAAACACAAGACAAGCAAAAACAAAAGTGAGAAATTTCTTTTAAGTCTGCATACAACAAGAGGCAAAACCGAAATTGAGTGTTTTTTAGCCCGCATTCAGCTGACGGATTCCTTCCTTCGTTGTCTTCATGAACCTCCAGTCCTCAGAGCTAACATCAACAAGAATCTTACGAATCACTACAGAGAATCAATACTATGATTAAATGATTTACCTTTGTATGGCATTAACTACAAATGCTAAACACGAACAGAGCCGACCAAGAAACTGTATAGCCTCATCTCTTGTTGGTTTAGGCAAGTCTTCAAGAAAGTTCAGTGGTACAGGATGAGGAAAACCAACACCATTGAAGATCTGGGCACTAGAATTAATAAGAAGAAAGAGAAGGGCTGGTGTGCATATTATTGCTCAAAAATAAATGCTCTACAAAAGAACAAAAGAGATCCATTAGAAAAATCCTTGTTCGTGCAATAGTAGCAGTTTGAAAGGAACTAACTTCACAGTGATGGTTAAACCATTTGCTTCAATATTGCACGTACATTTGAACAATTAGCTAAATTTAAACAAAACTGACCTGCTCAAACAAGAACCATTCGGTACTGTTTGCAAATAAATCGTCGAAAATGAGCACTCGAATATGCGGCGAGTATGAAACTTTGAAAGAAAGCCTCAACTGCTTCTTTCCATCCAACAATATTACTGTAACATCTAGCTGAACTTCTAATTCAAGGACATCTTTTAAGCTAATTAAGTACATCACAGATTTAGACGTGTTTGTAGTAACCTGAACTGGTTGACAGCATTCCATATTGTCTCAAAAGTGGACAGGACTAAGGCATGTGGATTACTGTCAGCTTGAGCCGTGTTGATCTCATGAACACTGCTGCTTTCTTCTGAACCTTCTTCAAACTTTCCTGAAGAGTTCTGCAAAGACAACAACAACAACAACAACAACAATTTTGTTGTTGTTCAGTGTGACTTACAAAACAGAATGAAACAGAAGCAGTGCAAAAGAACAAAATTAAAACCTTCAATAAGGTGAAATCCTGAGTTAGCGTTAATTAGCTTTCGAATGACTGGGCCCCGAGGATAAGAATCAAGCCCTGGAGACTATCCATAAAAGTATATTGCGAATTTGTTTCAGCGATTTCATAAAGAGCTTAAGTTTTTTCAGTTGACGGTGCCCTCAAAGTTTGACTAACCTCTTGTTCAGTTTCATTAGAAGAAGACCGTGAGGAATTGCCCGTCCCAGGTCCATGGAGAGCACGGATCTGGCGAGGAGGAGGACCCATTACTGCAGAGGTCTTGGTTCTAACAGGCTGTTCTTTGTCACCATCATGTTGATACTCTTTGCATTTTCTTTCTAAGACGATGATGGCTGTCACACATTTGGTGATGGCTCCATTGTAACTACAACAGAAAAACCGAGAGAAAAAGAAACATTTCAACAAAAAATAAAACAATGAACTAGCTCAATAATCCTTTGGTTTATTTTACTTCTTGTTTATGATGCCTGTCATTTTTTGCAATAAAGACAGTTATTGTTAAATGTCCTTCAGAGCAAGGGGAGGGGCCATGGCTTTCAGACCGTCACATAAGCTGTGCCCAGTATCACATAGAATTTTACCTAGCATGCTGGGCATCACAACAAAGGTTTATGGAAATTAAAAATTTTATAGATACACTGTACTGCTAAGTGCAAAGGAAAGTCGAGAGTGGCTCGTCCTACCTTTGGTTCCATTACTAAGTACATGTACAGTGTATCAAGCAATTTCAAGCCTGCAAATTTTAACAGATTTCTGCCTGTTGTTTCGCTCATGCTGGGTACCCAAACGTTAACCTTAGAATTGTAGTTTACCTAGATCTTGCAGCTATCGCATCAAACAGAGTGTGCGCCTGATCCAAAATTATGGAAGCATTAGCCAAACAACCAGGAGAGCCTACAACAAGAAAACATCCTATTATTGATTTGTATTGCAGTAGATTTTAACAGGTTGTGCTGGATGAGACAAAATATTAGCATGCTGGAATATAAAGTAATACATGCATGCACCTCGAACAATTCTTTCATGCCCCAAAGGGGTGAGGAAAATGTGACAAATTTGCAAAATGTCTAAACATAAATACAGGGATTTATCTCTCCACTGCTTATTTCTCAGTACATGTACATGTAACTCTATTTGCTCTGTATGTATTTCATTCATTGCAGTTACAGTACCTCCGCCTGAGCCACTGAAGTGCTTGCGAAGATCTTCCACAGTTGTTTTGATACTCCTTTTAAACACTTGACCAAAGACAGCAATCCAATGCCTAGGAAACATTAACATGTAAATTGCAACGACTTTAAAGGAGCTATGTCAAAGCGCAGATTTTTGTTCTAAACAACATGTATTTCAAAATTAGTGGTGGACACCTTAACCCATGCGAAACATTATCTTTGAACAACTTAAGGCTGTTGGCTGTTCAAAAGTCTTTTAAAATCCGTGACAAAGCCCCTTCAAACAGCTTACTTTCTCGCTTTGCTTTACTCAATAAGAATGTGTGCATGTACACTGACTGTTCATATCACACAGCTTCTTACTTGTCCAACAACTGAAGAAGATCAGCCAAAGTCCACGGTGGTTTTATAAACACTATCTTGTCCCTAGAAACAAAAACAATTTAAAAATGGTATTCGTTAACATGAAAATTTGGCAATGTCAAACAAACTCTCAGAAAGATTATCTGGGGCTTAAGGCATAGAAACTAGTGGCATGGTGCTGCATGTAAATCAACAATTATTACATGTATATCTACATTTACCCCACTGTCTGCTCAGTATCAAACAATCACATCATGCAACATACCAAAGATCTTCATATGCTGCTCGCATTTCAGTTTCAACCACCACAGCCAAGCCTTCCCTCATGATGCACTGCAGCTCACACGTGAGATCATCAGCCTGATCGATCGATCAATCAATCAATCAATCAATCAATCAATCAATCAATCAATCAATCAATCAATTACAGTCTAGCCGAGGATAAAAGCCCTCTACTAATAGAGGACACATACAATAAATAAAATATATTATAAAATTTAAAAACCTAAATTTGATATTTATAATAAAAAGAGACTAAACTTTAACTACAATATAATTATTGACATTGCCTCTTTAACACATACCCAGTACTCTCACTATACATAGGTAATAATCATGTGGATCTAACAGGTAGATTAAACTACAACATACAACCATGTTAACACACGATATGTACACTGTAGTTGACAAATAAATATACAATGTACTATGTAACATTGGGCAAAGGAAAACATACACAACAAGATGTTGTACAATGTACCTTAGCTCTTCTTTCTGCCAAAGTTTCTTGGAGTTTAAGCTCTTTGTAATAATCTGAAAACATTAAATTCCCATGTAGGTATGTTAAATTAAAAGAAATTTAAGTCTTTTTAACTTAAAACGGCTTGATCTTCATAATTCTTAAGTTAAAAGATAAATAAAACAAAACAATCAATAATTAGCTGTTACATACGAAACAATCTTTACAAGTCTTGCACATCAGATTTGAGAGATCAACTGATTTGATGCGCCTCTTAAAAATGTCAAAGGATTCAGACAATGCAATAAAATGGCTAAGTTTTAAGACCAGCAACACAATTTACCTTTAAAATAATTCTGCTTCAACACCACAGCACTGCTCTGAAACAGCTCTTTCAAACCCATGACAAGACTCTAAACAACATAACAAAAGACATTACATGTACTTTTACCTAAAGCAAGATTGCTACGCCTTTGTTAAGAAAATTATAAACTTGTCAGCCATACATACAAGTTAATAAAGTCTAGAACTTGTAGTCAGAACCCCTCAGTAATGAATGCCAAAATCAGGGTTGGAAACTAAAATTTTGGAGCACTTGCCATTTGGGCTAGTGACCTTCAAGCTGCAAATGCCCTGATAATTTTTCACTCGCCCAGTCTCCTAGCTCTACAGAAACACAAAACATCAAGCCCTCCCTCCTCTGCCCACGAACATAAAATATCTAACTTCAATTTTTAATCACGTTTGACACAGTTCCTTAGTTTAATTAGTTTAAGCTAGTTTAAGTAAGTTTACAAGGTTTCCGTTGAGTTTCTCAGTTCATTTTCAAGGTCTCTTCATCATTTAACGATTACCAAGCGAAGCTATTTTTGTATGTTTGCAAACCATTAGCTGTGGGCAGTGTAGATTATTTTAAAGTGAAAAGTAGAAAGTTACGCTTATTTTGAATAATATATTCTGGGGCTGAAAATCGTACTCGTCAAATCGAGCGAGCGATCGGTGATTTGTACTCGCCCGACAGTTTTGACACTCGCCTGGGCAAGTGGGCGAGTGGGCGAGCATTGAAGTCCAACCCTGAAAATGATATATTACAAGTATATAAAATGAATAGGTACCTGGTGATTAAAAGCTTTCACTCCATTGATGATGGCCTTGCTGCACAAGTTTTGATCGTTGGAAAATAATACTGCATGTCCGTTTTGTGCTATTTATAGAAAATTCAGAGGGTAAACAGGTTAAAACTTGCTTATTAACAATAACAGCCATACACAAAATAAACAAATGTACTTTAAATTGTCTTTGGTGATGTACTGTAGCACAGAAATAATCTCCAATGCTTTGGCAAATCACATGTTAGGGTGACACAGTTAATTTTAGTTTCAATATGAACACCACCTGGTTTATCAAAAAAATTAATGCAGGTTACTTGTGAAAATGTGAAAAATTGCTAATTAACCGCACGGCCATGGGCCGAGCGCGGTTCTTGCTCTGCACAGGATTTATTATGATATTATTTTTTTGGGCGGTGACCAGACCCAAACCTCAACTCAGCTAAATTGTGATCGGGACTGAATCACGCAACCCGTGATGTTTATTCACCACAAACTGTTGAAACATTAATGTACGGAAAATGTTACGGATTATTGTTTCATTTACTGTGTATAAAGTATATATTCTTTTGGTTTTATCGAAGCGTTGGACTCAAAGCTAATATTGAATACACTAAAAAAGGTATTACGTCAGGTACGGAATGGGCTGATGTTGCAGGTTTCACTTTCGCTGCGTGACAAATAATGTGTTTTCTTTGCAAGTTTATATTGGCAGAAGCGACGGTCATTAATTTGTTTGCCCTTCTGCGAGTATTTCTTGTGGGTTTAGGCTATCAAAGTGAGTTTTTTGGCTGTTTCATTGAAGCCAGTTCAGAGATTTAAAGGGAAATGAAATATTTGCTACAGTAAACAATTGAGTGTGCCCGAAGGTGCAGGGGTTACGTCATTAGAAGGGAAAAACCCCCAAGCTAAAGATAGCTGGGGATAATGTAAAACTCAGATTGTGTGACTCGCGTGACTACTTTACTAGTACTTTACTAAAAGTATAAAAAATTAATCTTCAAAAAATATAAGCGTGGTTTTAAGTTGCTAGCAACTTCTTGTTAATGTACTGCTTCAAAAAGACTTTCCTTGTTACAAACAATTGAGCCTAATTTAAGGTATTTAAGTACCCTTTCTCTGGAATAACAAGCAGCACTGGAGTATTTTGTCATCATTGTTAGGATCTTCTATTGAACAGTTCTCCATCATTTCCCGTGCCTGGACAAGAAAAAGTAGAATTTAACAAAACAGAAAAAAAGCAATGGTACATTTGGCTTTTGTAAATGGGAGACCACAAATTCATGCGAAATCCTCAATCAACAAAACAAAATAGAATCATAGAATGTATGGCAACCAGACCTGCAGTGCAGTTTATTAATATTACTGACCTCTGACACTGTCTGTCCTCTAACCCGTGGATGGTTGCTTTCAAAACAAAGATGAAGAAACCTCACAGCCTGCCTTGCAAGGGTATCAACACCAAACTTGCCATTCTACATGTAAACAACACACACGAAGAAAACAAATGATGACCTGCAAAACATTCTATATCATTTCTGCAACCATTTTGGCCGGCATAGCGAGCAAAAATTAAATTTGCCAACTAACCAAACAGGTTGCCAATTTGGCATGCAAAACTTAAAGAAAACAAGATGCCTGTTGGGCGTACACTCCGGCCATTTTAGGGGTTGTAGATTTGCGGTTGAGATCGATGTTGGGGGGTTGATGTGTGTCGAAATGACATGTAACCGTTCAAATCACTGAAAATCCTTTTGTTAATCCTTCAGAATCACAGTGTTTACGCTAATTGAAAGTTGCAGCAGACAACTAAGGGTAACTGGTGCGAATTGAGAGAGAAAAGTCCCATTAAGTACATAAAAACAGTCGTTAGCAATAGTCTGTTATTAACCGCGTGTTTGTCAAGCTGCATCCATTTTGTCACGCTTGAGACATTATGGCGTGACGCCATTGCTTTCACGTTATCCCACTCAGTGGTCGTTTGAATGTATTACAGTCTGTAAATGTATCGACTAAAGCATTACAAATTGTTCTAATTACCATCAACGACACACATAAAAAACAAACTTTGTATTTTATCTGAAGTTTTAAAATGCAGACTCACATTTGATGGAAATTTTCATCAGCCCTTCAATAAAGCCATTTCCTATTGAAATCCGTGAAAGACAAAAGTGTTCGCTCGGTACACAGTGTTCGATCAGTACAGGTTCGCTCACAACACAGTGTTCGCTCCCACAAGGCGGAAGGTATGCTCAGTACACAGTGTTCGCTCAGTACAGTGTTCGCTCCAAGGCGGAAGGTTCCCTCAGTACACAGTGTTCACTCCAAGGCAAAAGGCAGCATTCGGCCAGTACTTTTCCATGAGTTTTTCCACGAGCGTGGCCTGTCACGTTGAGCACGTGATAGGTCTGTGGAAAAGCTCGCCAGCAAAGCGCCCTGGGATTACGTCACACTATTGCGCAAGAATGCAAAATTCTGGCGACGACTACAGATCAAGCCGAATTTTCAACTCCTGCCCTGGCCCTGAGGGCCTGAGCCGGAGTAATAACTACATCAGAATGTTCTTCAAACAATTTCAATTTGGCTTATCATGGTATTACTTCATGTGAGGTGACATAAGGTGTCCTGCTTTAAAAAAATGCTTTTCTTTTGGCAACCAAAATTTTCTAGTGGTGACCATTAATTTTTACAAAGGAAGTCACCAGAAGGCAACTTCTAAATAAATTATGAGCTTGGAGCACTGTTTCTGCATAATAATTTACAGATGTAAAAAAGGGATCAAGCAACTCACTGGAAGAAGATTTATGAAAATAAATATTCACAATCTTAAATCTAGATGGTAGAAGTTCTTCACAAAGTGTTGTGACTTATTTTCAAACCTTATTTGTTGTTGTGCTAACTAGCTTCCCTTTCTTTATTCTCCATGAATCACTCTAAAGATAAGAATAAAATTATTTAATAAGTGTTTATAAAAAAAAAAACTGCTCAGTTATGTTTCAGGCAAGGCATTTCAGGAATAAGATATCTCAGTCGGTAGAGCGTCAGTACATGTAGATCTAATCCAGAGGTCGTGGGCTCAAATCCCACCGGGGTCAAGATTTTCTTGATCCTGTGGGAACCCTCCCAAAACTCCTTTTAAACAGTGTACCCAGGAGGCTTTGGTGTATCGGCAGTATTGCCTACTACAGGCACACCATAATACTCATTAAATATCAATTATAATAAGTACATTTCAGGAATAACCCATTCATCATTCAAATGCGTATAAACTAAATTGGTGTTATATCACCCATTTGAAATGCAGTTTTTATTGGACGAGAATGTATCACGTCACACACATAAATTGAACAAAACTTGCCAACTCCCTGGGGCGACAAGAGCATAACCCTTTGACTTTGCATGTGATTTGGATGTGCATTTGAAGTTGTGGATGACTTCAAATTGTTTTGTTCATACATGGGAGTCAACAGTTCAAATACAAAAATTATCTGTGCACGCAAAAATCTACTTTCAACTGAAAAAGGGAGAAAAACATGTTATTGCATACAATCATGTACATACCTTCAGGGAATCCAGCTCTTGAATTACAATCCATGGGACAACAAGGACAGGCCTGGCAACACCTGTAATGGTACAACACATTTGCAACTTGCTGCTAAATGATTGTATAAAGTCTGTTTTAAACCTTTGACCAATAATTGGAGGGGAATAATCACTGGAATAGGCTCAGATGTGAACACATCCAGCACCAGTGGAAGCCAGTGAGTGAGAATGGTGATTTTATAATGCGCCATATTTCTATAAGAAATCACCATTCTGAGAACTACTGAAATGCAAATGGTATTGTACTGTGTCAACTGATAGTATTAATTAAATAATTATTATTTAATGTTTTGTACCAATATTGTTACATTGTACACTTACCTTCAATGGGAAAGTCTTTTAGCTCTGATATCAGTTTAAGATGTGACAAGAGAACATTTGTATCCAAAACAACATAAAGGGTATCCTGCAATTACATACATGTAATGTTAACTCATGTGAAAGATTTGCAATGATACCTTGCTTAAAGTGCCTATGAAGTAAAAAAATTTTTTGCCCAATTTGCTTGTTTATATCTTGATTAAAACGAATTTGTGGGTTTAAGCGATCAGAAGCGCATTCGTTTCGATATTTTGGACCTCAAAGTTTGGATTTCGCAAGCCGAAGCGGTTCCGTTTTTCGCTCGGCCAAAATGCTCAGATTACACAGGAAGTGACGTAGTTGGTGGTGCAGAAAACGATAGCGCTATGGCGGACAAGAGAGCAAAGAGGGGAGGAACGAATTATTGTGCGGCCGGTGGCCCCAATAAAGTGAACTGTTCCAGTAGAACTGGAACACCGGGAATATCGGTGCATTACTTTCCCAAAGACGAAAGTTTGCGGCAAAAATGGACCCGATTCGTCTGCACACACCGAAAAGATTTCGAACCTAAGAAGTCGTCATGTTTGTGTTCGGCGCATTTTGACGATAGCTGCTTCGAGCGCAAGCCAGTTTTCCATGGTGAGGGATCTGGAGAAGCCGTGGAGATGAGGAAACTGCTAATCAAAGGTTCAGTTTCATCCAAAAATTCTGATGTCCCGAATACATCGTCTATAACTAAACGAAAGCGGCGAAGAGTGATGTTTATGATTATAAAAATTCCATGCTGTGTCACCATGTGCGTGTTTCAAACACGCATACATCCATGTTTAGTCGCGAACAAACTACAATCAATATTTATTTTCTCATCGAAAAAGATATGAAATATTTTTAATAGAAAGATATTATGAAGCAGTTGGGGCTAATACAACATATTTTTAAGATTCAGCTATATGTTTGAAATTTCACACATACAGTCTTAGCGCGCTTCTAATGTTGTCACTCATGTCTGCAGGATCTATGGAAAATTCCGACTGCATTTTAATAATGGCGAATGCGCTCTTAAAAAATACACTTAGAGCTCGCAAAATGTTGGACAAATTTTACGGGTCCTGCAGTTCTAGCCCCGTTCATGTTGTGGCTGTCAACGCGGTCTGTCGGTCGATTAACCCGCACTGTAATCACGAGTTATAGGCATTCTTAAAACGTATTGCTTCCGATAAAGGCGGGTTAAACACACCATAGGGCTCACTTGCAATAAGGAGAAATACCTTGTAGGGGTAATTTTCGGTTTCGTGCAGTAAAAAAGTCTAAAAGTACTAGTCAGACTAGTCTTGGGTCCGCAGAATTATCTCGCCGTCTAAAAGTTTAAATATGTCACGTTACACTCAAGATTCTCTCGCGCTTCAGAAAATATTACCACATTCTCCACAAAAACACCTTTAAAATGAAAGCGAGCTACTGATCGCAACTAGTATTGAAACCAACCAATCATGATATAATCATGAATAACTATCAGGATAAGCGTAAACAGAAATTACACAAGCTACCAGCGCTCGAGTTTCCAAGCTTATTGTGGATCCAGTCTCATAAATCAAAGCCGTCGATATATCCACAATAAAGATTGCTGTTTTCAGCGCAAGCTCATCCTTCACTAGTAATTCATTTCAGGGAATTTCTCATTCGAATCTACTTCGCCGAACTTCGATCGTCCTCGTCGAGCCAACGTTTGTATGATAGAGCGCTATCGGCCTTCAGTTGGACAGGTACAACTGCACTTCCATTAGTGCCAATGGTTTTTTATCGCATATTTCGTTGAGAGATTCTTTCCTGCTTGAAACACGCTCTGCCAAGTCAGCAGATGACTACATATCGTCCTTTTTGGATATGGTTTCGCTTTTGGACGAAAAAGCAGCAGCTATCTCAGCTGAAGTAGTGAAATTCACTGTAAATCAACAGAAATCAAAGTGTAAACAAATCCGTGGAACCACCTAGTACGTCATTTGAGCCAAACTCGTTCCCAGGCTCTGGAACCACTGTTTTGACTAAAAAGGGCACTTTAGACGGCAAAAAGTCTGATTTCTCTCTCTTTGACATTATTATTATTTTTTTGGCGTTTTGAAAAGTAGACATAATGAGCTACCAAAAACAGCAAAAAAAAATTTTACTTCATAGGCACTTTAAATACAAAGTTAAACTGTTTAATAAAGTTGGTCCACAAGTGCAAGCTGGCAAAAGATTAAAGGTTTAGACCTACAGGCATGAGCCTCGCAACTACAACATTAAACAGTTGACAGGTGCACATACATATTATACATTTGCACATGATCATCATTATATGATACACACTATTCAACATTCATACACGGGCACAGCTTGGGTACCTACCTTGTACGAAACTGTTGAAGATTTTTCTGATTCAGCAGTAACCTAGTGTCAAAACAGTAAAACCTTGTGTTAGCTACATGTATGTTACATCACAAAAGTGAAGTCAAAATTAATATCTCAGTCAGTGGTTTTTGTCATTTGATACTAACCTGTGATGGATCAAGGACAAACTGTGATCTGATTCCCTGGAGCTATAAGAGGAAAAGGAAAGATAACAATAGCATTACTTAAAAGGCATGTTCTATTTGTGGACAATGCACACAAGTGAGATAACCCATGTTAATATTATGAAGATCCAACAAGCCAATGTACAGACAAAACATGTCAATATGATATAATTAAACTGAATGTTGTGTAGAGCATATACTATGTGACAACTCTGCATTACAACTTACATGTACTGGTACATGTGAAAAAGATCACATTTGGTTGAGTTGAAGTCCAATGGAATCTCATGTACAAACCTTTGATCAATACAGTGTATGTTCTTACCTCCAGCTTAATCTGATCTTCAAGTTCTTCGTAGTTGTCAATCTCCATGGCAATGTCAATACTATCAGCAAGTTCCGCCTTGTCATGTTGAGCCTCATAATTGTCATTTACAAAGCTGTTGAAAGACACTTGACTGTCCAACTGCATGTCTTCCTCTACTTGTGCTTGATAAGCAGAAGCGCTTGGTAATGTTTGTCCAGTATCTGTTTTGTCAGAATTTATTCCAAGTACAGTTGGGTGATGTGATAAAGGACTAAATGGTGTATGAACAGTGCTGCTACTTGATGGCGTTTTGCTGCTTTGCTTTGAATTCTTTGAAACATTGTTATTTGTAGGAACACTAACATCACCAGAATATGAGTGTTTTTTATTATGTTGTGACAACTGCTCAGAATGAATTCTCACATTGTTGCCATGCTTGTCATTTTTGACTCTTTTTCTGTTATACTGCTGTGTTAATGCACACTCTGTAGCACTTTGTTGATGTACAGGCCCACCGTATGGGTTCTTTGTTGGTAAGTCACTAAAACTTTGGTTAAATTCATCACTTCCAGCATGACTGCTGGGTATATTAGCACTCACACAGCTTCCTTGTTCACTGGGTGCATATGTATCAACGGCATTAACCCATTCACTTATACGATGAACTTTAGAATTACTGCACAAGTGATTTTGACCATTAGCATTTATAACACCTGTTGTCATCTGAGGCATCTTGTTAATTTGGTTTGCACTTTTTTGTGGTTGTGATTCTTTGCTGTTGCTTGACTGTCCTGGACTGCGTATTTTATGTTTCTTCGAGGATTTAGACTTTTTCTTTTTTGTGCCAGCAGGTTCATCACTTTCAAAGCTCCTCTTTGATACACTTCCTTTGCTCTGAAAGTTTACAATTGCAAGTACAAACAGTGAGTCAGATAACTTTCAAAGTGTCATTTCTATAAACATAAGAGAAACAACTGACATTTTTTATTTGTTACAAAAACAATGGCAAATGCTTGTGTGTACATGTTACAGGTTAAATTTGATTTCAGGTTAAAATGATTTCAACCTAGGTTGGTTTTTGAACTTCCTTTGTTTGGTGCTTATGATACTTTATGACAAGGAGTCAAAAACAAAGGAAAATTCAATTTTCATCTGGAATCAAATTTGACCTGTAACATACACGAAGATGCACAAAGGCGTCTATATACATGTACAATGAAATTGCTGTAGAAAAAGCTGTTCCTCCAGTTTAAGGACGTTCGCGCTAATTGTTTATACGCATCCTTACTGCGCACGTAATTCCTGTCGCAACGCTTCGCCACGTCATGCATCGAGCGCGCACGCAGAGGAAACTTTCCAACCACATATAGAGTGAGTAGCCGTTGCGTTAACTTCGCTTGCAGTTTGCTGGCTTAAATGGTCGGTGACCCCTACTTTTTTCTTAGCAGATCACTTTTGTTAACGATTATCTACGTTTTGTGAGAAAATGAAAAAAAATCTATCGATTAAAAGGTTGATTTTTTTTGCTCCACGCACTTTCGAATTCCGCTTTTTGATCTTTTCGTTTTGCCGTACGACGGGTTCAAATGCCTCTTGCAGGGCTAAGTTTTGCATAAAAGATGGCAACACTTAAAATTATTTACGCAACAGACGCACTTCTTCAAAATATCACCAAGATCGTTTGCCTCCGTTTTCTCATCATCGATAATTTAAACTACAAACCTTGAAAGCCGTGTGAAATTACGTGCGCCAATTTTTTCAAAATCAGGGTAGTTTTCTACAGACTTTATCTCTGAAACGAACTCGGTGACCCCCACTTTTTTTTGTATTTCTGACGCAAGTAACTCATTATCCATCCTCAGTAAAAATTTTAGAAAAATCTATCGACTAGAAAATTTTCGTGCGAACGTCCTTAAATAATTATACAGTGCATATTGTATGAATTCACAAATACAGAAAGCCATTTGTCAAATCAAGCTATGGATATGTATTTCTGACTCCCCAGTAAGTCACGTAAAGTTATTACACTTAAAATGAAACTTACATGAACTGATAATTCATCATGACTACCAAGCATATCAAGAGGGTGCTTCCAGCTCGATGTCCGTGTAGCAGTGTTAAAGTAATAATACTTGTCCTTTCTTGTTTTGGACTGCCGCCGTATCCAGCCTGTCGGCAGTGGCCTGTCATCTAAATCAGCAAGGTTCATGGTGGTTTCATGGCATCTTTTTAATGAATGCACATTAAATGTCTGTAAATGTAAGTCACCATAGAGTTAAATGATGCACAACTTTTGCAGTTGCTTGCAGTAAGACCTTGAAATAATGAAGGACCAAGGGACTGGCTGGCAAATTGATCATGTTCACTATCAGGCAGTTTTGTTATACTGGAGTTCTGGGGTGCAGAATATTGTTCACTGTACATATTAAGGACTTTGTTAGATATAGGGATTTGTTTAGCCAGGAGGGGGGAGGGGAGGGGCGGGAGAGAAGGGGACTCCTATATGAAACAGCAGGGATGCTCGTCATCTCACCTAGGGGTGTGAACTTCAGATTTTGGTCTCACTTAGGGTATTCCAGGTAAAACATGATATGATACAATACAATATGATAACTTTGTTTAGATACAGTATTAATTTACATTGGCAATTTTAAAATAATATAATAAACTAAATACCAACCTACCTGACTACCTGACTACAATTAAAACAGAATAAAATGCAAAACAATGGATGCTGTTTTGCTTGGAGGCTGTGTTCAAATGTTTTACTTAAAACTGTGGTGACTCAATTTTGCCTTAAAATCACTAAAAGAAGTCGCTTGCCATAATTCTGGAAGTAAGTTGTTCCGCAACTGAGCTCCACTGTATGAAAAACTTCTCTTTAGATAATAATAATAATAAGGCATGGTTGTGGATTCAGGTTGTTGCAAACAACAAATCTTGGTGTTAAATATTCTGGTATCATCCCATGTAAGGTCTTACACATCATGATAGCTTTCTTTTCTAATCTTTGATGACAGTGGAGTTTCTGCCACTCCAGTGCCCAGAACAATTAATTCCAAGTCACTTTTAATTAATAGCTAACAACAGTCAGAACACCTCTGATGCCGTGGACTTGCAAGCATCTGGACTTAAAGTGTATAGGACAGATCTTTTTATTTCCTTGATAAATCTACATGGGATGCTGATCTGAGCACCAGACGAAAACAAATCAAAACCTTTGTTTTCACCGCGTTTTCGCAGTCCAAAAGAATGAAATTTCACTTCCGGTTAGATAAAAAAACGTGTGAGGAAAGGACCTGGGACTAGAGGAGCTGTGACGTCAAAACCAGAATGTGCTCACAAGAACCAAACAAACTGAATAAGGAATTTACCTAGTGAATATTGCTACTGTTTTTTCTGGTTTTCCGTCAACAAAACTTAGTGTTTTGCGGCCCTTCAATTTTCGCCATCAACAGGGTTGGACATTAGCACTCGCCCACTCGCCCAGTCGAGTGTCAAAACTGTCGGGCGAGTACAGATCCCCGATCACTTGCCCGTTTTGGCGAGTACGATTTTCAGCTTTTATCTTTCCACTTTGAAATAATTTACACTGTTCATCATTTTGAAATCTCCCCACAAACCTGGCGCTTTGTCGCAAACTAATTTCTGGTCCACAAACATACATACAAGAATAGCTTTGCTTTGTAATCGTTAAATGATGAAGAGACACTTTATAGGTGAACTCACTTCGTGTTAAAATGTGGAGATTTCTTGCTGGGGTGTCTAAAGTATCCGCTAGCAAGAAAATACCGCTCCTGATGACAACGCGTCAACAACGATCCGTGGATCTCGCGATGCTGATGTTCGTGCGGAGGGGGGAGGTGGGGGGGGGGGGGGGGGGAGGAGGTGTTCATGTTTCCTGTGTTTGTGTGGAGCTAGAAGATTGGGCGAGTGAAAATTTATCTGGGCGAGTGCAGCTCGATGGTTACTCACCCAAATGGCGAGCGCTCCGAAATTTTAGTTTCCAACCCTGCATCAAGGTCTCATTTAGCATTGTGTGTGGTGAAATATATATATACTCTTTTTTATGCTATCTTATAAGGGTCAAGAAAAGCATTAGCCACACCCCGATTGGTCTTTATATAGCTAGGGGTTTAATTCAAAATTTCTGACAAGCACCCCTGCCCAAGACCCCCCCCCCCCCTCCCCCGGGAGCCTTGAGTGTCACTTTCCATTCTTTATATGTATTCTGTGCAGTTTGTAGTTGGTTAATATAAAGGCAATAGTTTTTTTTAATAAAAGGCTGCTTTTATGAAAGAGCAAAATTGCAGCATCCATTAAAGTTACTTGCATCTTGTTGTTTCATGCCTCAGGTTCCGACTTGGTGGATCTCATCCATGGGGTATTCCCATTTGCTGCCACATGTAGATTTCTAAGCCAGGCGTGAAAAGTTTGTCCGTGTCCCGGGGGGGGTGTGAACGTTTGATTTTATTTTGTTACCCTTCAATTGTCAATGGAAAATACAGAAGCTAGATTAATATAAAATAATTTGGTTGAGACAAGCATGTACAGGAAAACTATGCTCATTTTCCAGGTTATGGGAAGTCTGGTGATATGAATCTAATCGATATCTTCGGCTGAAGAAAGACTCGGCATGATAATTAATCTTGATCAAAGAGGGACTTGTTATTTGCCTTTCGTTATAGATCTCTGACAATAACACAAAGGCTTGCAGTAGTAATAAATAGTTCGTTCTACTATTAGCCACTGCTGCTTCCTTCCACTGTTCTGCATGCTGTATTGTATGCAGCAGCAAACGACCTAGTAGTTTGGACGCACTGCAGATAATTTTTATTTTAACGCGCGCGCGCCTATAAAGAACTTCGCGTTGCCCTTGCAAATGGTTTTCATTTGCGTTATTTGTCCTAGTTGAGAGCGCATAGAACAAGATTGTAAGCGGTTTTTGAATAACTGTCTTACCTAATTTGCCACAATGCAAAATAAATCAGGTACATTCCACTGAAATATCCCAGCACAGAACACGAGCCCATCATCCATGAACTGCAGCAAAACATCAACCATGTGCAAACTAGGTAACCGCGTCTTTTGCGACCGACAAACCTGCCGAAGATTAGCCGACTTATTCCGATTGTTGACTTTCCTCCCCTGACCGAAAAAAAACAAAATGGGAAGAACGAAAACCGAAAACCAAATAGAACAAAACCAAAAATAGTAACAAAGAAACAAGCAAGCAAGCAAAAAAAAAAAAAATAATAATAATAATAACGTGGAACAAACAACGTTTTACATGAGCGTTCACGAAAGTGAACATTACTGCCGATGAACAAATTTTATGATTTCCTCAAATTTAACTTTTTAAAAGGTGAAGTCATTTTTAAGATTTTCGTGGAACTTGAACTTCAATTTCTAGTGTTCTGCGTTTGTAAACCGCATGAAACGTGACGGTTTACATATCTTTACGGAAAATTTATTTTATCACCAGTTCAACTTCATGACTGCTCGTGCGCGAAACGTTGTCTGAAGTTTGATGACGAATCATGCAACGTGTGAAACCCAATTTGAACATGTCTTTTTTTCAGATGATTCAATTTCTCGCCTTCTTTTCAAGGCCCTGATTATATGGTCTCGGGTACCCGAGACAACCCTTCCTACCGAGGCATCTTTATCGAGCGTTTATATGAGAAAAAGGTGTCTTGTCAAAGTTGACCCTCCTTGATTATTCATAAAGCTTTTTAATATTCAAATCCCCAGATATCTTTCTTCGTTTGAGTTTCTTTCATTTATTCGATCAGTGTGGGCCTTATTATAGGTTAAACGGTTTGTCACTGACTCTTTTTCGTTTTTTGTTAGACGTTTCGGCTAATTAAGCCTTCATCAGTAAGTGTGGGCTTTGCTGAGTTTATTTTGCTTTTGTAATGTACATTTGTGCTTTGAAACCTGAAAGTTCGAAAATACATGACACTTGTTGGTACGCCGTGAGTTGTCCCGGGTAGGCGAGCCAATCCTCAAACACACTTAACACATCACCACCAGTGCTAACTTTTGGCCCCTCTCACTTACAAATTCGTTCCTTGAGGCCTGACTAAAGGGTGGCGCTAAAGACATAGAATAACCGGGACGTACAACACAATAAGGGACTGTGCGACCTAGTTCATTTGAAATTGAAATCTGCCAGATGAAAACTATTCCGTACCTTTTGGTGGAAAGAGCTAATTTTCATACTTGGATTTGCAGTGAGGGAATCTGGACACCATAAAAAGGCCTTTTCCGTTGAGGTTAGGGACCTTAAAAAACGCTAATGACCGGGATCGGGATTGGCCGCTGAAAACCGTCGGGATTACGGGATTGAGGAAAAAATGTGGTCGGGATGGCGGGATTGAAGAACCCTATTGGGGACCCTCAGCCAAAGTGTTACCCTACCTGCCGAGACGAGACAACTCGCCCACCCGAGTTGTCTCGCCCCCCGAGACAACCCGGGGAGGATCATATTTGGTAGTCTCCCTCGCAGCCGTTTTTAGTGTCGTCACGCAACGCTCCTCCCCACAAACGGCTGCTCACATTTGAACAACATTCCTTTCCCTTTGTTTCTTATGTGACCAATCAGAGTACAAGAGAATGTAATCAACATGGTTTTTCCCGCGTACTCAAGTGTTGCAAAGGATCGGAGTTTCTCCAATGTATGAGGCGCCAAAGAAAGCTCTGCAAAGTGATCGTCGCTTTATTTGCTCCACTGTAGTTCGGAAAAAAGAAAAGATTATATATTTCGATTTACCGGCGGTTATTTGTTCATGTCCGGATGTGAATGTGAGCAGTTATTCAGCGACCAGCGAGTTCACTTTGCAAAGCTTTGCTAAAGACGACTTGTCATGTTCGAGAAGGTCCAAAAAGGCATTCATCTTGGAGGGCTCAAACATGATTTGAAGGGACTCTACAAGGATCGTGAACTTACGAGAACATAACGCTTATTTAGCATTGAGAACGACCGTGACAATGGAGAAACCGCTGCAGCTGCATGCCGTGAGAAAACCTCGAATTGTTTTTACAATTTCCGATCGATATCACGTATGCTTCTTCTGATGCTGCAGCCCGAGATTTTCCGAAACCCGTCGGTAGGTTGACAAAAACATCCTTTCTTTCTTCAACGATTTTCCCAATTCCAGATTTTTTGCTGTGCGTTTATTGCGCCTTTCAATAACATGCGAAATCTCGACAACTTTTTTCCGCAGCCGTCATTAGGCAACGAACCTTGAAAAACAGAAACAAACAAAATGGATCGAAATCTACCAATCACTGCTGACACGCGTGACCTTTTGACCTTGCTGTAAGTTAACTTCTGTTTCCTGAGAGGTCCACTCAGAAGGTTGACGGTTGCGAAAACCGCAAACCAATATAAAAATGTTAGTTGAGGTTGAATTTCAGAGTTCGTATGTTATTGAAAACCACAATAAGCTAGAAATTTGAAATGTCTTTCTGACAACATGAAACATTTCTTCAAGGGTCGCTATTTTGAAAGCTATGAACTCAAAGATAAAACAAGCAAAATGATTGGTTAGATTTCTTTGGCGCGCACAGTTCTCGAAATATGGAACCCGAATGATGATTGGTTGAAACGGAGGAAAGGAATGTTGTTCGAATGTGAGCAGCCGTTTGTGGGGAGGAGCGTTGCGTGACGACACTAAAAACGGCTGCGAGGGAGACTACATATTTGGTGGAATCTTTCAAAATCAGGGTTACTCGGGGGGACGGTTGTCTCGGTTACCCGAGACCATATAAACAGTGCCATCAGAAACCAAATTCAAGCATTGATCGGCGCTTCTATTTTTAATAAGATGAATGCTCTTTTGAAATTGACTAGCCGATTCAAATTTTGAATAATCAATTCATTCATACTCTACGCTTCGCTTGGCACGACTGTAACGATCCCGCCACGAAAGAAAGCTTCGATTGCGTTGCTCAAGTTTGCAGTGGAATTTTCTAAATTTAGAGTACGAAATCAGGTATTATGTTTGTTCTAATCACGAAATTTAAATGTATCTCTCTCAAATTAGATCGAAAAACTACTTGAATTTGATATTATGCGGGTTGTGGTGGTCGTCTTCTGCAGAGTCTGAGCTAACCAGTTCCATGTCACGCATTCCTCCCCCGGCACGAAATTGCTCCGCGCGCGAGGTACGGGTGTCAATTTCCATTCTAACGCAGCTCGTTATTGGCTGTGTCATACAATACACGGATGCTGATTGGTTTCTTCAAAACAAAGGCCTAAGGTTGAGCAGACATTCGTGGGGGAGACCCCAAAGAATTCTGCGCAGGAGGCTACAGGCGCGTAACATAGTGTAATATTCTTCGACTTCGATTGGAAAATGTCATTTCTTCGCTTTGGAATCAGGCGTTTAAATTGCCCCGGTTTCAACAGATTGTTTAGTAGTAGTTCAACGGAGAGCAGCTCCTTCTTCAAGCTTGATGCAGAGCAGAAATCGCAGGTAGGTTGTTATTAATATATTGCGAAACATATCTAGATATAGCTAGGCATGGTTGTGAGTTGCAGTCGAGAAGTTAAATTATTTTCCTTTTTTTGATAATATTAGCTGATTTAGCTCTTCGTTCTAGTAAATTGTGCCAAAATAAGTCTATTGCTTTTGTCTTAATCTCGCGCCTGATATCAGTTTTTGTCACTTTGGTTGTCACGCAGTATTTCACCCAAAAATTGCGAAACGAATCAAAAGATCACTTGCGTAGGAGGAAATTATTATTTCTGGCTTTCGCATTTCGCTATGGGATATAAATTTCTTTAGAACTTCCAGTAAACTAAAAGTTGTAAAACAACCACCTTTACTCAGTTAGATTCCAAACAACGTAAACAAAGGTTGCGTGACAATCTAATGTCTGCAGCCGACCTCCCGGACGCGTAATAAAGCGGTAAGCGTCCACTTTCTCTCATTGAAAAAATCAAATTTTCCTCAGTCAAATCAATATTGACGATTTACCATTTGCTCATCGTTACACTGCTAGCATAGTCTGCTTTGCAGCATTTATTTGGGCTTGTCAGTATTGTAACTTGGAATTTGCATTGGACGAAATAAAACCTTTTCGAGTTACACCATGTGTTCTTGAACAAAGCGTTTCTGGGTTTACGGATGCACTTGTGTATGGATTTAGTTCTGAAACGACTACTCAACGTTTAGATCCTCTATGGTCTAGCCTCCCGGTAACCACCGCCCGTAAAAATACCTTTAATATACCGTATTTCTCGATTAGACAGCCCCCGGCGTTTATTTCAAACTTGGCCTGGTGGAGCCGGCGTTTATTTGACTCTTGCAGTTTATTCGAGCTAGGTTTTCATTAAGCAACGGTTTTTATTCATTATTTTTGACAAAAATGTATTTGGCCAATATACCTACAGCTTAATATAGGGCTATTTTCAACTCCACGTTGTAACATTCTCGCCGAATTTTGTACATAAAAGTTTTATGCTAATTATGTTGACCGCGGTCCTCAGGGTCGGTGTTCGTCGTTTGTGCATAAATTTAGCGATTTTTATGAAGGTTCGCAGTTCGCTTGGCGATAACGGTCCAGTTTATGATATCTTCGATCATTAGGCTATTTGTTTGTGTTTCCTACCGTCTGCGCTACCTGCTATCGTTGGGGAAAAATTCTGTAAGTTTATTGTGTTTGTTCGTTTGCTTTCGTTTATTTTTTCTAGGGTTGATATTTATTTAATGTTTACCTTGTTGTTGTTCTTTATTTCGATCAAACTTGTAGTTGTAATAAATGTTTTATACGATCGTACGATGTTTGGAGTACTGTATGGTTGTCCCACCGCCATTCGTTACCCGGCGTTTAATCGAGATAATACGGTAAGCTTAACATTTGGGGTGGTCGCAAATCGATTACTTCAATTTTATTTAAGCAAAAAAAAAATGTTTAATAAGAAATTTATACAAACCACTTAGAGTTTCGAATTTCAGTGCCGTATTTTTGTCGGAATGTACATTCTGTTGTCCTGTAAGCTACATGTTCGTAATAATAGCGCTGTGCACTAATGACGTCACACATTTTGATCCCCCGGTGTGACTCAGACAAACAAATAGATCTCCGTAAGATCAATGTATGGGAAAGCGGAGTTGACGAGCAATTCGGAGCCGTATAAAGCGATTGTTTTCACAACCTTTTGGCCAGTCCGGCTCAGAATTCCATAAAATATCTTAATTATACCGCTGAGGAGAGCTAAAAGTGCTAAACCGGTGGTTTAAATTTTGAGGTTTGTCGAACAGAGCGGATGTCTACACATTCCCGCGTTTAATTTGCACGTAGGCCCTGCTAAATTATACTCATAAGAAAAAATTTTATTTGTACGAGAAATTCAGGAGATTCAAGCAGTCCTAAGAGGTTCATTTGTGCAACACAACATAGCTGACCATGGTTCTCAAACTAAGCCGCACTAAGCTGTCATGGCAGGAAAAATTAAACAAAGAAGCGCTCGTACTGCCTTGACCTGAGAGGTCAATTTCGTTTCACAAGTTTCGGCGGCAAAGATCGAACCCGGGTATCTATAGCTGCAGTCAGTTACAATTATGGGAATGAAAACAGCTTTATTAAAATCAAAGTCCTTTAAACTGCAACGGTTTACGCTGTAACTGATTTTATCATTACAAAAGCGTCTCAATAGCATAATATTTTCCCCTTCAATCTGTATCATTCGCCGCAACAGATGGCCCCTTGTGCTTGTGCCATCAAATTCGGGAATTTCTGGTAATCGATGTTTTTTTCAGGGCTTGAATAAAGCCAACATACATGCTGTACTATTTGTGAATCTTTTTCTCTGTATTCTCATAGTAAGTCGCAATCCTCCGCTTAAATTTCGCGGCATCAAGAGCAATTTTGTAGTGGAACGTCATTGCCGGATCCTTGAATAGTTCATCAATTTTGTTTTTTTTCTCTCGAAACCTTGAATCTGTGTACATTCAACAAAGCAACGTTTTTCATTTCTACCATCATTCAAGTCTATCAAAAGTCTAGGTCACGAATATTTCCTTTCTCAACTTTTTTTCTTGTCTACAATACATCGCATTCAGGAATGAATACTTTTTGCCCGAATTCTCCAACTCTTTTAGCGATCCCGGCCATTTGTCTGAGTATCTTGATTCTGTTTTGCACTCACCCCAACAGCAGTGTTTAGTGCCCACCATTTCTCTCATTTCTAGAACGATAAACCGAAGAATTGACTAAAATTCTCGCTTTTAGGTTCACAATGGCGGCTCCCGCTCATACATTTGCTTTATTTTGATCGCAGTGCTTGTCTGACTCTGTGCGGGGGGTGTCATTGGATCTCACGCCGACAAATCTATTTTTAGTAATAGTGCACCTCGCTATTGCTTTGCTGGCGTTGCAAAGACTGGTCAAGGCCAGTAAATAACTTGTTTTTTGCAAGCACATAAAAGAAAGTCGAAAATACCCACACAGGAGCTCTGGAATTCGTATTTTGCTTTGCACTGCATAAGTCAAAGGCACTTAATCCATGCCGTTTATAATAAGGGGGGAGCAAAGTTCGGTATAAGTTGAACAGGACGAACCAAAAACACTCTTCCAACTTAACTAACCTCGGCTAATTTCCAGTGCGGGAACGTCCTTAATCTCTGAATGTCTATCGACAAGTGATAATGAAAAGAATGTTATAAACAACTATTGGTATCACCCAACTAGTGGACTAATGCAAAATCCTGCATTTTGATTGGCTACGCCACTAGAGGACTATTAGTAATAGTCATCGAGTAGCGAAATTCGTGACGCTTTCTTTCGTTTTATTCCCAAATAAATCTTTTTTCAACTTGCATTTGCTAACTTTATTATTGCTTTTTCTGTCCGACTAGTTGGGTTATACTAAAACAATTTAATAGACCCTTCGCCCTCAAGGGCCACGGGTCAATAGCCCATTCGGCTTCGCCTCATGGGCTATTGATGGGCCCTCATGGGCTACGGGTCTTATTGTTAAATAGCACCTTTCACGGGGAACTTTTCTCATTTTATTTGCATTACAATATATTATTATAATCCAATGTTGATGTCAGGCCATTTCGGATATTTTGCAGTTTCAGCACAAAATTGCCTCGCATCTGAGGTGAATTTTTGTAATGCAAACGAGAAAAGGGATTGAGTAGAGAATAAATAAAAATATATAGTTAAGATATATTGCATATATGAATACAAAATCTAAAAACTGGAATAGCTAAAATCTATAAACAGAGCCTGCGACAGTTTGAACTATCATCCATCAAGCGGGATGAATCACGATACATTTCTTATATTGAACAAAGCTCTAAGACCACTGTTAAGTTTGAGTATATAATTGGCTCTGAGTATTTCATTGTGCTTACCAATTGGCTCTGAGCATTTCATTGTGCTTACCAAAGAATATGTTTTGTAACCGGAGTATGACGAAGTCACCGGGCAAGTAACACGAACGTTTTTAGGTGAACAAATACAGCTACCATTAGGCAGAAGTTCAGTTTTGTTACTATTGTAGCTTTGGGCTTCATCAGCGTAAATCAATGCCGTTAACTAACAGCACGCGCGCAGTTCTTTTAAAATTTCAATGTGCGTCTTCGACATTTGCGCACGCTGAAGTACTATATACAACGGCAAAGTCGATGTTTATGATGTTTATGAGGTAGCCGCAAAAAAAAAAAAAAAAATAAAAATAGAAATAAACAAAGAAGCAAACCAATCCAGGATCAATGGATGGGCATGTGTGGGAGCACTGGTAGATTGTGAGTATCCGTGAGCCCAGCCTCTTTATTCACTATTCGAGCGGGTTATCCCTTTCCAAGCTTGCTAATTTTGAGTTCACATTCCTCGCTTTGCGGCGAGGAAAGGATTAACGCTCATATTGCTGATATAAACATGGGGTAAAGGAGAAATGATTTTTTGTCCGCATATTTTTGGCTTTGTTTTATAGTACGAGAGAGATGGTTACTTAGCAGTTAAAGATATATTCAATGAAGAGGAAAAGAAGGAACTTATTGAAGCTATGGACGAGCTGATTGAAATGTAAGGCCCTGATAACAGAGTAAGGCCCGGTATTGCAGAATAGACGGTTTATATCCTTGAGGTATAAAGTGTATACTTATACAACAATACACGTCTATTGCTGTATATTTATACACTCTTTACACGAACTATCTATTCTGTATATTCCCACACAAGTTATTTATACACTTTAGACATCTGTATAAAGTCAAAAGTGTATAAAATGTATATTCTCCGATCTAACTCAAAGTTTCGATGTCTACTTTGTATATTGTGTATAAAGTGTATAATTATACACTTTAGACATCTATTAGATGTATAAAGACAAAAGTGTATAAAGTGTATATTATCCGTCCTGACTCAAAGTTGCGATGTCTATTATGTGTATTGTGTATAAAGTGTATAATTATTCACTTTAGACATCTATTAGATGTATAAAGTCACAAGTGTATAAAGTGTATATTCTCCGTCCTGACTCGAAGTTTCGATGTCTATTCTGTCTATTGTGTATAAAGTGTATAATTATACACTTTAGACATCTATTAGATGTATAAAGTCAAAAGTGTATAAAGTGTATATTCTCGGACTTAACTGAATGTGTGTATGATTATAATTATACACTTTAGACCTCTTAAGTCAAAAGTGTAGATTGTCACAAATTTCTCGCAATAGACACTGCTGTATATTTAAACAAAATATACACTGTAAATTGACACTTGTATATTTTGTATATTCTGCAATACCGCGGCTTAGTGTGATAACATGAGCCTGGCTGCCTCGGTTTGCCGAGATAGCTTTCAGCCCGGGCTGGCTCGGTTGTCATGTAATCGCGAAGCTGTTGTGTTTAACAAACGTGCCGGGTCAACAAACCGAGCCAGTCCGGCTCAAATAATACAGGACTGAAGGCTATCTCGACAAACCGAGCCAGTCCGGCTCATGTAATACAGGACTGAAGGCTATCTCGGCAAACCGAACCAGTCCGGCTCATGTAATACAGGACTGAAGGCTATCTCGGCAAACCGAACCAGTCCGGCTTATGTAATACAGGACTGAAGGCTATCTCGGCAAACCGAGCCAGTCCGGCTCATGTAATACCAGGCTGAAGGCTATCTCGGCAAACCGAACCAGTCCGGCTCATGTTATACAGGACTGAAGGCTATCTCGGCAAACCGAGCCAGTCCGGCTCATGTAATTCCGGGCTGAAGGCTATCTCGGCAAACCGAGCCAGTTCGGCTCATGTAAACACTTTTACAGTGTTTTGTGATCTTGTGATCGGTGGATATTTAATGATGTATTGCCGCAAAGTATTTATTTATGTAATGTTTAATAAATGAACAGCAGTGTTTTATCAAATTTAAAACGTGAGGCGCAGCCGAGTGTTTTAGACTTGATAAAACACGAGCTGCGAATATATTAAACGGCTGATGTAGATCTACTCATTCTCGCACTAATATTTAGATTTGGGGCTATTTTGGCCTAGAAAATTGGACGTAAAGTTTAGCCGTGTCTTTATCAGATATAAAGAGACTCATTAAACATTAATTTCTTCTGTATTTTCTTTATGAATTATGAATGAGGTTTTGAATTATTTTTACTTACTTACTTACTTATTTATTTATTTATTTATTTATTTATTTATTTATTTATTTTTTGTCCTTAGGAGCATCGGCAAGACAAGATCAGACAAGTACTTCATTTTGGACGAAAGCCATTCGTCCGCTAAGACGCTTTTGAAAAGGTCACGTGTTATCTGTCCATCACTTATACATCCGGTGTGGCACAAAGCTCTGCGGCATCCAAAGCTTTTGGACATCATTTCACAGCTGGTAATTTCCATTTATATGTGTGCTGTTTTTCTTGTTTGCTTATTGAGGTATCCGTTGCGACAAAAGTGTTAGTGCTGCATGGATCAACATTATGTTGCTGTACCCTTCATATCTACCTTTCCATGTAAAAATTACTCACGACCTACTCCCGTCTATGCTCGTAGCTCAGGTGATAGACCAACGATGATCAAACCCGAAGGTTATGGCCTGGGTTTGAATCTCGCCGAGGTCGAAATTAATTTTTTTTGCCCAGGGCCTAACGGTCAAAGCAAATTCATAGGTTTTTTCTAGCACTCAAATTGATTACGTTTGAGCTAATTCTCTCTGACGATGGGCCGAGTATAAGTAGAAATAAATTTATAGGGTTACTATAGCCTGCTATTCTCAAGCCAACATTGTTCTCCTCTTTGTAAACGCCAGGTCGAAAGCTCTTCAATTCGATATATAATGCAAGAGAAAATTCACATGAAATACCCCGGTGAAGATGGTTCAAAGGGAATCAAGTGGCATCAAGACTGGGCGTTCCTTCCTCACACCAACGACAGTATTGTTACCGTTGGCTTGGCTGTAGATGATTCTACTAAAGAAAATGGTAAGAAGTAATTTTAATGGTAAGGAGTAGCTTCCTTTTAACAAGGTCGCACCATCACCCATTCTCGGTTTTTGCCCTTCACGCCTTGAAACTGTCAAGTCATGTTATGTAAAATTTGCGAAATGAGATGCCATAAACGCTGAGTCGCGTGGGCCTGGGGATAGCCAAATGATTTACACTCTCTTTTATAAGAACGTCAAATTTTGGGGGAGAGGCTGAGCGTTCTTATTTTGTTTTACTATTTGAGGCTGAAAAACGTTCTTAAGGTCATTCCTCTGTTTTGCATTGCGCATTAGCGCGCGTACCAGCGCGCGCGCATTAAGGTGATTCCACTGTATTGCATTGCGCATCCTTGCTGCGCATAACTTTTCGCGTCATGTAGCGCGCGCATAAGCGCGTGCCACAAGCGCGCACACACAGCATTACGCGATTTCCTTCAGGTTAAGCTCGGCGGAGAAATAAATGGTTATTTTCTTCTAAACGAGCACGGTGACCCCCATTTTTTAATGCATTAATTTCATTGACATACGGTTGACTACAATATATCGCGATTTAAAGAAAAGTTAAATACTCTACCTTGAGATATTTTTATTTGAATGCTTTAAAAAGCACGTATCTAGGTATTGCTGCTTACGTGCGCACACAGCAAAATCTTTAATTTCTTCCATAATCTCAATTCCAGTTCAATTAAAATAGTTGGTTATGTAAGATTAAAGTCTGTTTTGTCGAACTGCTTCGATATTTTAATGCAAGAAATGGTTTTTGCTAGAAATGATAGTTCACTTTTCGGATTTCTAGGGTTACTAATATAAGCCTCGTGGGTCATATATTTATCATAATAGCCATCCAGGTTACACAAAAACGAGCACGGTGACCCCCATTTTTTATTGCATTTTTGTAATACTCATAATATAGAACTGGACCAAGTCTTAGAAAATTCTAAATACTCCTTCTTTTTCAGTGGAATCACCTTAAGAAAATGGCTGCTTTTTCTTTTCGGCTTGGCTTGTGCGCGAGGTAAATCGTCGTTTTCTCGTAAACGAGCACGGTGACCTATCAATTTTTTCTCTTTTTCTGAGTTCAGTGAACGCCTCCTTTCTATGCAGTGAACATAAGCAAATTTCTATTGTTGAAACTTCAGTAATCAACGGAAACGTGAACTTCGCCGCTACAAGTGAAGATAAATTTGTGGCCTCCGAGAGCACTGTACGTTTGGAACAAGTTGAATCGCTGTCGTGCCTTTGTCCTGAAACAAACAATAAATTGTTTCTTGAAGTCGATGCAGTGCTTCTTTTGATAAATATCAGGTTTTCCGTCCACCCTATTTTTTTCTGCTCCCGCGAAACGTTAACTGAACGGTTCAAATGACACTTTTCTGGAGGCTGATATTGTAAAGAATTATGGGGTAGATTCAAAGTCTTCTTGCACCCAAACGAATACGGGGGCCCCTCTTTTTTATTTTGAAATTTAGGTTCCCTTAAGGTGAGCAATCAATAGGCAAAGTTTGAATGAAAATCTATTGTCAGTTCTTTTTCAGAGGAATGACCTTAAGACGTTCTTAGTTACATGTTGTAAGTCTAAGTTGGGCTACAAACTGAGATGTTCTACATAGTGTATCATGTAATGAATAACAACATTGTTAATGTAAGTATTTTCTTTTAAACATCGAGTTCATTGTACTGCTATAGATCACACTTTTGCATTTATTTTCCGATTTATTTATACTTCACATTTAACAAGAAATGGGCAAAATAAAGACGTTCTCCGATTCTCAGCCTTGGGCAAGTTCTAAGCCTGTTCTAAAAACTTTGGTAAATCTCAGCCTCAACGTTCTTATAAATAAACGGCACGCAATGCATGCAGAAGCGATGACGTTTCACAAGGGGTCTTTAAGAATTTTCAGGAAATTTGACAGAAAATTTCAAGAAAGTTAATAAAAATAGCTGACAACTTCTGTGTTGAATGATTGTTCGACAAAAGTTGCGTTATGTTGCAGGGAGATATCTAATACTGACGACATATGATACAAGGTCAAACGCTGTCTTGAAATTGTTGAGCCCTTTTGTTTCTAAAAAAAAATTAAAGATTTCTGTTTACTAAATCTTATAAAACACATCAAATATAATAAGTCTCTTTCACTTATACTTAGAATTAGTCCTTTCTAACTGGCTGGGAGTATTTTGCTTTAAGTTCTACCCAGTGCTTTCTTGTTGAGTTAAACTTGATTTCTTTTCTACTGACGTTTATTCGTGAACAACTTCTGTGTTGAATGACTGTTTGACAAAAGCTGTGTTATCTTGTAGCGCGACATCCGATACTGACGACATACGATACAAGGTCAAACGCTGTCTTAAAAATGTTTAGCCCTTTTCTTTTAAAAAATGTAAAGATTTCTGTTTACTAAATCTAATAAAACATATCAAATATAATTTGTGTCTTTCGTTTATACATAGAATCGGTCCTTTCTAACTGCCCGGGAGTATTTTGTTTTGAGTTCTACGCCGTGATTTCTTGTTGAGTTTTACTTGAATTCTTTTCTACTGACGTTTATCCCTGAAGTTAGTTCCAAATTCTATTCGGTTCTAGAAAGATTGGTCGATTGCAACAGACAACAGATCCCGTCCACTCGCACGACTAGAACAAGAACACAAACCATGCACCTAGTTCCCAATGCTCTTCGGTTCAATTCAGGGAGTAATCGCACTCACACCGTAACACCATAAATTCCATCGCTTTTTCGCTTTACAGCATTAACCGATGACGTCATTATATGACGTCATCGCTTAAAAAGGTTCTTATAAAAAGGAGTGTAGTTAAGAAATCGGTACCGATGAGAAAATCTTCCAAAGGAGATATAATATGATGTTATCTTGCCCTTTGTTCCCCTTTAGGCTGCCTGCAGGTCGTTCCAGGAACACACAAGCAGCCGATCCTGTCTCATTTCAAAAATGATTCTTTTGTGTCAGAGATAACAGATCCGACCTTTGACCCCAGTAGAGCAGTTGATGTTGAAGTGCCATCTGGGGGTGCTTCATTCCATCACGTACGAACTGCGCATGCTTCAGGCCCTAACAACTCGACTCGCTCAAGACGAGTGTGTTTTACGCAATATGCTGCTACAGACGCCTGGCCTCTCATTGGTGTTGTTGGACCGGAGGGGTATGGTGTCGAAGGCCCCGTGGATTGGGAGCGGTTTTGCTCTACCATTGTGCGCGGTTCACCGACTTTCTATCCTCGTATGGTGAACATTCCGATATCGTTACCTTTCCCTTATGACAGAGGATATGATGTGTTTCATGAGGAGGGGAATACAAAAAAGCAAGGTGCAGCTTGAAGTGTAAAACATTTGCTTGGAAAATTACAAAACACAACCCAGATTATGAACTCATTAAAATATTTTAAATGAATTTTAACTCCTTTTTGAATCGCAAAACTTGATTGTAGTTTATATAAATTCTCATACTTTAGACTAATTTTGAACGAGTGCTTGTTCTGTGTTATTGACTTGGATTGTCGACGTATCAGGCCTGTCGTGAGGGGAGTTATTTTAATAAACATCTGTGAATGTAAGTAGGAGTTAAACGCTGTACAACGTTTGTATTTAGCCCAGTGAGATCTTTTTATTTGTCTTGCCTGTCCATGTCTTGTCTGCGGAATGTGTTGTAGCATGAGTTGTTGTAGCAGACGTTTTGACAGCTCTGACTGTTGCTACGTAACTCCTTCTTATACCGTGAGAGGTCACACTTACGTTCCCTTATAAATTTTGTAGATGTACTAACCTTCATTGTCCCTAGATGTAACTCTTACTTTGTTAATTTAACTCGTACTTGTTAAATTCATTTGGCCTTAGAGGTGCCATCTTATGGAACGCTGTTTTTTCACATTATACGGGTTCCCAATTTCTGGCTTTCTATCGTAAAGCGAACGACAAAACTAGCCAATATAACACCTAGCCAAATGTTCGATGCTAGAAGGAGAGACAACGATTTCGAATAACTTCACTAAGCGGCGTCATAATAGCTTCAAAATCGGCACAAAAGACAAGTACCACGACACATTTGAGGCAGGAAATTTTATTTCAAATACGATAGTTATTTACACAATTTTTTACGATCGGTGACTTTCTTATACAATTCTCTATATACACAAGCTGTCCCATACACCACGTATACAGAGTCGAATTGTGAGCTTGGGAAGCATATAGTTCAATTAAAGCATGAACAAGGCAGATGTATAAAAGAAGTAAGCCTTACGATGGCAGGATAATCGCCCTGCGATAGTTGTCAGCAGAATGGCGTTTTCCTTTTCTCACACTTTTCTTTATAATACAAATAAGTCATCATTACAACCTTCATACAAAGCAGTTTACCACGTTCATTATTTGATTTCATTTTTTTTTATCGACAAACTCTCTCAATGCGGCTTCTAAATTCGTTTCAAGTTTTATACGACAAACGTTCGGTGAAAAAAAGACAGTTTCCTATTTTACTTACCTGTAAGTAAGTAAAATAGTTTGACTATTGTTCCGGCCGGACGATTTTCTTGCTGCGAAATAAAAGTCTAAGGCCCGGTTCAGACGCCGATCTTTTCATGAGCCGAACCTAATTCCTTGAATTAAGTACATGAAAAGATCGGCGTCTGAATCAAATTAGAACGGCTATTTCAATTTGGAACGGCTCACCCGTTCTTCCCGCCTGGCTTGGCCGAGAATTTCGCCTGTGGAACGCCTTTCGAACGGCTTTGATTCAGACGCCGTACTTTTCATGTGCCGATCCTAATTCATAAATTATTATAATGTAGTTTGCCTGGTTTTATTGGAACTGTATTAGGAACGGCCAAAAAGTACGGCGTCTGAATCAAGAGGCGTACTTTTGTCAATTTGGGTCGGTCCAAATTCGAATTGAGTTCGGCTCATGAAAAGTACGGCGTCTGAACCGGGCCTAACAGAACTGGAACTAAAACTCGCACTCGATCCCGGCAATTCAAGGTTAGCTTACCTTTGGAATAAGGCCTATATGGGGGATTAACTCTCTTACTTCATACTCTCTTGTAATAATACAATTCATTTATATAGAGCCGAACTCGGCAAGTCTGGTGCTTTAGAATATCGATTTAAGAAAGCTAAAGAAAGAAATTAAACATGCCCAAAATACAAAGTGGTTTATAAAACGGAATAAAGCGGTGCAAATTTATAAAAGACATTAAGTTATGAAGATAATAAACTGCAAGGCTGACACTATGTAGAAATTAAAAACCTTAACGGGACAACGACATGATAGAGTCCAAACTGAAAGTCAAAATCTTCATTGTTTATTTTCCAGCCTCATTTGTGATGTCAATGATCTTTGAGTAAAGAGCATGAGCTGTAATTGGTTATTGGTTGCCATTGGAAACCATTACGGGTCACGTTGATTACCCAAACAGTTCCAAGCTACTTCATCTTCAAATGTTTGGCTTGTATTACCATTATGTTACTATTAAAGCTGTTTTGACTCGAGAGGTGTTATTTTTAATTACAAGGAGAGAAGGAATATAAGAAACAGCAATGCACATGGATTACTTTTCTTAGATTTTGTATTCAAATGTAAATTTAATGAAGATCTTCGCAGATGTTCCTTGGTAAAAAAATCCCACTCACGCTAGTGTTTTTAGTAAACAAGTATAAACTATATATCAATATAATCTTAATGATTTAAAACTTTGTTAAAACGCTGTAGTATGGTTAATTCCACGCTCAACATAGAGTTTTCTAGCAACTTTGAATACGGATCAAAGTAACGTTGGCATTATTCGGTTTTCTTATACACACTTTCACAATGCAGTGTTATAATTAAGTTTACATTCTTTATCAATAATCACCACAGTCAATTTCATTTTACTGTAACTTCTACATTGTACTGTTGTTCCAATAGATAAAGAACGCCCACATGCTGTCCCTTATATGATATATTGTCTTATATACTATTATTGTATAACTTTATCTGCATGATGTATCTAAATTTCTTTCTTTTCATTGGTTAATTAATAACAATAAACGAATCAGTACTTGAAAGTACTGTTATCATAGGGGTCCTGTAAGATTTTAAAAATTTAAAAAGGTAAAAATACAAAAAAAATAAAAGTTTAAAAATTTCAAAATTACAATGGGAAAACATACAACAGCTTGCGAATAAAAATTACAAATACTGAAAATGTTCGTTGGCCTTTTGCCATAATAAACGCCTAGAGTTCAGATTTCATTTGTCCGACCGTAAACTGTTAAAAATTGAGGATTCTGAAAACGAAAAACGCCGACGGCCAAACTCCAGGTTCATATTCGGCAATTTGATTGAGGAAAATCTATTCTTTGCGTTGACACTATGACTAAGCCTTGTAAAATAGTTCTTAAAAGGCGTACGTACATTTCCAAGTAGACAATCAAAACAGACAGACAAACCTTTAATTTCGAGAATAAAAAAAGTGTATTTATGCTTAATACTTCGCGCGGATTTAATAAAACTCGCATTATTATAAAAGTTGTGAAATAATAAACACCCGTATTCCCAGACTTTCTTAAGCTGTGCTCCTAATTCCGTAGAAGAAAAGAAGGCTATGTTTTCTCTAATTCTTGGGAAAAAAATCGGAACTCTAAGCCACCTCCACATCGGTGAATAGCTGTTTTAAAATTATTTCCTTAAACATGCATTTAAAATCTTTTCTCGAGGTCCATCATTGTGTCAGTAAACCCCTAGAAAGGTCTGATATATTAGTTAAATAAAATCATAATGCAGGGCCGTAAAAAAATATGCTCGGATGAACAGGCAAATTTCTCTCGAATTGTATGACAGTATAATACACCGCTTTATTTGTCAAATAACCAATTACATTCTAATCTGACTCGTCAAACTACAAAGCTGGATAATAAACAATTATTAAAGTTTCATAACAGATTTAGCTGGTGGAGAACCGTCCACTAATAGGGGACGCCTACTTACAATAGTAAAAGCTTAAGAACAATAAGTATTGGCCTATTATTAAACAGTGTTTGCTGGATGTCCTTATTGAATGTGCAATAAGAAAGATAACAAAATATCCAGCTAAACGTCCATAATAAGAACTGTCCATCTTGAATTGCCACCTACGCCATCAGATTCGCAGAAGGATATTGCGTAGACTATGTCAACAAATCACGGAATTTACACGTGAAAAATTCGTCATTGGAACGACCCTAATTCGCCACAACCTCGTTCCTAGGGTCCTCTCTATAGATATAGAGAGGACCCTGGGAACGAGGTTGAATTCGCCAACCTTTCCGAATTCGATCCAATCAAAAAGCACTTCAAAAAGGTTCCAAGACATTGGCTACTGATTCGTGGGCAAATGATCTATATAGCTAGTCTACTCACAAATCTGAGTGTACAATACCCAATGATCCTGGTACTTATCATGTATGTGGATTGCTCCTTAATTTTGTAAATCTAATAGTAGACAGAACTGAAATCACTCAGAATCTGAAACTAAACATGACAGACTAAATAAAACTAATCGCCTTTGTTTGTAGAAAAATTAACCATAGTAGACAATGACTTTCATACAAGTTGGTCCTGGGTAGTTGTCAGTGTCGGTTCCATGCAAGTCTTCTGAGTACCATACCCTGAACTCCTGGTCAGCGGCTACTACAAGAGGAGTAGAGAAGGTTAACATCAGCTCAGGGGAGTTGGAACCGAATCCAGCAAGGGTATATGGATAAATGCGATCCTCAGGAAAAACAACGTTGTTTTGATCATCTGTGATGATAGTTGCTATTACGTAAGGATCGCTGCAACCCCATTTGCTTCTTCCATTGAAATGACATCCCACTACACCGGAAATATGTACCAGGTTGAACGCGGTGATTTGGCCGGCCTTTTGTGTGAAGAACACGCCAGGAGAATCGCCTTTAGCTTTCATACAAACTTCTCTTTCTGATTCTGCGAAAAAAAAGGATATTATAAAACCCGTTATGTATGCTTCATTAACGAGGATTAGTTGGGTGTAGTTTGTTAGCCAAAAGCTCATATTAGTCGTGATATTATTGGCCGTAAGACTCGTGTTAAGTTCGCGAAAAGTACTTTTCCAGTTTCGATCCATCTATTGTTAGTCAAATCAGTTTGTGGTCTGTTGGTCGGTTTTGATATTGTCGTGAATAAGTCGTTTGTAAGGTTCAGACAGCTGTTGACATCTGTTGAAAGGCGTTCGTTCTAAGTTTGTGTACCAGATTTCTAGAGTCAGTCGTTGAAAATAGTTTATACTGTAGGTTGAAAATTCAGCAGTCCCAGTCGACTTTGTGATTCTGAGAAAGTCGATGGTTTTGAGAGCGTTCTTTTTAACCAGAGAACGCTCTCAAAACTTTTACTATTTAACAAATTGACGTTAGTTTTTTATGCGTCTGTCCTGTTATTGATGATAAATTTCGTTATAACATTGTCAAAGTGGCTCGTGGATCTATAACAAACTTTAGATGATTTCTACAATTTTAGATGATTTCCTCATTGAAGACTTCCATATTTGTGGAATGATTCTCGCCTTATCAAGAATGCAGCGTTGAATCAGTGCTGAAAAGTTTGACAAACTTTGCTGATTGCGTCAGCTTTTCAAATTTCATCCGTCTGTACTCTTATTGACAATAAAAATTAGCCAATCAGCGCGCGAGAATTCGTTCAGTTATTGTAAAAGTGTTTATCCTGTATGGTTACTCATCCATTTTTTTTTAAAAAAACTTGTTGTTGCTATTCAACTACTATACTAACCTTTGTTTTGTATTTTTTGCTTTTCACATTTTTATTATGGTTGTATCCAAATCACCCCCTCGCACTCTATCAATTGTCAACTTTAAATAAAACAATTACAACTTAACAACATCGATATAGCTTAAGCGAGTAATTCCAAAAGTATCCAAAATACTTTTTGCACGAGGGAGTCCACTTTATGCTGGTTTAATAAACAAAATTTTTGTTTCTTGTTAGCAGTTTTAGTCCCTTTCGCATAAGCTGGCACCGAGTTTCATTTATACGTCTTTTGTGCCCGGGAAGAACCAATGCTCTTCTATGTGGCTTCCTGGCTGACATTGTTTCATTAATTTTTGCATTTGCTATTTCTCCATTTCGTAAATACACCATATTCGATTGTTTAACTACGCGTGGATACTTTGCCTGATGCGTAATATTTTTCCGAGTCCGGTGGGGGCGGGGAAAATACGAGCAATGAGCAAAATATCCACGCGTATTATATGTTAAACCATCGAAGAAAGGGTTTAGTCCGGCCATTTCGTTGCTACGCTTTCCGTCCGTATTTTGTCCCTGTTCTACAATGTAATAACGTGTCATATTTTGCGCGTTTTCGAGACCTTATATGGTAAAAGTGCAAAAGTTAATTATCAGCAAACTAACATCAATCAATCATAAAAAACATAAACTTGATCGGCTTCATTTGCATAACTAACCACACTGTTTGCCAACATAAGCTCTTGGACAACCGCACCAGTAATCATCTTCATCATACAAGGCATGGCAGGTGCCGCTATGTTGACAAGGATCGAGGGAGCACTGCGTCTAATAGAAAAGTATAAGCATAATTATTTCGAAGGCACAAATTAAAACAAAACAAAAAGAAATTAAACATTGTGCCCTGCAGAGAATTTCTCACTGAGAAATCTTTCAATTTCACTTGGACACCACAGATCAAGAGCTAGTAAATTAAAAGAAGAAGCCTTGAACATGATTTTACCTCATCTTATCTGCTAGCTGAACATTTTGAATCCGTTTGAATACTTTCAAATATTCCGTAAATATTTAGTCAAATTTACAATTTGGTAACTAAAGTAAACTAAAATAAATTGTATTGAAAACTTCTAACAGATATATACAGTTGACTCCCGATAACTCGAACCTTCAAGGGAAATCGAAAAAGGTTCGAGTTATCGGGGTTTCGAGTTATCGAGTGTAAAATTAGTTAGAAAATTACCTGGAGGGGAATCGAAAAAGGTTCGAGTTAGCGGGAGGTTCGAGTTATTGAGGGTTTGAGTTATCGAGATTCAACTGTAACAATAAAAACAGATTGGGCGCAGTTGAACGTAAAAAACCTTAGAGAAAAAAATGTTTTGCAAATTTTTCTTTTCTTTTCTTAGTTGCACAAAAACTAATATGATAAAAATCCGTTATTAAAGTGGCTGCTGCTAACTTGGGTCAGTTTAAGTCACGACTTACTAATTAGAGTACTGTACCTTGAGGCTGTAATGGTGGAAATGTTGACTTGGTCCAAAGCTGTTAGAAGCGTTGTACTTATCAGTTGGCAGCAACTCACAAACATAGTTGCCGTTGATGTCAGGGTTTGCAGCAAGGTTTGTTGAGAAACATCGCTGTTCTTTTAAACAGTGACGAAGACAAACGTTTCGATCAGTCACAAGACTGGAGTTAAACTCAGGGATATCAAGCACGTGGAAAAAGTGGTCGATAAAATGAGCGAAACGAAAATTTGTATTGCTTTGAAGAGTTTTGGCAGCAAAAGTTTGCTGTAGGGGAAGTAATGTCAGCCAAGTAATCGAAATATAGAGCATTACGAATTTGACGTTCAACTCGATCCTGAAAATGCAATCTATCGCCCAGTGCCAATACAGGTGTTTTTTATTAATAACGTTCCAAAAATTGAAAAATCTACTTCATAATTTACACAGGAAGTGCTAAGGTTTACTAATATATGTAGATTCCATTGCAGACCTCCACAGGCGTCTTTATCAAAAAAATCGTGAGCGTGCTGAATTGCATAAGTTACTGTACTAAACGACACATGCAGGGGGGGGGGGGGGGATTATTTTCGGATGGAAATTCGCGTTTCAAACTAAGCTGCGGTGAATGTAACGGTAGATCCTTGAACATACTACAGCTGCGGTTCAAGGATTTACTCCATATCAATTTCCGTACATATCAAGGAACATAAAACAGTCCGAAAATGTAACCAAAAAGCACTTTATCTTATAATCATGAATTATAGTGCAATTGAGAAAAAAAAAGAAAAGAAAATCTGTAAAATATATTCGCTCTTTAGGATTTTTTATGATGACGTACAACTGCGCTCATTCTGGCTTTATTATATTGTTTTATATCTTTCAGAAATTCTCAACCGTATTGTTAAGGTCGCGGGGACACATTAGGCAATCATCATGCATTTATTTAAAGCGTATGCACGAATCGAAGCGACTGACATCGACAACTGTACGGAATGTTCATGACTGAATGAAACATGGCACGTGAATTGAAGTGTTCACGTGTGGCACGGACCCTGTGCCCCCAGTCAACAGAACAGCAAAGATTCAAGTCGTAGACACAAAACATTTGTTTACATTCCAAAATCTGCTGTGAGAGATTTTGTTCGGTTTATGAAATCAGTGCGTTTTACAGTGCATTTTGGTTGCATTTTTTTTTTCAATGTAAAACCGAGAGCATTCTACTCCGCATTGTTCTTTTCTGATCTCAACATTAAAGCGTGGAATGTGATTACCATAATTACCTCCCCTTGTGTTTTAATCGAAACACTTACAATTATTCCACTCGCGCTTGTTGGATATGAGATTGTTACAGCCAACTCGGCGCTACGCGCCTGCTTGGCTATCTACCATCTCATATTCAATGCGCGCACGTGGAATAATTGTTAAATGTTGTACAGTTGAATCTCGATAACTCGAACCATCAATAACTCGAACCTCCCACTAACTCAAACCTTTTTCGATTCCCCTCCAGGTGATTTTCTTATTAATTTTACCCTCGATAACTCAAACCCCCGATAACTCGAACCTTTTTCGATTTCCCTTGAAGGTTCGAGTTATCGGGAGTCAACTGTATTACTGCCGTATTTTCTCTGTTGGAGCGGGCCTTTTTTGACTCCTACAGTTTATTGTTTAGCAAAATTTGATAAGCAAGGGGTTTTCTACATTACTTTTGACAGACACTATATATATGATTCCATTACAGTCGAAACTCGATTATCCGGACTTCGGTTATCCGGATTTCTAGATTATCCGGACTTGCTACTCTGGTCCCCCCATTTTTTCATGAATATTTATAATAACGGTTAAGAAATCAAGGCGAACATCGTTTCCACCACATTTGACATACTATTGATGTTATTCTGGTATTTGTTATGTATTTCTTCATGTATAACAGGGGATTATTTAGAAATACTGCGCAGAAACCCGGCTTTTTTAGGGGACCTGGAGTGCAATGGAGAAAATATGGTATATCAGTATCACCATTGCGGTCCGCTTTTCTTTTTTTCAAATCTGTGATTAAAAATTCAAAGCGGTAAAAACTATTGATTAAAATCAGCAAAAATCAATGCTAACTTCTTCAAGGTGTAGGTAAAAAAGAACTAACTTTTTTTAATGTAATCATCCAATTTCCTTGCTTGTGGTATTTCGTTTGGAAATAATTTCTCTTAAACATGCAGCGATATAATTTGCAAAATTAATAAAAGTTGATCGCGCTCTTTGCAAAGGAAGTTAATATTGCGAAATAAAAAATGAAATTGACAGCAACTGGCGATTTTATTACAAGCGCACGAATTAATCAGATGATGAATATGATTTTTAATAGCAATTGACACATTAATCGAAAAAAATTTTTTAGACCATTTTAGAGTATCATTTTCACATCTAAAATTTAATTAAATCTTATTTGTGGCTTGGACGAATATTTCCCTTGCTGTCTTTGCTGTGAGACAACATTAATATATATTGTGCAAACTGGTTTTGAATGACCGTTAGTTGTCATCTTATGCGCTTATTACCTTACTGTGGACTATACACGTATTTTCGACAAAATACGAACTGCTGCACAGTGTCGGTAAGAATGGCCTACCCGACTATTTAAATCATTTACAATTTCTCTTTACTGTATAGCATTTACTTTGGGGAAAATTTATTCTTGAAAACGATATTGTTGGCAAAATTAATAAAAGTTAATTTTGGGTCTTAGTAAGGGCCGAATTGTACACGGTTTTTACATGATGCGAGCAGCGCGCGCAATGTGAAAGACACATGCAACAAAGTTATTCCGTCATATAAATCGGGACTAAAGGAAGTACAGTTAATCTGTGAATTGCAACATGAAAGAATAAAATGTAAATATAAAATAAAACTGGGATAAAAAAGCGAAATTTCTGTCGCAAAATTCGCATGAGATAAACTTTATTATTTCTCTCTTTTTGGTTTGAGGATTATCACAAAAGCTTTGCTGAGGATTTAAAGGTATAAGCTAAGCACAAAAATTTTACTTCCTTGAAATGAAGATAGATCTCGATTTGCACCTATAAACATTTAGTTGAACACAACGTTTCTCAAATTACCTAACAGCTGAGAAAAAAGCGAAACAATCAAAACTTGAAGATGAACTCATCAAGTGAGAACAAGTCATCCATTACATCTGCCGCTGGCTGTCGTGTTTGGAAAGAAGCATATCACATAGAAAACTACATCTCCACAATGGCGTCCATCATCTTAAACATGCTGACCTGTCCGATGACCGTTTTTATAAACGCACTGGTGATAGTGGCAGTGATAAAGAAGCACAGACTTCAGACCGCGTATAACATGCTGTTGGCTTGTTTGGCGGCAACAGATCTGGTAGTAGGAATTTTCATACAGCCAAGTTTTATCGTTGGCGAGATGTACCTTATCACGGGATCTTCACTAACTGATTATTGCAGTCTCTATAACCAAACCATTTTTCTTTTCCTATCTCCATCTCTCGCATCCCTCCTTTTACTGGCTTTACTTAGCATTGAACGTTATTTAGCCATGAAATATTCCTTACGATACATGGAAATTGTAACCAAATTTCGTTTAAAAGTTGCTGTTATTTTTTGCTGGACTGCTGCAATTATTCCATCAATTTTTGCTGTCAATGCTACGCTTGCCCGCCAAGCCCTGTGGATGGCAACAGGGATAGTTTGTGTAAGCCTCTTAGTGATAATTTATTGCCATATTTTGGTATTTCTCGTGACTCGCCGTCACAAAATTCAGATCCAAGCTGAGCAAGTTTCACAAGATGCAAAGATGAAATTCTCAGAAGACAAGAAAGCTGCGAAAACCACCAGCATTATAATTGGATTCGTGCTGTTTTCCTATGTTCCTTCAATTGTATATGTTTTTGTTAAATCATTTCCCCTGGAAAATTATTTGGAAAATTTAATCGTTATTGCTAAACCTCTTTGGTTGTCTTTTGTTGCGATCAACTCTCTCTGTAATCCTATAATTTACTGTTGGCGAAGCTCTGTCATTCGCGAAGCCTGCCTTGAGCTGCTTCGAAGAAGCGATATCACGGGATAGATGATCCGTTGTCAAAAGGTGAAAATATATCACACAAGATCTTCCTCAACTTATCACTGTTGGCGGCCGCGACATTTTGAGTCCTTTTATATAAATACTTTAAGAATAGTCTGGTAACATATAGTCAAATATATGATTCACAAATTAAATAAATTGTCTTGCGAATTTCAAAAAGATATAAGCTGACAATTAAATGAAACAGAATGATATATATAGCACGAGCTAAGGATTAATGTTATATGTACATTCACAAGTGTCTGAAAAAAATCGTACTCGTGCTGAATTGCATAAATATTTTTGCAGCTTTCTTTTTGCACCTTTTAGTGGTAAACGCCTTTTGTTTTCTTGTTTTTTTTTTCATTAACTCGCTCTGTAATCCCATAATTTATTGTTGGTGAAGCTCTGTCCTTCGCAAAGGTTTCAACAGTTTCTCTTTATGCTACCCCCAGTCAAAGACTTAACATATTTCATGAGAGAACGAGAGTGCAGTACCGCTGAACGTGCGTTAATCTTTGCCTGTGGCATGAAAAGTATCTTTTTCTGGGGGAAAATGGATGTTTTATTTAAAAAAAAACGATAGAAATACGGAACAGCTCTTGAATTGATACTTGCTAGAGTCTGAAGTAAATTGATTTCTTTAACTGAAGGCTTAAAAAAAATAGCAAAAAAATCTACTTAATAATTTACACGGAAAGTCAGTGGTAAGGATTACCAATCTAGTTAAGTTTAAGCGCTGAATTGTATAAATATATGAACTTCTACTCACGGCGGAGAAATCTTAGAAATTACAGTCTTTCGTAGCTGATTGGTTCCGGAAGCGAATCTTCTAAAAGCTGTTTTCATTTTCCAGTTTTTACATATTGTATAACTACCGTATTTTCTAGATTCTCGTTTATTTTAAATTTGGTCTGGTGGAGCCAGCTTTTTTTAGTACAGTTTATTGTTTAGCAAAATTTGATAAGCAAGTGGTTTTCTACTATATTTTTGACATATGATTCCATTGTAACAACACCTTCTTTATCGGAAATAAGTGCTTTAGGGGGATATTTACGGCCCGATTTTTCCTTTTCTGCAACGTACAACACATACACAGAAATCTGTAACTATATAAATTCAATATGGTAAATATTATCAGCAGCGAAAAAAATCCATCGACAAAGTTTTGTACATTTTTGGTACTGCGTGCTCATGCATTAATTACTTTCTAGCCATGTACGTGTGACTTTCATAGTCAGAATAATGTATTTATCTTGATGAAATCGTTAACTGGTAACTTCACTGACTCAAACTTAAAAATTAGAAGCAACTGACGCTTTAATCTTATTGACAAATAACGGTAAATTGCTATAAAACTGACTTTTAACACGGAATGTCATTTTTCATTAAAAATCTGTTTCTAGGTCAGAGTCAATTTCAAATTTTAAAAATGAGTAGTGTTAACTGATCTAACTAGGGACGAAATCTCCCTTTCCGTAAGATGGCAGACAAGAATCTGTAAAGATATATCGGTTAAGATCCATAATAAGCCGTTTTTGACTTTCCTATCCACCTGTTATCTCCTCAGTTGCTTATTAGCATGTTGTCGACTTCCCATCAATCGCATTGAATTTCCAACAGAACGCTAATTTATTGTGATAATCCAATTTTCTTGCTTGTGGTATTTCATTTGGAAATAATTTCTCTTAAACAGCGATATAATTTACGAACTTAATAAAAATTAATTGCAATCTTTGCGAAGAAAGTTAATCTTGCGAAATAAAAAATGAAAATGAAAGCAACTGTCGATTTTATTACATCCGCACGAATTAATCAGATGTTGACTATGATGTTAAGTAGCAATGGACACATTAATGGCTATAGAAGTTTAAATAAACACGGAATATCATTTCCACATCTAGGATTTAATTTTATCTTATTTATTTTGCAGTTTGAACGAATATTTCCCTTGCTGCCTTTTCTGTGAGACAACATAAATATATTTCGTGCAATATGTGCGTAATTAAGAATAAAAATCAGCGATAATATTTAATTTCGAATGACGTTTCGATGAATCGTTCATCATTTTCAAATTTTAAAAGTAAGATTCTTATGAGATCTTTAGATATTGAGAAAGAAACTCAAAAGAGTCTGACTTTTAGAATCTTAAAATGATGAACGATTTATCGAACGCCATTCGAAATTATTATTGCTGATTTTTATTGTTAATTGTTTGTCGAAAGCCTCGGTTATTAGAATATGTGTGTAAGCCGGTTTTGAATGACTGTTAGTTGACATGTTATGCGCTTATTACCTTACTGTGGACTATACACGTATTTCCAACAAAATACGAACTGCTGCAAGGGGAAGGTAAGAATGAAACCCCAGACTATTAAAATCATGAACAAGTTTTTTTACTGTAGCATTTATTTTGGGGAAAATTTATTCTTAAAGGCGATATTGTTGGAAAAATTAATAAAAATTAATTTTGGGTCTTTGAAAGGGCCGAATTGAACAAGGTTTAACATAATGCGAGCAGCGCGCACTATACAAAGGACGCATGGGGCGAAGTTATACCGTGATATAAATCGGGACTAAAGGTAGTAGAGTTAATCTGTGAGATAAATTTTAGTATTTCTCCCTTTTTGGTTTTGAGGTTTATCGCAAAAGCTTTAGGATACAAAGGAATAGACTAAGCACAAAATTTTGCTTCCTTCAAATGAAGATAGAAGCTCCATTTGCACCTTAGCACAAAAATTTAGATGAACACAGTGTTTTTCATTTTATCTTCAGCTAAGAACAAAGCGAAACCCTCAAAAGCAAGATGAACTCAACAAATGAGAACAAGTCATCCATTACATCTGCCGCTAGCTGTCGTGCTTGGAAAGAAGCATATCACATAGAAAACTACATCTCCATAATGGTGTCCATCATCTTAAACATGCTGTCTTGTCCGATGACCGTTTTTATAAACGCCCTGGTGATAGTGACAGTGATAAAGAAGCACAGACTTCAGATCACGTATAGTAATAATAATAACTTTATTTCAGTGTCTGGTCTTCTAGCTAGCCTTCAGCTTACTAATCTGGGAAACTGAGAACAAGCATAACATGCTGTTGGCGTGTTTGGCGGCAACAGATCTGGTAGTAAGAATCGTCGTACATCCAAGTTTTATCGTTGGCGAGATTTCCCTAATTACCGGATCTTCACTAACTGATTATTGCATACTCCACAGACAAACCATATTTCTTTTTCTTTTCCTTGACCCTTCAATCAGTGCGAGTAAACGCAACCTCGTTCCCAGGGTCTCTCTCTCCCCGCCCCCAAGAGCATTAGAGTAAACGCGGAAAAGATCATTCATACCCATATCCGAGGGTCTTAAGTGTTGACCGTAAATCATGGACACCTGTTATTCATGTCACAATTTGTAAATGCAGAGAACCACTCGACGCTTTGATAAATTTCGTGGCAACATTCTTTCCGGATCTCCTGAAGGGATGCGTGCAGTAGACGTCATCCAAAGTGTAAAATAAACAACTCAAATTGCAAGGCTAGTAAAATGTCAAAAGCTTTTTAACATTTAGGTAAATGTGACTGAGTCACGATCTTACAAGTTATTACATTTTGCGTTAAAAACGTTATTACATTTTGCATTGGAAAGTTATTGTATTTTACGTTGAACACTTTATTACATGTAATGTTATTGCATTTTGCGTGAGTATTATATTTTGCAGCGATTGTTATTCCTTTTTGCGTTAGTATTACATTTTGCGGCGTAACAAAGGGTCAGAAATTTGGTCAGAAATTTGCGTTGTCACATTTTGCGTTAAAAAAGTTTTTATATTTTGCGTTGGGAAGTTATTACATTTTGCGTTGAACGCTTTATTACATTTTGCGTCAATGTTATCACATTTTGCGGCGATTGTTATTACATTTTGCGGCGATTATTACAATATGCGGCGTAACAAAGAGCCAGAAATTTGGTCAGAAATTTGCGTTGTTACATTTTGCGTTAAAATGTTTTTATATTTTCCGTTGGAAAGTTATTACATTTTGCGTTGAACGCTTTATTACATTTTGCGTCAATGTTATCACATTTTGCGGCGATTGTTATTACATTTTGCGGCGATTATTACAATATGCGGCGTAACAAACAACCAGAAATTTGGTCAGAAATTTGCGTTGTTACATTTTGCGTTGGAAAGTTTTTACATTTTGCGTTGGAAAGTTATTACATTTTGCATTGAACGCTTTATTACATTTTGCGTCAATGTTATCACATTTTGCGGCGATTGTTATTACATTTTGCGTTAGTATTACATTTTGCAGCGATTATTGCATTTTGCGGCGTAACTTGTACATATTGAAAACTCTGAAGACAAAGCTTCTCAGCGAATTCTTAATTTAAATGTTTCTTATTTCTTTCTTTCATTTTTCTTTCTATATTTTGTTAATATATAACTAGTATGCCTTATACATAATATAATCACAATATACAACTAGTGTATTTTGAATATATATATATTTTATATTTTATTTCATTATATTGTTCACTGAAAACCCTTTTAAAATAAAATTTTATCTTATCTTAAAAAATGTTTTTTTGCACCTTTTCCAGAGGAAGATTATTTTGAAAATTTATTCGTTATGGGTAAAAACCTTTTGTTTTGTTGCTTTTTTATTAAATCGCTCTGTAAACCAATGATTTATTGTTGGCGAAGCTCTGTCCTTCGCAAAAGTTTCAACAGTTTCTCTTTATGCTACCTCCAGTCAAAGACTTAACATGTTTAATGAGAGAACGAGAGTGCAGTACCGCTGAACGTGCGTGAATCTTTGCCTGTGCCATGAAAAGTATCTTTTTCTGGAGGAAAAATGAAAGTTTTTGAATTTAAAACAATAGAAATACGGAACGACTCTTGAACTGATACTTGCTCTGAAGTAAATAGTGATTCTTTTAAATAAGTTTAAAAATGGCAAACTACTTTTAAAATAATTTACAGGGAAAGTCAGCGCTAAGGATTACCAATGTAGTTAAGTTACGGGCTAAATTGTATAAATATGAACTTTCTACGGAGGAGAAATCTTATAAATTACAGTCTTTCGTATCTGATTGGTTCCGGAAGCGAATCTTATAAAAGCTGTTTCATTTCATTTTCGAGTTTTTAAATATTGTATTACTACCGTATTTTCTAGATTCTCGTTTATTTTAAATTTGGCAAGATTTGTTAAGCAAGGGGTTTTCTACATTACTTTTGACAGACATAATATATATGTTTCCATTGTAACAACACCTTCTTTATCGGAAATAAATGCTTTAGGGGGATATTTACAAATACTGCTCGGAAACCCGGGTTTTTTTTAGAGACCTGGCGTGCAATGGAGAAAATATGGTATATCAGTATCACCGTTACGGCCCGCTTTTTCCTTTTCTGCAACACATAAACAGAAATCATTATTACTTAAAATAGGCAGCGAAACAAATCCATCGACAAAATTTGTACATTTTTGGTACATGCATTAATTACTTTCTAGCCATGTACGTGTGACTTTCATAGTCAGAATAATGTATTTATCTTGATGAAATCGTTAACTGGTAACTTCACTGACTCAAACTTAATAATTAGAAGCAACTGACGCTTTAATCTTATTGACAAATAACGGTAAATTGCTATAAAACTGACTTTTAACACGGAATGTCATTTTTCATTAAAAATCTGTTTCTAGGTCAGAGTCAATTTCAAATTTTAAAAATGAGTAGTGTTAACTGATCTAACTAGGGACGAAATCTCCCTTTCCGTAAGATGGCAGACGAGAATCTGTAAAAATATGTCGGATAAGATCCATAATAAGCCGTTTTTGACTTTCCTATCCACCTGTTATCTCCTCAGTTGCTTATTAGCATGCTGTCGACTTCGTGTCAACTGCATTGAATTTCCAACAGAACGCTAACTTCTTCTAGGTGTAGGTAAAAATGAACCATCTTTTTTATTGTAATAATCCAATTTTCTTGCTTGTGGTATTTCATTTGGAAATAATTTCTCTTAAACAGCGATATAATTTACAAAATTAATAAAAATTAATTGCGGTCTTTGCGAAGAAAGTTAATCTTGCAAAATAAAAAATGAAAATGAAAGTGTCGATTTTATTACATCCGCACGAATTAATCAGATGTTGGCTATGATGTTAAGTAGCAATTGACACATTAATGGCTATAGAACTTTAAATAAACACGGAATATCATTTCCACATCTAGGATTTAATTTTATCTTATTTATTTTGTAGTTTGGACGAATATTTCCCTTGCTGCCTTTGCTGTGAGACAACATAAATATATTTCGTGCAATATGTGCGTAATTAAGAATAAAAATCAGCGATAATTAATAATTTGGAATGACGTTACGATGAATCGTTCATCATTTTCAAATTTTAAGCGTAAGATTCTTATGAGGTCTTTAGATATTGAGAAAAAAACTCATAAGAGTCTGACTTTTAGAATCTTAAAATGATGAACGATTTATCGAACGCCATTCGAAATTATTATTGCTGATTTTTATTGTTAATTGTTTGTCGAAAGCCTCGGTTATTAGAATATGTGCGTAAGCCGGTTTTGAATGACTGTTAGTTGACATCTTATGCGCTTATTACCTTACTGTGGACTTTTCACGTATTTCCAACAAAATACGAACTGCTGCAAGGGGAAGGTAAGAATGAACAACCAGACTATTAAAATCATGGACAACTTTTTTTACTGTAGCATTTATTTTGGGGAAAGTTTATTCTTAAAAGCGATATTGTGGGCAAAATTAATAAAAGTTAATTTTGGGTCTTTGTAAGGGCCGAATTGAACAAGGTTTAACATAATGCGAGCAGCGCGCACTATACAAAGGACGCATGGGGCGAAGTTATACCGAGATATAAATCGAGACTCAAGGTAGTAGAGTTAATCTGTGAGATGAATTTTAGTATTTCTCCCCTTTGGGTTTTGAGGTTTGTCGCAAAAGCTTTGCTTAGGATACAAAGGAATAGACTAAGCACAAAATTTTGCTTCCTTCAAATAAAGATCAGCTCCATTTACACCTTAACACAAACATTTAGATGAACACAGTGTTTTTCATTTTATCTTCAGCTAAGAACAAAGCGAAACGCTCAAAAGCAAGATGAACTCATCAAATGAGAACAAGTCATCCAGTATATCTGCCGCTGGCTGTCGTGCTTGGAAAGAAGCATATCACATAGAAAACTACATCTCCACAATGGCGTCCATCATCTTAAACATGCTGTCTTGTCCGATGACCGTTTTTATAAACGCACTGGTGATAGTGGCAGTAATTAAGAAGCACAGACTTCAGACCACGTATAACATGCTGTTGGCATGTTTGGCGGCAACAGATCTGGTAGTAGGAATTGTCGTACAGCCAAGTTTTATCGTTGGCGAGATTTCCCTGATTACGGGATCTTCACTAACTGATTATTGCAGACTCTATAGACAAACCGTATTTCTTTTCCTATCTCCATCTGTCGCATCCCTGCTTTTACTGGCTTTACTTAGCATTGAACGTTATTTGGCCATGAAATGTTCATTACGATACATGGAAATTGTAACCAAATTTCGCTTAATAGTTGCTGTTATTTTTTGCTGGAGTGGTGCAATTATTCCGTCAGCTTTTGCAGTTACAGCTACTCATAGGTTCCTAGCGACGCCTATAACAATAGTGATAGTTTGTGTAAGCTTCTTAGTGATTATTTATTGCCATATTTTTGTATTTCTCGTAACTCGCCGTCACAGGATTCAGATCCAAGCTGAGCAAGTTTCACAAGATGCAAAGAAGAAATTCTTAGAAGATACGAAAGCTGCGAAAACTACCAGCATTATAATTGGATTCGTGCTGTTTTCGTTTGTTCCTATAATTGTATATCGTTTTGTTAAATCATTTCTACTGGAAGATTATTTTGGAAATTTCTTCGTCAGTAGTAAACCACTTTTGTGGTCTTGCCTTTTGATTAACTCACTCTTTAATCCTATAATTTATTGTTGGCGAAACTCTGTTCTTCGCAAAGCCTTCCTTGAGCTGCTTCGAAGAAGCACTAACGCTGGATAGATGATCACTTGTCAAAAGGAGAGATAAAAGGTTTCAATGTAAATTAATTGCTATGTTTTATTCCAGCTATCAGTAGCCAGTTGAACAAACCGTGTTGGAATATCATGGATGCTATTATTTGACTATTATAGAATTTACTTGCACTTCTTTCTGTCATTAGAGTAGTATAGTATTATTATCGCTGTTGTTGATTGAACGTGTACCAAATGCCTGTTAAATTAAAATTTTGTTTGGCAAGGAGCCATCAAATAAAGGAATAAGGCCTGGTTTAAACGTCGCATTAAATTGTGTCGCATTTAATTGCTGAGCAATTGGCGAGCGTTCAATTCCAAATATAAAAACTCAAAATTATCCGTCGTGGTTCAGGTTGTCCACAAAACGCAAAATCTGGTCATTTCATGTTGTTGTTCCGCAAAGAACGGCTATGAACGGCAATGAAACTGGAACAGTTGAATATTCGACTGAACTCGCATTTAATTCAAATTTGCCGAATTAAATTGTTTTTAACGTCGCATTCTTTACAGGAAGTTACAGTAATAAAGATATCGTTTTTGATTATGCTCTTTCACTTATGAAATATTGAAACTAACACAATATGAAGTCTATTTGAGCAATAAAGAATCTTATCGTTACAATTGAAAACATCCGAGAAATATTCTGACTAATATGAATTGGCGAATTCGAAGTTTGACACGAGTCGAAATACAACAAAGCTTTACGACGTTTACCGTAGATAATAAGATTTGCGAAGATTTTGCAGAATTATTCACAAAGACTTCTAAAATTTTCCGAAAATTACCCGAAGAATTCCCTATTGATATTACAATATACAACACATTAATTAATGCCGTCAAATCATATTTCCAAACACATTCTGGCATTTTCTTGGAACAATCTCAGTAACTGAAGGTGATGCTCATTTATTACTATCATGAAAAAAAAACACGGTTGGAAATTTTTTTGCGGTTTATTCAAATCAAGCTTCAGAATCATCTCGCTCTTGTGTATTTTATTGGCAATATATTGTAGTTCAAGACATTGCAGTATTATCTTGCTTATATGAAATCTGCATCGTGCAAATTCAAGTTTTATTGATTTTGAGTTTTTTCTGTTCATCGCTGTTATGAAAATATCGATTTTGTCCAAAAATCTTAGAATAACGACCAATACAACAATTTATGACTTCAAATCCCATGACGTTAAGCTATAAGATAATTAACAAACCGACCAAATTATTCCACGATCTACACTGGTATACCATATAGAAATGACGTAATACTCAAATGGAACGACGAACCGTTAGGCGAGTGGTTTCACTGCAAAATTTTGTACATTTTATGGCGCCATTTCTTTGGTCTATAAGAGTGTAGACAGTGGAAAATTGTGGTCGATCTGTTTATGAAATCATAATGTTGGAGTTTTCTATGGTCTTCCAAAAAAAATTTCTGACAGGATTTTATCAAAGTTGCCTCTTTGGCAGAAGGCACAGGTCAAAGGCTGTATGCAAATTTTGAATACAACTCGCAGTCGAAGTTTTTTTTTAAATGAACATGTGGGGCCCACTCAAGACGCCATTAGTGTTGGCATAGCAACGCCAATCTTGATAACCCTTTGACCAATTCATAGGGTGTTATTAGCAATGCTAATCTTAATTACCCTTTAACCAATTCATCGGGTGTAATTAGCGGAGCTCCAGCGGGGGGGTCGCCATGCAGCTCTCGTAAGGTCTCACATGAGTGGCTGAGAGAACAATAGAACAAACAACAAGAACAATGCCCCTAGCCCCCAAAACAATAGCAGCTGCTACACTAGAGGACCAGTAGAATTACAAGCTTACGAGAGCTGCATAACTATTCCAGCGGGGAAGTCCGTCAGCGGAACACAATGGGTAACAAATTTTGGAAACCCATCAGGCCGATAAAATTTGGTTGTCACGTGAGCATATGTTGAAACAAAGGTAAGATCGGAATCGATCAAATCAAGTAAAGTGATTGACAAGACCGAAATGTAAGATAACAAACTTTACTGCAATGCTTAGCCTTATTTTATAACGAAAATATGTTTTCACGTTACAAGCGAACAACTGCTGCTTTTCGGATCTTCCGGTAGTGCTTCCACTCTCTTTTACAATGAATAACTCGTCGAGATACATTGGCGTACAGTAAAAGTTGTTCGAACTGTGTACACGCAAGAGATTACTGCTGATTTATCGCAGAAATCGACAGAAATTTTTTATTAATGAGCAACCCAATTAAGTGCAGCGACGTCAATTTCAATTTTTGAACCAGTTACTGGCCAGAAAAGTGGGTTAACCACGAAATATATTGACGTCTTTTTTGTAAACTAGCAGTAATCATAGATTAGTGGAGTCCGTTTGAGTCAATTTTGTGTGCAAGAGAGAGAGAGAGAGAGAGAGAGAGAGAGAGAGAGAGAGAGAGAGAGAGAGAGAGAGAGAAATGGTTGTTATTTTAACTTTGAAAGGAGCCTTCTTTCAGAATGGGGAAAGTAGGCAAACATAAGGCGAGACATTTTATTTAAATTCTTTAATACATGTACTATTGCTAGCAATTTTCAAAGCATCCTCATACATTTTTTTATCGCCTGAAATGTAACGTAACTTGATTCCGGCAACATCAATATGTCACTTTGATCGAAAACAACGTCTAGGCTGCCTGTGGTTGAAAGACGGACTTAAGAATTAAGAGTTTATCAGCCTAAACAATCAATTCCTGGATCAATTTATTGCAGCTTCACCTCCGCGGTGATTTTAGGAGCTCACAAAAAACACAGACTTTGAAAAAAGTCTTAAAAATATCGTAAGGGGTGGACCATTTGACTTTTGAGGGGGGTGGGGCGTTGGGTGATTTGGAAAAGGCATGAATTTTTTTTTACCATTTCATGCACTAGGATTTTTTTCTCGGGGCAGGTGTGTGCATGATATTTTTTCTCCATATAACATGCTGCAGGATTTTTTTTAGTGTGTGTTCGGTAGGAGATTAATGATCTCTCAACATGGTTGAACAATCTAGTTTTTCAGATTTGTGACTGACCTTTGATCACCACTACATTGCTTTTACATATACAGTAATAATAAATATGTATTAATAATACATATTTATTACTGCTGAATGTAAAAGCAATGAGATGGTGATCCCTTTCCACTCGCACTGATGAAAGGAGCCAGGCCTGTTCCTGGACTTGTCTTCTCTCTCAGACCATCATACCACATCCATTGGCCCTGCACACATATCTTGCAGGTATAGTGGTGGCTACCAAAACATGTGAGGGCATACAGTCGGTATCTGAAAATAATAAATATATCATGGAACCCACAATTATGCATTTTAAAATGTCACAGCAAATTAATAATAATAATAATAATAATAATAATAATAATAATAATAATAATATTTAATATTTCTAAGGCGCAAATTAGCATGTACATATGATCAAATGCGCCTAACAAACCATATGAGTATATATAAATTAAAAGATATGCTATAAATAGTAAGATTAATTTAAAACTAATTATTTGCAATAATTATATACATTGGGCTAAGGTAAAAAGCTTAAAAATTAAAATATTAAAAACAATGGGTCTAGTAAAAGTGTATATAAAACATTAAGAGCTATTCAAACGCTTTTCTTAATAAAAATGTCTTCCGTTTGGGCTTAAAATTGTTAAAATTGACCTCCTCTCTTATTGTACACGGTAATTTGTTCCAGTGTGGTGGTGCAGCAGCAGTAAATGCCCTGTCACCAAGTGTCTTCTTCGTTTTCATGGATGGTGGAACTAATAAAACTTGAGAATTAGAGCGAAGACCATACAGGGAAGGATTTTTAACACGAATAAGATTACAAATATAGTCCGGTGCTTGGCCATGTATGGCTTTAAAAGTAATTATTAAAGTCTTAAAAACAATTCTAAATCTGACAGGTAACCAATGTAAAGAATATAATACAGGAGTAATGTGGCTAAAACGCGGGGTCGAGCAAATTAGCCTAGCAGCTGCGTTTTGCACACGTTGTAGCTTATTAATATGAGCGGTCGGTAAACCATGGAGAAGACTGTTACAGTAATCAATGCGTCCCATTATGAAGGCATGTACTAGCACCTTGGTAGACTCAACCGTAAGAAACTTCCTAGTACGTCTAATGTTATGCAGATGATAAAAAGCAGCTTTACATGTCTTCGTAATGTGTGTCACTAGACTAAGGTTGGTATCAAACCAGGTTCCAAGATTTCTTGCAACAGCAACAGGGGCAACACTCACATCACCCACCGATAACTTCTCAATGTCCACCTTGCTAAGCTGTTGTCGTGTACCAATTATTAAGAATTCGGTTTTGCCAAATTGAGGATATTCCTATGACTTGTATAGAACAAATTTTATGATTTTAAGAAAACCTAAAGTTTGTAACTTTGTTATTAAAATTACCTTGTTCCAAGGAATTGAATTTGCGTCGGAAGTCTTTTTCTGCTAGCACACCAGAGGTAGACAGGAATTCTACATTAATTGCTAAAATCATTGGTGATCCATCTGGAAACTGCCAGTTATTTTGGGTCCTTAGGCCATCACAGTATGCACGTTGAAGCAATCTGGATATCAGAATATGTATAGTATTTAAATATATGTAGCCCTTTCTGAAATGTAAAGTGTAGTTTAAAATATATGAAAGATGTTCACCGGAATTAAATATTGAAAGTTTAAAGCTTGCTGGCACAGGAGGTCTTCACGTGTATGAACAAAGATAATTATATATATATATTTTGTCTGTCACAAAATGAATATCATGGCAAATTTCTTAAAAAGTAAATTGGTAAAACTTAAAAGCTTACACATATCCACCATGACCATCTGACACTGTAGATGACCCAAGATAAAAAGGTACACCGGGGGGGGGGGGGGGGGGGGGAAGGGGGGACAATTGGACCGGAAAACCGTCTACTGCACCTTGTCTGCTTGCACACATCACTCACGCGTCTAGCACTGATTCAAAGAGGCTTAACCCTGACAGACTGTAGTTCAAGTTCCACTTCCAGCAGTCCGAAACAGCTGAAGCTGAATGTGTCATCCCATCATATTGTCCCGCAGGCATTGGTCGTGTGCATGATTTTTTTTTTTGTACAAGTATGTTTGCAGGATATTTTTTTCAAAATCGCCCAACCCCCCCCCCCCCCCCCCCCTCAAAAGTCAAATGGTCCGTCCCTAAAATGCTCTGGTAAAAGATAGTTTTTCATTATAAAAAATAAGATAAATAAATCACGTGAATTAAGTGTCAGAGAATTTAGCACTGTTGTACTAATGCGTACTAACGGACGGACCATTATTTTTCTGGAGGGGGGGGGATGAAAATATTGAAAAAAATTGTTTGCAGGGTCTAAAAAGACAAAATAAATTGTTTGCAAACATCATATGTATTAAAAAAATAGTTTGCATAGAAGTCAGAGAAACTTTTTTTCTAATTTTTTAATTTTTTAACGAAGACTAGTGAGCAGCACAAGGAAAGACTTCTTGTAGTTGTAAGCTTGTCGTTTATTTCCGACGCGTTTCGTCTCTAACTGAGACTTCTTCAGGGAATGAGCTTATAACCACAAGAAGTCTTTCCTTGTGCTGCTCACTAGTCTTCGTTAAAAAATTAAAAAATTAAAAAGAAAAATTACTGCCGCCAATCTTCGTAGTGTACGTCTCAGAAAACGAAAAAGATGAGTTCAGAGGTGTTTATTGGTCGCCACCATAAAATATTGAATTAAATAATGATTGATGGCAGCAAAAGCGAACCTCCTTTTTGTGTCAGATCGTGGTTAAAAAAGATCGAAAAAAAATTGTTTGCAGGAAGGTGTTGTTAGAAAAAAATTGTTTGCAGAGGTGCATAGATAAAAAAAAAGTTTGCAGAGAGAGATTTTTCATTCCCCCCCCCTCCAGAAAAATACTGGTCCGTCCCTAATGCGACGCATTGGCGGCCGTTCGGCACACTCGTCTGATATCGTCTGGCACGTGCGGTAAAACAATGTACGCAGCGCGGAAAAGTTAGAAAAACGTAAAATCAAATGTACAAGCCAGTACTTTCAATCCTTTCAACCCCAGATAAAAATTTCAGAAAATTGAGGCCTAGAAGCTTACATCAATCACTCATTTCATTTATTTTTTATATATAGTTTTTTATTTTCGGATATTTCGGCCAACTGGAATTAGCCATGTTCTAAACGAGCGGGGGACTGGGTACTAACGAACATATTTTCTCTTCGGTACAAACATTCAATATCGATTGAATTGAAAAATGGAGCACGTGATCTGAAAGAGCATCCAAAAATTAGTAAATTCACCAAATTTGACGGTTATTGGTTTAAACCCAAAGGCATGGTACACTTAGTATGGATTGGAGGGACAGGCGTCCTCCAATACATACTAAGCTATCTTATTTTAAAAGTGTACCATGCCTTTGCGTTTAAACCAATAACCATCAAATTTGGTGAATTTACTAATTTTGGGATGCTCTTTCAGGTGACGTGCCCCATTTTCAATTCAATCGATATTGAATATTCGCACCAAGAAAAAATATGTTCGTACCCTGTCCCCTGCTCGTTTAGAACATGGCCAATATTCCCGTGCTGCAAAGAAATGCACATACGCAAAGAAATGCGCAGACGAGTATGCCGGACCGCCCCCAATGCATTGCACAGGTAAACAAGACGCAATTTATATTTACGATACCTCTGATCGGTCCAAACAAAAATTACCGGTGGATGTTGAGATATCTTTCTTTTCTGACATCCGAAACGACTTTCGACTATTTTTGGCTATCTAATGTTAATTACAATAAAATATGGCCGATACAATAACCGCCGTGTAAGAACACACGAAAGTGATTCTGAAGTTACTGTTCGCCGATTGGGCAAAATAATACAAAGGATTTATGTTGCTCAATCAGGAGCCAGCATTCGCACAAAGGCTTGGAAATGGTCTGGAGAGACTCGTTTTCCAGGGGCTCTTTTACTTTTATAGAAAACGTTTGCGCTACGATTTCTGCCCGGTTTACTTCGTTTCGCCCCGACTAACTGCCCCTGGGTCTCCGAGGATGGATGAAGACTAGCAGTATTGCAGCATTGTAATGTAAATGTAAATGTTGTTTATAATGATCATGCACTTAGCTTCGAGATAGCTAGTTTGCAGGCATGCCACTGAAACATAGGAAACAAATAATATTTAATGAACATAACATGATTGCAGTCGAAACGTCGCGATCAACAACTCAAAGTGATTCCATCGTGAGACAAACGAATAAACGTTCATCTTTCCTATCTTACACCACGATAGCCTGCGAACGCAGACGTATTTCCGGCTGTCGCTTGTCTCCGCCGAAAACTGAGACAAGTGACGGCCGGAAATACGTCTGCGTTCGCAGGCTAACACCACGATGAACAAAAGAAAAATCTGTTAGTCTAATTATGTAAATTCAAAATGGTAAAAGTTATTGATTATAATCAGCAGCGAGACAAATTCATCGACAAAGTTTTGTACATTTTTGGTACTGCGTGCTCATGCATTAATTACTTTCTAGCCATGTACGTGTGACTTTCATAGTCAGAATAATGTATTTATCTTGATGAAATCGTTAACTGGTAACTTCACTGACTCAAACTTAAAAATTAGAAGCAACTGGCGCTTTCATGTTATTGATAAGAGCTGATTATCATGCTAAATAACGGTAAAATTGCTAAAGAAGTAAATTCGAACACGGAATGTCATTTTTCAGAACATAAAAAATCTGTTTTATTTCTAGGTCAAATTTAATTTCAAATCATAAAAATGTGTAGTGTTTACTGATCTAACTAGGGACGAAATTTTCCTATCCGTAAGATGGCAGACGAGAATCTGTAAAGATATATCGGTTAAGATCCATAATAAGCCGTTTTTGACTTACCTATCCACCTGTTATCACCTCAGTAACGTTGCTTATTAGCATGTTGTCGAATTTGTGTCAACCGCATTGCATTCCCAACAGAACGCTGACTACTTCTTCAAGGTGTAGGTAAAAATGAACTATCTTTTTTATTGTAATATTCCAATTTCCTTGCTTTATTTCATTTGAAATTAAATTTTTCTTAAACAGCGATGTAATTTGCAAAATTAATAAAAGTTAATTGCGGTCTTTGCAAAGAAAGTTAATCTTGCGAAATAAAAAATGAAATTGAAAGCAACTGCCGATTTTATTACATGCGCACGAATTAATCAGATGTTGACGATGGTGTTAAATAGCAATTGACTCATTAATTGCTGTAGAACTTAACTTAAACACGGAATAACCTTTTTTCAGACATTTTAGAGTTTCATTTCCACATCAGAAATTTAACTTAATCTTATTTATATTTGTAGCTTGGACGAATATTTCTCTTGCTGCCTTTGCTGTGAGACAACATAAATATATTTCGTGCAATATGTGCAGTAAGCAGGTTTTGACTGATCGTCTGCTGTCATCTTATGCGCTTTTTTTCCTGTACTGAGGACTATAAATGTATTTTCAACAAAACAAGGTGTAGGTAAGAATGACCTACCTGACTACTGAAATCGTTAACAATTTTTTTACTGTAGCAGTTGCTTTGGGGAAAATTTATTCTAAAAAACGATATTGTTGGCAAAATTAATAAGGTCTTTGTAAGGCCGAATTGTACACGGTTTTTACATGATGCGAACACCGCGCGCTACAAAAGTCGCCTGCGACAAAGGTAGTAGCTAATCTGTGATTTGCGAAGTGACAGAATAAAATGTAAGTATAAAATAAAACTGGGATAAAGAAGCGCAATTTCTGTCGCAAAATTCGCATGCGATAAATTTAAGCATTTCTCGCTTTTGGGTTTGAGGATTATCGCAAAAGCTTTAGTCGGGATATAAAGGTATAGACTAAGGACAAAATTTTGCTTCCACTCCTAGCTCGATTTGCACCTTCAAACATCTGGTTGAAAACAACGTTTCTCATTTTACCTATCAGCTGGGAAAAGAAGCGAAACGCTAAAAAGTAAGATGAACTCATCAAGAGATAACAAGTCGTCCATTTTAATCGCCGCAAACTGTCGTGTATGGAAAGAGGCATTTCACCAAGAAAACTACATCTCCACAATGGCCTCCATCATCTTGAACATGCTGACCTGTCCGATGACCGTTTTTATAAACGCACTGGTGATAGTGGCAGTGATAAAGAAGCACGGCAACAGATCTGGTAGTAGGAATTGTGGTACAGCCAAGTTTTATCGTTGGCGAGATGTACCTTATCACGGGATCTCCACTAACTGACTATTGCAAACTCTATAACCAAACCATATTTCTTTTCCTATCTCCATCTCTCGCATCCCTGCTTTTACTGGCTTTACTTAGCATTGAACGTTATTTGGCCATGAAATATTCATTACGATACATGGAAATTGTAACCAAATTTCGCTTAATAGTTGCTGTTATTTTTTGCTGGACTGCTGCAATTATTCCATCAGCTTTTGTAGTCACAGCTGCTCGTAGCTATCAAGCCTTGTCTATAGCAATAGTGATAGTTTGTGTAAGCCTCTTAGTGATTATTTACTGCCATATTTTCGTATTTCTCGTAACACGCCGTCACAGGATTCAGATCCAAGCTGAGCAAGTTTCACAAGATGCAAAAAAGAAATTCTTAGATGACACGAAAGCTGCGAAAACTACCAGCATTATAATTGGATTCGTGCTGTTTTCCTATGTTCCTATAATTGTATATCGTTTCGTTGGACCATTTCCACTGGAAGATTATTTTGGAAATTTATTCGTCAGTACTAAACCACTTTTGTTGTCTTGTTTTTTGATTAACTCACTCTGTAATCCTATAATTTATTGTTGGCGAAGCTCTGTTCTTCGCAACGCCTTTCTTGAGCTGCTTCAAAGAAGCAGTAATGCATGATAGATGATCAGTTGTCAAAAGGAGATAAAGACGGGCTCGATGTAAGTAAATTACCATGTTACATTCCAGCTATATCAGGAGACAGTTATACAAACCGTGTTTTAATTGTTAAATCTAGATCTAACATAATGGATGCTATTATTTGACAATTATAGAATTTACTTGTACATCTTTCTGTCATTGCCTTGAATAGTATTATTATTACTGTTGTTGATTGAACGTGTACCAAATGCCCTTTAAATTAACATTTTGTTTGGAAAAGAGCCATCAAGTAAAGGAAATAGTTATAGAAAGTACAGCAATAAAGATATCGTTCTGATGAAGGTCTTTCATTTGTGGTATAATGAAACTAACACAAAATATTAGATCTATAACAACAATAACAAAGCTACGCGTTACAATTGAAAAAATCGGAGAAGTCTTATCGGCTAATATGTATTGGCGAATTCGAAGTGCAGCTTTTCTTTAACAATGGTGAAAAGAGTGCAACACGAGTACGAATTACAACAAAACCTTTTGACGTTTATCCTGGATGTTTTGAAGATATGTTGACCGAAGTTTACCCGAATCCTTTCGCAGAGAGCCGAAGATAATAAGCTTTCCGAAGATTTTTGAAGAATTATACACAAAAACTTGTGAAATTTTCCGAAAATCACCTGAAGAATTCCCGATTGATATATATATATATATACAATATCGGCTACACATTAATTTATGTCGTTAAATCATAGTTCCAAACACATTCTGGCATTTTCTTGAAGAAATTTCAGCAACTGAATGTTATGTTCATTTATCACTATTATGTAAAAAAGCAACGGATGCAAATTTTTGGCGGATAATTCAAAATCAAACTACAGAATCATTTCCTGAGCTTTTATTGACAGTATATTATAGTTCAATACATTGGCATTAGCAAGCTTATATGAAATCTGCATCGCGCAAATTCAGGCTTTATTGATTTCGAGATTTTTCTGTTCATCGTTGTCATGGCAATATCGATTTTCCCCAAAATTTTAGAGCGGTAACTCTTGCAGAATAACGCCCAATACAATAATTTATGACGTTAAACCCCATGATGTTAAACTCTAACATAATTATATTTATAAACCGACCAAATTATACCACGATCTGCATAGAAATGACGTCATAAATATTAAAAGCTCAAATGGAACGACGAACCGTTAGGCGAGTGGTTTCACTGAAAAGTTTTGTACATTTTATGGCGCCATTTCTTTGGACTATGAGAATGTAGACAGTGGAAAATTGTTGTCGATCTGTTTATGAAGTCATTATGCTAGACTTTCTATGGTCATCCACAACAATTTCTGATAAGATTTATTAAAGTTGCCTCTTTGGTAGAAGGCATAGGTCAAAGGCTGTATGCAAAATTTAAATACAACTCGCCCTCGAACTATTTTTTTTAAAAAAAAATACGATGTGGGACCTGTCCAAGCAGGTATTAGTGTTGGCATAGCAACGCCAGTCTTGATAACCCTTGTGTAATTAGCAATGTTAATCTTGATTACCGGTTAACCAATTCATAGGGTGTAATTAGTGGAGCTCTAGCGCGCAAAACCTGTCAGCGGAAAACCATGGGTAACAAATTTTGGAAACCCATCAGGCCAACAAAATTGGCTTGTCACGTAAGCATACGACCAAACGCCCAAACAGACTCTTGGGGGAAAGGTGAGGGGAGTCCCAAGGCAGCTCTACCGGGGCAGGAGAATGCCGTCGTTTCTTGGCGGGAAATCGTACAACGCTGCGCTTTTTGTATTACATATTTGGAGGCACCCTGTAGCCTGGATTATGTTTGACGAATCATGTTTTTCAAAATACTCAAACTTGTGGTGTCTTTTCTCAGTTTATTTTCAGGTGAAATGTGATTATGAATAAACATTACTTTTACCACTGATAGAGGACTAAGCCCAAAACGTTTGGTCTTTAAATAACTCTTTTGGCACTTTTATACCTTTTAACATCTTTTCCTTTGATTGATCCAAGTGCCATGTTGTACTCTGAACTTTTGTTCATGATTTATATTGTTAACATCGCTTCTTTGCGTGCAAGGAAAGTAAAGCTATAGAGTGTTTACTTTAAAGGTAGGGTTGAAACGCTAATGAATAAAGTAATGTATGTTTTCGTCCAAATTATAACCATTTGTCAATTTCTGTCTCATTCATCCAAATAATTTAATCAACACGACGGTGAAATTCTTATTTTTATGTATTATTGAAACAATGATTATAACAAAAAAGGGATTCGAGCACAAATAAAAAGATCACGGAGTGTTCCGTTTTAAAAAAATGCAGGTGTCTACAGGTTCAGAAAATCGATGGTGTTTTTTTTAGAACTCCATCCACTTAGAACTTAGAGCTTTTGATTGACATTTTAATGAATTTATGTTGGATTCCCGATCTTCTTAAACAGTGAAGTTGCTTTGCATATGGCTTCTTCTTTAATATCCTTTGAAGTTTGTTGTCAGAATGGTATAAAAGCTGTTGTGAAAGCCAATATACTAATTCACTGAAGACATAACAATTTAGTATAACAGACATCACCTTTTCTATAGCGAGAGCCGAAAGTGGGTTACTTATTCCTTATAAACTTGCTTTCTGCAGGAAATACCAAGTCTCTTTCCTATTTGTGCATTTAATATCGGCTGAAACGTCATGAAAACAGACTGAGAATATTGTTGTATTTAAAATTATTATTTACAAGGCTAAAAAGTTATAAAATTTTAAAAAGAAACCGAACGTTTTCGACTTGTTGTCATCATCAGGGTGATCAGGGTGATGATGACAACAAGTCGAAAACGTTCGGTTTCTTTTTAAAATTTTATAATTTTTAGCCTTGTAAATAATAATTTCACCTTCTTAGCGAATATTATGACATTGTTGTATTTATTATACAGACTCAAATGCACATAGGCAATCATGCACGCGTTTATTATGGTGTGGGGATATATTTTACAAACCCGAGACAACGTCGGCTCTCTTCAAACCTCTCGGAGGTCACATTTTATTCATTTAAAATTCAAAGAAATCCTCAAGACGAATAAAAGTGATGCATTTTCCCCAGTAATCGTTTATTTGTTTAGACTTAAACTACATACCTTGTTAGATTATACTAACTTAAAGACGCGCCAAAATGATTTCACAAGTTTTCTCTACATCTCCTGTTCTATTACTAATAAACATTCTTGCTTCGAGCTTGAATGTTCAGCACTCAGCTTACGAAATGTAGCTTTCCAGAGTAAGACCATTGTTCTCATTAACAGGTTCAACCTCGTTTGGCTCTTTTCTCATGACACAGCAAATACGTCTTTTAATTTCCTTCTTTATGTCCCTCTTGAAAAACGCGTAAGCTACAGGATTAATGGCGGAGTTTAAAACTAGAAGAGGTATTTTATATTGCTCGTCATTACATGGTTTGTGATCACTGAAAATGAATACAAAAGTACAGCGAATATGAACTCCGTAACACAATAGAAACAAACCGATAACAATTACCATAATTTTGACCGCGGATTTCTCCTGAGTTTTAAACAAAACACGATGGTTGAAACTTAACTGCCTCGCTGTGGCGCGGGCAGCTCGATCATGTTTACAAACAACATGTAACATGGATGCAAAGCAGAATATCAAAATTAAACATGGCAAGAACTCGAAAACTAGCACAGTTATCCAAAAAAAGATGTTAAAGAAAAGAGATATTTTAAAGATAAACCAGTTCAGGGCATCAATCGTTCTGTAGGCAACTGTGATTCCCCAGGCCAGGAAAACCATTTGAATAACACGGCCGGGCTTCATAAAAGTCAAGTACTTCAAAGGCTTCACAACAGCAATGTATCGATCCAGTACTAAACTGCACAAGTTCGTGACGGACAAGGACCCGAACAGTAACCTTACAAAAGTTATCCAGTCAGAGTGTGGCCGGTTGCAGCCAGTTGCCATCTCACAGAAGAACAATGGTGGAACAACGCTCATCCCGACACAGAAATCCGCCACTGCGAGTGAAACGACAAACGCGTTGGTTTTGGTGCGAAGCTGGCGCTTGCTGCAAACAAGGAAGATGATAAATCCATTTCCAGTTATGGTCAAGATAGAAAGAGACCAGCCAAGAATCCAAAACCAGGTTTCCATTTTCCAGAAGGTATTTTACTTGTTGATCACCAAGAAGCTTCTAAATAGTGATATGAAAATTTTACGTTTCAAAATATTATATACCTTTATGACATTTGCTAATCTTTGAATTAAGACTAATCCATTTGACGTATTATAATAAGGTAAATATGGATAATTACATGCTAAGAGCCTTAGCCTTATAGTGTTTATATTCACAAGTTTCAAGCATCATATAGCGAACGAGCGAGTCTTCGAGTGAGCGAGCTGTGGTTCATGAATAAAAACCGATGTCAGGCTGAACATTAAAAATCCCTAGTAAGTTCACTTTGGATGGTTTTTTTGGGAGTGAAGCTCAATAAATTATCTTAAATTTTCGAGTACCTTCTGGTGCGATAGCAATCTTTGCTTAGCTTCGGGTGAATTTCGGCCGTGCCGTATTATGGCGTGGAAGGTTTTGAATATCTTCAGAAGGCTTGGGGTCGTTCTCATTCATCTTCGAATCATGTGAAGGCTTTGATAATTCCAGGCGATATAACCAGGTGGTAATTATTTTATCCACGGCGTTCAGTTCTTATTCACACTTATATGTAACAACAACAATTCCAGACGGCTGAGAAAAGGAGCCGAGTGAACGAAGCCGTCATTTAAGAGATTGGTCACCAATGTTCATCTGACATGAGGTTTTCATCCCGTTTGCCCAGTTTCCAGTCCGGTTTGTGAAACCGGGTCTGAAATTTCAGCCCGGGCTGAAACTCTCTTCATGTAATTTCAAAAGTCTTTTTAAGAAGATTTGTCCTGGAAGCAAAGCTGGAATCTCAGACCGGGTTGAAATTCGCCATGGAATCGGCCATTTGATAAATACAGCCAGGGAAATTCCCTCATTCAAGAATTAAACGATGGGCTCGCAGATTTTATTACCGTTATTGTTTAGTAGCATGCCCCGCCCTCATGCGAGGCACTCGCGATGCAAGTAAAATTGGAAAGTTTTCCCCAGTGCTACCGAGCACTGTAATAACTTTGATTGATAATTTAATTGCCTAATCGATTGATGCATGGTATGTTCAAGATGGGACGATGATCAATGAGTATATGGACCTTCAAATTGAATTTGATTATCGTTACTCGATAATATAACAAGAACGTTTGTAAACAGCATACTTTCCTGGTTCGCTTAATTTCGAAAGGTAGGGCCGGTCTCAAAGCATTTATTATCCTTGTTGTTTGAATTCTTGACCCATAAAAACAAAATGCTGACTATCATTGGTGCATGTGTTCAGCATTCGGCTGTTTGAGCTTTTATGTCGTATCAGTGCTTGTGCGTGATCAACATGAATTTTGAATTTTCAGGATTTAATGCATAAATTCTGTCCAAATTTCCTTTTAGCTTGTATGGAAAGAATTATTGGTTGTATATATTGTATATGAGCTTGTTGATTCCACATAAATGAACTGAGATCGCATTTTTAAATGCGATTTAAAAATAGCAAAATTTGCAGAGCTGTTCTGTTTCATGACCGTTACTCTGACACGACTTTTTGAAATTGAAGCCAACAAAGTGCTAGACGGGGCCTTTTTATAGGCTGGCTCCGTGTTTAATCGGATCGATGTGAAAATTACACAAGTTATTGATCTCTAGACTTCTACGTATTATGCTACGAAACTGCTAAATATCGTGTTCAGTTATTCGAAAGTTGCTCAAAAATTGAAAAAGTGAATCGTAAAATGCCAAAAGGTGCTTCCTTTACAGCTGTATTTCATTGCATCCCTCGTGAGAGGGACAGGGGGGGGGGGGGGGGGGGCTCCCGCTTCCTGTACCTTTTTCTCCCGCTTCCCGTCCCTTTCCGTAGTGGTTCCCTCCTCTTTGTCCCATTTCTATTGTGAAATATAAAAAAAGGTTGCGCAATTTTCTCAATTTCTCCCGGTTCCCGCCAGACGCCACCTTCGGACTCCCGCATCCCGCCCTCTCTTCTCCCGCCTCCCGCCCCTTTTCTGCCGGGCTCACGCCCTGTGAATGGCGCCTATGGCGGTGATGTTTTCTTTTCATAAGGGGACTGGCGCAGCTAACGTCCAGCTTATGACCGCGTCGGACTAGGTAGCGCTTCTGAGCCAGCGATTAACAGCGGTAAAATATTTCGTTTCCATTGAGACAAAACAAACATGGCGTCCGTGGTTGGGTGAGAGTAAAATTTGTTTCAATGTACGGCGTAAAGACATCGACTTTGATGCTTAATTCTCGTACAGTTTAGCACCTAACTGTAACAAATGCCGAGCAACACACCAGTTAAAATATCTGAAGGAAATGAAGATGATAATGAGGAGAAAGAAAGAGGTGCATCGACCCCTCAAAACGCGCTTGTAAGGTTTATAGAGCATCCTTCGGAGTCAGACGAAAACAGTGGAGATGAACCTTCACATCTTAGCCGCGAAGTTTCCAAAGAAATACGAAGGAGAAGAAAGACGATTGTCAATTCTTTTCGTCTCGCAGAGCTGGTTCCAACCACAAACACTCCGCACTCAAATTACCGGCGAAAGTCTGTTGTTGTTTTGACGACAGAAACTGTAATTGATGCAAAGGCTGAACAGCAGTAAGTTCTCACAGTTGATCAGATATGGCTAATTTTCACAGTACTCAATGAATCGTGCGAATTACATGCACAAGGGATAGTTCAAACGAAAGCTTTCCCCTATTACCTGAATATATGTAATCTGTAATCCGATGTCAGCGTTGTTGGAGACTCGTACATTACTTTTTTAGTTTCACTGACACCGAGGTGAATAATTGTTTAAGTATATACCACACAAAATAAATTAGACTCCTTTTTTTATAAGAACGTCTAATTTTGTGGCTGTAGCTGAGCGTTCTTACTTTTTTCAGGATTTGAGGCTGAAAATGTTCTTAAGACATTCTTAAGTTTCATGTTATAGTATTTTATTAAAACATTAAAACATTGTGGATGAAACCAGGAAACGTATCAAACAGCATTGTTCGCCGAACGTGGTGTGTCAAGTTGTTCTTGACATGCTTGCAAGGCCTGCTCCCTGTGCTGTGGACAAATTCCTTTCAAGCATTAAGTTGACTACTGTAAGACCACAGTTTTGCATTCGTATATACTGCTTATTTTAAAAAAAAATTAAAACAAATGGGCAAAATGAAGGCTTTCTCCAACTCTCAACCTGGGGTATGTTTTAAGCATGTTCTTAAAATTTGGATAAATCTCAGCCTTAACATTCTTATAAAAAAGAGCCATATATAAAAAAAAGAGTGTAACTAGCGAACCAAAACATTACTTTTGGTACCCAAAGCAACAAGGGAAGCCATTTTGTTTGTTTTTTATTCTCCTGCTTGGAGGTGAATAGTACTTTGCTAATCACCTCTGAGTTAACTAATCGGTGCATGCAGAAAGCACTCTTCACTTGTGTGGTATATACTAAACATATATATTTTGAGTAAATACTAGTATTACCAGGAGGGTTTGTTCGAGGTTGAATGTGAGCCAGCTACTTGTCTCACTGTATTGTAACAGTGGCATCCAGTACTCTTGCAGACAGCTTGCAATTTATATTATTAAGGTTACCGTATACCTTTGGGGGTGTCTCACATCAAAGCAACATTAAAGCGTAGATAGCTAAAACCCAGTATCAAAATATAGCTTATGGAGGTAGCTAACAAACTAAATGCTAGCATCTGAGTCAGTCCTTCTGGAAGCTCAAACTCAACGGGAATTTGTTCATTTCACCTCAAATTTGGACAGTAGCTTGTTCTGCATGTTAACAACAGCTAGGTGTCTGCCAATTTTTTTATTTCTGGATATGTTTTCTGCAAGAGTGATTTTTGTATGATCACTCCACTATTTTTTAACCCAAATTGAAAAATGTCTTGTAACATTCATTGCAATTGAATAGGACAAAACACACACACATTGTTTTAGCAGTTGGGGTCTGGAAACCCAAGAATAAATCAAATTCGCAAAATACAAAATTGGCTTTGACTTGTAGGCTTCCAAAAAGGTGTGACTTAGATGCTTGCTTGGACGTGAGACATGAGGTATGTGACTCAACACTTTATTTTATTTATTTTGCATCCATAAAATTTAGTGGAACACTTAGTTTTATTTTAACAAATTATTGACCATAATCTGTTGTTTATTTTCAGCTTTATAGAAGGTGTTACATTATCAGACTGGGAGGACCATAACCAGGCCATAACGTCTTTTAACAAAGCTATTTCTCTGAAACCTGAAGTTGTCAAAAACTACATTGCAAGAGGCGAAAGTTATTTACAAATATGTGACTTTCAATCTGCAATTTTAAACTTCAAGAAAGCTTGTATATTAGACCCTGACAATGATCAGACTTATTCCAGATTAGCATTTCTGTACTTTCTTCAAGGACAATGTTTATTTGATGAAAAGCTTTATAGTGAAGCATTAGAGTCCTTTTCAAGAGCTGCAGAAATGAAACCAGAAGTGATTGGTTATCATACAAGAAGGTTAGAAACTTTTATATAATTTTACTTCGGAGGCTGAAACGTTTAAGTAGATACATGTATTAAGTTTTATTTTGGTGAGATACTACTTATTATACATTGCAAATTTGTTTACACCTGTAGTCATATCTAATTGCAGTTAAATTGTGTCTATTCACTAACACAGTTAATACCATTATAATGATTTGATTTAAATAGCATAATTTTAAGAGATGTGAACCTGAGATTTTAATTGCTACACAGGTTGTGCAAGTGATTCAATGCATCGTGGAAGAGTAATGCTTCCTAATGTCTATTGTATGTCTGTTCCATAATTTCTTGTATTTTTACAGAATAAGTAATAAAGTGCATTGACTCACTGGCCACTGGCAGCATGGCCATATAGTCACTCAACACAGCTACTCCTATTTTTAAAAATTATTGTTTAATAATTTTCAGTGCAATTTTTCATGTTTAGCTTAGTTCCTTGCCCTCGAGTAGGGGATAGGGCAAGATAGTCAGACATGTTTTCCTTATGATTATTACATATGCTTACATTTGTAAACTAAACAATTTAAATCTTTTTTGGACTTTCCTGTAATAGTGTGGCCTGCTTGGCTGCCCTTCAGAGACATGGAGAATGTTTGGCACTTGTAAATAAAAGACTAGAAGAAGAAACTGAGAACCCAGACCTATTTATTATGAGAGCAAGATTACATGAACTCTTCCGCAATGTAAGTACAGAGTTAATGGTCAATTATACATCATGTACATGTATGTGACTGCAGATATTTTTAACTTTAAAGTTGTAAGTGGTCTGTCTACTTACATCTCTTAGAAAAAAATATAGCCATGATTGTGAGCTAATACAGTGTAAGCTCTACACATGTAGAATAATTTTCTTTCTCCATATTTTCCAGTCAACTCTATGCTACTATGATGCCAAGGATGCACTAGCTCTCGCACCTGAGAATGTAGAAGCTAAAATGCTGATGGATTCACTTGAGAAGAGAGCAAAGGACAGCAGACAACAGGTTACTGGATGAGAACATTTCTTTCCATCTTATGTACAAATTATTTGAATTTTATATTGACTGACATAACTGTCATGTAAAATAATATAATTTAATTTAATTTAATTTCATTAAGATAAAGTAACATTGCCTTTTGATATCACCCCCAAAACAACTGAGGAAAGTGGCTGTCAGGTCAAAAGCCAATTATTGTCCTTGTTAAGGTCATGTTGACAGATTAATTAGGGCATCCAATCCTCTTATTTCAGCTGACGCAGTGAGTCCTAAAAAAATGACTGTTACAGCTGTTAAAATAACTCCAACGAGGACTTCTTGTCAGGTTGTCAAGACAGCATCACCAGCAATATACATTGAACTTAACAAACTAAATACTGCGGCTAATAATTGAGTAAGATTTTCTTTCGAGTAAAAATTTACTTGCTGTGCACTGTTTATGTCTACAGCATAGCCTATAGTTATAAAAATAAGTTAAGCTATAAATTGTTTTTCTATTATTATTTTTTTGTCACAGGCCATTCAGTTACATCTAGTAGGAAAAGTTAAAGAAGCTCTATCAAAGATCTCCATTGCCATAGAAACAAACCCATCAGTAGCAGACTTTCATGTCTTTCGGTAAGTACAGGACATACAAATGTATTAATTTCCGTGGAAATGTAAACAAACATAGTATTACATACGTACAGAAACGTTTTAAGAAGTTTAAGGCAATAGTAGACACAATGAACTGTACTGTAGGTATTTGGAGTTTTTCACTGCATGTTCACAGACCTTATTAAGGTATATTTCTCTTTAGATCAACTAAAACACTCTAAGCAGAAAGAGCTCAAGGTTTGGTTGTGTGAAATAAAACGTTTTATAATACGAAATATACCTGTTTATGAAGAACTTCGCCATACATGTACTTGCATAAAGAACATGCACTGCCAGCACTGGCATGCTTGTTAACTTTGCAGTGTATAATCACTGCAAGTACATGCAATTTACATGTATTAACAAGAACTTTGGTGTTTTCCAGTGGTGCTCTTCACAGAAGGATGTCAGATTTTAATGCTGCTATAGATGACTATCTTTTAGCGATGGACAAGACGGACCATGATGAATCAAACAACACTTACAAAGAGGCACAAAGACAGCTGCTTCTGTGTTATAACGACTTTGCTGTGGAATGCTTCAGGTTAGTTTAATCAAAATTTCTCTCTTCTCCCCTTCGCTCCTCTACTATATACACTGTACTTGCAGGGCATCTGCAGTTCTTCTCACTCAACTCAATTCTGGGCTCCGAGTTCCATTTCATTTAATCGTGATCCTATCTGCCGTAGTTCTTGTTTGGCTGACCTCCTCTAGTTGTTGTTAGGCCTTTCTCACCTTCCTTTATCTTGTGGGTTCAGAAAAGGGCCAGCCTGGTTACACTAATCCAGGCAGCCAATGTACGTACATCATGTACGTCGCCAATCAAGGAGAGTAGCCTTACAATGTGAATTAAGTTTCCTCCTACTACTATGCCTTTTTCATTGTATATGTCGCAGAGAATCATTAAACTACTTTAAAGCTTAAACAATTTCAGCAGTCACAAAGTGTTTTTATAAAAAAGTTTGTTTTTGGTATGATTGCCTTAAGCTTACGTTGTACCTACTAACTATTTTATTGTGGTTCTTAGGAAAGGATTCTATGAAGAAGCAGTTGTTCTGTTGAACAAAGCAATCAAAGGGGAAAAGAATGAAAAAGGACTTTACATAAACAGAGGAGGTATTTAACCTGACCAATTGACCTTAATTTATTACATGGCCTTTGGGGACTCTCCATTTCGTATAATTAAAACTGCATCAGTAAAGTATTCCTGAAAAATTGCACGATTAATTACTTGGTCGTATAACCGCCAACCAACATCTTTACAGTCATTACATACATGCATTCTGTTTATGTAAAAAAAGTTCAGGGATTAGCTTTACATGAAGAAACCAGAGCTTTTAAATCTCTCACCCTAGTATTTCCTATACTTCCTAATTTTCAGACTGTTTCTTCCGTCTAAATGAGCTGCACTTTGCTCTGTCGGACTATCAACAAGCGTTAGAGATGGATAACAGCGACTGGTCTGTACGCTGCAGGCTGTCCATTGTTTATAACGAGTTCGGTATACTGGAGTACTATGACAGACATTATCTGGAAGCTATTGATCATCTGACCACGTGTATCCGATACAACCCGCGGATTGGAGCTTACTACTTGTCACGTGCCAGGGCTAGATATATGATAGAGGTACGTTAGCTGTTACATGTGGTAACAGGCCACTCTCCTCTTAAGCACGTTTGATCCTTTCCCCGTAAAAACAGCTGAATTTCGACTCGAAAAGTTTCATACTGATTGTTTTACAAAGATCCGTGTAAATGCGTCATGTGGTGGGGGGGGGGGGGGGGGGGAGGTGGGGTGGTGGTGGTATTACTTGGGCATAAGACACTTCATTGTCTTCAGTGATCTCTACACAGAACTTCAGTATGGAATTTCAGTTTTACTTTTTTTTTCGCTAGTTTGACAGCGAATATTTGAATGCGAGGGAGCGACAAATCAGGCTGCGAGTGTCTCTAGCAATTTAACTGCTTGGAAATTGGACGTCTTTCGGGAAGGGAATTTGTTTTTGTTTTCTGTCGTGAACTTGTGTGACACGGGAAAAAATATGCTTGAATGTTTATTTGATTGTTCATTAATTTTTTGTTGCCGTTTTTTTTCCAGGACTTGGACGGTGCTAGACATGATGTACTTGTTTCACTGTATTTAGACCCTGAGAACAAAGAGATTGTGTCAATCTTTTCACGGTTATTTCCCGGACGGGCAATAACTGATGTCATGAAGAGTCACATGGGGATGGCGGCCGCGCGTCAGGCCGAGGCTTCAATCAGAGAAACAAACAGCTATCAAGAGCTGTCCCAGCATGCAACAGGTACAACGCAGGGGTGGCCAGCGGCTAGTGTGTTGTAATTTACATTTAGCAAACACAGAGTAAATACACAAACTTGCTAAATTCTTGAAAACGTAAGACATCTTTATAAATGTTGTGGTTCAATTTTATTTTCCATTGTTTTTAGGTACGGTAACGTATGATAATGAGTTTGAAGCAAAGGAAAATTAAAATTTGACCCACGGATAAAATTGAACCACAACATAAACAACAACGACAACTAGCTGGCGTGTTCCTGCAGATTTGCAGGACGCACTGCAAGTCCATACAGGTAACTTAGTCAGATGTCCACAACATACATGCAAGCCGACGGCATGCAGAAAGTACAAAGGGAAAATATTTTGTTGCTTTAAAGAGTTTTACCTTTCGCCTTTGAGCGTAAAGAGTACCACACAAGATATTTAAAGCGCTATGTGACACTCTTGGTGTGTCTTTTTAGCTCAAACTCTGGCAAGTTACATGTATAACAGTTATATACTACTTCGTTAAGAGGATAGAACAACTGAATAAAAGTTTTCTTGGTCATTTTCAGGTGTGAAGACTGAAGGAGCAGCCAAGTTTAGCGGTAAATCGATTCTCCCACCAATTCGCGGCTCCGTATTCCCTGAAATACGCGCCTGTATGGAGGAGCAGGACTTCCATATCAATATTATAAAAGGAAAGAAAAAGGTAGGTTTTTTAATGTAACGATCAGTAAGAAACTTCCATGTTGCTTCCATTTAATTTAAATTCGGTTTGCAGTTCATGCACTTTTAGTTAGCTTGCAGTCATACAGTAAGTACAGTATGCCGACAGTTCTTTGAAATATGACACATTTGAAGCTCACGACACAGAACGAACGAAAACTTCTAACCAGTGATTGAAAGAAGAGAAATAATCATTCTTATACTGTTGTTTCGTTGTTTTCCAGGCCACGAAAACAGTACACAAAACTTTAAGCGCTCGTCAAGATCTGAGTTTCAAAGGTCCACGAGTCCACTCCAGTGTATCAGCGCCAACGGAAAGAAGTGTGGTGAAGTTTCAAGGGCTGACCGAAAAAAGAACTAAAGAGCAGAAAGCTTTGGTTCACCTTGCTTAATAACTAAGGCATGACCTGAGCTCTTACTTAGAAAAATAAAGAAACACATTTTAGATTGGCACAAATATTATGGCAAACACAGGAAAAATACTTTTAAGCCTGTCAATTCTTTCGTTAAATTTGCAGCCATCGAAAAAGTTTCCCTCTGTCACGAGTCAGGATTCAGTGTAATTCATGAATATCAAGATTCAGCTTGGCATCAGAACGCTATTTGAAAACAAATATTACAAGTTTGGGGATAGAAAATGTAAGTCTTCTATCCCAAAACTTTTATTTCGCTGTGCATGTATTTGCATCGAGCACTCCAGTGACTACACGAAGCAACTATATAATATTGTGTCTTTGTCCAGCAACAAATATTTATGTAAGTGTAAATATGTAAATGTTATTTGTAAGAACTAAAATGGAAGCTAATAAATCGTATCTTTTTTATAAGCATATTAATAAAAATTAATTTTTCATCAAAACATGTCTCTGAATCTCTTATCTGTCAGCCCTTCTACGCTTTTAGGAAACCGAGTCTGTCGGAAATAAAAACATACAAAGAATAACAACGCAAGTACTTTATTTCTGGTGCGTTTTCGAATAAATTACAAAGTTATCATTGATATGCAAGTAGCACAAAAATAAATACTTAGTGTCTTCAAACTTCAATATGATAAAATCATTGTGAGACTCTAATTTAAAGTTTCCCTATTCAAGTTTTTACATTATCTTAGAGAGCTGCGCAAACAAGTTTGCAGGATTATGGTATGTTCAATCGGAAATCCGGATTTGGATTTTGAAATCCGGATTTAAGATTTCAGAATAAAACAAAAAAATCCCAAAACGGACAAACTGAAACCCCACTTCCTAAGTGGATTTTAATAAGAGATCCAAACTTGGATTTCATGAATATGGTATTATTGCGTTTGGGGGGGGGGGGGGGGGGGGGGGGGAAATTAATCCGAGAACGGATTTGCAAGGCTGTTCCCGTGAGCAGCGGTCTTTGATACGCCAACTGTGAGTGCGTAATCCAGAACGGCGAACCAAAGCTATGAAAAACGCATTTGATTGTGAAATCAAAATAGCTGGCCTTTAGTTCCAAACAAAAGATCGAAAAATTAGCCGTCGTAGTTTACGTTGTCTAAAATACGCAGAATTTTGGTCATTTTGCGTTGAAGATGTTTAACAAATTTACCAAAAGCTATAACTCACGTGCAGAGCTATTTTCCTGCTCATTAATCCATTATCTCAATTTGTTTGCTGAGCAAAAGTTGTTTACTATCGTGGTTTGCCAAAGTTCTTCATTGGATTGTGGGGACAGAGTTGGCGTATTATAAACCGCTGTTCACGAGCACAGGTTTGCAAATAATCCTTTTTTCAGATTTTCCCTCAAAAACGGAAAAATAACGAGATCAGGATTTCAAAATCTTGATCCGTATTTCACAATCGAATGTATTCTCGGATCAAGTTGTTTAATATTTTTCGCTTGTTTTCCAAGGGAAACTAAGTTGAAGTAGTTAAAATAATGTTTAAAAGAAGATTACGAAACAATCGAAATAAGCTAAATGCGTGTTTGAAAAATTCATATAACGTTGCAAATTAAATTTCGCAACTGAAAGTTTGCTATCCAAAATCGCGAACTTCACGTGTCTTCCGCAGTTATGAACGATGCGATGTATGAATTACGCATGTGGAGACTGACGGGCAACGAAAGAGTTTCTCGCATGAATAAACTTCACGTCCGGCTAGAGGCAGCAATCTTATTTATTGCACGTGATTGCTATTCTAGCTTATTTCTAATTTTAAAATGTGTTGTTTATAATAAATAGGTTAACGTACGGGCACTAAAATGACCTTTGTCGCGTAGCAGAAAAACGTTCGGCATTTGCACCCACACGCTCAGTGATTATCAACAAAACTACGAAAATGTTTGCTTACTATGCGAAAAACGGCATATAATTCAAGGGTTTCTAAAGTATTTAAAAATGGTTTATCAAATTAGATTTCATAAAATTCGAATCGTTTTTCTTTCTTTTTGTATTTCCCGTCATGCCCTGCAGGGGTCACAACAGCTTCTGCTTTTCGCAATGAACGCAGTCGGCGAGTTTTTGGCTTGATGTACTTTCTAGACAATAGATTATCTATACTAGTGGTTGACTGAAACCTGTCTTGATCAATACTTGTACTTGAAGAGGTAAATACTTTTGCCTCAAATCGTCTGTCTTCTTCGGGTGTCCCTGGAGTTATAGTTATTTCTGGAGCTTCCACGACAGGATGCGGAGAGGAATGGGCACCAGAGTGTGTGGAAGCATTAGATTTCATGCTTGATCTACTGAAGCGTCTCTCGTTGACATAACTCACAGCTCCGACGTGCGCAATACTTGTAGTCATGGTTACGAGGCAAGAGTGTATTTTATCCTTGTTGCGGTTTTTTCCGTACCCATAATACGTTCCTTCTGAATCGTAAATGCTTTTGACAATTAAAATGGCGACCACTGTTAACATGATAACAGAACAAGCCAGAGGTATTCCAATCAAAATCCCGAGCTCTGTTGCTCTTGAATAAGGCAGGCTGGCTGTGCTATCTGTACACAAGAAGAGAAATAGAGATAATCATTCCTGTGTAATGGATTAATTGTTACCGAACAAGTGCACTGGACCTTGTTAGTCAAAATGGAATGAAGAGATTTTGATTGAAAAAAGATGAAGGGGCCTTTTAATAGTTTTTGACTGTCGCGCTTCTGTCATCAGGACTAAATTTTTTCAAAACGAATACAACCATTTAGGAGAGGTTGTCACTCATTCAGTGAACAAACTAATGCTGGCAGTGTTTGCAATCTTCGTTCAGCCTATACATTGCCTCGCTTTCACGAGTCTCCTGTACCTAAGTGGCCGGCTGAGCGCCCGAAAAAGTTCTTTTCCTTTGTGTCTTATTTTTCTCGTCTAACCCCAGCATGCTGGTAAAAATAACTAAGTAACTTAAGTAAATGATGAACCTTGAGAAACAAATATCTGTCTTTCACATGGATTGCGCGCTGCATAAGTTTGCCACTGTTTTAAAATGAGTCCCAGAAAAACCCTTTAGATGAAAATGAGTTTATTCACTCTTTCGAAATCGAACTAAACTAATTTATGTAAGATTTTACGCCAGGCCTTATTTTAAGGCAGGGGTAAACGTGAATTTGAGTGAAATTTTTAGAGGTTTAAAGATGGAAAAGAAGAAAGAAACTGATCATTTTTAAAACACCACCAGACATTTGACCCCCATGCAAGAGCATCCCAGGTCGTCAGGGGACTGTTTTGGTGTCCATCTGCTAATTTTTAACTTCAAATTCTAATTTTAAAATCACATTAAATTTAAAATCTTTCTTATTTTTTCCAAATTTTACTAATCCTTTGAGAAAAACTATCTCTTATCAAACACCCCCAAAAGTCACCCAAAAATTTACAAAACACCGAAATGAAATGAGCAGAGGGTTTTTGGATTGCTTAAAACGCGAACAAGATATTCGCATTAAAGCCACGTTTAGCGGTGAAAAAACGGGCTTCAGGTGTACCCCCGCCTTAAAACAGAAGTAAAGAGCAGCAAAATCAACAAATCTTCACTACAGATTTGCAATAACGTACCCTTCTTGCAGATATAAGGCAGCTGTTGTATACAAGACGTGTCTTCCCACCATCCTTTGTGTATCATTTGCACGCATGCGCCCGTCTGGTCTGGTTCGCCTGGCGCCCAGTTCTCGTACGTAATCGGTTTATTATCAACCCAGTGGAGTTTGGAATCAGAAGTTATTCTTTCCATTCCCAACCAAATTTTAGTTTTGCCGAGTTGGCCAATTAATTTCGTAACTAAATTGAAAATTTTATCATTTTCTTCTTTACTTTCTATTGATAGCAGATGCGCTGAGTTCATAACGCAAAATCGTTCAGCATAATTGAATATTCTAGTTTCTGTTACAACTTTGTAACAGAAGTCTTCATCATGAATCCAGTCCTCGTCACAAATTCCTACCAAAAGCAGATAGCAATGAGTTAGTACATTTTTCATTTTAGCTTTCACAAGCTACCTTGCACGTTTTCTTTATTGTGGAAATTTACAAAAGTTTATCTTTTTCTTGCATTGTATCGTTTTAATTAACGAGAAAAATTGAAGAAAAAATGCAAAAACCTTTTGGGCTGGTAAGGTAATCAAAGCGCCTGTAAAAGCTATACAAAGGAAGTTTTTGTTGTTTTTTTAGCAGAAATATGTGAAAATGTAAATCCACATCAATTGCACTGATAACTGAAAATTTTTAAATTTATTCTTCTTGATTCTGTTAAACGACATGATAATTGGTGTATTTAAAATATATACTTTGCAACTGCTGTTCAATTTGATAAACCTCGGGTCCACAGATTGAAAAACTTCATTTTTTCCTTGCTTCTTTTTCTTCGACAAAGAATAAACCTCATTTTACGAGTCGAAATATTTCTTGGGCGATTAGGCGAATAAAGGAGGGCAAACCTCTTCGGTTAAAAAATCGGGTCGTGTTGGCTGGCTGACTGACTCTATTGTTTGTTTCTAAAATAGCAAAAAGAATAAATTCTTCCCCTTGAAATATTTCAAACTTTAGATCTTACCTTGCAAATGTGCTAACTTGGTATTCATGACAGGCATATTAATTTGAAAACTTGCTGTTTCTGAAGTCAATTCATTAAGCCCTCCTTTAGATGCTGCAATACTCGCGTTTAACGTTCTTGCGAGGCGATCGTTCGTAATTGTTGATTGAAAACTTGACAATGACGGCGTAACGTTGAGTACACTAAATGGAAGTGAGTATGAAGGCGTCGGTGAAATTGTTCCGATTGCAAATTCCCAATGAAAAAGCGCAGCTGCCAATAATTGTAATTCCAGAGAGGTACTCTTTTTTATTAGTACGTGAATGAAGACAAGAAGCAATAGCTTTAATAGCACGTTCTCCAAGTGAAGGCGTGAAGTTAGCTTGGATCCATTTAAAAGTGTCTTTGAACCATCCATGGTTAAATGAGAAATCATTTGAGATCCCGGCGTGAGTTCTTGGATGCTACCGCCTGAAACGCCTAAAACAAAAACAAAAGTTTGATGAAGCTGCGATTAAAAAGGTAATTGTACACATTAGATAGGTACCAATTTTTTTTGCGCTATAAAATTCTCTAAGCACAACCAAGATGATTCGTTTTCGCCTTTTACGGTAAACTTTATTTTAAATTTCTCTTATGCCAAGAAAATTTAGATTTTGATCAGACGGGCGTATTTCCTGACTCCATTTGCAAGTATTCATCCGAGATAGCTGGAGAAAAAACAGATAACATGGATTAATGGATTGATTTTATGCACCCTCTGGTGTTTGTATGAAAGGCTTGAGCACTGATACCATCATCCTTTAGCTTCCATGTACTCAAATCTCGCGCAGTGTCGACCTTCACACGGAAAGGCCTGAATAATTTTTCTGGTTATTTACATAATTTACTATAATTTATATTTTGGTATAAATTGGCTTTAATGTTCCTAACCCATAACCCTTATTATAACTGTATATAAACAAACAACACAACCAGAATATTTGTATTTATGCTGACGAAAATTCTTTTTAGTTACAAGTGTTACCAAGCTAATTAGAACTCGTTAGAATCCAGATCAGGCTCGAACACAGCTAAATCAGGGCTTGAAAGCTTGGGTTCTAGCTGTACACACGGGGTGAGCAATACGGATGCCAAAAACTTTATAACCCAAAAGAAACTGAATCTTAAATGTTCTCCAAACTAAATGGCCTTACATTGATCTTGTACAGCTCAATGAGTAGTATAGCCGGGACTAAACAAATACCACTTTGGGTGCACCTAAATTTTTCACCTCTTTACGGGACTAGTAGTCAGGGACCAAAGCCAAACCACGCTCGCAAAACTCGCGTGTTTCGTCTTTGCTACCTGACTATTGTCCCGTAAAGGTGAAAAATTTAGGCTTACCAAAGATAGTATTTGTTTAGTCCCGGCTATACTACTTAGCAAGACAACATAAACAGAGGGCGGCGGGACAAGCATTTAGAGGGATGCAACATTAAGTTAACAACAATTAATAAATAATAAAAATATTTTTCTACATAATATACAATGGACGAAATAGACCTCAGTTCTTTTGAAGATGTAGACCTCGAATCTATCGAACAAGAACTTGCAAAAATAAACCCTACAGAACTGCGACATTTATCACAACTTCTTTCAGAAAACGTACCCACTGTGAAAAAGATAATAAAGAATGTGCTAGTCGAGCCGCTAACAGAAACCAGAAAGCAGCGGTATAAACCGTCATTACGGGTATTACAACCAAAACCTTACAAACCAATTGCGCCCCCAAGAAATAGAAACAGAAGACCGCAACTTCTGCGACAATTCGACCCCATTCAACCGAATAACATAAGAAATGTGACAGACTACCAGAATGAGATTCAGAATCTGTACGAAGTCTCAAAATTCGAGGGTGAAGAGAGCAGCGGGAGGCGGTACATAAGGTGGCGCATCATAAAAGAACTGAATAAAGACCTCACACCAGAATTTATGGCAAAAATACGCGAGAACGTGAGGACATCATTTTACATGAGGCACACTTATTCATATAAGTTAAGCAACATTGAAGACGGTACCATAATTTTCTACTACCAAAATAAAGGCTCCCCTTGGATGAATACATATGCAGAAGCGGAGAATTGGTTAATTAATAGGGAGGCTGTTCGTCTGGATGTAGATAGTATCGAAAGACCAAACACAAAGTGGATTTTCGAGGGCCAATTTAATGCCGATGTAAAGGTTGTGCTTGACCGTCAACCGCTGATGGGAACAGGACCCTTACCAAACTGGCTGCGCAACCTTGCACATAGCCGTTCAATGGTAGCACTGGATACCTATAGAGACAACATGTGTCTATGGCGCTGTATTGCTGTACACAAAGGAGCTAGACCAGATCGAAGTACAAAAGCGGCGCAAGGTCTAGCCAAGAGTTTTTTCAAACTCCGCGATACGCCGACGAACTGTGTAAAAACATCACTGGATGAATTGGAAAAGGTTGAAATGCATCTGAATAAGGGGACTGCTTTCTCAGGTTGGCTAGGAATCAGGGTATATGTGCCAGAGCGTGTAGATGATAAAGAAGTGGTATGGCATCTGACAAGAAATCCTGCACCGCAGTTTAAAAACGTTATGACAATCGGTATTTTTGGAAAGCACGCATTCTTAATAAAAGACATTAAAAAGTTGGGAAAAACTTATGCATGCATCCACTGCAAAGCAAGATTTACACAAGCAACCCATTTACAACGTCATGCAGAAAGGTGTGCCCAAGGGAAAACCGTAATAGATTGCCCAGGAGAAAAGGTTGAGGCACCGCAGACAGCTTATGAAAAAGCATTTTATCCGAAGCATAAAGCCTCAAAAGAATCAATTCAGTGGTTGGAGTACGTAGCAAAGCATTGGAAAATCCCCATTCACCACGCAATGTCAGGACACGGGGGAGAGCGTTGGATAGAGAAAAGACCGGTTGATGGCTACAACCATGAGAAAAATCTGGTGTTACAGTATCACGGATGCTACTGGCACGGTTGTCCAAAATGTTACCCTGATCGTAACAAAATAATAGACCGTGGCGACAAAACAAGAGAAGATCTCTTCCAAGCAACAATGCGGAGAACAGCTTATCTCAGAAAAGCTGGCTACAGAGTGATTGAGTGTTGGGCCTGCGAAGTCGGAGACAAATATATTGAACAACTACCTGAAGCAAAAACAAAAAGTTACCCACACGCTATTTTGTATGATTTTGAGGCATACGGAGACAAAAACAAACGAAAGGAACCGACAGATAGCTTAACGATCGAGAATGAGCACGTACCAATCTCAGTAAGCATCGGCGACACTCTTGAAACCACCATCACACAAGACGGAAAACCCGCACCGAAAATAACCCATATCTGTGAAAAAGATCCCGCAGAGTTGATCCGCAAGTTCATGAAAGAGCTGGAGAGACGTGGTAAAAACATAAGAACAAAAGTAAGAGATGAATTTATGCCAGCGGATGTAAACCTGCTACCAAAAGATCAGAGGAAAAAAATAGAAGAATGGTGTGATCAGGTCCCAGTACTGGGCTTCAACTCCGGGACTTACGATCTTAATCTGATAAAAAAGTACTTCGCAGAAAAACTTGCGGACACAACCAACAAAGTCAGAGTGGCAAAGAATGGAAACAAAATCATGTTCTTACTCACTTCAGGCTTCCGGTTTCTGGATATAATAAATTATCTCGGTCCGGGGGTGAGTTACGATAAATGGATAAAGGCATACGGCTGCAAGGCACCAAAATCATGGTTTCCATACGAGTGGTTTGACAGACCTGAAAAGCTAGATTACCCGGGATTGCCGGATTACCCGCATTGGTACTCAAAGTTGAAAAATGAATTCACACTAAAACTGACAGAATGGAAAGCCTGCAAACAAACGTTCCGAGAAAAGGGAATGAAAAACTTTAAAGACTGGGTACGTTACTACAATAATCTAGATGTCGCCCCCGGACTTGAGGCTTTAGAAAAGATGAGAAACTTCTACACTGGGAAGGGAATCGATATAATGAAAGACGCAGTCAGCATACCAGGTGTGAGTTTGCATTACCTTTTAAGGGGAGCAATAGAACGCAAAGCGGAACTGTACGCCCCAAGTAAAGAAGCATATGAGATGTTAAAAGAAGCGGTTGTTGGAGGTCCGAGCCTCGTTTTCACAAGATACCATGAAGTCGGCAAAACAAGAATAAGATCGCATCAATACCCACTTGAGACAAATGAAAACGGAAACTCAGAAGCCCGCGCGGCAGGCGCTGCGAAACTTTGCCAAAACATCCTTGGATATGATGCCAACGCCTTGTATCTCTCAACAATGTTAAGAGATATGCCTTGTGGAAAGGAAAGGGTTGTACACTATACAGATGAGTACCAAATAGACGGTGCACCAGTACTAACGCACAGATTAAAAGAAAAAAGCTGGTTCGGGTACGCGGAAGTGGACATAGAAATCCCAAACCACTTACACCAAAAGTTTGAAGAAATGTGTCCGTTCTTTCACAACAAAGTGGTACCGACCAAAGCCGTTCCAAAGCACATGAAAGCATACTTGAGAGCAACAGGAAGAAAACTGGTGGAGAAAAACAAGAAACTAATGGGAACGCTGTCAGCGCAGCGGATACTTTTATACGCCCCTCTACTACTCTGGTACGTAAAACACGGGGCAGTTATCAAAAGAGTTTATCGTACAATTGACTACACACCGGCCAAAATCTTTCCCTGGTTTGTAGAACAAGTTACGGAGGCGCGGCGAACGGGGGATGTAGAAAAAAGCAAAGCATTATTGGCGGATATATTCAAATTGTTGGGAAACAGTGGGTACGGAAAGCTAATCGAAGCCTTGGAACGGCAAACAAACGTCATTTACACCAAAGATGAGAAGGTGGTGGACAGAGCTCTGAGAAGCGCATATTTCTCAGATCTTGATGAGATTGGAAAGGCATATGAGTTAGAAAGTCGAAAGACGCGAATCACAATCAGAAGACCCTTTCAAATTGGAATAGCGGTCTATCAGCTGGCCAAACTGCGTATGCTAGAATTTTATTACGACTTCCTGGACAGGTACATCGACAGAAGAGATTTCGAGCTGATTCAAATGGACACGGACAGCAACTACATGGCAATCTCAGGAAAGAGTTTGGAAGACATAGTGAAACCGGAAATGAAAGCGGAATTCGAGAAAGAAAAAAAGAACTGGCTGGCCTGGGATAAATGGAGCGGGAGAACGCCGGGACTGTTTAAGCAGGAGTTTGAAGGTGAGCGGATGATTGCTCTGTGCTCAAAATGTTATTACGCGGACCATCTAACAAACAAGCAAGAACTGAAGCAGAAGCTCAGCTCAAAGGGTATGTCAAAGAGGCAAAACGAGATCAACTGGCACCGTTTCAAGACAGCGCTGAACGGAAACAAGGATATGGCAACAAACAGAGGTTTCAGAATGCGAGAAGGGAAGATAGTAACATATGAGCAAGAAAAGCTGGGGTTGAGCGCGTATTATGACAAACGCTGGGTTTTGCCAGACGGCATCCATACAGAACCAATCGAATATCATATTTAGTTCACAGCCGGGGGTAATTGTGTGTTTGGAGGTACAACAAGCAGTTCTTCACGTACAAAGCCACGTTTGGGACCGTCAGACAAATAGTAGAGAACAGGCTGATTCGGTTTAGAAAAAGAGCGTTCAATATTATAAACATCCAAGGACCAGATCGGATCAGTGGCTCTTTTAGTCCCACCTTCAAGCTCACCAGGTTGGTACAAATATCGAACCAAAACTATGGAGGGGAGCTTTTTTTCATTTTCTCCAACAGGTCTCAAATATTTAGTTGACGGCTCCGCATAAACATTTTTTTTCTTGATTGCGGCAGCAGGTTTCATACCAATCAATCGAGTAACTTGGTTGTTCAGAGCAGAAACAACTTTGGGAAGCCTTTTTACCCACTCAGTGGACCTCAAACCCTCAGGTGAACGCATTTCAACCGCGTACTGGTGGCCAAACAAACGCTCAGCCAAGGTACGATTGAAACGTTCAACAATAGCTTGGTCTCTATGTATTTCAGGGTGGCCACGTCTGATAGAAGTTTTGTGATTTTCCATTTCTTTTGTAACAGCGCCCATAAATTCACGCCCAGGATCAACTTGCAACAGTTGAGGCCATTTCAAAGGTCCACGTGTATAAATTGTCTTAAAAGCTTTGGCAACCTCATCTGAGTTTTTAGAGGTTAAAGGTTGAGCTTCTTTGAATCTGCTGGCAACATCAACAACGGTAAGCGCGTATTTGTAAGTTTTAGCAACTGAGTTGCTATCCACTTTGTCATGTGGCAGAAAAAGAAGATCTGCCTGATGCACTTTGTTGGGTGTAGGTACATCGAATTTTAGGCGAGGAATGTAGCGCGGTGCGGGGAGGTAAATCTGCCAGAGCGCTTGTTTGAACAACCATTCTTTGGCAACAACTTCAGGAACCTTTGCAGCGACCGCTAATTTTTTAATGGCGGAGATACCTTTCCAGTAACCCTGCGGGCTGTAGTAACGCCGCTCCAATTTTTTATCCATTTAAATAATTATGCGCGGTCATATATACATGACAACAAAATGAGTTTCGATTTCCCTTTTCCAAAGAGGTTCGGAGGACAACAAAGCCTCCAAGAGCTTGACGAAATGTGGGTGGAAGAGCAGGAAGCGCTAATAAAAGAAATCAAACCGGAAATCAAGCTTGACTTTTACTCATGGGATAGCAACTCAGTTGCTGTTCCACTGCAGGATGAGCCCCATGAAGAGATGAGACACCACCTCAAATTATGGTATTTACTTGCGGTACTAAAAAAAACCGGCATTTCTGTAGATCAGGTCGGTGACAATATGGGGCTGACCTTTTTGGGTAATGTCATTCACCAGTTCAAGCGGTATCAGCAACTGAGCTGCTACCCCGGATCGTGTAACTACGTTTGTTTTTTATACAACTATTTTCAAAAGGTCTCAACAAGAGATTGGCCGGCGAAAAATGCAATACTGGGAAAGCTCACGAAAAGATTGCCGAAGATGGTACAAACCAGAAATAAAGCCGAAAAAAGTTTCAACGAATGGTGGCGAGAAGAAAATGCTAAAACAAATTATTTATAACCGCTATAAGGTTTACCCACCATTAAAAAGAAGTTGTCTTTGATGTTCTTCTGTTAACCTTTACCCCGCCGTCAGTGTGGTTTGAAAAACGCAGTTTTGTCTTTGCAGTAGTAAAGCTGTTGTACTTTTTGATAATATCTTGGTACTCACTGTCTGAGATTTTACCATCTTCAAGAGCGGTTGATATGAGAGAGTTGATTGAGCTCAGCGTAGCTTCAGCCAAAGTTTGTATTTTTTCGTGTTTTTTCGCTTTACGCAGGAAAAATTTGACGGTGACGATGGAGGAGGTTGACACCAATGAAAACAAGGTGGCAGTTGCGATTAAAGGGGCGCCAACAACAACGCCAACCACAGAAAGCGAAGCGGCCAACCCAGAGCCTGTAAGAATGGTAGCAACTCCACCTGTTAACGCACATACTGTTTGACACCGCGTGTGCCACCGTTTGAATTTGGCTGAGGTTTGGTAGTAATGCGCCAACTGGTTTTCAAGATTTTTCTTTATCATTTCAATTTCATCCCGCCTGAATTTTGTTGCAGAATCCATTTCTTATATATGTGTTAAAAATATTTTAGTCACAATATTGGTTATGCCATTTCCCATTTTTATATACAATCTGATTACACGGCCCAGTTGTATTTTTAGGGTGTGTCCAAAACTTTTTGCTAAACAGACCGGTTTTCTTGTTAAAGGCACCTTTTGCGATGGCACCACTCCAATACTTTTTAAACAAATCTTTATCTCCACCTGTGACAGCCATGATTGCAGCAGCCACATCTTGAGCCGGTTGAAAGCCCGGAATCTTTTCACCGATATTTTTATTGATCGTTTCACCGACACCCAATCCCACTTTTTGCTTCGAGCTGATTGCATTTCGGGCCGCAGCATGACCCCATTGCCGTTTGTTTTTGGGAATAGCATCAAGCGCCTTCACCATTTTTTTGTCAGCATCATGTTTGCAGCCTTTCTCATTTTTCTTGCCCGCACAGACGGCATAATCAACATCATGCTGCATTGAAACCGCGTCCGTGGCACCTGTTGGCTGCTGATAAATCTTTAATATCTTTCCCGTCTTGGGGTCGTAAGAAAGCTGTTTTTCAAGGGGATTGTATGGTCCTGTGTAGTTATGACCAGGAAGTGTCCACCCCTTTTTTGGCTTAGGCAGCTTGCAGATGGCTTTATGCAAATCAAAAGCCCCACCACTGCGGGGTAAACCCCGCCCCCCACGTTCATAAAGAGGGTTTGTTGGGTCATCTACTCGATTACCTGCATAAATTCTCATATCATAATTACCACCACGTTGGGGTTTACCATGGGGTGTGGGGTTTACCCCACTGACGAATCGTGTCTTGGTGATGCCACAACTTGCGCATTTTACTTTAAGCAGCCTTCTACCATTTTTTGTGGTAGTGTTTTTTTCACTCCCCGGTACGTTGGGTGTGAAACGCTTTTCCTTCACGCAGTATACCTCCATCCTTCCTATATAATAAGCAAAAATCATTTCAACTTTGGGCCGCTGTGTGACACCCACCTTTCATCTTTGGGGTGCGGGGTAAACCCCGCCCTGGTATCATATCTTTTGGTCTTAATCTGTTTGAGGCTTTAGTCAACAAATCCCCAGACAAAGCATCAATTGTGTAATTAACAGCTTTTCTCGCGATTGGTTTGGCTTTATTGGCTAACTTCTTCTGATACTCTGGTTGTCTCAGAAACTCGCTTGCAAAGTATCTTCCTTGTTTCACACCTTGCTTTGCTAAATAAGGAACTCCGTACTCAAAGAAAGCTTCAGCTGCTGTATTTCCAACTGTATCAAAAACGCCACCTCCAAACATTCTTTTTTCAGCGCGAGCAAGTTCATCTCTTTTCTTTTTAGGTAAAGCGCTTGCGGTCAACTTAAAAATTGGATCAAAAATATTACCTCCTTCTTGAACATTTTTAGGTTTAATCCAACTATCACTTATGAATCTTGTCTTGGTAATGCCGCAGCTGGCGCATTTTACTTTAAGCAGTCTTCTGCCGTTTTTTGCGGTTGTAATTTTTTCACTTCCCACCACATTAGGTGTGAAGCGCTTTTCTTTCACACAGTAAACATCCATCCCACCTATATACTTCAAGAAAAATTGTGACGCCCTCTAACGGTTCTTCCTAAAATACTTTACGTTGTCTGTAACCCCTTTCAAAGCTTGGCTTCCGAGTATTTTGGCCGCTGCAGCGAAACTGGGGGCAGGGGTCACAAAGTTCGAGGCAACATACGCAATTTTATCAACAGTCGAAGGTCCCCTTCTCGACGACAACGCGCCGCCTTTTTTGTCTCCGTTCACTGGTATGAACCTTGTCTTGGTAATGCCGCAGCTTGCGCATTTTACTTTTAACATTCTTCTATTGTTTTTTGTGGTAGTGATTTTTTCACTTGCCGTCACATTAGGCGTAAAGCGCTTTTCTTTCACACAGTAAACATCCATTCTATACATTATGTGTAAAATAATCCTTCACCACAGCCTCGTTGGCGTGTGTATTTTCAGAAAACATGCTCAAAATATCTCGAAACGACCGCCCTTTGTTACGCTCATTCAGGAAAAGCAAACAGTAATAGCCGCAGCGCACACTGAATTCCTCTTGAAGCTGGTTGTCATTTCGTAGAAAGGTCTGTTTGCCCTCGAGAATCAACTCAATTTCCCATTCCGCGGGTGGGGGTAAACCGAAAGAGTCAAAGTATTCAGTTCCATCCCAGCAGCAAACCCAATGGGTACCTGGCCCTCCAAGATCATCCATGTTGATTATACAAGGAGAGTGGTTTTTCACGTGGATCTCGTCTCTCGCAAATATACCTTTAATGGGGATTTTCAAGTATTGGCACCATCGCTGCAAGTCATAATCAGTTAAGGGGACATCAACGAAGGCGGGCTTTTTTTTGATCACCCCAAGAACCAATAAATGGTGGCGGGCGCATATATGGTGGAGGATTGATACGCATACCTGATCCTGTTGGAGGTTTTACCCGCATTCCTGATCCTGTTTTCTTTTTGACAGCGTTATCCATGCCTGTTGTTTTTTTGATAGCGTTGCGCACACGTCTGATTTGTGTCTTGCTCATGTCTATGTCCACGCCCGTTTTGTTTTTGATAGCGCGCTCTATTTTTTTGATCTGCCTGGTGGTCAAGTGCAAAGTGTCGCTACCACCGGTTATAGCTTCGTTTTTAAATCTGAGTGTAACTGCTTCTCCTCGCCCAAAGGCTCGCGCGAGGTTTACCTTCTGCCCATCTGAAAGTGAAATCTTATGCGGATAGTAAGTCGTCATTCTTATATTTCATACAAAATTATTTCACTTTCATTTGCTACAAAGCTGCTACAAAGTTGCTACAAAGTTGAAAGTTGTTAACCCATCACCAGCTCATTACCCACCTGCCTGAGAGCAAATTCGGACTCGTACAAAATTCCTGCATAAATGGTGTAGTCTTGCGCGTTGGCCGCCTCGTTGAGCCTGTAGTGAAAAACCATCCGCTTCGGGTCGTTGGTCATGTTATCCTTGTTTTCACGTAAGTCAAAATAGAGTACTGGGTATAAATCCTTGAAGTTGTTGGGCTGAAGCTGAACACCGGTGTTGTAGTCGTTTTTGCGGTACCGGTAGTTCATCAAGTCATTAAGAATGCGCAGTTTAAAGTTTTCATCGTAGTCCAGTTCTGGATAAAACTGTGAAGAACCGTACTGTAGCCGGCAAGTTGCAAGTTTTGCTGAATTGTCTCCGTCAATGTCAAAGGTGTCAAAGAAGTAGGGGTTTTGAGTCAAGGCCTTATCCTTTCTTGACTGTTGAATGAAAATGAAAACATGTTTGGCATCCTTTATACCAGGATTTATCTGCCACGTCCCAAAAGCGTCACGCCGACTGCTGCTGGGTTGGATCATTTCATTAAGGTACGTCCATTTCTGAGGTTTCAAAAAGTTTTCATTTGCGAGCTTCTGTCCTTCGCTGGTAAAACGCAGCAATGGAACCCACAGCTCGAAGTTTCTCACCACTATCCTGCGATTGGTGCCATCATTTTGCCAAATCAGCTCTGCATCCGATTGTAGCTCAATTTCGAACTCTATTTGCATTGGGGGGAGAAGCTTGTCACCCAACTCTTCGAAAAATGAGTACCTGTTAAGCGGTATGAGGGTTTCAACCGTAAGACCAGCATGGGCAAGCAAACCTCTTTGTCTGATTCCTTGGTTTGTGGCAGCGACGGCTGTTACATTGCTATTATCTGTATCCAAATACCAAAACTGGTTTTTCGCTGCGCTCCTCGCAAAGTCATCAGAAAAATCCAACAAGTTTTTGATAAATATGAGCTTGTGAATGTTGTCTACGTTGTACATGTTTTTGCCCGATGATTTTACCACAAGTTTGTTTATCAGTGAAAATGAGCCGTTAATGGGGGCTGACCTAGCGTCTGCTGCAACTTGCGCACCATCTGCGGTTGCCTCAAAAGTGAAATCAGCCCGGAAGTAGGCGTTATACCAGTCATACCAGTTGTCTCGGTCGGTGAGTGTGAATTTATAGTTTGTCTTTACCTGGTGCTGATTGTTTCCCGGGATAGTGATCGGTTTGTCTAACATGATACGAACATACTCTGTTTTTTCCAAATGCCTGTGGCTTCTGAACATCCTACCTTCGCAGTGTGAATCTAATCCTTATATATCTTTTTAATTTTCTGCTCAGTGTGATTCTAATCCCTATATATCTTTTTAAAAATTATTTTAATTTTCTGCTATCAATTGGTTTACTTTCATCCTTGCAGCCCGACCCGCGTTTAAAATCTGGTTTAACTTTTTCCGTGAATCCCCGCTTAACTGAGTTGGTAAGCCAGGGTTTAGCATCTTCTTCAGTTTTTGTTTCGACTCTGTACTAAGTTTCTGTGATGGGGTCTTTTTACTCTTGGGTTTTACACTTGGAGTCTTTTTACTCTTTGGTTTTACACTTGGGGTAGCAACTGAGTTGCTATTTCGCAAAACCGCTTGTATCTTGTCAGCCGCTTTTTCTTCTGCTTTTTCAGCGGCTTTTTTTAGCATTTGCTTTGAGGCTTTATTTACAGCCTTCTCCAACGTCTGACGGGTGACCTTCTTTTTGAACCGCTTTCCTATATTCATCAGGGTGTCTCTTACAACCCCCGTACCTTTGTGTCTGTATCTATAGGTTCCGTTTGGCGCGTCATAATATCTCGCCCACTCGCTCGGATGATTCATATTATACTTAGGTGTAAATTATTTATGTGTAAATTATTTTCAGATGCGCTTAGGTGTTTCTTCTTCGATGATTATGCTTAAAGCCACGTCTTGGTCATTCAGATCTATAATGTTGTTGCGCCCGTCCGTGATTTTGATATTTATCGCATTGATTCTATTTTTGTTCACCGGGTGCCACAGGAGGCGGCGGGGCTCTTTTGAAAAGGGGTAGCTGACGGAGAGTTCAGCGGTTGAAAAAGAGAACATAACGTCGCCCCCGATGTTGTCCACAGCCCTTGTAATGAGGTCACAATGGATGTAGATCCAGTCGACACCTCTTGTTATATTTGGCACGCGGTCGCTCCTATTGTTCGCTCCGGCTATTGTTTTCTTGTCAAAACCCAGCAGCGTGGCGAATTCACCTCCACTTAGATCAAGCTCGTAGCCGTCCTGCAACAAAATAACCGCCCGATACGTTGTGGTGTGAAAATACAGCTGAAAAATAAACTTGGATTTTTCATCCTTGGGATCCACTCTTCCGATTAGTGCCTGAATGGTGGTGTTGAGACCGTCGTAATCATACATTCCATCCGGAATTGTCACGGTTTTCCAGTTCTCTGTGTTTTTCCGCCATTTGAATTCGTTGTTGTTGTACTGTTTCGCGATGTTGTACCATGAATAAGACATAGATACCAGCTCATTTAACGCCGCCTTGTATGATTTGGAGGGTTCTAAAGCAATTGGCGGGTCAAACTTAATTGTGAAGTCATGTGACTTGCTGTTGGCGTTGTTTTGTTTGGCCAGCTGCGAGTCGAGCAACAGGTTGAAATGAAAATGGGTTGACATGTTGCTTATATAATATCACTCAAATTTATGTGTTGTCATGTTGCTTATATAATATTACCCAAAATTTTGTGGGCTTCTTTTTGTGTTATTTCCTTTAGCTTTACCAGCAACCCTAACATCTGCTGGACCTGTTTTTTCAGCTTCAGTGAAGTGTTGCCCGCCTGTATAGACGCCAAGCTTAAGTGTAGCCTTTCAACCAAAGCGTTTGGATCAACACTTCCGCTTCCTTCCATTTCTCTGTCGGGTTCATCATCATCAACATCGGGCATCAGCTGCTGTATGGGGATTTTAACCCCTCTTTTTCTCCTTTCAAGAATTGCATCTCTTGCCTTTTTTATGTCTGCCATTGTGTATTTGTAAAATTTTGATGTTTTGCTTTTTACCACATAGTTCGGATTGTCTTTATTTTTTGTTAACATGCTGTTTAGTGTCTGCAGGTCAACTGACTCTGATCCCTTGATAACCAGTTCTTGTGGTGGTCCCCATTTACTCTCACTTTTACTTGGTTGCTCTTCTTCCATTTCTTCCATTAATTCTGTTTCTTCTTCTTCAGCTAAAGGTGGTAACGGTGTTGATGTTGGTGTTGGTGATGGTGGTGGTGTTGGTGAAGGTGATGGTGGTGGAGTTTCCGCATCCGGGTTAAAATCTCCATCGAAGGGGTTATTTAAATCAAACTCATCCATACCATAGTCTGGAACCTCTTCCTCTTCTTTTGAGTTGCTATCCCCTACTTGGAGTTTGTCAAGCCGCGATGTGATAGGTTTGAACAAATCCTCACCTGATAGCTGGCCAAACCCTTTATTGATTTTGGTATTTTTTATCACCGCGAGGATTTTGTCGTTCTGCTGCTCAACTTCAGCCTTTTCGCTAGCAAGTTTTTGCCACTTCTTCATGGACATATTTTTGCCGTATATATAACAGAAAAAAAATGAAAATTCCCAATTACGATCCCAGTTTGACTACAAAAAGTAATTACAAGCAAGGCCACCCTTGTATGCCAGCAGATACCTTTCGGATGCTTATTTGCGGGCCAAGCAACTCTGGTAAGACAAATATTCTCATGCATATGCTTTACAAGTTGTTGGTCTACGACAAAATTTACCTTTGCGCTAAGAACCTGCATCAAGACAAGTACCAATATATGATTGATGATTTCGACACAAGAGTCAATCCTGTGGCTGGCTATAATGTTATCGAAGCCGCCAACGATGTTATTCCTTTGGAAATGCTGTCCACTGACAATCAAAAGATTGTAATTTTCGATGACATGGTTTGTGAAAGCAACCAAAACGACATTATCGATTATTTTATCAACGGTCGCCACCGCAATTGCAGCGTCATTTATCTTTCTCAAAGCTATTTCAAGGTTCCCAAAAACATCCGAGATAATTGTAGCCACTTTTGTATTTTCGACTTTCTTCCCAAAGAAAATAACCGTATTGCCGATGAATTGGGAATTGACAGAGCGCTGCTTGAAAGGGCTACCGATGCTAAATATTCTTTTTTATACCACGACAAACCAAAAAAACAAACTCTAAAAAATTTTGACGAAAATATATAGAGATGGGGTTTCTTAACGGTGCGACGGGTGCAACTCAAACACATGAAGAGTCTACTTCAATCCGAGGGGAAGCCGGCCCTCCCGGCCCTGCTGGTCCAACTGGCGCAACTGGAGCGCGTGGCCCTAAAGGTGAAAAAGGTGATAAGGGAAATACTGGCCCACAAGGTCCTAAAGGAGATAAAGGTGATGCTGGAGAAAAAGGAATAAAAGGCGAAAGAGGTCCACAAGGGCGAACCGGACCTGCCGGACCTGCTGGAGCTACTGGGCCAACCGGACCAACCGGAGCTACAGGACCGGCGGGACCAACTGGAGCAACTGGTCCTGCGGGTTCGAGAGGCGCTATTGGACCAAAAGGTGCAAAAGGTGATAAGGGTGATAGTGGGGATGTATCAACCGCTAATATTTCTGGAGATATTCTCATGAAAGACCATGCGATAAAGCAACTTGCGAATCCGACGGGTGATCAGGATGCTGTAAATCTTGGTTCAATGAAAAAATATGTGGGCTCAAATTCTATTTCAGCAGGACACTCACATAAAAAGAATGCCTTAGCCTATTTGGAGCGAGGGTCGGGAGTGACAGCTGTAAACAATGTTACTTCTGTTACGTTAGAAGACTTTACATCCAACCTTCACAGTGTGAATAAAAAAGCTTATACTTTCAATCTCGTAAGAACTGGTGTCAATTCTTTCAACTCACGCTTAAAGCTAAATAAAAAACCTCTGCCCGAAGGAGAGTACACTATATGTGTCGAGTTCTTTATCCCGAAAGTTGATACTAATTGGTTTATAAGTGCTTCAACCCCTAACCCGGTTGATACTCTTAATTACCATACCAAGCACTTCAACAGTCGCAGCCCGAAATATTCACGCACCATTATTAACACGCGCAAATACAAAGACAGTGATAACACAATCTATCTTGATATTTCAAATTCGGGTTATGATGGCTCTTCGCCACTTGAAAAGGCTGCTTTGATTATTTATGGGGTAAAAGGTTATCAAACAGATGTAGACGGAACTGTTTACGATCAGGCTTTCGTTATCGATGACGGTGATTTTACTCTACAAACAGATTTAGATCTAAACGGTTTTTCGTTGAAAAATTATGATAGAGGGTACAAAATAGAAAACGATGAAATAAATTTTGAAAAAAGTATTGACATGAATGACAATCTGATTATTGGTGTAAAAAATGCTGACAGAGACACAGCAGCTGTCAATCTCAAACAGGCAACCAATCTTTTGAATGGCGAATCCTCCATACTTCAAAAACAGATTAATTTAAAGCAAAATAAAAGCTATTACGAAACAATATTTGAGTACTTTTTTGATTTACAAGATCCTGATTCGTTTGATATGAAAAACAGTTATGGTTCAAATATTGAGTCATTCGGGGGTAAATTAATGCTAAAAAATACAGTTTCTTTGTCTGACTTTGACATAAAAGACGGTTTCAGTATTAATGGATCTCATATTCAACTTGATGAAATAGTAGTTCAAAATGATGAATTTACATTATTCGTGAGTTTTTTACATGATGATAGTTTGACTGGACAAGACTACTTTATAGGTCTAGGAAACAACAGCAATCCAAACAATACTATACATTTCAAACCGTATGTCATAATGAGAAATGACAAATTCATGATAAGAACACCAACACGTGGTTTGAGTTATGAAGAATCCATCCTTTCGGCTTATCGAAATAAACATCTTTTCTTGTGGTTTTGTATGCGGGGTAAATTTTATAAAGCCATCATATGCCAAGGTGGTCATATAAACGAAACAATTGTACCTGAAAGATTTCAAACAAATCGTATTGTCATCAATTTACCATATAAAGTGCAAAGAATAGGATATTCTAATAACTTTTATGATCTTTATGAAAAAGAATTCCACAAAATCAGTTTTCTTGAAAAAGCGGCTGGGACTTATTTTGAGTAAAGAACGCTAATGGGTGTAGCTCCACACTCTGCTGTTTATTGTTATCGACTTTTCGAAGCAGGGGTCATACTCATCCGGATCGAACATGTCCGGTCCTAGATAATGTCTCTGCCTTTTTCTTGTGTGACAGAGGCTGCAGAGGTAGTTCCTCCCGCATTTTAGATCGCATTTGAAGCAGTGCAGAACCCACGTGATCTGCTGGTTTTTAATACAGTAGGGTGCCTCCACAAGCGCTCTATTCACTTCATCCCAACCCTCCATTTTACGTTGCCAGAGCTTTATTTTTACATAGTCCTTGTAGATATGTTCTCGAAGTTCTTCCGGAAGTGCTTGAATCAGTTCTAATGTGTCCATCCTTTTATTTACTTTGTTTGCGTTTCTTTAAATTGCAGCCCGCCGTCTTCGTAAAAAACTTTATCTATGAAGTTGATTAGCTGTTTATTGTCTCTGTCCGCTTTGTCTCGCAGGTATTCTGTCCATTTTTCCTCCGTGTATGGGATACATTGCTTTAGACATTTCTTGATCCTCTTTCCATCTGGGAGGATGATGTTCTCCCTTTTTTGCTCTTCTTCTGCAATCTTTTCCAACGCCTCTTTTAGCTTTTGGTATGCCATGTTTCTTGCTTGTTGTGTTACCTGACTGCTGCTTTTCTCCAAAAGGTGGCAAAAAAAAACCACAGCTTACATATACGGAATGATTGTGTTGGTCCACATGCTCGTGTTCGCTTTCAACGACATTTCTTCTTCCGTGGGGTTAGATGGGGCCATTATTGCGGTTCAAGCTGCCGAAGCTATTCTTGATGCTGTTGATAAGTCTGTTTGCTTGTCTCCCCCCTAGTTCTGCAGAGCTTTCTTTAGTATGTACTCCAGCTGGGCCTGGCTAAACTCGTTTGCCATTATTCTGCGGGTCAGCTGTGGCGTCAGGATTGGTGTTTCGTAAACCGGCTCTCCTGGTCCCGTCAAATCGTACTCTTCCTTTTCTGTTAAGTCCACTTCTTCTTGTTCTTCGCTGCGGCTTGATTTGAGATTGTAAAAACTCTTGGCCTGCCTTTCCCGTTTGCGCTTCATTTTATGGTATCCTTGCCCGATTTCTTCTAGAACCTCACCCCATCCTAACAAGAACCGGTGATTTAGTTTAACTTGAGTGATGAACTTAGTGAAGTGTTCTTCCCGGTTTTCACATTTATAGTCTTTCCAGTTTTCGTTACATTCATTCAATTCTTCGACAAAGTCTTGGGCCTCTGCTTGAAATTCTTCCGGAAGTGTTTTTACGGTTTCATACGCGTCTTCCATCTCAAGTTCGGCCAGTAATTGGATTATGTTGTCAAACGTTTCGTAATCGGTGTATCTCAATCTGGCTTCCATGTTTATTAATTGATGTTACCCGACTGCTGCATTCCTCTAAATAGACATCCCGCCGCCCTCTGTTTATGTTGTCTTGCTAAGTAGTATAGCCGGGACTAAACAAATACTATCTTTGGTAAGCCTAAATTTTTCACCTTTACGGGACAATAGTCAGGTAGCAAAGACGAAACACGCGAGTTTTGCGAGCGTGGTTTGGCTTTGGTCCCTGACTACTAGTCCCGTAAAGAGGTGAAAAATTTAGGTGCACCCAAAGTGGTATTTGTTTAGTCCCGGCTATACTACTCAATGTAACATTCCTTGGAAGGATTTCTAATTGGTCTTTATTTACAGCAGCGCAATATCCATCATCTGTTACCAGTGATGCAGGGATACTACACAATGTTGGCTAACTGTTTAGGTTATTATTAAAGGAATATATTATTTCCGGCGACAAAATCTCGATATTATTACTTCACGATTAACAGAGAATTCGTCCCTTGTATAAGTATCATATCATGAGAAAAATTTAAGTAGTTTTTCTATGTGGTGAAGTGTTTTGAAACACTTGCAGCGCCTTGGCAGTAACTTTTAACTATACGCTGCAAGTATTGAAAGTATGACGCAACGAGTAGCTTCATCGATCTCGTTATCAATATTTTCTCTCGAATAAACGCCATCTCTCTTGGCGGTTTCTCGGTGCTACTGTATGTGGTATCTAAGCACTTTGATTCTCTTTCACCGTCAGCTCAACAAACGTAACCCACATAGACGCGCGTTTTCAAGTCTCTCCGTTTTGTTTACCATAGCGTCATTGTTCTTTGATAAATTCAAGAGGAATCTCTTTCTCACCGACAAACAGGGTGACACATTGTGCCAATACTTGTTCCGGCCGCCGTCCGACCGAGTGACAGACAATATTTGTAAGTTGGTCGGTCCCTTTTTTGTTTTCTTGCTTCAACTCGATCACCGCAAGGCGGCAAACGTGAAATTTGGGGAAGCTTTTTCTTTCGTCCCAATTTGAACGCGGCACTGCCGTTGTAAAATTAGTTGGGTAAACTTCGCAAGCCGTTGTGAAAGAACCGACAGAATGACGTTCAAAATTTGTTGGTTAGATGTTTCTGTCAGACTATTCTCTCAAGAAACACACAACAGTCCATTTCTTAGCCAAACAACCGACAAAAGTTTCAGGTCCAGTCTGCCCATTGGTCAAGGAACTTACAGAGCTAGAATTTTAACGAAAATGTGTAAATGATATTTACTCAGAATATAGCTCTTTAAGGCCAAAATCAAAAGCAGAGCATAACTGGTCGATTAAATGTTGAGATTGTTCGTTGCCGCTTTTCCCCGTTATTTTAACTAAATTTGATTATAAATCTAAGAACATCGTGAACAGTATTTAATTATTTATTACATTTCTATCTTACCTTTTCGTGTTCGATACTCAACACGTTCATAACGAGTCTCGTGATTCTGTTTATATGGGCTGTGAACTTTGTTCCCGCTGTGAGCTTTTCCCTTGACACAACAAAAACTACAAATCAACACCAAAACTTAAAGTTAGAAATATTTTCACTGCTCATTTTGTCTTCTCTTTCAATATCACATTTTGAAGCCGACGAAACTCCTCCATTGCGCCAGTTATAGACAATAAAATTGCAGGATAACGTAAAGTTTGTGACCTCAACCCACCCAGGAAGACAAAATATTTTGTTGTGACAAGGTCTTTGTTATTTCAAAAAAAAAATCGAATGAAATATTGTTATAATAAAAACAAACAGGTTTCAAACAGAGCGTTGGTTTTTGAAATTATTTCTCTATCGTGTGATTTTTTCTTTTTCCATTGAATGTTTTTTTTTTAATTTACACTGATAAGGTCTAAAAAGATCTCAGTAACGTAATTCACGCTAGGCTTCGAGTCCCTGACTAAGTGACCCCAAACCGACAACTTCCTATCTGGACGTGCGTTTTAGCTAATACAACTTTTTCCGACTTCTTAAAAATTGTAATTTTCCACTTTTGAATTTGCAATTTTCCTAAAATTGTACTTTAAGAAAGTGTCTGTACTTAGCCTCAAATCGGTAGTAAAACAATGTAAGTGTAGAAATGTGTCTTTCATTCACTCCAGATACTGTTTCATGCAGGTCGAGTTAATTTATCGATAAACCTTTTATACATACCTCTTGCCCACGTTGTTTACGTCACGGCTTATCACAGGTTCCTGTCGCTGATTCGCCAGATTACAGCTTAAAGTCATGATCGAGTCTCTTGGATAAAGATGCCCGGAGGTACAGGTAATTTCTAGCAATGACCCCACCACAAGGACAAATGACACAGAGCTACGCATGGCTCCATGAATTCCTCAAACAACGACAACATGAAGGAGCTGGAGGAAATAGAAAACAAATGTCTGACACTCTGAAAAATAAAATGCTGTAGTCAATTGAAAACATTAACATTAAAATTTATGATTTTCGCTTGATTTTGCAGAAGTAAAAACAAGACAACAATGAACGAACACTAGCAAACACACAATCATACATCCATACAACGGTCATGGGAACATTTGGCTTTTAAAAGTTAAATGAAAGACGTCGACATTAAAGTAATAAACAAACTTAACCTTGCATGTATATTGACCAAACACTGCAAGCTCTTGTCGTTTGGCAGCAAACTGTTTCAAATTATATCACGTAGCTACCAGCTTTGCATTTCGGAGTTAGGCTTTAAATGCTGTAAACTAAATTTAGAAAGTATTTTTTTTCTGTTTAAAATTAAAATACCATTTCACTGACTCACGGTAATTCTTCCCAACAAGTTGCCAGGGTACAATATTGCAGTTATTATAAAGTGCACTACACAAGAAATGAAGTGAGATATGGCATCGCGATTGAAAATGCAAATTCCACTGATGATTTAATTAATGTCGATCTCTTCGCCAGACACATTTCTTGGTAAACAATAAACATAATGAAGAACACGAAAGTGGATTTAACATTAATACAGTTTGAGCTTTGAGTTACGCCAGTCAGTATTCAGTCGGCATCGATATCAGTAGATGACAATCCAGACGTTCGTCAATATCTATTAATGACACGGACTTGGCAAGGCCGAATCAACATAACATAATTTGCCGATTCTTCTTTGGTAGCTCAGTTCAATTTGCGATTGTGTTTTTATAAAGCAATAAAGCGAAAACTTTGGTCAAGGGCTGAATTATTCTCCATAATGATTCTCGCGTTCAGCAAATCACAAATTGTGCATCGAGAGAGTAATTTCGTTTGTCATGATGTATGAATATCAAAACCGACGTTTTAGTTGTTGGTTGTGACCGGAATGAATGATGTAGTGCGCTTTGAAAACATGCATATCAGGGCTAAGTAAGTTATTTTAAGGACAAAGCAGGCAAACTTTATGCGCACATGCAGTGTGATAGAAAGTGCGAGTTGTTACAAATGCATCTCTTTTCACAGGGTAGTAAGGTCTGAGTTTTAACTTGTCGGTAAACATCTTCATTCGCTTTGACTAATAAAGTTGGAACGTTTTCAGCGTGTTAACGCAAAGCAAACTTTGTTTTCAACAGTACAAAGCAAACACATCTCATACCTAATGCAATCTGTGCCTTCCCTTTCCAATATACGAGACAAATGTGCAGTTGAATGAAGTTGTTGAGGCGAAAATCGTTTGGCTGAAGTTGATGCATCCAAAGTAAATCCATAAACGGTATGTGCAAGTTTTAATCAAACAGTGGCTATCCTTTGACTTGTCTATTGTCTTAGCAGCTATATTAATATTAGCATAAGAATGAAACCTGGAAATAGGTTATGCCAAGAAAATGGTGGACTATTATAATTTTTAAAGAATACGGATTGAACAATAAAGCATTTTTCGATAGGCATGTCGTCTTATTCTCTTGTTCTTTAAAATACGATCTCGTGAAAATCATGGAAAACGGCCTAAAGATTAAAGCATTAAATTTCTTCTTTGTTTTACACAAAAGACATCTGCGATGTTATTGCTTTCACAACTGCTGCTTTGACGCCATAGGAGGCATGTTTTAAAACCATGCACGTTTAGGCAGTTGTAATTGACGGAGAGCTCAAATTGACGAGGCATACATATGCATGTGAAACAGGTATTTGAAACCAATAGATAACACATTATGTTTTTGGCCATTTATATATATATATATTGTTTTAATCTGCATTAGGCGAGATAACATATATACAAAAAATTCTTAATACTCGTCATTTCTGTATTTCATCTTTGTAAGTTTTTTTATTCATAAATAGGACAAACAGAGTTTTGCTAATCAGCAACAATGATCACAATTGCGATTGTAACCAACTGTAGGAATGCAGTTTATTGCTTTTTAAGACTTTCACCCAAACTAGGAAAACAATATTTAAGATCAAGTACTGGCGAATGAGTTTTTTAATTATAAAAAGTAACACAGTAATCTTTCATGAAGTACTACTTACGGACACCTCGTGGGCCTTAATGAAATAAGCTGAGTAATTATGTTCTACCTACTGTTTTTCTATCTTAGACCTAATTTACCCCCTTGGAGTATTATTCTTGTTGTCATTCAAATAATAAGCACATATTACCGCCTTTTATTGGGCTAACAAAAGCTGAAAGCATTCACTCAGGTTTTTATACAATGTGGGAGTTCTATGTACTTCAGAAGTAAATACAACCTCAGCTTAGCTACTAAGGGAAGTTACTAGTTTCCAGTACAATGTAAAAAAAATCCAAAACAAATGCTCTAACTCGTATGTTATCTTATTCTCTTGGAACAGCTTTTCGTTTGCAATTAGAAATTCTTGGATGACCATTAACAAAGTGTTTTGTCCTGATCAGAATTTAGAGCTGCTAATTGCTTTTAGAATTGTAATGATAGATAATTGTTTGAAAAGCAGTTAACACAACGCCATTTAAAGATAATTGAATTTATTGGCAAGCAAATATTATAATAACGTCGTCGACTCTCTTATTATTTACCTACTAGAAGATGGTTTTCCATGTTCTATAAGAAAATAATGCACGCTTGAGGTCTAGAATAGCTGCTAGACCTCAAAAGTGCATTATTTTCTTATAGGACATAGGAAAACCATCTTTTAGTGGGTTTAGAATATAGCATAGAAATGCAAATAATTAAAAGAAAAAACACTTTTGCGCGCGCGTGCTGATCTGAATGAACAAACGCTACGCCAGGAAACCTGACGACAGCAATCAAATCCATTTTAATGCTGTTTCAAGATTGATCAACGTGGCTGATTGGCTTAGCCTTGACAAGTTGAAAACTGCTTTGACTCACAAACTTTGAAGTGAAAAGTATTCTAACTGAACTTGTGATCTTCACATGCTTTGTGGAGTGAAAAGTCAGTCTAACTGGCTTAAATGAAGCCAAAAGTTTCAATCAAGTCACTCAATTGTTTTCTTTCTGTTTTAAAAAATTGATTTGAAAATTCTGGATATTACATCCATGAAATAAAATGACAACTTTAAAAGATTGCTGCCGCCATGTTTTTGAATTCGTAACGCGGCAAAACTTGCATCCGGGGTATCAGGCTTCTATGGTTTTGAGCTGTGTTTTATAACAAATAATGCCCGCTAGAATTCCATTGCGTGTATACAGCGGCTATATTCTAATATGCTTCTAATAATGAACTTGAAGTATAAAGTATAAAGTAATTAATTCGCATGCATTAAACATGCTTACTGACTGCGGTCAGCTCATGAAATTAGTTGAAAAATAACAATGCTGCTTTAAGTCAGTACAGGATGCTTATAATACAAATCATAAATGGCCATGACACCTTCTAATACCTTTCGCAGCTGAATTAACTGACATTGAATAAAACTGGAAAAATATGATAAAAAGTAAAACAGATTAACTGAAAAAAACAGTTTTTTTATAAAAATGAATTATGCTAAAATCACGAAAGTCAAAACCACAGAATGAACAATAATGACACAGCAATGATTGTTTTGTTGCGTAACTGCGCACGCACGAGATCGCTCTCCTTTCCGTGACTCAAGAGCAAGAAAGTCTTAAGAAACAATTTTGCCGAATTGCATGTGTTGGAATTGGGAAATCAACCATCACTAAGACATCCTCAATACAACAAAACAAGATCAAATTCCACCACACAATACAGCAACGGAGTAAATTATGAACACAACATCTATCAATAGGTTAAGTTTCAAACGGTTATCAATTGTTTTGGCTCGACAAGATATCGGCTGGTACCCCACAGAGACAAATCTTAAGTTCGATTAAGTACACAGCGTGACGATTATCAAGAGTTATTCAAACAAGACAAAACAATTTAAACAAATTAAAGCAGTTCAAATCGTCATTTGCAATTTTGAAACCCACACGGAGATGAAGTTACGGAATGTTAAATTAAAATGATTATATTCACAGCATAATTACTCAACAGGAATCCTTTAGGAATTTCTCTGGCTTGCATGAGGCCCAAGCTAGTTAACGTTTTATGGTCACTCAGGGCAACCCTCTTACGAGAGAGTACGCACGTCGTCCTTGCCGATACATAAATTATCATCATAAAATTCGTATTGTACTAAGTACGATTGTCTTCTTAACCGTGTTGTTAATAGTAATAGGATAACGCACAACTGAACATGAATTTATGTTCGTATGTGGACACCAAAACTTTGACGCTAAACTATTCATATCACATTTTCTCCGTTTGTTCAGGAAACGTTACCGAAAATGATATAAAAGCAACGTCTATGGAACTTCACATTTGCAAACGATCCGTATCAAATAATTCCTTGTAATCTTGTCTGTCGCCTCTTGGGCAAATTTACTACCTGCGACCCAAGTAAAATTACACTGAGAAATGCGTCGAGTTTGATGGAAAAATTATCGAGACCGAAGCATCGGTGTGCGCATTTGTTAATTTGTTAAAGAAGTATGTTGTAGGATGCTTCATATAAGAACGACGTAGTCAAGAACAGATGAATGCTGGCAACGGCTTCAAACAGGTATTAGTGTATACACAAAATGTGTGAGTATCTTTCATGCTAATATAGCGACACTTTCTGGCTCGCGATTTGTAACTGTACTGTTATTTAGGTTTCACATCACAAAAACGCCATTCTTCAAGTTCCTGGATCAATTATTAGAGCTTCAATGATCTCCGAGATATTTAGATTGCGAAGTAAACTATAAGTGTCGCGCCAATCGAACATAAATTAATCACAGTGCAAACACACACGAAAGCACCTAGCGACACATGCCGTGTAAACATCTGCCTTCTGCCAGTTCTAACCGTTTTCACTTGTCCACGCAGTAGCAAAGTTTCAGTTTTTTAATCGACTGTCCTTCAATTTTGCTTAACGTGGATATTAGATGGCGCTGTTCAAAGAGATCTAAATATTCTAATTTGTTTGAGTTGTGTCGATTGCCGAGATCGACAGGCCTCCCTTAAAAACTAATTGAAATTCAAAGAAGTTCTTTTCTCTTAGCAATACGTTTGATAAACAAACGAATATTTCACTAGCTAGCTCTTTTGGTTTAAAATATCCTCGGCTTAAACCCGTTGCACCATTTCAATACATCAAATATACGTTAACAATAGTCAAAGGTAAGTCGACTTACTTTGTGCCCTTATGTTGTGCATGCCATTCGTGACCAAGTCTCAAGCGCCCTCAACTTAGTGACTGCTAGAGAGATATTTCATGCTGTGAGGCAGTTTCGCCGTCAGTTCCTATACCTTGATCAATCCATTTCATTAGTAATGAGCTTCAAAGACACGTATTAACGAGCGTCTCGCTTCACTGCGATATTTAAAATGCATTACGCCAGCAAAGCATTGAAGGGAAACGAGTCGTAAATGCAGAAAATGATTTCTTTTAAAAGATTAGAACGTGTTAATCGTTTGAACAAAAGATTTTGAATAATGAATAGAAGGTGTCATTTCTATGTTTGCTTTGCACATTTTCGAGAGGCTGTACCCAGTTAGATGCAATCGGAAATCAAATATACGATTTCTGATTGATTACAATTGTGAAAATGATAAAAAAAGACATGACGAAATTAAAAAGATGTGGATTTATACTAAATGCTTGGCTAATATGCACTACTGATCATAAACAATATAAAAAGCAATGATATTTTTCATTGAAAATTAAAACATCAAAATATCGTTAAAATAATATTTAAGAGGTTTTTCTTCAGCTAGTTTTTTTTTCGCAGAAAGGCGAATTCTTGGGTTGAAACAAAATTGCAAATTCGGGTTGAAATTACAGTCATATCTTTTCATCTCAGCGTCAATTTTAATCACACTAAAACAAAAGATTTCTCCCTTTTTGAGGTTAAAAGCAACTTTATAATGGAGACCCTGGTGTGTCTTTGTTGACTCATAATTTCGTGATATGTTTCCAGACTAATCAAAAGATTGCATAATGCCCAGCTGCCTGTTGAGCCGCTGACCAAATACTAAGAACTCAAGTGTGAAACTAATTTTAAAGTGCTGACAATTTTCTTTGGAACATGTCAATTTTCATTAAAGTCTTAAGTGAAATTTAACACCTACTTTGTAAAACGCGGTGGCGTTTCACACGATTTTCTCACAAACCGTGAATTATTTATTATTTTAGTCTTAAAAATTTGCTGTTGTTTTTCATGTCTTATCGCACTCAGCGTTAAGTCTTTAAGATCTAAAGAAATATTCCTGCTCGTGACTATCAGGTCTTGCAAAATCTTGAACGTTCTTGTAACATGAAATAAGCATTTTTCGAAAAGTAAGAGTTAGTTGAGGTAAATTAAAACGAAAAAAAATTTAAAACATAGAAAACGTAGGTGATTTCAACTCACCTTTATCAGTAACTCTTCATTGTTCCGTTGGCAAGTAACTTTTATCACCTATGCCTCTTTACGCCAGACAAATTACAAATTCATGGCGTGAGATTCAACCGCTTTTTACAACGACGACTAACGAACTGATTCGCGCAAAAAACTATTTCTTAAATGTTCTCTACTCAGGCTACTTATCATCATTGCGTCACATGCAAAGGGCTCAACCTTCTCCCAGGCTGCTTCGTCGAGACGTTCTTTGCAAGTAATTAAAATTAAATTAATTTTCTGTAATAAAATAACAAACAAAATATTGCCAGTATCCAAGCAATCGTTTTCGTTATAGGTCTCGTCATTTTGCCGATCAGCCTTCCAGCCAACGGTAAACTGCCGTCTAGCTTTCCTCTGTAGAGGGTTCATGGGGCGTTCGTTGAAGAAATCTGCTGAGAAATTTGATGAGGAGCCTGTGTGGAGTAGAGAGCCGCTGTGTACGTATCAAAGCAATAGTTTGGTGTGCATTAATGAGTATGGAGCCTGTATGCGTAATAAGAAAGAAAACCTGCTGACTCCATAATTGAAAAGGACAAATGGAGTAGAATTATTAGACGCAAATACGAATTTTTAGACTCTTAACAAATATATCCCGGATTAATGTATTTTTGTATTTTTACTATTTACATATAGAACAAAGATTTTGAGTAAACATAAAATTTCGTGGCTCCTCCACAGGCTTTTCCAAGGCCGACTGAGCGCGGTTTCTGATCGAGAGGTCCGCAGTGGGGGGATTGGGAGCTAGTGCGAAGCGCGTCCTTGGACGAGGGTCGCCCACTACCTCTCGGAGCGAGTTATTTCATTGGTTCATAAAACAATACATAACAGGCTATAACAATGCCCCTATCCCTGAATAACAATAGAGGTAGTGTTTACAGCAGGCGAATGAAAATAGAGGCTTCAGAGAAGTAGTGCCTTACTGTTGGACGATGGAAGCGAACCGCGCACTATAAATCCCATGACGCAAAGCGTACCGCACACGACCAAGGGGCGACGCCTGGAGACGAGGCAGAAACTATTGTTTGTCATTCTTCAACGTTATTTGTTCGTTTATGAAAAAAAACTCACCCAATCAAAAATGTTTTGGCTAATTTTCTAATTTCTTTTTTGGCTAGTTCCAAGTGGCCGGTTTATCGTGGCTGCAGTTAATTTTCTACTTTACTGCATGGCTTGGATGAATCACATGTAAACTCCATTGTTACTCAATACCAATCAAGTTTTTAAAATTGCTTTAAAAGGGTCCCCAGATTCAGTTAGTTTCAATTTGTAAGCTCAGAAGACTGTTGAAATGTCAAAAAGACCAGTGGTAATTGTTTTGCAAAGGTTACAAGAAAGGTAGTAATCAATGTTATAAGGAAAAAAAGTTTGTTTGACTTAAAAGTAAAGCATAACCTACATTTATCCGGATCGTGTAAATTTGAAAACTGAGAGAGTTTTTTGAACTACTAAATATTCTTCGTCCACTTTTCTATTTCAAATTGTATGTATAATTTTATCTCTTGTCGTTGATTTTTATATTTAATCTTTTTAATCTAATTTTTATCATATGTTTTTAAAGTATTGTAGGGTTTAGGATTTTTAATGTACTTTTCCTTTTAGTATTAGTTTTAGCAGGGCCTCTGTTGATATCAGTTTTAATTGCAAAGCTGAAAGAGTTACCCTGATGAAATAAAGGCTTACTCCACATATATATAAATCCCCCATTTTTGCGCATGTTCGGTAGGAAATACTTTGAGACTGAGTAACCGCTTGTATGCGCCTGCGCCGCGCGCATGCGTATGTTTCCCGCTAGTTGCAAACGCAGAATGAATGGTAGATCACGTGTGCCGTTACCTGAACCCGTACGAAATTCGACTTTGTGACCGCAGCGTTTTCGAAAAGCTCCGTTTCGAGCGTCCACACTACACCACCAAGCTCAGTGATGTTTGAAAAATTTTCCACTCTAGAGAGTGTTTTCTAAGAGCTCCGTTTTCAGTTTTCAGGTTTTATAATGTTGACGGTAGAAGATGTGTTTTCAAATTTATTCGAATTAGGGTGGACGATTAGTGTGGAAGCCGGGTGTCCTTGGACAAAGAAGAGCGACGGAAGATATATTAGTATATACATAATTCTATTTTTCCATCAGCAGCGATGTTCGACATGAACGAATTGTGCCGCAACATTGGTGAAATAAAATCAACCAGCGATCAGGCTAACGTGCACTTATTCCTAGTTGTCTTCACGTAGTCACAACGAATATAACAGCGTAAAAAATTCACCTGATAGCAGGTTAAGTAAAATTAATTTCCAGTCTCAAGCAATAACAAAGGTCTTCTTAGCTAGAATAATTATTCAATATATGCCTATGTTTATCTGTACAATAGCGGTTTTGCCGAAATAATAATTTTAATTCTTAATGTTATAGCTATAAATATATATTAATTTTGTTTTATTTTGTTTTGTTTTACCCACCAAATTTCTCTGATGATTCTGTAATTCTATTCTTTAAAAAAAAAAAGATAATAGTCCTGCTGCTGAAAGGAAAAAAAAAAGGAATGAGAAACGGAGAAAATGCTTTTTGTATTCCGGTGCGATCGGAAATTAACTTTTGTTTCGTTTGAAGTTATCATTTCTCTTTCAAATACACGCAACGCCTACATCTTTAATATTTATTGTTATGGAGCCTGTCGCAGCATGAGCGGTACCGCATATCGCCTTCTTAGTTTACGGCAATCTAATTATTTTTAAATGGCAGAATCCGTATCATTTTCGAAATACCGGTCAGCCAAAGGAAATTTGTGAGTATATTTTTCTGACTATTTTTATTACACGAAGACTGTTGCGTTGCGTGTTTGCAATAAACACATTTGGAAACAAAAAAAAGCGGCTTTTCTTTATGTTTTTGACAAGCAATACATCATAGTAAAGTCGTGAATTGTTGATTTTCAACTTCAATTGAAATGCAGATAGTACAGCCGAAGTGCATAAACAGCTTCTCAATTACAAACGTGTGAGAACGTATCTCTGTCAGTAAGTTACTCCGTTAAAATCAAAAGTCTTCGCTTATATTATGTCTCGCTGCTTTTAAGGAATATTTACGGTGGTATTACTTCTTCCTCTCGCTCTCATTTATTTAACTTTTCAGAATTTTCTAATAAAAGTATAAACGAATTCCCCCTGATTACCATCACCATTGTTGTGTTGACGCAAATTACAAAGATTCAAATTCTGCTTGTGTGAAAAAACGAAAACAGTGGGCAAAATAAACGGCTTGCTCAATCAAAAACAATACTTGAGCGTTATGTTATCTGTCACACATTGAAAGTTACACATCAGTACTGTTGGCTGGATTGGGCAAGGAAGATATCTTTAAATAATAAACTATCACTTTTCCTACTGCACAAGCTTACCACCTTTCCCGCCATCTTACTTTCCCCATCGGTTTTATCTCGGTAATTTGGGATCATACGAATCCTACTCTCAGTATCGAGAAAAATATAAACGGTGTAAGGAGTATGAAAGCTCGCTTTAAAATTCCGTTTATAGATTCAAAACACATATAAATCGAACAAGGCCTCGAAGCAGCGAGAGGTTTGTAAACAAAACTAAGAAGTACTACTCTGCGATAGCTCTTCTTTGAAAGATGGCATTAATTCGTGCGTTTAAAGACAAAAATTCAATAAAGAAATAAAGAATATACTCACCCACCACATCCCCGGTAAAGAATATGCAAAGAAAGGTTTGAATTGGAAATGTTTCCAAAACACATAAGGGACCTGCAGAGTTTGTTGTGTAAGCGTTCAAATTCACGCATAAGCTTGGTTCAAATACAAGCCGGAAGAACACCATAAACAAGCTTCTGCGTCGGTTTCACACAAAACGTAAACGTCCAGTGCGCTGTTTAGAATCCGTCCCCCCTGAATAGATATACACACGGATATTAAGCTTCCTATTGACGAAATAACCGCCTTAATGAAGTAGATATAAGGCTTCGATGACGGAATAATGAAGCACTGAAGAATGTCGTTCGTTATAAGTGAGCAGGTTTCCTCCTTTTTAATTCAAAGATTATCCAGTCTATTGTATTTAAATACATTGCCCTCGAATATTTAAAAAGTTTATCACTCTGAGCTTTAAAGAAAGAAACAATGATCATATTTCACCAAGATAAACGAAAAAATTCCAAAATATATTATTTAACAATCCCTATAAAGTATGGATTTAATGTTTTTTGTTGTAACCTCAAACAATTGGCAGAATAAATACTTTTTTCGGAGAAAAATACGACATTCCACGCAGATTATGTCTTTATATTTAGTGAGTTCCTGGTCACTTTCACGAAAACATTTAAATCACAAAAGAATAAAAATAACCTTCTGACTTCTTTATATTCATATTTGCTGCCCAAGGTTGAATAATACGGTGCTGAATAATACGACTTTTTTAATTCCCTCGCTTGATACACGCTTATGACGATATCTCATATACCAAACTAACGCTGCAGTGTTTTTTTGATGTTTGGGGCTCCTATAGATGGCTAAAGAAGTTAAAATGAACGCACACGAAATTGAAAAATATAGTATGTTTGTTTTAATAACACCGGAAAATTAACATCTGTATATTATGTAAATGTCGATACGATTTATTATTATGCTGGATCACCTTATCTAGTACACTGCACAAAATTTAATAATAATATCTGCTTTAATTAAGGGCTTTTGCACAATGCGGTCATCCGTGTGTAAATATCGATAAGCCATGATGGTATCTTGGAGTAAATGTATGTACAAGTGTATACATTTTCACGTAAACCACAGCGTTTTTCGTTAACAAAATAGTTCAAGGTCATTTAACTACCGTAAAAAAAATACGGCAGTAGCAACAGAGTACAAAATTTGCATGTAACACTGGCAACCTGAGCATTCGCCATAATCTTTTTTCTTGCGAAGTTCGATTGTGACCTTGAACGACTGTTTTCTGGTGCGCATGCTCAGTTCTCTTCTAGCATTTTAGGCGGAAATAGGGATCTGATTTCAAATCATATCAGGTGTACAGATTCTAGGTATTGCCACGCTGAATCAATAAATCAGTCTGGCACACCAATGTAATGATTTGCTGTGATCACACTGTCAGTTATTTATATTTACGATAGTGATAACTCGCCGCCACCAAAAATGCAGACAATTTACATCATTGAAAACAAAAGGCAAACAGGCGGATCTTTACTGAGTACGTCAGTGTTTAAATTGACATTCTTTTGTTCGTCGAAAGCGTGGGATTTAACGAGCGCAAACACAAGGAAGTGGGTAGTGGGTTTTGTCCTGCTTTTTTGGATCTCCTTGTCAGAATAAATTTGCAGCAATGAACTGGACCCCGCCCACCGAGCCCCGCAAGGACAGGGCGAGAAATTAATGTTTATTTCACAGTGTTAAGTAATCAGCGTACGGGGAAATTAATACGTGCCGTCAGAAAGCTGGACATTTTGGCGGGGATTTAACGCTGTACCGGAAGTTGGGATATCTCGTTCGCTTGAAGCTGAGAAACGGTTCCCAATCTCTCCGACCTCTGCTGAAAGATGTAATGTGCAGGCTTCATTCTTTCCGCAGTTTTTTGGCTGTCCTGTTACATTTTGGAGTAGCGAAAGGCGGATGTTCTAATATCCGCACTTGGTTAATTTGATAGTTTATTGCTCAATTTGACTGTATCCCTTTTATTGAAGGGATCCTCTACTCTCATGACAAGGTAGCGTTGAACTGTTTGAAATAATTCCTAAATTCCAAATTTTACAGGAAAAGGAAGAAATAGCATTTGATAGTGGCAACAAATAAAAAGAGACTATGGCTTTTGAATTTCCCGCCTGTCGCCATTTTGGATTTAAAATGGCGTGTGCACAAATGTTTCACATAAAAGATCCTCTGCTTCCTAGCAATAGCGGTAGCTACTATACTTAATAAAATCCAAAATGGGGGCGCGAAGGAAAATTAAAAAGCGATAATGTCATTTTTCCCTTGTCCTGTAAAATTTGGAAATTCAAAGGAACGCAATTTTAACGTCAACTTGTCATAAGAGTAGAGGTTTCTTTTAGCAATATTAATCAGTGTAAGGCGCGGTGGCCTTATGGTTAGTGCGCTGGACTCCAGATCGGGCGGGCCGGGTTCGAGCCCTGGCCGGGGCACTACGTTGTGTTCTTGGACAAGATACTTTACTCTCATAGTGCCTCTCTCCACCCAGGTGTATAAATGGGTACCGGCGAATTTACCGCTGGGGGTAACCCTACGATGGATTGGCATCCCATCCAGGGGGGAGTAGAAATACTCCTAGTCGCTTCATGCTACGGAAACCGGGATAAGCTCCGGCCTGATGGGCCCCTAGGCTCATATGCAGACTTTAATATATAATCCTCATCGCGCCTAAGAGGCACATAAGGCTGCGACCAGAAATTTCCATTGCTCCCTTTCCATGGCTGCCTTCTCAAGTTCTTTCCACGTCTTCCCAGCTGTTTTCATTTCTGCCTCGATCGTCCTCCTCCAAGTCTCTCGTGGACGACCTCTCTTCCTTCTTCCACTATCCGGTGTCCACCTTAATGCTGTTCGTGTTATGCTATCTCGGTCCTTCCTGATAACATGCCCAAGCCATCTCCATCTTCTTTGCTTTACTACCATGGTGATGTCCCGTTGTCCTGTCCTTTGATAGAGTTCCTTGGTTTGTGATCTTCTGGGGCCAGTATATCCTGCATATCTTTCTCAGGCATGAAGTGTGGAAACCTGACAGTCTCTGGCTGTCTCTTTGGGTAACCCTCCAGCATTCTGCACCATACAGTAGTACTGACAAGACACTGCTGTTATAGATCTTTATCTTGGTTTTTTCACTGATGTTTGGCGACCTCCATACTTTATTCAGTTGGACAAATGATGATTTGGCCTTCTGGAGACGGTTCGTGATGTCTTTGACCGTGGCATTGCTTTTGCTCATGACACTCCCCAGGTAGGTAAATTCCTCTACTTCCTCCAAATCTTCATTCCCCAATTCCACTGGTAATGGTGTATCTGTAAGCTGCATTGTCTTGGTCTTCTTCCTGCTGATGTTCAGGCCCAGTTGTTTGGCAGCTACCGAGAGGTCTGATGTTTTTCGCTGTAATTGATCTCTAGTAGAAGACACAAGTGCCAGATCGTCAGCGAAGTCTAGATCTTCCAGTAAAGACGTCAGTGTCCATCTGATGCCACGTCTTTTGTTACCTATTGTCTTACGCATTATCCAGTCAATGGCTACTAAAAATAACATGGGAGACAGGACGCAACCTTGGCGCACCCCGCTTCTGACACTGAACCAGTCTGTTAACTTCTTCTTATGGATAACACTGCAAGTGAAGTTGTTGTAGATAAGTTTGATGATGCTGACAATCTTCTCTGGGCACCCATAGGCTAGCAGGATATTCCATGAGGTGTATCTATGGATGCTGTCAAAGGCCTTTTCCAGATCTATGAAATTCACGTGTACCTTAGTGTTCCACTCGATACACTGCTCAAAGATATTCCGGAGCGTGAAAATGTGGTCTATGCACCCCACTCCTGGTCTAAAGCCTGCCTTCTCTTTTCTTAAGATGGTGTCGATGGCATCACTGAGTCTCATGTGAATGATCTTACAGAAGATCTTGCTTGGTACCGAGAGGAGTGTTACTCCTCGCCAGTTCGTGCATTGTGTCCTATCCCCCTTCTTGGGGAGTTTAACGATCAGTCCCCTGCACCAGTTTTCAGGTATGGTCTCGGCATTCCAGATTTTATGGAATAAGTCATATAACCAATCTGTTGCAAAGCGGATGTCCGTTTTCAGTACTTCTGCTGTGATGTTGTCTATTCCAGGTGCATTATTGTTCTTCAGACTCTTAATTGCTTTTAAAATCTCATTCTTTGTTGGTGGAGAGCAGTCGATATTCAACTTGTCTCCTAAGGGCTGTGCTATACAAGCCCGCTCTGCTGGATCTGGTCTGTTAAGGACCTCTCTAAAGTGCTCTGTCCATCTTTGTAGCTGTTTATCCTCGATTGTGATTCTCTTCCCATCCTTGTCTTTCACAGCATCGCATTCTCCCTGGAATTTTCCAGAGAGCTCCCTTGTTATCCTGTACAACTCATTTTGTTCCCCTCTACTTGAGGCTTCTTCGGCTTGGGAGGCTAAGTTCTCATAGTGCCTTCTCTTGTCCTTTCTTAAATTCTTTCTAACTTCTCTATTAGCCAATGAGTCCTCTATTGAAAGTTTCTCTCTTAGTCTCTGTGATCTTGTAGCCCCTTTCTTTTCCTTAATCTCTCTACGCTTGTCGATTAGGGACCAAGTCTCAGTCCTTATCCAGTTCTTATCTCTTTTCCTTTTCTTCCCTAGCACACATTCACAGGCGTGTAAATAACTCTCCTTTGCTATCCTCCATGCTGATTCTGCATCCCTTTCTGCCTCCTCATCAACATTACTTAGAGCCTCATATTTGCTGACCTCTGGGTTTCTCAGCCTGGCAGTGTTGTATCTTTGCCCCTTCTCTTCCATCTTGGTGGGGTTTCTTCTTAGCCCTAGTTTGACGGTTGCTAGAAGAAGATGGTGGTCGCTTCCAACATCAGCGCCCCTCTTTACGGTGACGTTATGAAGAAAGTGCTTCCAGCGACCATTGATCAAGATATGATCTATTTGGTTCTTGGCATTCCCATCTGGGGAGATCCATGTTAGCTTATGGATCTCTTTGTGTTCAAAGATGGTACCCCCAATCACAAGGTCATTTAAGCCACAGATATCAGCTAACCTCTCTCCGTTCTCATTCATGTCACCACAACCCTATATAAATTAATTAATACTGAGCAAAATAATGCTGGTAGAGTGCTTTTTTAAAACGTTTTCTAGTTGGCAAGTTACGTATAGATAAAGGAAGGCCATTCCAATAGTAACATCCAATAACAGTGGGGCAAAATTTCCTTATATTTATTCTTGAGAAACCGGGATTTAAGTGTTGCAAGGATGTACTTCGAAGCATCATTGTTTCGATCAGTCAAACAACAATTCAACGAGCAAGTTATGTCAAAGTGTTTGTCCGAGATCCTCTCACCAATTCAAAGCACAAAATATGATTATCTCCAGGAAGGCTACTAACGCGGTTTTGAAACTGAAAAATCAAAGAATAGGGAGTTTAAGAAAACCACAACGGCAACGGCAACGGGAACGTCGCTAAACAAAAGGTTTAATGGTAGAACAATGGCTGTGCACGTGCGTTTTAATTCCTGGTACATTTCTTTGCCGTCCTCTGCAAAATAACAACGTGAAATGACCAAATTCTGCGTTGCCTGGAGAACGTGAACCACGACAGCTAACTTTTTAAATTTCTATTTCGAATTTAATTTATCGCTGTGTTCCAGATTTAGTTTTGAGATAGTTTTGACAGAGAGAAACAAACTAAATGACTTTCGAGTATCGCGATATTCGTAGCTAAAATATAATTCATTTTTTAATCGACGTTGTCCTCGGCGTCGCCGTCGTGGTTTCTTAAACTCCCTAATACTGTTCAACCGTATCCCCTGAGGGGGGGGGGGGGGGGGGGGGGGTGACCGCGCTGACTTTGACCGTTTATAACTTTTTCAAACTTTGCGACTTTATCTAAAATTTATCTGGGAATGAATTGGTAGGATAGGTTGCTGTGTTGGGAACTTGACGTTACCATGGCAACATCATTTTACAGAAATGTTTTCCCAAATTTGTGTTCCCATTAATGGAAATTTTAACTTTAATTTGCACCGTTTTATAGATTTTGAGTACTTTTCAGTAATTTTGGTCGGTTTGTTTGACGTTTTGTAAAAATTTTGAAATCCAAGATGGCGGATCCAAGATGGCGGCTGTTTTGACATCATGATGTAATTATCGCGTGATGTGACGTCATCATCCCACGTGACGTATATCAAAAGATTTTTGGACATACTGTATATCCTCTAAGGAAGTTACGAAGGGGAGGGGGGATCCGCAACCCCCCCCCCCCGGGTTCAACAGTTCGGTTCAGTTGTCTATTGTTTTGGAGAGATGTCAATCAAACTGTCAGACAGAGGAAAGTGTTCAAATCTGAGGTATATACACCATGTTTTATCACCTGGTATAAGCTAAAAATTAGAAAAAATAAAATGACATTTCTACACAGAACAGTCCTAACCCCTAACAATAGAAACACGTTAAGGCCTCTTCCAAACGTCGTGCTACTGCCGTGCCGAACTCAAATGAATTTGGCTCGGCAGTGGCACGACGATAGCACGGCAGCGGTTTCAAACGTCGAACCTAATACAGTCGCGCTAAATTCAAAAGACAAGTAGTAATATCGGAGTCTATCAAATACCACTTCGGGCGCACCCGCCTAATTTTTGCCTCTTTCCGGACTAGTACTCAGGGATAAACCCTTCGTACTAGGGAAAGAGGCAAAAGGCGGCTGCTGCTCAGTAGTATTTGATAGACTCCGATATTACTACTTAGGAAAAACCGCAAAACAAAGGGCGGCGGGACAACCATTTAGAGGAATGCAACAGTCAGGTAAACAAAGTTCAAAATAATAATTAATTAAAAATATTTTTCCACATTATATACGATGGACAAAATTAATCTCAGATCTTTGGAAGAAGAGCTTGCAAATCTTGATCCCGAAGATTTGCGTTATTTATCAAAATTAATTGCAGAAGACACGCCCACAGTTCAAAATGTAATCAATACTCTGGTGGAAGAACCAATCCCGGAAGGTGTAAATAAAAAATTAAAAGCCCCGCTAAAGCCTGATAAATTAAAACCAACACCACCACCAAGAAACAGAAAAAGAAACAAAAAAGAAACCGTATTGAAAATATTTGACCCCATCCACCCGAACAAGGTGAAAACGGTGACAGATTATCAGAATGAGGTTCTGGACCTGTACCACGACATGGAATACGAGGGGGTAGAAGAGAAGAGCGGTAGACGTTACAAGAGGTGGCGTATAGTATCGGGGTTAAATAAAGACCTCACACCAAGGTTTATGAAAAAAATAAGAGAGAACGTGGGAACATCTTTTTACATGAGCCACAGTTACGCGTACTTCTTAGAAAACATCGAAGACGGAACCAGACTAATTTATTACCAAAATAAGGGCTCTCCATGGATGAAAACGTACGCAGACGCAGAAAAATGGATAAGGGAAAGGGAGGAGATACGTCTAGATCCAGATAACACTGAAAGGCCAGATACAAAGTGGATCTTTGAGGCACATTTTAACGTCGATATAAAGGTTGTGCTTGATCGTCAACCATTAATGGGAACAGGACCATTACCATACTGGCTACGCAACCTTGCACACGCTTCTAGAGGGAAGGCAATGGTAGCTCTAGACACCTATGGGGACAATCTGTGTCTATGGCGCTGTATAGCTGTACACAAAGGAGCTAGGCCAGATCGAAGTACGAAAGCAGCCCAAGATCAAGCTAAGAGTTTCTACAAGCTCAAGAACGCTCCGAAGAATTGCGCAAAAACATCGCTAGATGAATTGGAAAAGGTGGAAACGCATCTAAACAAAGGCAAGGCTTTCGCAGAATGGGAAGGAATCAGAGTTTATATCCCCGAACTGGCAAATGCGGATGAAATCGAAATGGGAATAGAAACAAATCCCACAATAGTTTGGCATCTAATGAGAAACCCGGCACCACAAATCAAAAACATCATGACAATAGGGCTATATGGAGAGCACGCGTTCCTGATAAAAGACATCACGAAGCTGGCGAAAACGTACGAATGCAACCATTGCCACGCAAGATTCACAAAGGCATGCAACCTCCAACGTCACGCAGAAAGATGCGCCCAAGGCAAAACGGTAATACACTGTCCGGGGGAAAAAGTGGAAGCGCCGCAGACAGCATATGAAAAAGCGTTTTACCCAAAACAAAGCGCATCAAAAGAATCAATACAGTGGTTGGAGTACGTGGCAAAGAATTGGAAAATCCGCATACACCATGCAATGTCAGGACACGGGGGAGAACGCTGGATAGAGAAAAGGCCGGTAGACGGGTACAACCATGAGAAAAAGTTGGTTTTACAATATCACGGCTGCCACTGGCACGGATGTCCAAAATGTTATCCGGATCGAAACCAAATAATAGAACACGGCGGCAAGACAGTAGAAGAACTCTACCAAGCAACAGTAAAAAGAACGGCACATCTGCGAAAGGTGGGATACAAAGTGGTGGAATGCTGGTCATGTCAATGGCTCGTTCCAGGAGGGGTAGACAAACACGGTAAAGATCCACCAAAGGCAAAAACAAAAAGTTATCCACATGCGATTTTGTATGACTTTGAGGCGTACGGAGACAAAAACCATCGAAAGGAACCAACAGGAAATCTCACGATTGAGAACAAACACATACCAATCTCAGTAAGCGTGGGCGACACATTGGAAACCGAAATCACAAAAGACGGAAAACAAGTGCCGAAGGTGACCCACATCTGCGAAACAAACCCCAAAGTATTAGTTCAAAAGTTCGTGGAAGAACTGAAAAGACGAGAGAAAAACATCAGAGCAAAAGTGCGCGCAGAATTCATGCCGGCAGACATCAAGCTGATACCGAAAGATCAAAGGAAAAAAATAGAAGAATGGTGCGACCAGGTGCCAACACTCGGTTTCAACTCAGGAAGTTATGATTTGAACCTGATAAAGAATTACTTCGCGGAACAGCTCGCGGGTACAACCAACAAAGTGAGAGTGGCAAAGAATGGGAGTAAAATCATGTTCTTACTCACGGACAGATTGCGGTTTCTGGATATAATAAATTACCTCGGCCCAGGTGTGAGTTACGAGAAATGGGTAAAGGCATACGACTGCAAGACAACAAAATCATGGTTTCCATACGAGTGGTTTGACAGCGCAGAAAAGCTGGATTACCCAGGATTGCCAGATTACCCGCACTGGTATTCGAAGCTTAAGAATGAGTACGTTCTAACACGGAAAGAATGGGAGGAATGCAAACAAACATTCAGAGAAAAGGGAATGAAAACCTTTAAAGACTGGCTGAAATATTACAATAATCTAGATGTGGCTCCGGGGTTGGAAGCGCTGCAAAAAATGAGAAACTTCTACACCGGGAAGGGAATCGACATAATGAAAGACGCAGTCAGCATCCCGGGAGTGAGTTTGCATTACTTGCTAAAAGGCGCGATAGAGCGCAAAGCGGAGCTGTACGCCCCAAGTAAAGAAGCATATGAAATGTTAAAAGAAGCGGTAGTGGGAGGTCCAAGTTTGGTCTTCACAAGATATCATGAAGTCGGCAAAACAAGAATCAGATCGCATCAATACACGATCCCAAGGGAAGGAGAAGTTATAACAGGAGCCCACGCGAAACTCTGTCAAAACATATTAGGATACGATGCCAACGCGCTGTACCTCTCAACAATGCTGAGAGAAATGCCATGCGGGAAAGAAAGGGTGTGCCACTACACAGACGAGTACCAAATTGATGCGGTCCCAATATTCACACAAAGATTAAAAGAAAAAAGCTGGTTCGGGTACGCGGAAGTGGACATCGAAATCCCAAACCACTTACATCAAAAGTTCGAAGAGATGTGCCCATTCTTTCACAACAAAACGGTACCAACCAAAGCCGTTCCAAAGCACATGAAAGAATACTTGAGAGCAACAGGAAGAAAACTAGTGGAGAAAAACAAGAAACTGATGGGAACGCTATCAGCACAAAGGATACTTCTGTATGAGCCGCTGCTGCAATGGTACATAAACCACGGGGCGGTAATCAAAAGAATATACCGGACGATCGACTACGAGCCGAAAGTAATATTCGAATGGTTCGTGAAAGAAGTCACAGAAAACCGCCGTACAGGGGATGTGGACAAAAGCAAAGCACTATTGGCTGATATATTCAAACTTCTGGGAAACAGCGGATACGGGAAGCTGATAGAAGCGTTAGAGCGGCAAACAAACGTAATTTACACCAAAGATGAAAAGGTGGTGGACAGAGCATTGAGAAGCGCATACTTTTCAGACTTGGATGAGATTGGAGAAGCATATGAGTTAGAAAGTAGAAAAGCACGGATAACAATCAGACGCCCATTTCAGGTAGGAATAGCGGTGTATCAGCTAGCCAAGTTGAGGATGCTTGAATTTTACTACGACTTCTTGGATAGGTATCTTGACAGGAAAGATTTCGAGCTGATCCAGATGGATACAGACAGCAACTACCTCGCAATCTCAGGAAAGAGTCTGGAAGACATTGTGAAACCAGATATGAGAGAAGAATTCGAGAAAGAAAAAAAGAACTGGCTGGCATGGGACAAATGGAGCGGAAGAACGCCGGGACTGTTCAAAAAAGAATTCGAAGGGGAGCGGATGATCGCGCTGTGCTCCAAATGTTATTATACAGAACATCTCACAGACAAAAAAGAGGTGAAAAAGAAGAAGCTCAGCTCAAAGGGGATGTCACAGAAGCAAAACGAAATAAACTGGCAACGTTTTAAATCAGCGCTGAACGGAAACAAGGATATGGCAACAAACAGAGGTTTCAGAATGCGGGATGGGAATATAGTAACATATGAGCAAGAAAAGCTGGGGTTGAGCGCGTATTATGACAAACGCTGGGTTTTGCCAGACGGCATACACACAGAACCAATTGAATATCACATTTAGTTCACAGACGGAGGTAATTGTGTGTTTGGAGGTACAACAAGCAGTTCTTCACGTACAAAACCACGCTTAGGTCCGTCGCGCAAAAAGCAGAGAACAGGTTGATTCGGTTTGGTAAAAGAACGTTCAAGGTTAAAGACATCTAAAGACCAGATTGGATCAGTGGCTCTTTTTGTCCCACCTTCAAGCTCACCAGGTTCGTACAAATACCGAAGCATAACGTTGGATGGGAGCTTTTTTTCATTTTCCCCAACAGGTCTCAAATATTCAGTTGATGGTTCTGCATAAACATTTTTTTTCTTGATAGCGGCAGCAGGTTTCATACCAATTAATCGAGTGACTTGGTTGTTCAGAGCAGAAACAACTTTGGGTAATCTTTTTACCCACTCAGTAGACCGCAAACCCTCAGGCGAACGCATTTCAACTGCGTACTGGTGGCCAAACAAACGCTCAGCCAGGGTACGATTGAAACGTTCGACAATAGCTTGGTCTCTATGAATTTCAGGGTGGCCACGTCTGATAGAAGTTTTGTGATTTTCCATTTCTTTTGTAACAGCACCCATAAATTCACGCCCAGGATCAACCTGCAACATCTGCGGCCATTTCAGAGGTCCACGTGTATAAATTGTCTTAAAAGCTTTGGCAACCTCATCAGAGTTTTTAGAAGTTAAAGGCTGAGCTTCTTTGAATCTGCTGGCAACATCAACAACGGTAAGCGCGTATTTGTAAGTTTTAGCAACTGAGTTGCTATCCACTTTGTCATGTGGCAGAAAAAGAAGATCTGCCTGATGCACTTTGTTGGGTGTAGGGACATCGAATTTTAGACGAGGAATATAGCGCGGGGCGGGGAGGTAAATCTGCCAGAGCGCTTGTTTGAACAACCATTCTTTGGCAACAACTTCAGGTACCTTTGCAGCGACCGCTAATTTTTTAATGGCAGAAATGCCTTTCCAGTAACCCTGCGGACTGTAGTAACGCCGCGCCAATTTTCTATCCATTTAAATAATTATGCGCGATCATATATACATGACAACAAAATGAGTTTTGATTCCCCTTCCCCTTTTCCAAAGATGTTCGGAGGGCAACAAAGCCTCCAAGAGCTTGACGAAATGTGGGTGAAAGAGCAGGAAGCGTTAATAAAAGAAATCAAACCGGAAATCGAGCTTGACTTTTACTCATGGGAACCCCCACTGCCGGATGAGCCCCATGAAGAGATGAGACACCCTCCCAAACCAAAATTATGGTATTTAATTGCAGTACTTAAAAAAGCCGGCATTTCTTTAGATCAGGTCGGTGATAATATGGGGTTGACCTTTTTAGGGAATGTCATTTACCAGTTCAAGCGGCATCAGCAACTGAGTTGCTACCCCGGATCGTGTAACTACGTTTGTTTTTTATACAACTATTTTCAAAAGGTTTCACCTATCGATTGGCCGGCGAAAAATGCAATACTGGGAAAGCTCACGAAAAGATTGCCGAAGATGCGACAAACCAGAAATAAAGCCGAAAAAAGTTTCAACGAATGGTGGCGAGAAGAAGAAATGTTAACCACTATAAAGTAGGATTCACCCCACCATTAAACAGAAGTTGTCTTTGATGTTCTGTTAACCTTTACCCCGCCGTCAGTGTGGTTTGAAAAACGCAGTTTTGTCTTTGCAGTAGTAAAGCTGTTGTACTTTTTGATAATATCTTGGTACTCACTGTCTGAGATTTTACCATCTTCAAGAGCGGTTGATATGAGAGAGTTGATCGTGCTCAGCGTAGCTTCAGCCAAAGTTTGTATTTTTTCGTGTTTTTTCGCTTTGCGCAGGAAAAATTTGACTGTGACGATGGAGGAGGTTGACACCAATGAAAACAAGGTGGCAGTTGCGATTAAAGGGGCGCCAACAACAACGCCAACCGCAGAAAGCGAAGCGGCCAGCCCAGAGCCTGTAAGAATGGTAGCAACTCCACCTGTTAACGCACATACCGTTTGGCAACGCGTGTGCCACCGTTTAAACTTGGCTGAGGTTTGGTAGTAATGCACCAACTGGTTTTCAAGATTTTTCTTTATCAATTCTATTTCATCCCGCCGGAATTTTGTTGCAGAATCCATTTCTTATATATGTGTTAAAAATATTTTAGTCGCAATATTGGTTATGCCATTTTCCATTTTTATACACAATCCGATTACATGGCCCAGTTGTATTTTTAGGATGTGTCCAAAACTTTTTGCTAAACAGACCGGTTTTCTTGTTAAAGGCACCTTTTGCGATGGCACCACTCCAATACTTTTTAAACAAATCCTTATCACCACCTGTGACAGCCATGATTGCAGCAGCCACATCTTGAGCCGGTTGAAAGCCTGGAATCTTTTCACCGATATTTTTATTGATCGTCTCACCGATACCCAATCCCACTTTTTGCTTCGAGCTGATTGCATTTCGGGCTGCAGCATGACCCCATTGCCGTTTGTTTTTCGGAATAGCGTCAAGCGCCTTCACCATTTTTTTGTCTGCAGCGTGTTTGCAGCTTTTTTCATTTTTCTTGCCCGCACAAACGGCATAATCAACATCATGCTGCATTGAAACCGCGTCCGTGGCACCTGTCGGCTGCTGATAAATCTTCAAGATCTTTCCCGTCTTGGGGTCGTAAGAAAGCTGTTTTTCAAGGGGATTGTATGGTCCTGTGTAGTTATGACCAGGAAGTGTCCACCCCTTTTTTGGCTTAGGCAGCTTGCCAATAGCTTTATGTAAATCAAAAGCCCCACCGCGTTGGTAAAGAGGGTTTGTTGGGTCATCTACTCTATTACCCGCATAAATTCTCATATCATAATTACCACCACTTTGCGGTTTATTTTTAGGTTTAACCCAACTGTCACTTATGAATCGTGTCTTGGTAATGCCACAACTTGCACATTTTACTTTAAGCAGCCTTCTACCATTTTTTGCGGTTGCGAATGTTTCACTTCCCGATACATTTGGTGTAAAACGCTTTTCCTTTACGCAGTATACCTCCATCCCTATATAATAATTACAAATTATGACACCCACCTTTCATCTTATTTCCCGGTATCATATCTTTTGGTCTTAATCTGTTTGAGGCTTTAGTCAACAAATCCCCAGACAAAGCATCAATTGTGTAATTAACAGCTTTTCTCGCGATTGGTTTGGCTTTATTGGCTAACTTCTTCTGATACTCTGGTTGTCTCAGAAACTCGCTTGCAAAGTATCTTCCTTGTTTCACACCTTGCTTTGCTAAATAAGGAACTCCATACTCAAAGAAAGCTTCAGCTGCTGTATTTCCAACTGTATCAAAAACGCCACCTCCAAACATTCTTTTTTCAGCGCGTGCAAGTTCTTCTCTCTTCTTTTTGGGTAAACCACTTCTGGTCCACTTAAATATTGGATCGAAAAGATTACCTCCTTCTTGAGCAGCACCACTTTGCGTTTTATTTTCAGGTTTAATCCAACTGTCACTTATAAATCTTGTCTTGGTAATGCCGCAGCTGGCGCATTTTACTTTAAGCAGTCTTCTGCCGTTTTTTGCGGTTGTAATTTTTTCACTTCCCGCCACATTGGGTGTGAAGCGCTTTTCTTTCACGCAGTATACATCCATACTATATAAATAAGCTAAAATTCACTTTGACTAACGGCTCTTTCTAAAATACTTTACGTTGTCCGTAATCCCTTTCAAAGCTTGGCTTCCGAGTATTTTGGCCGCTGCAGCGAAACTGGGAGCAGGGGTCACAAAGTTCGAGGCAACATAAGCAATTTTATCAACAGTCGAAGGACCCCTTCTTGACGATAACGCGCCGCCTTTTTTGTCTCCGTTCACTGGTAAGAACCTTGCCTTGGTAATGCCGCAGCTGGCGCATTTTACTTTTAGTAGACTTTTACCGTTTCTTGTGGTTGTAATTTTTTCACTTCCCACCACATTAGGTGTGAATCGGCGTTCTTTCACACAGTAAACATCCATCTTTATACATTATATGTAAAATAATCCTTCACCACAGCCTCGTTGGCGCGCGTATTTTCAGAAAACATGCTCAAAATATCTCGAAACGACCGTCCTTTATTTCTTTCATTCAGAAACATGAGGCAGTAGTAGCCGCAGCGCACACTGAATTCCTCCTGAAGCTGGTTGTCATTTCGTAGAAAGGTTTTTTTACCTTCAAGAATCAACTCAATTTCCCATTCCGCGGGTGGAGGTAAACCGAAAGAGTCAAAGTATTCAGTTGATCCCCAGCAGCATACCCAATGGGTGCCTGGCCCTCCAAGATCATCCATGTTGATTATACAAGGGGAGTGGTTTTTCACGTGGATCTCGTCTCTCGCAAATATACCTTTGATGGGGATTTTCAAGTATTGGCACCATCGCTGCAAGTCATAATCAGTTAAGGGGACATCAACGAAGGCGGGCTTTTTTTTGATCACCCCAAGAACCAATAAATGGTGGAGGGCGCATATATGGTGGAGGGTTAATGCGCATACCTGATCCTGTTGGAGGTTTTACCCGCATGCCTGATCCTGTTTTCTTTTTGATAGCGTTATCCACTTTGAAAGCGTTGCGCACACGTCTGATTTGTGTCTTGCTCATGTCTATGTCCACGCCCGTTTTGTTTTTGATAGCGCGCTCTATTTTTTTGATCTGCCTGGTGGTCAAGTGCAAAGTGTCGCTACCACCGGTTATAGCTTCGTTTTTAAATCTGAGTGTAACTGCTTCCCCTCGCCCAAAGGCTCGCGCGAGGTTTACCTTCTGCCCATCTGAAAGTGAAATCTTATGCGGATAGTAAGTCGTCATTCTTATATTTCATACAAAATTATTTCACTTTTAACCCATCACCAGCTCATTACCCACCTGCCTGAGAGCAAATTCGGACTCATACAAAATTCCTGCATAAATGGTGTAGTCTTGCGCGTTGGCCGCCTCGTTGAGCCTGTAGTGAAAAACCATCTGTTTCGGGTCGTTGGTCATGTTATCCTTGTTTTCACGTAAGTCGAAATAAAGTACTGGGTATAAATCCTTGAAGTTGTTGGGCTGAAGCTGAACACCGGTGTTGTAGTCGTTTTTGCGGTACCGGTAGTTCATCAAGTCATTAAGAATGCGCAGTTTGAAGTTTTCGTCGTAGTCCAGTTCTGGATAGTACTGTGAAGAACCATACTGTAGCCGGCAAGTTGCAAGTTTTGCTGAATTGTCTCCGTCAATGTCAAAGGTGTCAAAGAAGTAGGGGTTTTGACCCTCGCCCTTCTCCTTCCTTGACTGTTGAATGAAAATGAAAACATGTTTGGCATCCTTTATACCAGGATTTATCTGCCACGTCCCAAAAGCGTCACGCCGGCTACTGCTGGGTTGGATCATTTCATTAAGGTACGTCCATTTCTGAGGTTTCAAAAAGTTTTCATTTGCAAGCTTTTGTCCTTCACTGGTAAAACGTAGCAGTGGAACCCACAGCTCGAAGTTTCTCACCACTATCCTGCGATTGGTGTCATCGTTTTGCCAAATCAGCTCTGCATCCGATTGTAGCTCAATTTCAAACTCCATCTGCATTGGGGGGAGAAGCTTGTCACCCAACTCTTCGAAAAATGAGTACCTGTTAAGCGGTATAAGGGTTTCAACCGTGAGGCCGGCGTGGGCAAGCAAGCCCCTTTGTCTGATTCCTTGGTTAGTGGCAGCGACGGCCGTTACATTGCTATTATCTGTATCCAGATACCAAAACTGATTTTTTGCTGCGCTCCTTGCAAAGTCATCAGAAAAATCCAACAAGTTTTTGATAAATATGAGCTTGTGAATGTTGTCTACGTTGTAAATGGGTTTGCCCGAGGATTTTACCACAAGTTTGTTAATCAGTGAAAATGAGCCGTTAATGGGCGCTGCCCGGGTGTCTGCTGCAACTGCCCCGCCATTCGCGGTTAACTCGAAAGTGAAATCAGCCCGGAAGTAGGCGTTATACCAGTCATACCAGTTGTCTCGGTCGGTGAGTGTGAATTTATAGTTTGTTTTTACCTGGTGCTGATTGTTTCCGGGGATAGTGATCGGTTTGTCTAACATGATACGAACATACTCTGTTTTTTCCAAATGCCTGTGGCTTCTGAACATCTTGCGGCCTATATATCTTTTTAAAAAATTATTTTAATTTTCTGCTATCAATTGGTTTACTTTCATCCTTGCAGCCCGACCCGCGTTTAAAATCTGTTGCAACTTTTTCCGTGAATCCCCGCTTAACTGAGTTGCTACCGCAGGGTTTAGCATCTTCTTCAGTTTTTGTTTCGACTCGGTACTAAGTTTCTGTGGTGGGGTTTTTTTACCCTTAGGTTTTACACTTGGAGTCTTTTTACCCTTAGGTTTTACACTTGGAGTCTTTTTACTCTTAGGTTTTACACTTGGGGTAGCAACTGAGTCGCTATTTCGCAAAACCGCTTGTATCTTGTCAGCCGCTTTTTCTTCTGCTTTTTCTGCGGCTTTTTTCAGCATTTGCTTCGAGGCTTTATTTACAGCCTTCTCCAACGTCTGACGGGTGACTTGCTTTTTGAACCGCTTTCCTATATTCATCAGGGTGTCTCTAACAACCCCCGTACCTTTGTGTCTGTATCTATATGTTCCGTTTGGCGCGTCATAATATCTCGCCCACTCGCTCGGATGATTCATTATTATACTTATGTGTAAATTATTTTTCTTTTTCTTCTTCAACGATGATACTTAAAGCCACGTCTTGGTCATTCAGATCTATAATGTTGTTGCGCCCGTCCGTGATTTTGATATTTATCGCGTTGATTCTGTTTTTGTTCACCGGGTGCCACAAGAGGCGGTGGGGCTCTTTTGAAAAGGGGTAGCTGACTGAGAGTTCAGCGGTTGAAAAAGAGAACATAACGTCACCCCCGATGTTGTCCACAGTCCTTGTAATGAGATCACAATGGATGTAGATCCAGTCAACGCCTCTTGTTATATTTGGCACGCGGTCGCTCCTATTGTTCGCTCCGTCTATTGTTTTCTTGTCAAAACCCAGCAACGCAGCAAATTCACCTCCACTTAGGTCAAGCTCGTAGCCGTCCTGCAACAGAATGACCGCCCGATATGTTGTGGTGTGAAAATACAGCTGAAAAATAAACTTGGATTTTTCATCCTTGGGATCCACTCTTCCGATAAGCGACTGGATGGTGGTGTTGAGACCGTCGTAATCATACATTCCATCCGGAATTGTCACGGTTTTCCAGTTCTCTGTTTTTTTCCGCCATTTGAATTCGTTGTTGTTGTACAGTTTCGCGATGTTGTACCACGAATAGGTCATAGATACCAGCTCATTTAACGCCGCCCTGTATGATTTGGAGGGATCAAAAGCGATTGGTGGGTCAAAGTTAATTGTAAAGTCATGTGACTTGCTGTTGGCGTTGTTTTGTTTAGCCAGCTGCGAGTCAAGCAACAGGTTGAAATGAAAATGGGTTGACATGTTGCTTATATAATATCACTCAAATTTATGTGTTGTCATGTTGCTTATATAATTGTGCCCAAAATTTTGTGGGCTTCTTTTTGTGTTATTTCCTTTAGCTTTACCAGCAGCCCCAACATCTGCTTGACCTGTTTTTTCAGCTTCAGTGAAGTGTTGCCCGCCTGTATAGACGCCAAGCTTAAGTGTAGCCTGTCAACCAAAGCGTTTGGATCAACACTTCCGCTTCCTTCCATTTCTTCGTCTGAGGGTTCCATCGATTCGAAATACCTTTGGGGTATTTTAATCCCTTTTTTTCTCCTTTCAAGAATTTCATCTCTTGCCTTTTTTATGTCTGCCAATGTGTAGTTGTGAAATTTTGATGTTTTGCTTTTTACAACATAGTTCGGATTGTTTTTATTTTTTGTTAACATGCTGTTTAGTGTCTGCAGGTCAGTTGACTCTGATCCCTTGATAACCAGTTCTTGTGGTGACCCCCATTTACTTGGTTTTCCCCCTGGGCTTGCCCCACTTTCTTCCATTAATTCCATTTCTTCCTCTTCAGCTAAAGGTGGTAACGGTGTTGATGTTGGAGATGGTGGTGGTGATGATGTTGGTGATGGTGATGGTGTTGGTGATGGTGATGGTGATGGTGTTGGTGTTGGTGGTGGAGTTTCCGCATCCGGATTAAAATCTCCGTCGAAGGGGTTGTTTAAATCAAACTCATCCATACCATAGTCTGGGATTTCTTCTTTCGGCTCAGCAGCTGAGTTGCTATCCCCTACTTGGAGTTTGTCAAGCCGCGATGTGATAGGTTTGAACAAATCCTCACCTGATAGCTGGCCAAACCCTTTATTGATTTTGGTATTTTTTATCACCGCGAGGATTTTGTCGTTCTGCTGCTCAACTTCAGCCTTTTCGCTAGCAAGTTTTTGCCACTTCTTCATGGACATATTTTTGCCGTATATATAACAGAAAAAAATGAAAATTCCCAATTACGATCCCAGTTTGACTACAAAAAGTAATTACAAGCAAGGCCATCATTGTATGCCAGCAGATACCTTTCGGATGCTTATTTGCGGGCCAAGCAACTCTGGTAAGACAAATATTCTCATGCATATGCTTTACAGGCTGTTGGTCTACGACAAAATTTACCTTTGCGCTAAGAACCTGCATCAAGACAAGTACCAATATATGATTGATGATTTCGACACAAGAGTCAATCCTGTGGCTGGCTATAATGTTATTGAAGGCGCCAACGATGTTATTCCTTTGGAAACGCTGTCCACTGACAATCAAAAGATTGTAATTTTCGATGACATGGTTTGTGAAAGCAACCAAAACGACATTATCGATTATTTTATCAACGGTCGCCACCGCAATTGCAGCGTCATTTATCTTTCTCAAAGCTATTTTAAGGTCCCCAAAAACATCCGAGATAATTGTAGCCACTTTTGCATTTTCAACTTTCTTCCCAGAGAAAATAACCGTATTGCTGATGAATTGGGAATTGACAGAGAGCTGCTTGAAAGGGCTACCGATGCTAAATATTCTTTTTTATACCACGACAAACCAAAAAAAACAAACTCTAAAAAATTTTGACGAAAATATATAGAGATGGGGTTTCTTAACGGTGCGACGGGTGCAACTCAAACACATGAAGAGTCTACTTCAATCCGAGGGCAAGCTGGCCCTGCTGGTCCTGCTGGTCCAACTGGTGCAACTGGAGCGCGTGGCCCTAAAGGTGAAAAAGGGGATAAGGGCGATACTGGCCCACAAGGTCCTAAAGGAGATAAAGGTGATGCTGGAGAAAAAGGATTAAAAGGCGAAAGAGGTCCACAAGGGCGAACCGGACCTACCGGACCTGCTGGAGCTACTGGACCAACCGGACCAACTGGAGCTACAGGACCTGCGGGACCAACTGGAGCAACTGGACCTGCGGGTTCGAGAGGCGCTATTGGACCAAAAGGTGCAAAAGGTGATAAGGGTGATAAAGCAGATTTGTCACTCGCCGCTATTACTGGAGATATTCTCATGAAAGACCATGCGATAAAGCAACTTGCGAATCCGACAGGTGATCAGGATGCTGTAAATCTTGGTTCAATGAAAAAATATGTGGGCTCAAATTCTATTTCAGCAGGACACTCACATAAAAAGAATGCCTTAGCCTATTTGGAGCGAGGGACGGGTGTGACAGCTGTAAACAATGTTTCTTCTGTTACGTTAGAAGACTTTACATCCAACCTTCACAGTGTGAATAAAAAAGCTTATACTTTCAATCTCGTAAGAACTGGTGTCAATTCTTTCAACTCACGTTTAAAGCTGGATAAAAAACCTCTGGCCGAAGGCGAATACACAATTTGTGTCGAGTTCTTTATCCCGAAAGTTGATACTAATTGGTTTATAAGTGCTTCAACCCCTAACCCGGTTGATACTCTTAATTACCATACCAAGCACTTCAACAGTCACAGCCCGAAATATTCACGCACCATTATTAACACGCGCAAATACAAAGACAATGATAACACAATCTATCTTGATATTTCAAATTCGGGTTATGATGGCTCTTCACCACTTGAAAAGGCTGCTTTGATTATTTATGGGGTAAAAGGTTATCAAACAGATGTAGATGGAACTGTTTACGATCAGGCTTTTGTTATCGATGATGGTGATTTTACTCTACAAACGAATTTAGATCTAAACGGGTTTTCGTTGAAAAATTATGATCGAGGGTACAAAATAGAAAACGATACTATCAAATTACAAAAAGATTTAGATCTAAGTGGTTATGCCGTAAAAAATTTGCAACCTAGAATAGTAATAACTGGAGAATGGGTCTACAATGAAAATAAAGGAGGTGATAGAGTTTTTGTTAAATTCGGTAATAACATTCGTGTAATGGCGCCATTTCCTTGTTTAATTGAGGGTGTCTCAGCTTTAATTATCGAACTAAAGGGTGCCTCTCGAACTTATGAAAGAATAGGTTTTGGTTTTAGAATACCCGGCAGTTTGTTAACTGACACTCCATTTACAAGCGTACGTAATGCTGATGGTTTAAAATACCAATATGCTGCACCCCAAGCTTCTAACGGTTCAAGAATAAGATTAGATTCGGGACAATATTTTGCACTTAGTTTATCTCAGCCTGGCCGCGCAGAATCAAACCTAATTAATACAAAACGTGTATTAGTAAGTTTAATTTTAATAGATGATTTTTCTTTTAGGTAGTAAGTTTGCCGACACGCCTATTTATGCCAAATATACAGAAGTTGTGGTGTCTTTAGTTTTGATGGTTAAATAGCTCTAATGCCTGTAGCTCCACACTTTGCTGTTGATTGTTATCCATTTTGTGAAGCAGGGGTCGTACTCTTCTGGATCGAATATGGCCGGTCCTAAATACTCTCTCTGCCTTTTTCTTGTGTAACAGAGGCTGCATAGGTAGTTCCGCTGGCATTCTAGCTCACATTTGTAGCAGTGCAGAATCCACGTGATCTGCTCGTTTTTCAGACAGTAGGGGGCCTCCAAAATCGCTTTATTCACTTCATCCCAGCCCTCCATTTTACGTTGGCAGAGTTTTATATTTACATACTCCTTGCGGATTTGTTCTCGAAGTTCTGCCGGAAGTGCTTTTATCAGTTCTAATGTGTCCATCTCTTGTTAACCTGTTATTAATTGTGATTAATCCTTGTTTATACTCTTATGAGGTGTTTCTTTAAATTGCAGCGCGCCGTCTTCGAAAAAAACTTTATCTATAAAGCTTATTAGCTGTTTGTTTTTGTAGAACTTTTGTTTTTCCATTTCTTTCGCCCATGCTTCCTCCGTGTATGGGATACATTGGTTTAGGCATTTCTTGATCCTCTTTCCCTTGAAATGTACATAGGGGTCTTTCTGGTATTTTTCTATTTCTTGTTCGAACTTTTTCGCTGCTGCCGCTATTGCCTCTGCCAGTTTTTTATTAAAAAGCTTTTTTTGCTCGGGTGTGAGTTTTTGCATTGATTCAGCTATGTCCATGTTTGATAACTTGCTGCCGCTTTTCTCCAAATGCGGGCAAAAAAAAATATCAATTTACATATACCGTGACAGAATGATTGTGTTGGTCCACATGCTCGTGTTCGCTTTCAAAGACCTTTCTTCCCCCTCGTGGGTAAATGATGTCAAACTTGTTACCGCTCAAGCTGTGGAAGCTATTCTTGATGCTGCTTCTTAAAAGTGCAAACTTTTCTTTATTATGTACTCCACCTGGTCCGGGCTAAACTCATTTGCCATTATTCTGCGGGTCAGCTGCGGCGTCATGATTGGTGTTTCGTAAACCGGCTCTCCTGGTCCCGTCAAATCATACTCTTCCATTTCTGTTAAGTCAACTTCTTCTTGTTGTTCTTCCGGTTGTATAAGTGTGTTCTTTAAATCTTGCGGGCTCATTGTTTTCATTACTGTGAGCAGCTCGTCTGAAATGTGTATTGGCGGATCTATAATTTGTCCCTTTTCCGGTTCTGTGATGAATAATGTATGTTCTGTTGATTGGCGGTTTCTGAGGATTTTGGCTTTTTTTCGACTTTGGCAAAGGAGTCCTTTTCTTCCCCGTCCCATTGTTTACCTGACTGTTGCATTCCTCTAAATGGTTGTCCCGCCGCCCTTTGTTTTGCGGTTTTTCCTAAGTAGTAATATCGGAGTCTATCAAATACTACTGAGCAGCAGCCGCCTTTTGCCTCTTTCCCTAGTACGAAGGGTTTATCCCTGAGTACTAGTCCGGAAAGAGGCAAAAATTAGGCGGGTGCGCCCGAAGTGGTATTTGATAGACTCCGATATTACTACTAGACAAAACAAACCATCCATCCAGCGGTATCGCCCCATCCAAATCAACTTTTTCTTATAGTACTCACTACTACAGATCACATCTACTAAATCATTGACGCTCTTCCCATACGCTTCTCCGTCCCTTTCGCTTCTTTTTTCAATTCTTTTTCGTTGAGCTGCCCACTTCACTCTGTTCACTGACTCCTGTATTGGATTCGCTTGAATCTTTGTCAAATTCGCTTTGCTCTTTGTCGTTATCTAGAGAATAGCTGTCGAACGATGCAGGTGAACATCTCCTTGAAAAGGCTTGGTGAACGTCGGTGGAGTTATTGTCACCGTCGGATTCCTCTTCTCCCAAGTTTTCGAGCAAATCGGGTAAATCGTTGCGCCACGACGCCATTTTGTTTTTCTGTTTTTGATTTGTGCGCTTGCGTAATAGTATGCAAATAATGCAAAATGCATTAAATTAATTTATGAATTGAGTTCGGCGCGGCAATAGCACGCCGTTTGAAACCAAGTCGTGCTACTGCCGTGCGGCACGGCAAGGCCTTCCGTGCTAAGTAGTCGTGCCGAACCTAATTCAGCCGTGCCGAGCCGAATGGTTACAAACGGCGTGCTACTGCCGTGCCTAAATCGAAATGACACTTTCATTTGAGTTCGGCACGGCAGTAGCACGACGTTTGGAACAGGCCTAAGTTAACTTGTGTCATTTATTTCGTTTGGCTAAAAGCAAAATTTTAATTCTCCCTATTTAATTCATATAACGTGGGACCTCAAAAGCTGTTGTTTGTATAAATGCGGCGTTCCTTCAATCGAATTTAAAACTATTCTATGGATTGCCAAGGGAATGGTGTTGCTATTTATAAAGCAAAAGCTCTGTAAAGTTTAAGAGGAATAAGTAGTTTGCATTCAATAAAATACTGTTTACTTCGTGGCGACATGCAAATGAGCTCAACACGGAAATCGTGTTAAGTTAGTGTTTATAAAAAAAATTGTAAATGGAATGTTGGTTAAAGCTGCAAGACATCGTGATGAAACATTTTGTAAGAAAATATTTAAATTGTTAGAAGTTTTTACTACTCTTCTAAAAACCGTTAGCTGGTAATATTGAAGCAAACAAATTTAAACGAATACAAACTCATACCGGCCCAGTGGTCGTGCCGCACCAAGATGACAGCTGGGCTTTCACTCAAGCGAGCATCGTAGAATAAAGAAGTCATTCCTTAAAGGGTGTTTGGCGAAGGCCACTTGGTGTGTAAACCTCATTCTGTGATGTTTCCACAACCATAGTTATTATGCTGAACAGATGTTATCAAAACAAGTTCGCAGCGTCACATCAAAGATCCACCGTTACGAGAACCGACTTGTTTTAGTATCCGACCCTGTGCTTTTTTTTTCACATATAAAAAATACTTTTCTACCGCAAAGAAATAATACAGTACTCATATCATCCGGTGGAACAGGAAACCAGCGGCACAAGTGGTTTTTGGTGCTGCCGTTTTACGATGAACATCGACAATAGAGGATTGCGCGACAGTCCAACTTGTGGCAACGACGGGTGTATTTTCAGTCTCGAATTTCTTATCTCAAATTTCACTCCGAATCAGATCATATTGCGATCGCCATAGTCATATAGAGGGTATTCCAAGAAAAAGTGCGATGTGTCGCGTTACATGGGCAAGACAACAGCGCTTGTACCTTTAAAGAACTGCACAAAAGATAAAACCACATCTGTGGATGTCGAAATGGAGTAGAAACTTTGCCTTTTTAGAATTGGTTTATTTGACGAAGAGGGAGATTACTTCATCATTTCTCCCCTTCACAATGATGTCTTTGGCTTCGGAGGGCGGCCGAGCTAAGCATGTAAACATCCCATTACAGTATAATATCTATCAAATATCTGACCAATGTCAAATATCTGTATGTCCAATGAAATCTGGGCGTAATCTATTCACAGAGAACTTCTCCCCAGGGGGGCACAAGAGCAAGGAGCTGTAGGGTGTGTTGGGTACAAGAGAAAATAAAATGCGAGGGGTAAGGAGCGGGTAGACGGTAAAAACTTGATGGTATCATTGAAATTGTATTTGGTTTATTATAGAGAGTGTTTTACTGGGAACGAAACAACTCGTAGACTCCATACGCCACTCCATCCGGGACCTGAGTGGCGTATTCTCCGTATGACACGCTTGCGAGTGTCATATCGCTCATTGACGTCACGATTCGCGCCTTTTCTACTTTGTTGAATGAACATGGTTTCTTGTGTTATTTGTTGTTAGCAAGCATTGACAAGCGACGAAAAAGAATGAGTTTTTCCGAACAACTTAATGACGAGAACATGATAATGGGAACCTTGACGATTTTTTTGGGAATTCTTCTCAAGGAATGCCACAAAGTGCAAGATGTTGTAAAGAAGAAAACAATCGACCGTCAAGACAATGCGGCATCGGATTCAAGTCAAAGTAAGTGATATTTTCAGTTCTTACGTGTTACGTTATTTAGTTGACACTTGTATTTCATGTATTTTATTTGATTGGAATTCAATGGGTGTTCTATATCCTGGACATGGGTGCTAACGGTGATTTGTAAAACTGGCTCTATTTTTCGAAACAATGAAATAAAAATCGGCAATGTCAACTACATCTGGTCTCCATATAATAAAAAGAACATTACATGTTGGGTCAAAGATATGAATTTTATATTCTCGTGGCAAAATCGATATCTCACCAGCTCACTCGCTCGCTGCGCTCACTCGTGAGATATCGCTTCTGCCACTCGAACATAAAATTCATATCTTCTCGCCACCGTGCAATATCCTCTCTATATAAATGATACTAGGTGTTTTGATGAGGAAAGCTTCAATGCTTTTAGAGATATTTTCGTCGAAAGATGGGTCAAAATTTGGGTATTTTTTTGGCTCAAAACCGATCATGGACACATTACCACGATATCTTCCACAAGTTAAATAATTTGGCGATACTATTCTACCTGTAGTATTACCACCTCAATATGTAACTCAATGCAAAATATAAACAAAATCTGAGAGGGTCGATGTAGACTCAAATTTAAACACTATATGGTTTTCAGATGGACCCTCTCTAATGAAGTAGTAATAATAATAATAATAATAATAATAATAATAATAATAATAATAATAATAATAATAGTAATAATAATAATAATTATAAAAACAATATATAATTATAATAAGAACCTTCCCAGAATCCTTTTCAACTGAAAAATCGTAAATGCCAAATAACTTGGTCAGTTTGAAGCCTGCAGTAATACTATGTCGTATACAAATAACTCTTACCATAAACAATTTCTCATATGACACATAGGGTGATGGTGTCATTAGTCACGTGACTTTGCTCAGAAGTTCGTTTTTGCTAACTATGACGAAAATAATTTGCTACTAAAAAAGCAGTCAATGCAGCTTGAAGCACATTGGCGTGAGGCATTTCGGACTGCCCAGGAACCGAACAAAATATAAATATTAAGGGAGCTATGTGCAATTTTCAAAAAGTGGGAGTCTGGGTACAAGTGCGTATCTGGCGTTGCATTAAATGTAAAGAAACAGCAAAGTAGAAGTTAGTAGATACTTCCATGCTAAATCCATTTTTAACACTTTCATCGCTATGACGTCATCGGTCACGTGGCCAGAAAGGACCACAATTTTAAATTCGCTTGAAAACTTTACTAGAATCTTTCTCTTAGGATATTTTTAAGCGAAGTTGTAGTTTTTTAAATAGTGCTTTTAAAAATAGCCATGATTACTTTTTCCTAAAAATGTACGGCAGTGAAAAGTACAATTGAAAAGTTTGTTGGCTTCCTGCTCAGCGACCATTTGCGGCAGAAACAAAAGAAAATTTTGCGAAAGGCAGGAGTGTATGCTCTTTATGATGTCGTTGTCAGTTTCTTCTCATTTTAATTGCTTTTTGCCAGGATGGATTTTATTTCTTTCAGACGAAAGGAGTGGAGCCTGGGGAGAAGTTTAGCAGCAGCCGCTCCCCCTCCCCCTCCCCCTCTCCGCTGCTAGTTAATGTCTAATTACGCTACGCAAAGTGAAGGCGGTGTTTTGGCCTGCAATGCAAAGGGACTGGGCACCAGAGGAGTGGCTCCCGGAGCGAAGGTAGGGGACCCGACTGAGGGAGTAGGTGCTTGGACGGTTGCTATGGAAACCGACGCCACAGCAAGAGGCCTTTGCATAAGTCACACTGACCGGAGCCAGTGGAGTAAAAAAAAGAAACAGTAATTAAGGGGAGAAGGGTAGGGTGGGAGCGACGAAAATAAACAACTTGCAGCGAGCAAACTGCACAATGTACGCGTCAGCACGAACGGCGCGCGAAGTCGAGCTCCCGTGGGAGCGAGGCTGTGCCGGTTCGAGGCTAGGGCTACGCTCCATACATTAACTTCTGTCAATCAAAGATTGACCCCAATTAATGTCTAATTACGCTACGCAAAGTGAAGGCGGTGTTTTGGCATGCAATGCAAAGGGACTGGGCACCAGAGGAGTGGCCCCCGGAGCGAAGGTAGGGGACCCGACTGAGGGAGTAGGTGCTTGGACGGTTGCTATGGAAACCGACGCCAAACTGACGAGCTGGAGCGAGGAGGGCTCCAAGCAGCACGAAGGGGGCACGACCTGGTGCATGGCGCTTTGCATTGCCGGGCGTGGCCTGTGAAGGGACGGGAACGACCGGAGTGGACTAAAATGAGCGTAAGTGCGTGGCGTGGTGGTTGCGATAACTGTGTTCGCAACAGCGGCGTCTGCTGTGTTCGTGACAGCACATAACGTATCTACCGTCCAGTGTACGAGACAACAGCATCTGTACGTCCTGTCTTTACTTAAGACAGCCGCATGTGAGAGTCCAGCGTACATGACAGGAGCAAATGCGAGTCCGGTGTGCGTGAGAAGAGCGGATGCGAGTCGTGTGTACGGGGCGGAAGCGTCTTCGAGTCCTGTGTTCGTGACAGCTGCATCTGGGAGTACAGCTTACGTGACAGGAGCATTTCTAAGTCCTGCTTTCGTGGCGGGAGCGTTTGGGACTCCTGTGAGCGTGACCGAGCGTTTACGAAGCCAGTGTTCGTGACAGCAACGTTTGCGAGTCCTGTGATCATGAGAGTGACATCTGAAAAACCAATGTCGGTGCATGACAACAGCATCTGTGAGCGTTAGTGAAAGCCGAGATGGGCGAGGCGTTTGCTAGTTCTGTGTGCATGACTGGACCCTTGCGAATCCTTCGTTCGTGACAGCAGCGTCTGTGAATCCTGGGACTGTGCCATCAAAGACGGTGAAACCAAATGTAGAAGACAACAGCCTCTGTGAATCCCGTTTTTGTGACCGCTGCGTTCGCGAACCCTGGGTGCTTGACAGGGGCCTGTGCGAGACCTGTGTGTGTGAGAGGAACGTTGGTGAGTCTTGATTGTGACAGGAGCGTTTGCGTGTCCCAAGAGCGTGACAGGGCGTTGCAAGTCTTGCGTTCGTGAGAGGAACGTTCGCAAGTCCTGTGTTCGTAAACGGGAGCGTTTGCGAGACCTGAGTTCGTGACAGCAGAGTTTGTGAATGTACATGACCAGGAGTGACGGTGTGTCCTGTGGTTGTGAGAGCGACGTTTGGGAATCCAGCGAACGTGACAGAAACGGTTGCGAGTTTTATGTGCGTGAGATGAACGGGTACAAAACCTGTGTGCGTGTCCGAAGGGTTGCGAGTGCAGGGTCGCAACAGGAGCGTTAGCGAGTCCTATATGCGTGACCAGGCGTTCGTGACCAGCGTCTGTGAGTCCAATTTGCCTGACAGCAGCCTCTGTGGGTCTGTGATAGGGACAGTAACGTCTGAGAGTCCATCCTGATCGAGATAGCAGCGTCTGTGAAACCAATGTAATCAATCCAGTGTAATCCAACCAATAACCAACCAACGAGATAGCAGCGTTTGTGAAACCAATGTAAACAATCCAACCAATCCAATGTAATCCATCCAATAGCCAACCAACGAGACAGCAGCGCTTGTGAAACCAATGTAATCAATCCAACCAATCCAATGTAATCCAACCAATAGCCAACCAACGAGATAGCAGCGTTTGTGAAACCAATGTAATCAATCCAACCAATCCAATGTAATCCAACCAATAGCCAACCAACGAGATAGCAGCGTTTGTGAAACCAATGTAATCAATCCAACCAATCCAATGTAATCCAACCAAAAGCGTCAGTGAGACCAGCGTTGTGACAGCTGCGTCTGGGAATCTAGCGTACGTGACGGGACTGTTTGTGTGACCCGAGTGCGTGACAGGGCGTTTGCGAGTCCTCCGTTCGTGAGAGGAGCGTTTGCGAGTCCTGTGTTCGTAAACAGGAGCGTATGCGATTACTGAGTTCGTGACAGCAGAGTTTGTGAATGTACAAGACCAAGAGCGTCGGTGTATCTTGTGGTTGTGAGAGCGACGTTTGGGAATCCACCGAACGTGACAGAAACGTTTGCGAGTTTTATGTGCGTGAGATGAACATGTCAGTACAAACCTGTGTGCGTATCCGAGGATTTGCGAGTGCAGGGTTCGCAACAGGAGCGTAGCGAGACCAATATGCGTGACCATGCGTTCGTGAGCAGCGTCTGTGAGTCCAATTTGCCGGACAGCAGCCTCTGTGGGTCTGTGATAGGGACAGTAGCGTCTGAGAGTCCATCGTGAATCGTGATCGAGATAGCAGCGTCTGTGAATCCAATGTAATCAATCCAGCCAAACCAGTGTAATCCAACCAAAAGCCAACCAACGAGATAGCAGCGTTTGTGAAACCAATGTAATCAATCCAACCAATCCAATGTAATCCAACCAATAGCCAACCAACGAGATAGTAGCGTTTGTGAAACCAATTGAATCAATCCAACCAATCCAATGTAATCCAACCAATAGCGTCAGTGAGTCCAGCGTTGCGACAGCTGCTTCTGGGAGTCCAGCGTACGTCACGGGACCGTTTTTGTGACCCGAGTGCGTGACAAGGCGTTTGCGAGTCCTCCGTTCGTGAGAGGAGCGTTTGCAAGGCCTGGGTTCGTAAACAGGAGCGTATGCGAGTCCCGAGTTCGCGACAGCAGTGTTTGTGAATGTACATGACTAAGAGCGTCGGAGAGTCCTGTGGTTGTGAGAGCGACGTTTGGTAGTCCAGCGAACGTGAAAGAGACGTTTCCGAGTTTTATGTGCGTGAGAGGAACGTGTACAAAACCTGTGCTCGTAACCGAGGATTTGTGAGTTCGGGGTTCGCGACAGGAGCGTGAGCCGTCCTCTATGCGTAACCGTGCGTTGGCGAATCCTGAGTTCGTGAGCAGCGACCGTGAAACCAATGAGCCTGACAGAAGCCTCTGTGGATCTGTGTTTGGGACAGTAGCGTCTGAGAGACCAGCGTGTTCGAGACGGCAGCGTTTGTGAAACCAATGTAAGCAATCCAACCAATCCAATGTAAACCGAACAATAGCGTCCGTGGGTCCAGCGTTTTGACAGCAGCATCAGAGAATCCAGCGAAGGTGACAGGAACGTTTGCAAAAAGTTCGTGACAGGAACGTCCGCGAATCCTGAGTTCCTTTGTCCTTTGCTTGACAGAGCGGGTACGGGCCCTATGTACATGGCAGCAGCGTCTGTGAGTCCAGGCAAAAGACAGCAGCACTGATCATGAGAGCCCAGCGTACGCGACCTGGGCGTTTGCGAGTCCGTTTTCGCGATAGGAGTGTCAGCGACAAATTCCTTGCGAATCCCGTGTACGCGACAATAAAAGATCGGAACGTCTTCGAGGGCAGTGTAAAGCCGAACTTGGTCCGTCGTGGGCGAAAGGGCCGTCACGATGAGAGCCAGGTAGCTAGTGATGGGGTGGGGGCGCTAACCAGCGATGGCACAAGCCGCGTAAGAAGCGAGGCCGGCCGGACAAAGGCAGAAGGAAACGAAAGATGAAAAGACACCGACTCACCTTCTGGCGAAGAAGTGGTAGGAGAGGAGACAGGCTGAGAGGAGCGCGTTAAAATAGTCGAAGCAAACCCTGCACAAATGAAGTAGGTGCCGGCGAAAGTCCGTCGCTGCTCAATCTAGCTATTCGCTCTACGACTTCTCCATCGGGTTTCGCAGCCTTGTTTTTACGTTGTTTGTGCCCGGTTAACATCACAGCGCTGCCAAGTCTGGAACGCCTGCTGAACGGCGGCCGCGACCATGAGCTGTAGGTAAGACTGCAGGTTAGACTGAACGGCCTGAACCGGACTATGGCACACTGAAGAAGGTATTGCTTGTCGTGCGCCAGTAGCGGTGGATGATATGAATGAAACCGGCGGGCGATGACACACAGAAGAATTGCGGCGCCGTTGACCGGCAACCGGACTAAATGGTGGCCCCAGAGGTTGGCCGGGCCACTTAGGTACTTGTATCGGACATTATAAGGTTGTGGCTCCGAGTATGGACGCAAAAAAAAAGGCGAAAAACAGCGAACAGAGCGACGAAAATAAACAACTTGCAGCGAGCAAACTGCACAATGTACGCGTCAGCACGAACGGCGCGCGAAGTCGAGCTCCCGTGGGAGCGAGGCTGTGCCGGTTCGAGGCTAGGGCTACGCTCCATACATTAACTTCTGTCAATCAAAGATTGACCCCAAGGGATCCCGGTGGTCCGTATTGCGGGCTCACGACAAGAAAATGTTCAAAATGGCGACGAGTTACATAGTTTGAGTTATATAAGGTAGTTTTGCCGATGTTTTCCCTTCTTGAGCTTGAGGCGATCACAACGAGTTTCCAAACACGGGGTATTCTTCTTCTATTCGTATTCCCGATAACGAAGAATATGTAATGAGGAGAAACGGCGAGGGAAACGTTTCGCAAACATTTCTTACAGAAACTTACAGAGACCTGAGGTAAGCGTTTGTCATTGTAACACGATTTTATTTTGAACACTGGTTTAAGTTTATGTATTCGACGTTTATCATGTGTGAGCATATATAAAAGTGCTAACGATAAAATCGTGCAAACTGGAATTAAAGCCGAGCTCGAAGGAAAAAAAGATTTTGAGTGTCAGTCAGTTCGTCATGGCATGTAATTTGTATTTATGCTTGTCATCTGAATTTTAAGCTACTTCAAATTATTAAGAATCGCATCCTTTCATTATTTAGACGTGAGGAAATGTTTGTCAGAATATTGACCGAGTGGATTGTAACAAGTTCTGGTAGTTGTTGATCTCTTAACTGTTATAATGTACTGTTTGGCAACAGGCAAAGTGTTTTCAAGGCTAACTGGAGTGCTATTTAGGCTAACTGGAATCTTATGTAGGTTAACTGGAATGGCTCGCATGTTTCATGACACATAAGTGCCATACAAGCCAGAAATTCCTAACCCATTAAATATATAGCCTAACCTCAAGCCACATAAGCTAACTATACTCAGGCTTACTGGAGTACTGTTTAGGCTAACCAGAGAGCTATTAAGGCTAACCAGTGTGCTATTCAGATTAACTGGAATGCCTCCCATGACTTGTTGGCTTGCACTTTGTCAAGACCCAAGTTTTTTTTTTTACTTTTGGAAATTAGCCATGCAGTAGCTGTAAATTTGATTTAAATAAACTCCATATTAGTTTTTGTTGACAACTTGCTCTACGAGAAAACCAAAAAAAGATTTCTGTAATGTAATGTTTTGAGATGAACAGATTACAAAAATTCAGCTTTAGGGTCCAAAACATTTAATAATCTGACATTTTTCTGCAATGATTACTGAAAGGAAGGGTGCAAAGAAAATTGATTTCTTCCTTGCCTGACTCAGGTAGACTGGGCAAGATGATATGCTTATCCAAAGACTGACGTTTCTCTGGAAACAACAACAAAGTAAAAAATCCATAAATATCATTTTTCTATCTAGCAAGTGTAAAAAATTATTGGATCCAATAGCCCAACATGAAAGCAGTCAGTTTCTTTTTTTTCACACACTGAAAAGGGCCATTTAATTTTAATATACAGTTTGCATGTTGGAAAGATAGCAATTTCACCAAAATAAATAGTTTTTGTTTGTTTTGTTTCTATTTACAGGTGACTTGAAAACTTTGCAATGACATTCCTCTTAAGGACGTTCGCGCCAAAATTTTCTAGTCGATAGATTTTTCTAAAATTTCTACTGAGGACGGATAATGAGTTACTTGTGTCAGAAATACAAAAATAGTGGGGGTCACCGACTTCGTTTCAGAGATAAAGTCTGTAGAAAACTACCCTGATTTTGAAAAATTGGCGCACGTAATTTCGCACGGCTTTCAAGGTTTGTAGTTTAAATTATCGATGATGAGAAAACGGAGGCAAACGATCTTGGTGATATTTTGAAGAAGTGCGTCTGCTGCATAAATAATTTTGTGTTGCCATCTTTTATGCAAAACTTAGCCCTGGAAGAGGCATTTGAACCCGTCGTACGACAAAACGAAAAGATAAAAAAGCGGAATTCGAACGTGCGTGGGGCAAAAAAATCAACCTTTTAAGGTGACTCGATCGAAATAAATGACGCGCTGTATGCCTGGCTAAAAACTCTAATAACTTCACCATTTCTAACTCGATTTCCCTGAAACTTTCGCATTTTATACGACATTTATCGTGGAATAATATGTATGTCAATATGTTGATCTAATATTCGTTAGTTTTGCGCGATGTTACATTTATTGAACACTACTTTTTTTGGATAAAATTGCTATTTACAGATAACTGCGCGCTAAGATTTCGTTTAAACTTCTGCAGTTAGCTCGTAATACCATCTTGCCATGACTGTTCAAGTTTCCGCAAAATCGTCGGAACAGAAACCCCGACACAATTTTTTTCATCAAAATATTAACTCCGGGCGAACTTCGAAGTTTGGAACACTCCAGCGCTTCCAAATTTCACCTAAAAGCACAACAACCGAAGTAAAAGAAGGTTCAATGTATCAGTTTTATTAGCTCCAAATCACATTCGGCTATTTGCAACGATGACAAAGTTTGAGCTAATGTTATAAACTCACCTTTTGCGTCAAAACGTAGCGAAGTCGCCAAATTTACGTTTTTTTCTGAATTATATGAAAACTAACCGGACGAATCGAATAAAACTACCGGAACATTTAAATGAATATCTTACACACACTTTGCGCTATTTTACGTTTCTGGAGCTGCCTTGATGTGGATGAAATATATGTTTAAAGGGAAGCACTGCTTCAACTCTGTTGTGAACACGGCCTTGTTGTCATTTAAATTATACAGCTGACGCTATGCAAATTTTTCAGATTTGATAAAAAATTGAGGAATTTGCACATGGACTAGGGGGGTGCATTGACAGTGTTTAGTCGCTATATGCTCTGATTTCTGAGGTCATGCAAGGGTAATCGGCGACGTCAGCATCGTTAACAAGGCCGTGTTCACATTTAAGCAAGCAAACTGCAAGCGAAGTTATCGCAACGGCTACTCACCCTATATGTGGTTGGAAAGTTTCCTCAGCGCGCGCGCTCGATGCATGACGTGGCGTAGCGTTGCGACAGGAATTACGTGCGCAGTAAGGATGCGCATAAACAATCAGCGCGAACGTCCTTAAAGGGGCACTGTCACGGACATTTTTTGACTTTTTTAGTAAAATGTCACCAAAATTACGACTAAGTACTTTCAACCATGCAGGAAATGCTCCTAGAACGTAAAGGGAAGGATATCTAGCAAATTGTTTAAAGAAGAGGGTGACCGTTAATAGTTTTCATCAATTTTTCCAAACCACAAGGACAGAACTTGAAAAAGTCAGGCTGACTTTTTCAAGTTGAGATCAAAAGCTACCAATGGTATCACGGTGATATCACTCTATATTTAGCTTCAGTACACTGGTATAGTAATTTTAAGAATACTTGACCACTGTTAAAAGGTTTCCAGTGGTGTAAACATGTTTTTGGGCTGTTGAATTTTTGAAGTTATGCTCGTGACAGTGCCCCTTTAAGTCAAAGTTCTTGAAAATGAACTCAAAAATACACATTTTGTTAATGTAATAAAATTGTCACAATTGATTCCCACATGTTGCCAGTTTAAACCTGAATATACTTTAGTGACCTTCATAGCTATTTATGTAATATGAACCCAGCCTCAAGAGTTCGCCTGGGCCCGATGAGGATAAGTAAATGATTATGTAATATGGGCTTCCCGGAACCCAATTAGGCTACATGTGAATACTGGCACTTTATTACATGTACGTTTTAAAACCATTCTGGGGCTGGTGATAAAAATATTTTGTTCCAATAAAAATAATTAAATTACAGACAATTTACATAATTATTATCACAGACCATAAAGTTTACTCCAGGTTAAGTAAAGACGTCAAGTTTTTTGCAGCACAGGCTAAAGTGTCTTCAATAGTTTAATGGCAGTCTAATTAAAATGTGTGGTTCCAAATAATATCCATACCTCCTCCAAGGATGGTTCTTTGGTTTGGACCCTCCTACCCTCTGGAATTTCCAGTATAGCTTCATATTTTCTTTTAAAACTTGGGTTATTGAGATCACCCCCCCCCCCCCCCCTCCCCCTTCGGAATTTCCAATGACCATCTCCTTGGCGTGGGTATGGATATTTTCTGGAACTGCACAATGTAGGCATTTGTTTATAAAAGTAAGCTGCAGATTGGTTCAAACTAATCTATTTTGTTAACCTTTTCACATTCACCTGTTTTCTGTGGGATATATAATTATATATTGTTTTTACCGGTTTCACTTGTAATAATAATAATAATAATAATAATAATAATAATAATAATAGTAATAATTTTTTTTAAATTTAATTATAATAATCTTTATTAACATATTCCAAACAAGTTGCCATTTACAAGGTAAAAATTCCAATATTAAAAATATCCAAGGCACAAAAAGTTATTATTATCATCATTATCATCATCGTCATATCATATATGTCATGATATCATGGTTACTACAACTAGTACTAATACTACTATCATCATCATAACATTAATTAACATATTCCATACAAATTGGTATATACAAGGTAAAAGAAAGTAAAAGAAATAAATTATTAAAACCTATTTCAACAGTGTTTACATAATAATAATAATAATAATAATAATAATAATAATAATAATATAATAATAATAATGATAATAATAATAATAATAATAATAATAATAATTTAAAAAATTGGTATATACAAGGTAAAAGAAAGTAAAAGAAATAAATTATTAAAACCTATTTCAACAGTGTTTACATAATGGCTCCCTCCTGGGTTTCAACGTCAATATCGGTATATACTAGGTAAAAGTAAATAAAAGAAATAATAATAATAATAATAATAATAATAATGATAATAATAATAGTAGTAGTAATAATAATAATAATAATAATAATAATAATAATAGTAGTAGTAATAATAATAATAATAATAATAATAATAATAGTAGTAGTAATAATAATTTTTTTTTTTTTTTTTTAATTTTTTTAATAATAATAATAATACTTTATTGAAAACTTTTCATGCAAACTTGAATCCTAGGTGTATGTGGCTTAAAATAAAATATACAGTAGTATAGTCGGAGTCAAACAAATACCACTTTGGGTGCACCTAAATTTTTCACCTCTTCAGGAGACTAGTAGTCAGGGACCAAATCAAACCACGCTCACAAAAGCTCGCGTGCCTTGATTTAGTCCCTGACTATAGTCTCCTAAAGAGGCAAAAATTTAGGTTTACCAAAGATAGTATTTGTTTGACTCCGACTATACTACTTAGGAAAAAGGACGCAGGAAACATAAACAGAGGGCGGCGGGGCAAGCAATTAGAGAATTGAAGCAGTCATGTAAACAACAATGGGACGTGGAAGAAAAGGAATTATTTCCCAAAGTCAAAAAAAAATCAGAAAACCCAAAATCGAACTGGCAACCAAGGATATATTTCTAGATCCACCAATACACATTTCAGACGAGCTGCTCACAGCATTGAAAAAAATGAGCCCGCAAGATTTAAAGAACACACTTATACAACCGGAAGAAGAACAAGAAGAAGTCGACTTAACAGATATGGAAGAGTACGATTTGACGGGATCAGGAGAGCCGGTTTACGAAACACCAATCATGACGCCGCAGCTGTACCGCAGAATTATGACGAATGAGTTTAGCCGAGACCAGGTAGAGTACATAATAAAGAAAAGTTTGGGGTTTTAAGTAAGCTCCCAGCTTAAGAAGTTAATCGCCAGCAGCGTCAAGAATAGCTTCTACAGCTTGAGAAGTAATAAGTTTGACATCATTCACCCAAAAGGGGGAAGAAAGGTCTTTGAAAGCGCACACGATCGCGTGGAATAGCACAATCATACTATATAAACTGAAAATATTTTTGGCCCACCACAAGCATTTAGAGGAATGCAGCAGGCAGAAAATGTCAGTCAAAGCAAAGCAAAACCCGGTCAAAAATCTGAAAGAGGTAATAGCTGAAATTGTGAAAAAATATGAAGAATCGCCGCACATCATTGTAAAAGGGCAGAAAGTGCGGAAGACCCTAAAGCAATACATCCCATACACGGCGGAAGAATGGGAAAAAGAAATGGAAAAACGAAAGGGGTACAAAGATCAAAAAGCCCTGGCCAACTACATAGATAAAGTTTTTTTCGAAGACGGTGCGCTGAATTAGAGAAACGCGCCAACAAGTTAACAACAATTAATAATTAACAAATTTGCAAAGAGATGGATACATTAGAACTGATAAAAGCACTTCCGGCAGAACTTCGAGAACAAATCCGCAAGGAGTATGTAAAAATCAAACTCTGGCAACGTAAAATGCAGGGCTGGGATGAAGTGAATGAAGCGATTTTGTTGGCCCCCTACTGTCTGAAAAACGAGCAGATCACGTGGATTCTGCACTGCTACAAATGCAACCTAGAATGCGGGCGGAAATACCTCTGCAGCCTCTGTTACACAAGAAAAAGGCAGAGAGAGTATTTAGGACCGGACATGTTCGATCCAAATGAGTATGACCCCTGCTTCGAAAAGGCGATAACAATCAACAGCAGAGTGTGGAACTACACCCATTAGCGCTACGTTCTGTACACGTGCCAATAACACGAGACAGGAAAAACTACATGCATGGTTACACGTCGGCAAACTTACTACCTAAAAGAAAAATCGTCTTTTAAAATTAAACTTACTAATACACGTTTTATATTAACTGGGGGTGATTCTGGGCGGTCGGGATTAGTTAAATAAACCGCAAAATAGTTTCCCGGTTCTATTCTATAATTTCCACCTAGCTCCACATATTGATATTGTAAACCATCAGCATTACGCGTGCTTTTAAGTGGAGTGTCAGTTGTTAAACTGCCAGGTAATCTAAAAGCAAAACCTATTCTTTCATAAGTTCGAGAGGCTCCCTTTAGTTCTATAATTAAAGCCGCGACACCCTCAATTATGCAAGGAAATGGCGCCATTACACGAATGTTATTACCGAATTTAACAAAAGTTCTATCACCAAATCGATTTTCATCGTAGCTCCATTCTCCAGTTATTACTATTCTTGGTTGCAAATTTTTTATCGCATAACCACTTAGATCTAAATCTTTTTGTAATTTGATAGTATCGTTTTCTATTTTGTACCCTCGATCATAATTTTTCAACGAAAAGCCGTTCATATCCAAATCAGTTTGTAGCGTGATTTCGCCATCATCGATAACGAAAGCCTGATCGTAAACAGTTCCGTCTACATCTGTTTGATAACCCTTTGCCCCATAAATAATCAAAGCAGCCTTTTCAAGTGGCGAAGAGCCATCATAACCCGAATTTGAAATATCAAGATAGATTGTGTTATCATTGTCTTTGTATTTGCGCGTGTGAATAATGGTGCGTGAATATTTCGGGCTGTGACTGTTGAAGTGCTTGGTATGGTAATTAAGAGTATCAACCGGGTTAGGGGTTGAAGCACTTATAAACCAATTAGTATCAACTTTTGGGATAAAGAACTCGACACATATAGTGTACTCACCTTCTTTTAGAGGCATTTTATTTAACGCCAAACGTGAGTTGAAAGAATTGACACCAGTTCTTACGAGATTGAAAGTATAAGCCTTTTTATTTACACTGTGAAGGTTGGAGGTAAAGTCTTCAAACGTAACAGAAGTAACATTGTTTACAGCTGTTACGCCCGACCCTCGCTCCAAATAGGCTAAGGCATTCTTTTTATGTGAGTGTCCTGCTGAAATAGAATTTGAGCCCACATATTTTTTCATTGAACCAAGATTTACAGCATCCTGATCACCCGTAGGATTCGCAAGTTGCTTTATTGCATAGTCATTCATGAGAATATCCTCATCAATGTTTGCGGTTGAAAAATCCGCACTATCACCCTTATCCCCTTTTTCACCTTTAGGGCCAGCGGGCCCAGTTGCACCAGTTGGACCAGCAGGGCCAGCAGGGCCAGTTTTTCCACGGATTGAAGTAGACTCTTCATGTGTTTGAGTTCCACCTGTCGCACCGTTAATAAACCCCATCTCTATATATTTTCGTCAAAATTTTTAAGTGTGGTTTTTTTTGGTTTGTCGTGGTATAAAAAAGAATATTTAGCATCGGTAGCCCTTTCAAGCAGCTCTCTGTCAATTCCCAATTCATCAGCAATGCGGTTATTTTCTCTGGGAAGAAAGTTGAAAATGCAAAAGTGGCTACAATTATCTCGGATGTTTTTGGGGACCTTAAAATAGCTTTGAGAAAGATAAATGACGCTGCAATTGCGGTGGCGACCGTTGATAAAATAATCGATAATGTCGTTTTGGTTGCTTTCACAAACCATGTCATCGAAAATTACAATCTTTTGATTGTCAGTGGACAGCATCTCAAGAGGAATAACATCGTTGGCGCCTTCAATAACATTATACCCAGCCACAGGATTGACTCTTGTGTCGAAATCATCAATCATATATTGGTACTTGTCTTGATGCAGGTTCTTAGCGCAAAGGTAAATTTTGTCGTAGACCAACAGCCTGTAAAGCATATGCATGAGAATATTTGTCTTACCAGAGTTGCTTGGCCCGCAAATAAGCATTCGAAAGGTATCTGCTGGCATACAAGGGTGGCCTTGCTTGTAATTACTTTTTGTAGTCAAACTGGGGTCGTAATTGGGAATTTTCATTTTTTTCTGTTATATATACGGCAAAAATATGTCCATGAAGAAGTGGCAAAAACTTGCCAGCGAAAAGGCTGAAGTTGAGCAGCAGAACGACAGCATTCTCGCGGTAATAAAAAATAACAAAATCAATAAAGGGTTTGGCCAGCTATCAGGTGAGGATTTGTTCAAACCTATCACATCGCGGCTTGACAAACTCCGAGTAGGGGATAGCAACTCAAAAGAAGAGGAAGAGGTTCCAGACTATGGTATGGATGAGTTTGATTTAAATAACCCCTTCGATGGAGATTTTAACCCGGATGCAGAAACACCATTACCATCACCACTACCATCACCTACACCAACACCTACACCAACATCATCACCACCACTATCACCATCATCAACACCATTGCCACCTTTAGCTGAAGAGGAAGAAATAGAATTAACGGAAGATGTGCAACCAAGCGGTGGGGTAAAACCCCAAGAAAGTAAATGGGGGCCACCACAAGAACTGGTTATCAAGGGATCAGAGTCAGTTGACCTGCAGACACTGAACAGCTTGTTAACAAAAAATAAAGACAATCCTAACTATGTTGTAAAAAGCAAAAAATCAAAATTCCACGGCTACACATTGGCAGACATAAAAAAGGCAAGAGATGAAATTCTTGACAGGAGAAAAAAAGGGATTAAAATACCCCAAAGGTATTTCGAATCGATGGAACCCTCAGACGATGAAATGGAAGGAAGCGGAAGTGTTGATCCAAACGCTTTGGTTGAAAGGCTACACTTAAGCTTGGCGTCTATACAGGCGGGCAACACTTCACTGAAGCTGAAAAAACAGGTCCAGCAGATGTTAGGTTTGCTGGTAAAGCTGAAGGAAATAACCCAAAAAGAAGCCCACAAAATTTTGGGAAGTATTATATAAGCAACATGACAACCCATTTTCATTTCAACCTGTTGCTCGACTCGCAGCTGGCTAAACAAAACAACGCCAACAGCAAGCCACATGACTTTACAATTAACTTTGACCCGCCAATCGCTTTAGATCCCTTCAAAAAGTACAAGGCGGCGTTAAATGAGCTGGTATCCATGTCTTATTCGTGGTACAACATCGCGAAACAGTACAACAACAACGAATTCAAATGGCGGAAAAAAACAGAGAAATGGAAAACCGTGACAATTCCGGATGGAATGTATGATTACGATAGTCTCAACACCACCATTCAGTCGCTTATCGGAAGAGTGGATCCCAAGGATGAAAAATCCAAGTTTATTTTCCAGCTGTATTTTCACACCACAACGTATCGGGCGGTCATTTTGTTGGAGGACGGCTACGAGCTTGATCTAACCGAAGGTGAATTCGCTCCGTTGCTGGGTTTTTACAAGAAAACAATAGACGGAGCGAACAATAGGAGCGACCGCGTGCCAAATATAACAAGAGGCGTCGACTGGATCTACATCCATTGTGACCTCATTACAAGGGCTGTGGACAACATCGGGGGTGACGTTATGTTCTCTTTTTCAACCGCTGAACTCACAGTCAGCTACCCCTTTTCAAAAGAGCCCCACCGCCTTCTATGGCACCCGGTGAACAAAAACAGAATCAATGCGATAAATATCAAAATCACGGACGGGCGCAACAACATTATAGATCTGAATGACCAAGACGTGGCTTTAAGTATCATCATTGAAGAAGAAAAAGAAAAATAATTTACACCTAAGTATAATAATGAATCATCCGAGCGAGTGGGCGAGATATTATGACGCGCCAAACGGAACATATAGATACAGACACAAAGGTACGGGGGTTGTAAGAGACACCCTGATGAATATAGGAAAGCGCTTCAAAAAGAAGGTCACCCGTCAGACGTTGGAGAAGGCTGTAAATAAAGCCTCAAAGCAAATGCTGAAAAAAGCCGCAGAAAAAGCAGAAGAAAAAGCGGCTGACAAGATACAAGCGGTTTTGCGAAATAGCAACTCAGTTGCTACCCCAAGTGTAAAACCAAAGAGTAAAAAGACCCCAAGTGTAAAACCAAAGAGTAAAAAGACCCCATCACAGAAACTTAGTACAGAGTCGAAACAAAAACTGAAGAAGATGCTAAACCCTGGCGTAGCAACTCAGTTAAGCGGGGATTCACGGAAAAAGTTGCAACAGATCTTAAACGCGGGGCGGGCTGCAAGGTTGAAAGTAAACCAATTGATAGCAGAAAATTAAAATAATTTTTTAAAAAGATATATAGGCCGCAAGATGTTCAGAAGCCACAGACATTTGGAAAAAACAGAGTATGTTCGTATCATGTTAGACAAACCGATCACTATCCCGGGAAACAATCAGCACCAGGTAAAAACAAACTATAAATTCACACTCACCGACCGAGACAACTGGTATGACTGGTATAACGCCTACTTCCGGGCTGATTTCACTTTCGAGGCAACCGCAGATGGTGCGCAAGTTGCAGCAGACGCTAGGTCAGCACCCATTAACGGCTCATTTTCACTGATAAACAAACTTGTGGTAAAATCATCAGGCAAAAACATTTACAACGTAGACAACATTCACAAGCTCATATTTATCAAAAACTTGTTGGATTTTTCTGATGACTTCGCAAGGAGCGCAGCAAAAAATCAGTTTTGGTATTTGGATACAACGGATAGCAATGTGACAGCCGTCGCTGCCACTAACCTTGGAATCAGAGAAAGGGGTTTGCTTGCCCATGCCGGTCTCACGGTTGAAACCCTTATACCGCTTAACAGGTACTCATTTTTCGAAGAGTTGGGTGACAAGCTTCTCCCCCCAATGCAGATGGAGTTTGAAATTGAGTTACAATCGGATGCAGAGCTGATTTGGCAAAACGATGGCACCAATCGCAGGATAGTGGTGAGAAACTTCGAGCTGTGGGTTCCATTGCTGCGTTTCACCAGCGAAGGACAAAAGCTCGCAAATGAAAACTTTTTGAAACCTCAGAAATGGACGTACCTTAATGAAATGATCCAACCCAGCAGTAGCCGGCGTGACGCTTTTGGTTCGTGGCAGATAAATCCTGGTATAAAGGATGCCAAACATGTTTTCATTTTTATTCAACAGTCAAGGAAGGAGAAGGCCTTGACTCAAAACCCCTACTTCTTTGACACCTTTAACATTGATGGAGACAATTCAGCCAAGCTAGCGACCTGCCGGCTGCAGTACGGCTCTTCACAGTACTATCCAGAGCTGGACTACGACGAAAACTTCAAACTGCGCATTCTTAATGACTTGATGAACTACCGGTACCGCAAAAACGACTACAACACCGGTGTTCAGCTTCAGCCCAACAACTTCAAGGATTTATACCCAATTATCTATTTTGACTTACGTGAAAACAAAGATAACATGACCAACGACCCAAAGCAGATGGTTTTCCACTACAGGCTCAATGAGGCGGCCAACGCGCAAGACTACACCATTTATGCAGGAATTTTGTATGAGTCCGAATTTGCTCTCAGGCAGGTGGGTAATGAGCTGGTGATGGGTTAAAAGTGAAATAATTTTGTATGAGTCCGAACTTGTTCTCAAGCAGGTGGGTAATGAGTTGGTTATGGGTTAAAAGTGAAATAATTTTTGCAATAGTATAAGAGATGACGACGACTTACTATCCGCACAAGATTTCACTTTCAGACGGGCAGAAGGTAAGCCTCGCGCGAGCCTTTGGGCGAGGAGAAGCAGTTACACTCAGATTTAAAAACGAGGCTATAACCGGCGGTAGCGACACTTTGCACTTGACCACCAGGCAGATCAAAAAAATAGAGCGCGCTATCAAAAACAAAACAGGTGTGGACATAGACATGAGCAAGACACAAATCAGACGTGTGCGCAACGCTATCAAAAAAACAACAGGCGTGGACAACGCTATCAAAAAGAAAACAGGATCAGGTATGCGGGTAAAACCTCCAACAGGATCAGGTATGCGCATTAACCCTCCACCATATATGCGCCCTCCTCCATTTATAGGTTCTTGGGGTGATCAAAAAAAAGCCCGCCTTCGTTGATGTCCCCTTAACTGATTATGACTTGCAGCGATGGTGCCGATACTTGAAAATCCCCATCAAAGGAATATTTGCGAGAGACGAGATCCACGTGAAAAACCACTCCCCTTGTATAATCAACATGGATGATCTTGGAGGGCCAGGTACCCATTGGGTATGCTGTTGGGGATCAGAGTTGCTACCTGAATACTTTGACTCTTTCGGTTTACCCCCGCCCGCGGAATGGGAAATTGAGTTGATTCTTGAAGGTAAAAAGACCTTTCTACGAAATGACAACCAGCTTCAGTGGGAATCCAGTGTACGCTGCGGCTACTACTGTTTGCTTTTCCTGAATGAACGTAACAAAGGACGGTCGTTTCGAGATATTTTGAGCATGTTTTCTGAAAATACGCACACCAACGAGGCTGTGGTGAAGGATTATTTTACACATAACGTGTAAGTGGGGTAAGCTCAAACAAATTAAGACCAAAAGATATGATATCGGGAAATAAGGTGCAGTGAATTTTTGCTAGTTATATAGGATGGATGTTTACTGTGTGAAAGAAAAGCGCTTCACACCTAATGTGGCGGGAAGTGAAAAAATCACTACCGCAAAAAACAATAGAAGAATGTTAAAAGTAAAATGCGCAAGCTGCGGCATTACCAAGACAAGGTTCTTACCAGTGAACGGAGACAAAAAAGGCGGCGCGTTATCGTCAAGAAGGGGACCTTCGACTGTTGATAAAATTGCTTATGTTGCCTCGAACTTTGTGACCCCTGCTCCCAGTTTCGCTGCAGCGGCCAAAATACTCGGAAGCCAAGCTTTGAAAGGGATTACGGACAACGTAAAGTATTTTAGAAAGAGCCGTTAGAGGGCGTCACAATTTTTCTTGAAGTATATAGGTGGGATGGATGTTTACTGTGTGAAAGAAAAGCGCTTCACACCTAATGTGGTGGGAAGTGAAACATTTGCAACCGCAAAAAACGGCAGAAGACTGCTTAAAGTAAAATGTGCTAGCTGCGGCATTACCAAGACAAGATTCGTTTCTAATAAAACGCAAAGTGGTGATGTTCAAGAAGGAGGTAATATTTTGGATCCAATATTTAAATGGACCAGAAGTGGTTTACCCAAAAAGAAGAGAGAAGAACTTGCTCGCGCTGAAAAAAGAATGTTCGGAGGTGGAGTTTTTGATACAGTTGGAAATACAGCGGCTGAAGCTTTCTTTGAGTATGGAGTTCCTTATTTAGCAAAGCAAGGTGTGAAACAAGGAAGATACTTTGCAAGCGAGTTTCTGAGACAACCAGAGTATCAGAAGAAGTTAGCCAATAAAGCCAAACCAATCGCGAGAAAAGCTGTTAATTACACAATTGATGCTTTGTCTGGAGATTTGTTGACTAAAGCCTCAAACAGATTAAGACCAAAAGATATGATACCGGGAAATAAGATGAAAGGTGGGTGTCACACAGTGGGCTGAGAATTTTCTTTAATTATATAAGATGGAGGTATACTGTGTGAAGGAAAAGCGTTTCACACCCAACGTACCGGGAAGCGAAAAAAACACTACCACAAAAAATGGTAGAAGGTTGCTTAAAGTAAAATGCGCAAGTTGTGGCATCACCAAGACACGATTCGTTTCTAATAAAACGCAAAGTGGTGGTAATTATGATATGAGAATTTATGCGGGTAATCGAGTAGATGACCCAACAAACCCTCTTTACCAACGTGGTGGGGCTTTTGATTTGCATAAAGCTATTGGTAAGCTGCCTAAGCCAAAAAAGGGGTGGACACTTCCTGGTCATAACTACACAGGACCATACAATCCTCTTGAAAAACAGCTTTCTTACGACCCTCAAACTGGAAAGATATTAAAGATTTATCAGCAACCCACAGGTGCCACGGACGCGGTTTCAATGCAGCATGATGTTGATTATGCCGTCTGTGCAGGAAAGAAAAACGAAAAAAGCTGTAAACATGATGCTGACAAAAAAATGGTGAAGGCTCTTGACGCTATTCCCAAAAACAAACGGCAATGGGGTCACGCCGCGGCCCGAAATGCAATCAGCTCGAAGCAAAAAGTAGGATTGGGTGTCGGTGAAACGATCAATAAAAATATTGGTGAAAAGATTCCGGGCTTTCAACCGGCTCAAGATGTGGCTGCTGCAATCATGGCTGTCACAGGTGGTGATAAGGATTTGTTTAAAAAGTATTGGAGTGGTGACATCGCAAAAGGTGCCTTTAACACGAAAACCGGTCTGTTTAGCAAAAAGTTTTGGACACACCCTAAAAATACAACTGGGCCATGTAATCGGGTTGTATATAAAAATGGAAAATGGCATAACCAATATTGCGACTAAAATATTTTTAACACATATATAAGAAATGGATTCTGCAACAAAATTTAGGCGGGATGAAATAGAATTGATAAAGAAAAATCTTGAAAACCAGTTGGTGCATTACTACCAAACCTCAGCCAAATTCAAACGGTGGCACACGCGTTGTCAAACAGTATGCGCGTTAACAGGTGGAGTTGCTACCATTCTTACAGGCTCTGGGCTGGCCGCTTCTCTTTCTGCGGTTGGCGTTGTTGTTGGTGGACCTTTAATCGCAACTGCCGCCTTGTTTTCATTGGTGTCAACCTCCGGCATGGTCACCATCAAATTTTTCCTGCGTAAAGTGAAAAAACACGAAAAAATACAAACTTTGGCTGAAGCTACGCTGAGCTCAATCAACTCTCTCATATCGACCGCTCTTGAAGATGGTAAAATCTCAGACAGTGAGTACCAAGATATTATCAAAAAGTACAACAGCTTTACTACTGCAAAGACAAAACTCCGTTTTTCAAACCACACTGACGGCGGGGTAAAGGTTAACAGAACATCAAAGACAACTTCTGTTTAATGGTGGGGTGTTTGCCTCCAACCACCATTCGTTGAAACTTTTTTCGGCTTTATTTCTGGTTTGTACCATCTTCGGCAATCTTTTCGTGAGCTTTCCCAGTATTGCATTTTTCGCCGGCCAATCGATAGGTGAGACCTTTTGAAAATAGTTGTATAAAAAACAAACGTAGTTACACGACCCGGGGTAGCAACTCAGTTGCTGATGCCGCTTGAACTGGTAAATGACATTACCTAAAAAGGTCAACCCCATATTGTCACCGACCTGATCTAAAGAAATGCCGGTTTTTTTTAGTACCGCAATTAAATACCATAATTTGGGGCGGTCTCTCACCTCTTCATAGGGCTCATCCGGCAGTGGGGGTTCCCATGAGTAAAAGTCAAGATCGATTTCCGGTTTGATTTCTTTTATTAACGATTCCTGCTGTTTTATCAACATTTCTTTTAGCTGTTCACGGTCCGCTGGCTGCTTTTCCACCAACATTTCGATAAGCTGTTCAAGGTGGGGTTCGTAAGGGTTACCCAAACTCATTTTTCCAGCCATGTATATATGCCCGCGCATAATTATTTAAATGGACAGAAAATTAGAGCGGCGTTATTACAGCCCACAAGGTTACTGGAAAGGTATCTCTGCCATTAAAAAATTAGCGGTCGCTGCAAAGGTTCCTGAAGTTGTTGCCAAAGAATGGTTGTTCAAACAAGCGCTCTGGCAGATTTACCTCCCCGCACCGCGCTACATTCCTCGCCTAAAATTCGACGTGCCTACACCCAACAAAGTGCATCAGGCAGATCTTCTTTTTCTGCCGCACGACAAAGTGGATAGCAACTCAGTTGCTAAAACTTACAAATACGCGCTTACCGTTGTTGACATTGCCAGCAGATTCAAAGAAGCTCAACCTTTAACTTCTAAAAACTCTGATGAGGTTGCCAAAGCTTTTAAGACAATTTATACACGTGGACCTTTGAAATGGCCTCAACTGTTGCAGGTTGATCCTGGGCGTGAATTTATGGGCGCTGTTACAAAAGAAATGGAAAATCACAAAACTTCTATCAGACGTGGCCACCCTGAAATTCATAGAGACCAAGCTATTGTTGAACGTTTCAATCGTACCTTGGCTGAGCGTTTGTTTGGCCACCAGTACGCGGTTGAAATGCATTCACCTGAGGGTCTGCGGTCTCGAGAGTGGGTCAAAAGATTACCCAAAGTTGTTTCTGCTCTGAACAACCAAGTCACACGATTGATTGGTATGAAACCTGCTGCCGCAATCAAGAAAAAAAATGTTTATGCAGAACCGTCAACTAAATATTTGAGACCTGTTGGTTTGAACGAAAAAAAGCTCCCCTCCATAGTTTTGGTTCGATATTTGTACCAACCTGGTGAGCTTGAAGGTGGTGTTAAAAGAGCCACTGATCCAATCTGGTCTTTGAATGTTTACAACCTTGAACGCTCTTTTTCTAAACCGAATCAACCTGTTCTCTACTATTTGCGCGACGGACCCAAACGTGGTTTTGTACGTGAAGAACTGCTTGTTGTACCTCCAAACACACAATTACCTCCGGCTGTGAACTAAATGTGATATTCAATCGGTTCTGTATGTATCCCGTCAGACAGTACCCAGCGTTTGTCATAGTATGCACTCAACCCCAGCTTCTCCTGTTCGTAAGTTACTATATTCCCGTCCCGCATCCGAAAACCTCTGTTTGTTGCCATATCCTTGCTTCCTTCCAGCGCTGTCTTGAAACGATGCCAGTTTATATTGTTTTGCTTCTTTGACATTCCCTTTGTACTGAACTTCTTTTTCAGTTCTTGATTGTTTGCAATATGGTCTATATAGTAGCATTTTGAGCAAAGTGCAATCATCCGCTCCCCCTCACACTCCATCTTAAATAAACCTGGTGTTCTTCCACTCCACTTGTTCCATGCCAGCCAATTCTTTTTTTGTTTTTCGAATTCTGCTTTCATCTCTGGACGTACAATGTCTTCGAGTTTCTTGCCGGAGATTGCCAAGTAGTTGCTGTCTGTATCCATTTGGATCAGCTCGAAATCTTTTCTGTCGAAGTATCTGTCAAGGAAGTCGTAATAGAATTCCAGCATCCTTAACTTCGCCAGCTGATAGACCGCGATTCCAATCTGAAACGGTCTTCTGATTGTGATTCGTGACTTCCGACTTTCTAACTCATAAGCCTCCCCAATCTCATCTAGATCTGAGAAATATGCGCTTCTCAGAGCTCTGTCAACTACCTTCTCATCTTTGGTGTAGATTACGTTTGTTTGCCGTTCCAAGGCTTCGATTAGCTTACCATACCCACTGTTTCCCAACAATTTGAATATATCAGCCAGCAGTGCTTTGCTTTTTTCTACATCTCCTGTTCGGCGAGCTTCCGTGACTTGTTCTACGAACCAGGGAAAGATTTTGGCCGGTGTGTAGTCAATTGTGCGATAAACTCTTTTGATTACTGCTCCGTGGTTTATGTACCAGAGTAGTAGAGGGGCGTACACAAGTATTTTCTGTGCTGACAACGTTCCCATTAGTTTCTTGTCTTCTCCTCGTTTTCTTCCTGTATCACGCAAGTATTTAAGCATATGCTCTGGGACAGCTTTGGTGGGTACCGATTTGTTATGAAAGAACGGACACATTTCCTCAAACTTTTGGTGCAAGTGATTTGGAATCTCAATATCTATTTCTGCATATCCGAACCAGCTTCTTTCTTTGAGTCTGTGCGTTAGTACTGGTGCACCGTCTATTTGGTACTCATCTGTATAGTGTACAACCCTTTCCTTTCCACAAGGCATATCTCTTAACATTGTTGAGAGATACAAGGCGTTGGCATCATATCCGAGGATGTTTTGGCAAAGTTTCGCGTCCCTTGGGACCGTGTATTGATGAGATCTTATTCTTGTTTTCCCCACTTCATGGTATCTTGTGAAAACGAGGCTCGGCCCTCCAACAACTGCTTCTTTTAACATCTCATATGCTTCTTTGCTTGGGCTGTAAAGCTCTGCGTTGCGTTCAATAGCTCCTCTTAAAAGGTAATGCAAACTCACACCTGGTATGCTGACTGCGTCTTTCATTATATCGATTCCCTTCCCAGTGTAGAAGTTTCTCATCTTTTCAAGAGCCTCAAGCCCGGGGGCTACATCTAGATTATTGTAGTAACGTACCCAGTCTTTGAAGGTTTTCATTCCCTTTTCTCGGAACGTTTGTTTACAGTCTTTCCATTCTGACAGTTTTAGTGTGAATTCATTTTTCAACTTTGAGTACCAATGCATATAATCCGGTAATCCTGGGTAATCCAGCTTTTCAGGTCTGTCAAACCACTCGTATGGAAACCATGATTTTGTTGTCTTGCAGTCGTATGCCTTTACCCATTTCTCGTAGCTCGTTCCTGGGCCCAAGTAGTTGATTATGTCAAGGAAACGGAAGCCTGAAGTGAGTAAGAACATGATTTTGTTTCCATTCTTTGCCACTCTCACTTTGTTGGTTGTGTCCGCAAGTTTTTCAGAGAAGTGTTTCTTTATCAGATTGAGATCGTAAGTCCCTGAGTTGAAGCCCAGTACTGGGACCTGATCACACCATTCTTCAATCTTTTTTCTCTGATCTTTTGGTAGCAGGTTTACATCCGCTGGCATAAATTCATCTCTTACTTTTGTTCTTATGTTTTTACCGCGTCTCTCCAGCTCTTTCATGAACTTGCGGATCAACTCTGCCGGATCTTTTTCACAGATGTGGGTTGTTTTCGGCGCTTGTTTTCCGTCTTGTGTGATGGTGGTTTCAAGAGTGTCACCAATGCTCACCGAAATTGGTACGTGCTCATTCTCAATCGTTAAGCTATCTGTCGGTTCCTTTCGTTTGTTTTTGTCTCCGTATGCCTCAAAATCATACAAAATAGCGTGTGGGTAACTTTTTGTTTTTGCTTCAGGTAGTTGTTCAATATATTTGTCTCCGACTTCGCAGGCCCAACACTCAATCACTCTGTAGCCTTCCTTTCTGAGATAAGCTGTTCTTCTCTTTGTTGCTTGGAAGAGATCTTCTCTTGTTCTGTCCCCACGGTCTATTATTTTGTTACGATCAGGGTAACATTTTGGACAACCGTGCCAGTAGCATCCGTGATACTGCAGCACAAGCTTTTTCTCATGGTTGTAGCCATCAACTGGTCTTTTCTCTATCCAACGCTCTCCTCCGTGTCCTGACATCGCGTGGTGAATGGGGATTTTCCAATTCTTTGCCACATACTCAAGCCACTGAATTGATTCTTTTGAGGCTTTATGTTTTGGGAAAAATGCTTTTTCATAAGCTGTCTGTGGCGCCTCGACCTTTTCACCTGGGCAATCAATTACAGTTTTACCTTGGGCGCATCTTTCTGTATGACGTTGAAGATTAGTAGCCTTTGTGAATCTTGCGTTACAATGAATACATGCGTAAGTTTTTGCCAATTTGGTTATGTCTTTTATTAAGAATGCGTGCTTTCCAAAAATTCCTATTGTCATAACGTTTTTAAACTGGGGTGCAGGATTTCTTGTGAGGTGCCATACCACTTCTTTATCGTCTACACGCTCTGGCATGTATACCCTTATTCCTAGCCAACCTGAGAAAGCTGTGCCCTTGTTTAGGTGTATTTCGACCTTTTCCAATTCATCCAGTGATGTTTTTACGCAGTTCGTCGGTGTATCGCGGAGTTTGAAAAAACTCTTAGCTAGACCTTGTGCCGCTTTTGTACTTCGATCTGGTCTAGCTCCTTTGTGAACAGCAATACAGCGCCATAGACACATGTTATCTCTATAGGTATCCAGTGCTACCATTGAACGGTTATGTGCAAGGTTACGCAGCCAGTTTGGTAAGGGTCCAGTTCCCATCAGTGGTTGACGGTCAAGTACAACCTTTACATCAGCATTAAAATGTCCCTCGAAGATCCACTTTGTGTTTGGTCTTTCGATACTATCTGCGTCCAGACGTTTTGCCTCCCTATTAATTAACCAATTCTCTGCTTCTGTATATGTATTCATCCAAGGGGAGCCTTTATTTTGGTAGTAGAAAATTATGGTACCGTCTTCAATGTTACGTAACATATATGAATAAGTGTGCCTCATGTAAAATGATGTCCTCACGTTCTCTCTTATTTTTTCCATAAATTTTGGTGTAAGGTCTTTATTCAGATCTTTTATGAAGCGCCATCTCTTGAACCGTCTCCCGCTGCTCTCTTCACCCTCGAATTTTGTGACTTCGTACAGATTCTGAATCTCATTCTGGTAGTCTGTCACATTTCTTACGTTATTCGGTTGAATGGGATCGAATTGTCTCAGAAGTTGTCTTTTGTTCTTATTTCTCGGTGGTGGTATTGGTTTGTAAGGTTTTGGTTGTAAAGGTGGTCGTAAACGCTTCTTTGCGGTTTCTGGAATTGGTTCTTCTAGCACATTCCTTATTATCTTTTTCACTGCGGGTACGTTTTCTGAAAGAAGTTGCGATAAATGTCGCAGTTCTGCGGGGTCTATTTTTGCAAGTTCTTGTTCGAGAGATTCGAGGTCTACATCTTCAAAAGAACTGAGGTCTATTTCGTCCATTGTATATTATGTAGAAAAATATTTTTTATTATTTATTGATTGTTGTTAACTTAATGTTGTATTTCTCTAATTGAAAAACTTTTATACAACAGGGTGTCAATTCTCTAAATGCTTGTCCCTGCCGCCCTTTGTTAATGTTTCCTGCGTCCTTTTTCCTAAGTAGTATAGTCGGAGTCAAACAAATACTATCTTTGGTAAACCTAAATTTTTGCCTCTTTAGGAGACTATAGTCAGGGACTAAATCAAGGCACGCGAGCTTTTGTGAGCGTGGTTTGATTTGGTCCCTGACTACTAGTCTCCTGAAGAGGTGAAAAATTTAGGTGCACCCAAAGTGGTATTTGTTTGACTCCGACTATACTACTTATACAAATTTTGTTTTTCCCTAAGTTTGTTCCATGAGATAATTTCAGTAAAAATTTCAATAGCCTTCCTACATACTAACACTCTGAAAGCTTTTACATGCTCTATTCATACAAACTTGAATCTTAGGTGTATCTGTTAAAAAAATATATATACAAATTTTGTTTTTCCTGACGTTCTTCCCATGAGATAATGTCATAAAATAAATAAAAGAAATAAACTATTAAAACCTATTTGAACAGTGTTTACATGATGGCTCCCTCCTGGGTTTCAACGTCAATATCAATGTTCTTAAAGTCACAAAAGGCTATACAATACAATACAATACAATACAATACAATACAAATTTTGTTAACACTCCCCAGTGGTGTTAATGGTCTAAAGTTATAAAAAAAAATTACATTGTTATACCCTCCAACTGAAATTCTGTTTTCTATTGGACGAGCTTGTCACGTGCCCGGCGTCAAACTTTATGACTCCCTAGTAGTCAGGTGGCTTAACGAATTGATCGTGACAAGAGTGATAAAAGCATGAAATTTGGCACACAATTTGCTTATACCATGCCAAATGATATTAGAAGGGGTGCCCTTGTCAATCTGCTCATGCTTCTGTTTTAGGGATATATCTAGTTTTGACCGAAATCAAGATTTGGGTGCCCTGTGGTACGACTTTCAACACAGTTGTTTTACCACTATTTAAAATGAATTTTGCTTTTTTATCTTGTTGTTTATCATTTATTTATGTACTTTGCTATTTGAGTTAAGATTGCATTGAAAATAGCGTCAATAAAGCCACATTATAGTTCTAGTATTCAGAATTGAAATTTGGGTGTCCTGTGGTACGACACAGTCATTTTACCACTTTTGAAAAACAATTTTGCATTTTTATCTTGTTGTTTATCATTGTTTAGATACTTTTGCTAGTTTAGTACTGTTATGTGGCTTTGTTGCCACTATTTAAAATGCATTTAAATAGTGGCAACAAGGCCACATCCATTCCCAGCCTTTGCTCAGCTGATAACACCGGCAAAAGAAATTGTAGAAGAAAAGCCGAAAAAATGAGCGCAAATTGGCCACGTCTTTTTGTACATCGAATCTGATCATATAAGGAATGCTTATGTACATTGCTAAAACTTCCACAAGTTCCCCGTGCTCTAAGATTTGCTCTCTGGGCTAAGGATGTCCAAAGATGCTTGGTCACTTTTGGGCAACTATTCGTATTTCGAACAACTTTCCCTCTCAAGCGACTTTTTGTATTCTGTACTAGACCAAAGGTTTCTGAAGAATGTCCGAGTATTGTTTGAAGGCCATATGAATTGTTCTCAGTGAAAGAAACCCTTGTAATTCAACAAATTTTGGCCATAAATTGTTATTTAGATGCTTCTGTTGCCACTGGTTGCTCTCCTTTGACCCATGAGAACTTTGTGGGAGGAGAAACAGCCTGCATTGCATGTAGCATTGCATAGCAAATTGAGTGCCCTGGACTCTGTGAGTAACACAGGACTGATGCTGTTCTCAAAGCGAAACAGAGACTTGGAAAATATTCCTCCAACACAGGTATAACACAACTAGGCTGTAAATTATCGGTAAAAATAATGTGCTGACAATGTTTGTATTTGACGATATACTTGCAAATTGACAAGAAGCTAGGAATTTAACACTTTGTTATCGATACCCATTTTTTCAAAGTGAAAAACAATCTACAGCTGGCTGTCTAAACAATTTAAATTTCATGATGCACTTGTGCAGATGCTCGGAAGGCAGTACACCAGGCAGGAATTTGGACGTCGTCGGAACACGCAATGCAGGATGTTCCTCCCTCCACGAAGTTCTCATGGGTCAAAGGAGAGAGCAACCAATGGCAAACAGTTTGGATGATTATCCCCAAAGTGTCTACGTGTGCAGAGAGTTGATCGAGTGCACCTGTAATGCGAAACAGAGACTTGTGCAAAAGCAAGGTTGAAGTGCACGCCACTGTGTAAATGTGAATGCCCAGAGAGTAAATCTTAGAGCAAGGGGCATTTGTGACGGTGTTGGCAATGTGCATAAACATTCTTGATACGATCAGATTTGATGTACGAAAAGACGCAGTCAATCTGCGGTCACTTCTTCTACTATAATTTGGATGTGTTATCAGCCGAGCAAAGACTGTAATAACAAGGCTTTGTTGAGGCTATTAAAAATGCAATCTTTACTTAGCAAAGTACATAAACAAGTGATAGAAATAAGATGCAAAATTCATTTTAAGTACAGTCAACTCTCGCCTTGCAGACACCCCGCTATTACGGACACTCGCTATTACGGACAAAATCCAGATCCCCGGCAAAAGCTATAGAGTTTTCACTGGAAATGACTTCCGTTATTACGCGTACGGCCTCTCGCTATTACGGAATAACGGACACTTTTGGTGGAACCAAGAGAACAATTTTATTGTTTTGATTCTCGATCGACAAAGCGGACACCAATAACTTCTCATATGATCTAATCACGTAAAATTGCAGTCCGTTGTTCGCTTTTTGTCTGAAACACACTTAAAAAGACTTCTGGAATATATATTTTTGCATCAATTTGTTTAGTAGCTGTACAACAGACTTTGCTTTTTCACTTCAGCTTGCGTCTTTTCCTTCCAGACTCTTCTGGAGAGATCAAACCCTCATCCTCCAATCTCAACTGCTTAGCACTTTCATCACTGCTTATAAGCTTGTCATAGTCTATGTTATTTCACGTATGTTAAAGGCACTTTTTTCTCACACCCCGATATTGCAGATTCTCGTTTAGACGGGCATTAAACAACGTCCCGAGCGTGTCCACTATAACCAGAGTTCACTGTAGTGGTAAAATAACTGTGTTGAACATCATACCACAGGAAGCCCAGACGTTGATTTCGGTTCAAAAGAAAATATCTCCTAAAACGGAAGCTTGAGAAGATTGACAGCGATGTATATGAGCATTTGTTACATGATCAGATTTTATGTACAAAAAGACCCGGTCAATTTGCTCTCATTTTTTTCTGCTTTATTACAATTTCTTTTGCTCGAGTTATCAGCTGAGTGAAGACTGGGTACTAGTACTGTAATGTGGCTTTGTTGCCGCTATTTAAAAAGAAATCTTCACTAAAATAGCAAAGGACATAAATAAATGATAAACAACAAGATAAAAAAGCAAATTCATTTTAAATAGTGGTAAAATAACAGTGTTAAAAATTGTACCACAGGACACCCGAGTCTTGATTTCAGTCAAAACTATGTATCTCCTTAAAACGGAAGCATGACCAGATTGACATGGGCACCCCTTCTAATATCATTTGGCAGGGTATAAGCAAATTGTGTGCCAAATTTCGTGCTTTTATCACTCTTGTCACGATCGGGCCTAAATTGTGCGTTAAGCCACCTGACTATAGGGCGAACAAAACTAACTAACTCCCTAAGGTGACAACAGCTTAAACTCAAACTCGTATGCAGGTTTGATTTAGATGCAGTTAAAAACGTAACTGGATTCACTGATAAATTCTTATTGTGACAAAAAACGATTCATTCATTTCTTTCACACTTTTTACATTTTTTACTTCTTGTAAAACGGTCGATTTTTGTAGCTGTGTATTTGCGATCTTTGGCTCTTCATTAAACTGCAACGTATTACACTCATGTGTAGTTTGCTTTATTTTCAGGTGGGGGTATAACAAAACCTCAATGACTGGCCCCTCGAGAAACAGTGACTTTTGTTTCCCCTCGACCCTCGATATTCTCAGGGAAACAAAACTCATTGTTCCCCTCGGGGCCAGTCATCAAGCGCTTATTACAACAGGATAAAAGAAATACAAAATGGTCACTATATAATTACTATAAAACCGATAAAAATAAAAATAAAATACGATAAAAATTACAGTAAGTCAGCAAATACTATTAAGAAGATAAAAACTCGCGTAAGAGTTTATTTCTTAATTTTCTTTAAAAAATAAGAATGGATTCAGATGACTTAAAGTGCTGCTATGATCAAATACGCACCAGTCCTTTCTAGGCCGTTTATAAACAAGAACAAGTAGTCTGTATGAGAAGAAACATGCCGTTTACTTTTTTCAAATAACTCTTTTATTTCGGGAGATATTCAAGTTTTTAAAATATGCAAAATAGCAAAATGATTACGTCATAAACTCAGCCAAAGGACAGTAAGGACAGTAAAAAACAATAAACTTGAACTTATGGAGGCAGCGTGCCCGAGTGGTTTAGGGCGCTGGTCTTGCAATCCGGAGGTCCCGGGTTCAAGCCTTCCACCCTGCCACTAGCTGGATTTGTTCCACGGTCGTCCCGAGTTCAAATCCTCGGTCACGCTTTGTATATAGCCAACTGGTCTGCCTCCAGCCAGTTGGGATTTTTAACCATGTTATGTTCATTTAAAGTTATTTGTTTCCTATGTTTCAGTGGCATGCCTAAACTAGCTATCTCGAAGCTAAGTGCATGACCACTATAAACAACATTTACATTTTTTTTACATTTACAAAATGAAGACACTCACTTTTAAAGACGGAATCTGCATTGGAGCCCCGATTTTATTGTCTTACATGTTTTCAATGACCTTGAAACGTGCAGGCCATATGAACTGATGGTCAAACTCGAGGTGGACAAATTAAAAAAAAATTCATCAGCTATTTCCAAATAACTATCACATTTGTAGGCGCCGGCCTAGACCAAATTATACACAAAAATTGCAACAAGAGCACCAAAACACACGCTCATCAAATCCGTATTTCTCGCAATCAGTCAAAGCAATCCCTATCAATTATTTTCATCTCCAAAAATTTCGATAACGCTCTCACAGAATTTCAGTCAAACTTTGCCAACATTGAGGCAGCTACAAAAGGTACTAGCTCCCTTGAGCGATTTCCGAAAAAAAACTTCCCGGGCCCGGTTGCATAAAGCAACTTAAGATTACGTGAGATTTTCTGCAACCATTCCCTGCGTTCTGAAAGTTCTCCTTGCTCGCTATTATTGATAAATCAGCCGAAGGTGGATAAAATAGCTAGTACACGTAAGCACAATGCCAGTTTGAACAAATCTTCTGAGATAAACAGAACAGTTGCACAAAATCCCGCTTAATCTTAATATGCTTTACGCAACCGGGTCCAGCCTGGTGCCGAGGAATACGAACAAAAGTAAAAATTCTAATAACGTCATTACGTTGCTATGGCATTTCTGATGTTAGCATAATACTGATCATAACAAACTTCCATCTTTATCTAATTCAGCTGCGTGATCGTTTTTTGATAGAATTTTGAATGGCGATGTAGTTAATTCGCAAACTTGAGCAGTGTTGCCCCTAAAAAAAATCCCGTCGAGCCATATTAATGACTCTACTGTATGTTTGAATTTCTTGCTATCATCTAAACTGCTTAAATAAAAAAATATCAAAAAAATATTCGTCACTGTATACAGTATAAGGGATAAGTGATTCAGTTTTTAACGTGTTTTAATTGTCTAATTTTAATACGTCAAAATAATGAAATTTTTAATACGAAAGATGAGCAGATGTCTCTACAATACATTACATATTGTAAATGAAAATTTTCGTATCAGTGTTTGAAGTTTCTTGGTTATTAACAAGTAAAAACACCATCTGGAAAATGGAAACCTGGTTTTGGATTCTTGGCTGGTCTCTTTCCATCTTGACCATAACTGGAAATGGATTTACCATCTTCCTTGTTTGCAGTAAGCGCCAGCTTCGCACCAAAACCAACGCGTTTGTCGTTTCACTCGCAGTGGCGGATTTCTGTGTCGGGATGAGCGTTGTTCCACCAATGTTCTTCTGTGAGATGGCAACTGGCTGCAACCCACACTCTGACTGGATATTTCATGTAAGGCTGCTGTTCGGGTCCTTGTCCGTGATGAACTTGTGCAGTTTAGTACTGGATCGCTACATTGCCGTTGTGAAGCCCTTAAAGTACTTGACTTTTATGAAGCCCAGCCGCGTTATTCAAATGGTTTCCCTGGCCTGGGGAATCACAGTTGCCTACAGAACGATTGATGCCCTGAACTGGTTTATCTTTAAAATATCTCTTTTCGTTAACATTATTTTCTGGATAACTGTGCTAGTTTTCGAGTTCCTTCCATGTTTAATTTTGACATTCTGCTTTGCATCCATGTTACATGTTGTTTGTAAGCATTATCGAGCTGCCCGCGCCACGGCAAAACAGTTACGTTTCAACCATCGTGTTTTGTTTAAAACTCAGGAGAAATCCGCGGTCAAAATTATGGTAATTGTTATCGGCTTGTTTCTATTGTGTTACGGAGTCTATATTCGCTGTACTTTTGTATTCATTTTCAATGACGGCAAACCATGTAATGACGAGCAATATAAAATACCTCTTCTTGTTTTAAACTCCGCCATTAATCCTGTAGCTTACGCTTTCTTCAAGAGGGACATAAAGAAGGAAATTAAAAGACGTATTTGCTGTGTCATGAGAAAAAAGCGAAACGAAGTTGAACCTGTTATTGAGGACAATTGTTTCCCTCTGGAAAGCTAGACTTCGTAAACACTGTTTCTAGTTTGTAAGAATTGTTACTTGTAAACAGTGATTATACAGTTGAAGGATTTTAAAGAAATACTCTTAATGGGTGTTTAAGGCTGCCTTTGAAAGTAAATTAGCATAGAACACTGAAATGGGACTAAGTTCTCTGTAGAGAGCCATCCATGACAAGGAATCTCTCCGATCTATCTAGAAAGAGAAAATAAATACAGTTTTGTACATATAGATGATACTTAATTGAGTTAATTGCTTCGTAGAATTTGCATGATGAATTCTCTACATGCCGTCTGCCCCCCCTCCCACCCCCCCTCAAGAGGGGGCCTATTGTTGTGCTTTTACGGTATAACAATATCCACCGGTCTGTTCCTTGCGTCAGCCATTATATGCACAGTCAAATAATGAAAAAGAAAGCCGGGAATTTCATGCACAAATGAAGCTTATCAGGAATATATAGGAATAACCCATTTCATCTATAGAATAGGTGATTATTAAATGCATTCGTTGTTTTGTTTTATCTTTTATATTAACCATACCGAGTTGCTAGCCTGTAGTACCGCTCTTCTTAATAGCAGTTTTCGGAATAGCTTGGCCATTCTCAAAGCAAACTAGAGAAAGCATAAAAGAGGAAGTTGCATTTGTGATACAAATCCATTCAATTAAGGTGGTTGAATGCCACTTGATTGGTCAAAGAGATCGGAAGCCGAGTTGTCTATTCTAAAGCCCTGGCCAAACCACAGGGAGACGACAATGCTGCCTCCCCTGCAAAGATGTTTTTGCGCGAACACTCAGCTCTCCCGTAAGTTACATTGCTGCGTTTAGAATCGTCCCGTGTAACATCACCTTTACGGGAACTTGAAAGCGATTCAAATGCTGGCAAAATTGTTGCTCTAATTTTGTTGGAGTTGACTGGTGAAACACCTTCGCCATTGACTTAATTAACGCAGCATCGTACAATTTGCTGACGTAGCTTCTCGCGGCCGCAATGTTTCATTAAAAGTCGTCCCTTGTAACATACCGTTTCCGCAAGTTCCCGCAACAATACTGCGTTACAAGTTGTCCCATGTAACATGGATTAAAAATCGCCGTTAAAAATCGTCGTTAAAAATCGTCCCGTGTAACATCACCTTTAAGGTCATTTCCCAGTATTGCATTGCGTATCCCTACTGCGCATAATTTCATGCGTGACTAGCGCACGCGCATTAAAAATGGCGGCTTTTTCATTCCGGCCGGATCTCGCCAGAGAGGTAAATCGTCATTTTCTCGAGAACAATTACGGTGGTATAGCAGGGTCCGAAATTAACTTTTTCCTAAGGGCGCCAACTGGCGACTAACCTAAAAATTTTGGTCGCCAAATGGAAGGGTTTGGTCGCCAAAGACAAGTGTTTTATTTTGGTTTATTGCGTGCCACGCCACAATCGCGGCTTCGCCGCTCAATTTGCCGCAAACCAATGAAAACAATCCCTCTGGAACCCAGGGTATAATTTACCTTAATTTACAGTAAAGCAAAAAATTTAACCTGTCAACAAAATGTTTTCATTTAACGCAATATACAAACTCACAAAAGCCGTGCAACGGTAACAGAGTCACATCTAAATGAGCGTGTTTGTCAACGTTCTTGCGACGGCTTCAGATTTCTTTCTCTTATTATTTCCATTTAGTTGAAAATATGCTGGTATCCTGTTAAGTTCTGTGTATAAGTTAAGACATATGTGGGCCCTCTTATAGATTCAACTAAGTATGCAACTAAGGGCGCGATCCATTCAACCAAAAATTTCGGTTTGAGTTTCCGAAATTTTCCCGTGCCGAAAGGAACGGTATTTTCCACTTGACTGAACCGGTCACGTCAAAATGGCGGGTTTGCCGTTGGAGTTGTTTGTTACTCGAGTACGATTTCAAGTAAACAGACATTTTTGAGTTATTTTTTTCAAAAAAATAACTCTTAGTCGGCGTGAAGACGTATTTGGCTATTAAGTGGGTGGATGTTGGATGTTGGATGTTGGTTGGGTGGATCATTCATGTATGTATTTCACACCAATCAGATTTGGGATTCTATCAAGGACCAATCAAATTGCGGCTTGTATATATGGATCGTTTTCATGAATATTTGTTTTGGATTCAAGGTACGGCCATCTTTGTTTTGCTACAGATTCGACCTTATTAGGCTGTGTTGGCCTGAAGTCTCTATTCCAGTTCTTGATTTTTATGTAGCTTTGGGTGAGAACATTGTGTGTGGGTTCTGAAACTGAAAAGTGTTTGCAAATTTCATGGTGGTGAAGGTGATTCTCTTGGTTTACGGAATTAGCTAGTTCAGTTGACGACAGAATATGGGTATAGTATTTGTTGACCACTTTATTTACAATTTATGATGTTTTTGAGTAGAATAAATATGTGTATTGAGAATAAATTAAATGTTGTGACTTCCATTTTTTATGTCAGTGTTGTGTGTTTGCTCAACGTTTTGTTTTGGTCCCCAAATGAGAACAAACTGACGCAATGTGGGTTGTTTGTAAGGGCGAGTGTTAAAGAAATTAAACGAGAAATTTTTGAGATTCTAACCGCGCGGTGTTTAAACTGTTTTCTCTCGGTTAAAAGTATAGCATTAGTAGGAGCTTTGGCTAAGTAATAACACGAGCGACCATAAACCTCTCAATGTTTTCCCCCAAAGAATAACGTATTTGTAATAGGTTGAGGCATGTGGGTTTATTTGGGTTCAAGAGTTGCCAAATAATAGGTATTTTCGTGAGGTTGGAATGTGGTCGGAGAAGGTTCGACGTTTCCTGCTTAGGAATAGCAGGACTTCACATGGGCGGTCATGAGTTATTTATTGTACGATCGTTTGAAAAGCGGTTTTCTTTCGGCTTGGAATGAAAGGGGATGGATAGTTAAACATCAAGGTAACCTTAAAAGTGACTACCAGATATTTTTTTCTGTTTACGTTTGAAGAAATTACTGACGTATTTTTTGTCTTCAACAGTATGGTTCGATCGATCGGTTGCACACCACAGTCATATTTACATGGGAAAGCAGCCTAATTTTAGAACATTTGCACAATTTCTTTTTAAATTGTTTTTGAGTTATTTTTCCAAAAGTAGCTCTTAGTCGGCGCGATGGACCGTGCACATGAACCATGCACAAATAGCTCAACCCATGAAATAAACCATCCCAACAGGACTAACACCCAGTTCTACCCCAAGCCACCCAATCAATTGAAAAAATAACTCCTGCACGCTTAGCGTGCCTATGTTTAATTTTGCGAAGAAACAAGGAGATGATAATTACCTGTTAACTTGTTCCTGAGGAGAGGTAAATTTACCCGTAGTTACATCTATGACTATTTTGAACTCAATCTTTCGAGATATCTGTCTGTACGCCCGCCGTACGATTTATTTTCATTTACAATGCGATTACGTGACATTGCACTTGACAAGGTCAAGAAACTTCTCTTCCAAGAATTGTACGAAACGTGTCGTTGCGTCGATCGCTGACATTGAAATGTGTCATGAGAATTATTCTATGTCGCGTAAAACAAAGAAACATACGTATGGCTGGTGAAAACACCTGCCGCCGCCATCTTTTAGGTCTTGTAGAGGACGAAACGGAGTGATAATGCCCAATGGAACAGGAAATTCCCGGAATTTCCAAATTTCCGGAAAAAAGGACAACCTCTGGAGGTTGTCCAAAATTTTCGAAATGAGTTCCCAGAAACGTTCTGTTCCATTCGATTTTGTACCGGAATTTCCGGAAATTTTGGCCCAATGGATCGCGCCCTAAAGGATCTGTTCCTCGCCGAAACAGAACGAAAACGATTTCACCACGCGATGTTTTCGCCCGCGGTATCCGTAATGGGAGAAGCCGCTGAATCAATATTGCACCGGGTAAATATTGCGATCGTAGAATCATCGCTTCGTTTTACTAAAATTGTCCACGGGAGCTTTATGTTTTCTTTTAAAAAAAAAAACCTTTTAACTTGGAATTTCAAATGCCGAGGGGACAAAATGTTAGTCGCCTACTGGCGACCAGTTTTAAAATTCTGGTCGCCAACACTCAATCTTTGGTCGCATTGGCGACCAGTGAGTCGCAATTTCGGACCCTGTATAGGGACCAATTCTCAGTGTAGAATAGGAAACGAGTGAATTTCGCAAGCAATCATGATTATAATCATGGTGATATAATAAGGATTTACTGGGTATAAACAAGGTGCTCTTGCTCCTGAAGGAGTTCGGGGACCCCCTATCTTTATTTCCAAATTCAACTTTCTATAAGATAAATAATCAATAGGCAAAGTTTGACACAATTCGCAGTGCAGGTTCTGTCTCAGTGAAATGAACTTAAAAGGACAGACCAGGAACACAATAGTAGCTCCTGTAAATATCTAATTGCCGTAACCGTTCATCAGTACGATACCATGCATTCCTACAATTGGTTTCGGGCGCCATTAAATCCTTTACCAATTACAGAACATTTTGGCAGGAGCCAACCACGATGTGGGCACAAAACTGGCAAGGCATATCTATAAGGAAAACAACGTAAACCAAATGTAAATCGTTAAGTACGAACTAACCGCACACGTCAACTAAATAAGCAAAGCATGCGCATCATTTTAGGACTGAGTGGAGTCCAATTCGGTCTGTAATCAAAGACAGAATTAGACGATACGAAGTCCTTTTACAAATTATTTAAAACTATAACAAAATTTGAGAAACAAAATAGCCATTGGCTAAGCGTCTTCACGAATAAAGTCATAACAGTTGACCTCTTTTAGCGGCAATGCACAGAAAATGAACTCGAAGGTCTACATAACGGCACGCGCAAATGACGTGTACTTACACAGGCATGACGCGTTAACTGTTTTATTGCACTGTTCAATTACAAGCATGACGCGTACACTGTTCAATTAGTTCTCAAATCGGGCTGCTGATGACCAATCACGTTCGAGAATTTTGTTATAGTTTTGATTTATAGGAAACTAGTGCGCGCACCTACATCCAACTGAAAGGAAGCAGTGCGTATCTTGGGAACTAGGAGTAACAATACAGAATAAATGTAAACCGTTATAATGCGAACTAGGCACATACGTTAACTAAATAACTGACTGACACAGTCACCTGACGACACCACCGTCTTTGTCCGTAACAGAGAATCGGTCCATGAGCTTCTTGATTTTCTCAAAGAATTTAGTGCGCACAGTGGGTTAGTAATAAACACAGCTAAAAAAAAACTGAGGCAATGTGGCTAGGACAATGAAAAATAACCAAGACAATTTGGTTTTAAGTGGCCAAAAGAGCCAATACTTTCTCTCGGAATTTTCTTCTCGCACAACCAAGCTGATGCAGACGAACTTAACTTCGATTTTCGGTGCCAAAATTAGAGACTTAGAGAAAACTCTTCTCGCTTGGCAGAAAAGAAAACTAACACTATATGGAAAAATAAATATCGTTAAAACGCTAGGTCTCTCTAAACTGATTTTTAATGCTTCTGTTTTACACATTCCGGATCACTTTATAGAGGAAAATAATAAGATCACGTTCAATTTCATTTGAGACGATAAACCTTCAAAAATCAAAAGAACAACCATAATAGGTAAGAAGAAACGGCGGACTTAAAATGTGTGATTTCTCAATTATGAACAAAGCAGTAAAGATCGCCTGGATGAACAAAATACAAATTCAATCTTCTGCCGCATGGAAAATTATTCCAAACCACCTCTCAAGACTACATGGCAACCTTGCTTTTTTAACAAACTGACCTCCCGGACTTTTATCGGTCAATACTAGAACACTGGCAGTATTTTAAAACATTAGACTCTACCGAAACAGACTTCAAAGATAATAATTCTATGGAACAACCGTAATATTTTAATTGACAAGATGCCAGTTTTTTGTATAGAAATTGGTTCACTCAAAGCATTGTTCACGTGCATCATTTATTAAACGAACACGGTAATTTCTACGAACGTGCAGAATTCAAAACCAAATAAAACAACCTTGTCCACAAGTTCAATTTAGTCTACTATCTTGACAAGCCACTTTGTACCACCAACCTCTCAAAGTAAAATTCTGCGTCACGGCTTTACCGAAAACAATTTTCAGAACGTTTACTTACTACCTTTTAAGATTACAAAATTATACATAACTTACTACCTACTCAAATGAGCTTATACCGTGACGGTATTTCAGAAAACGATAGCTTTCCTCTTTGCAAAAACGAAATACAAACCTTGAACCATTTATTAGCTACCTGCATCAAAACGACTTCCTTTTGGAAAACGTTTCAAAATTAGTGGTACAAGAAAACACACGAAATGACGTAATGTATATTGCCATGGCTACCATACAGAGAAAAAGTCCTAAGTGCGGTACAAGCTCTTGGATGATATCAGCTGCTTTTTTTGGTAACTTTTAAAGCTGTTTTTCATACCATCAACACGTTTTGGGTTTCAATAAAGTGATAATTTATGAACCTCTGAGCATTAAAATGTAACGTCCGAAATCACGTGATTTGAGCAAGAAAGCTACTCTTTCGGAATTACTATCACATGTCAATATAAACTAGAATGTTCAAGGATTTTATAAAGATATGATGTAGCATTGGTCCCTCTGAATGGTACCATGGACTATTAGTGCTATAATTGTCTTATTTTAATACTTCAAAACAGATTTTTAATACGAATTAACATGAACAGATGTCTTATATATTATATTACGTAAATGAAAATTTTCATATCACTGTTTAGAAGTTTCTTGGTGATCAACAAGTAAAACACCTTCTGGAAAATGGAAACCTGGTTTTGGATTCTTGGCTGGTCTCTTTCCATCCTGACCATAACTGGTAATGGATTAATCATCTTCCTCCTTTGCAGCAAGCGCCAGCTTCGCGTATATTGAGGAATCTTGAAGTACCTCAGTTCTTGACTTAAGGTCAGCAAGTTGCTCATCAGTCAGTGGTAAAAAAGTTGGTGGAATTTCCACAGTGTCCTTATCAAGGGGACAGGACCATCCTAATCAAATGCCATATTCATCACTTACTTGATCCAGTTCTGTACCGTTTTCTGTAGAATTCAGTGAAACTTTGATCCAAAGTTGAACAGGTGTGAGTGTTATTGGCTGAAGACGAGGGGTGTCTCAGCCAGGCAGCTGACCATTCATGTAAACGATAGTTTATGTAACGAATGAATGTAATCTGAAGGCACCATAAATCACTGTCAGATAAAGAGTCAAAGATACCCAGTTCCTCCATCAGAGAAGAAATCATAGAAATTTGCCAAAACATCTTCAAACACATCCCGCCACATTCACTTGACCCTTTGATTATGCGCACTTCTACCAACCAGAGCTGAGCCTCTCCCTGTTCCACGACTGCTCAACATATGTTTGACAACATCCACATTTTCAGATCCTTGGTCACACCTCACTTTTGACAGCAATCTCCACTCTTGTACCGCTTTGACGAAATGTGAGTATACAGTAGCAGCTCTGCTGTTTGTTCTGCATGATAAAAAAAGATAATGCGATCCGATTAAAGCCATCCACACAGCCATGGACAACGAAGCGCCACTTCACAAGTTTGTCGTTTCCATCAAAGTGCCAGAGACCAAGTGGTCTGCTCACATTATAAACGCGCCATTTTATGGCTTTGCAGCGTCGTACAGCAACTGCAGGAGGGTCTAGGCAGAAATATGTCCCTTGCGCTAGGGTATCCAACCAACATTTTTGACCGACATTTTGGGTTTGCTTTTTTGATATCCCTCACTACGTCATCTAACTGACTATCCTGTATGTATGAATATTAACAACACCTACTGATAGCCCATATTCTTGCACCCGTCTTTCTACGGTCCTTGAACTGACGTGCAACAGTTCCGCAATACAACGGACACTTAATTAATCTTGCTCTTAGAATCATCTCAAGTTTTTCCCTACTTATGTCAAATGCTAGTCTACCAGGTGTACCCCTACGAACAACGCTTGCTCTTTTCTGATTCCGCTGTAAAACTGATATTGCGATACTCAACAAATTAAACAACTCTCCGAGTATTCGTGCCACTGAATCAAGGATATTCACATGCTTTTGAATTTCGTCAAGCTCCTCCACTAAGTCACTCATCGGGAAAAAAAAAAACACGAGCAATGATCTCTCCGTTTGAGAGTAGTTCTGAAAAGAACTATTGTTGGTGACTGACGTTTCGACAACCTGTGCGGAAGTCATCTTCAGAGTCAAGTGAAAAGTTGTTGTCAGTCGATGATGTTAAAATTCTGGCCCGTTGAAGGTGATTGGACAGTTTAGCCGTCATGTTATTGGCTGTAGGACTCGTGTTAAGTTCGTCAACTCTCATTGGTTAGTTTCGATCCGTCTATTGTTAGTATTACCATATCTTAAGATATCAAGAGAAGTTTTAATAAAAATAAGAACAGACATCATTATTAGTATTTTGGGTAGTTGATTTTGATGTCGAAATGCATATATTTAAACTAACTCAGTGACAAACACTGAAATGAGAGCTTGTTCTTGAAAGAGTTGCTCCTGACAATAGTTCGTATTTTCTGTCTTAAAATAAAGGAAAATATAGACGAGTGTTGTAAAATAAAATGCCTAAGTGTGTCGAGACTGTATGATAAATACGAGAATATCCCAGTCTGTTCTCTTAAAGTGCCATCCGATGTGCAAATAATGAAAAGAACAGGTGTTTCCTACGAAAAACAAATGTATCAGGAACATATATAATTATAACTGCTTGCATTGGTTCGCTTTGGTAAGAAAAGAAGCTTGACAAACTGTCATTGAAGTACTGTTTTGGCGTAGCCGAAAGCACAACTCCTCGGAGGTTTTGCTAAACAAATGTTTTCAGCAGTTTAACTATTTATTAAAAATATGTTTCAAATTTTTCAAATGTTCGTCATCAATAATGATGCGAAGGATTCGTGCATGCTTCAGGTTTTCAACAACGTGCTATAACTGTCTTATTAATACAATATGCAAAGAGAAAATTTAAATACAAATTAAGACGAACAGATGTCTTTAAAATATATCATTTTCGTAAGTGAAAATTTTCATATCAGTGTTTAGAAGTAAAACGCCCTCTGGAAAATGGAAACCTGGTTTTGGATTCTTGGCTGGTCTCTTTCCATCTTGACCATAACTGGAAATGGATTTATCATCTTCCTTGTTTGCAGCAAGCGCCAGCTTCGCACCAAAACCAACGCGTTTGTCGTTTCACTCGCAGTGGCGGATTTCTGTGTCAGGATGAGCGTTGTTCCACCAATGTTCTTCTGTGAGATGGCAACTGACTGCAACCCACAATCAACATGGTTGTCTACTGTAAGGTGGTTGTTCGGATACGCGTCCGTGACGAACTTGTGCAGTTTAGTACTGGATCGATACATTGCTGTTGTGAAGCCTTTGAAGTACTTGACTTTTATGAAGCGTCGCCGTGTTATTCAAATGGTTTCTTTATCTTGGGGAATCCGAGTTGTCATAAGTACTATTTCCGGACTAAACTGGTATGTTTTCAAAATACCTCTTTTGTTTGACGTTTTCTTTTGGATATCCGTGGTATTTTTTGAGTTCTTGCCATGTTTAATTTTGATATTCTGCTTTGCGTCCATGTTACATGTTGTTTGTAAGCATGATCGAGCTTCCCGCGCCATAGCAAAACAGTTACGTTTCAACCATCGTGTTTTGTTTAAAACACAGGAGAGATCCGCAGTCAAACTAATGGCAATTGTTATTGGCTTGTTTCTATTGTGTTACGGAGCTTATATTCGCTGTACTTTTGTATTAATTTTCAATGGTCGCAAACCATGTAATGACGAGCAATATAAAATACCTCTCCTAGTTTTAAACTCCGCCATTAATCCTGTAGCTTACGCTTTTTTCAAGAGGGACATCAAGAAGGAAATTAAAAGACGTATTTGCTGTGTTATGAGAGAAAAGCGAAACGAGGTTGAACATGTTAATGAGAACAATTGTTTTACGCTGGAAAGCTAAGTTTCGTAAGCTGAGTTTTGTTAGAGAAGTTGAGAAGAGAATTGTCCATAAGGATTTGTATTTTCTGTGTTAATTAAATATAAGACAAAAGCGTGTTAAGTAAAATAAAATTCCTTTTCATGTAAGTCTGCATGTGGGAAAAATACCAGAATATCCCCGGTTTGTTCTTCTAAAATGGCAGCCAACCTACTTGAGGCTTCTGTTATAGAAAACGTGATCAATATCGCTTTGTTTGTTTACGCTAATAGCTTTTAAACAATCATTGGATTGACAGCACCTTGCTAGCTATCAGTTGGCCATTCTGATAACAAGCCTCAAAGTGGTTGATTGCCATTTGATTGGTCTAGGAGATCTGAAAACCAACACAACGACATTAAAATTTCAATTAGAAAAGTTCATGAAGTGGCAATCGTTTTAAACCTTTTGACACCTGCATTTTTTATCTTTAACAAAGCTCATCTCTCAGACCATTTTATTTGTGCTCGAATTCGTCTTTTTAACTTAAAAAATAAAACAAAATTAGATAATGTTACCGTTGTACTCCGTGTGCCATTCGGCCATTCCATTTTCAATTTAGAAAAAAAATACAATTTTGCCTTTTAATATTTGATTTCTCCATTTGTCTTCGTTTATTTGGAAACAAAATTAAAATCTTGTAGAAAAAATGATATTTTAAAGATTCATGTTTAAAGCATTGCTTTATCCAGTGCTATTTTTCCAATTTTAATTTGTGAAATAAATGAAAAATATTTACCGTTAACAGGCATTCAATTCGTCTTTATACAAACAACAATTTTCAAGTTATTTCAATTTTCAATTTTGTTTCCAGCTGAAAATCCAAAATTGACTGAGCAAAATCAAAACATTGAAAATTGATTTCAATTTTCAATGTTTGTTTTCAATCAAAAGTTGAAAATCGATCGCCCGGAACGGGGCATTAGTTGACGCAGTAGTGGTAGGATGAGTGGCTCTTTTGCTCTCCTGCAAAGAAAGTAACTCTGAAGGGAAGGCTTGGAGGAGGGGAGGGGAGGGAAGGTACTGTGACCCTGGTTCCCATGGCGGGGCCCTAGCACGAGTGACCGCCATCTTGGAAATTGCAACAGCGTAAAGAACTAGGGGCCCGTTTCTCGAAAGTCCCGAAAAGTTTTCGCACGCGGAAAGCCATAGCAAAATCTCAAACCTTATGATTACAGAGATATTTTATTCCATGATATTTTTAATATGAACAGAGCTTCCCTTTATACAAAGTTTTAAGACTATACACTTCTCCCTTTTTTAAGATACAGAAACTAAAAATGGCTTTGTAGGCCTGAGAAGTTTGAGAGGTTTTCGAGAAACGGGCCCCTGGAAACGAGTTTTCCGCCAAATTTAATCATGGATGTCACAGACGTAAACTTTATCCGAGATTTGTTTCTTCGCCGAAAAAAGACTCATACAAAAACTGATCAGAAAGGAGACTCATACACAAACTGATCAGTAACATATTAAAACAGATGTATCCTAGTGAGAAGGGATTCAGCGAGAGAACAGTTAGGAGGCACTGTTTAAAGAACAATATCGTTTGCAATCGCATATCGTCCTGTAAACCAGGGTCACCGTACCTTCCCTTCCCTCTCCTCCTCCAAAGCCTTCCCTACAGAGTAACTCTCTGTACAGGCGATCGATCGATTTTCAGCTTTTTTATTGAAAACAAAAATTGAAAATTGAAGTCACTTTTCAATTTTTGTTTGTAAAGATGAATTGCAGTCTTCTTAACGATGTATTATTTTGAAATCACTGGTGATCCTTGCAGTCTGATTGGCTCTCAGCAGTGCGATTTATGCACGGATCGCACTATTTTTTTGCTCTAAATCACATCTTCTTCCCAGCCAATGAGAAAGGAACACTAAAACAAAACAGCCAATCAGATTTTAAGGCTTGTTTAAGGTAACCAATCAAATTGCAGGAAAATGCAGTGCGATTTATTCACGAATCACATTTTTTTGTTCTGAATCGCATCTTTTTTATTTACTGGATCATTAATCTATTTGTACTGACTAAAATCCTGTATTTGGAAGATTTAATTGTGCAATTTCAAAATAGATATTAGATGTAATAAAGCGGTAATTAAACTTTGTGTCGTGCAATTTTGGTCTGAAATCATACTGGTGATTTCAAATCGAACTCGCGCTGCGCGCTTGTTCGATTTTGAAATCACGCGTATGATTTCAGACCAAATTGCACTCCACTCAGTTCAATATTTAAAATATCACATTTTTCTACAATATTTTAATTTTGTTTCCAAAAAATAAGACAAATTGATAGATCAAAAATTGAAAGGCAAAATTGTACTTTGGTTCCAAATTGATAATGAAATGGACGAATGACCTACGGACCCTGGTGATGGCGTTTGATGAGGGTATCACAGAAAATGATTATTTCTTTTTTATTTTCTTCGAATTCCATAGTTAATTTGATATTGGATTGTCTGCTGTTAAGGTAATGAAGAAGGTTTACTGTATTTTACGAAGCGAAACGAAATTGAATGACGAATAAACCTATAGAAATGAACTCATCAAGTAATAAAACGATCAAATTTCTCTGTGTGATGACCTAAAAAACGGGAATAAAACACCGGAAGTGCAGAATTTGTAAATTCGAAGAACTGTAGTTTGCGAAACGAACTCTTCGTTTCAAATGTTGCAACATGTTTCATGGGTTTGCCCGGGCCTTATTTCGTTGCATCATCAAAATTCTAACTTGAAAACTATAGAACCGGCAAAGCTGTTCTTTTAGTATATTCTAGGCATCAGTGTCACTAATTGCTGGAGAAATTTCTGTGCCAGAAGAGTGCTTTGTTTTGGAGAAAAAGCGTTTTGAAATGTGAGACAGCTTAACTCAAAGTGATCTGAAATGAGGGGGACATTGGGGGTTGCTGAACACCGCAATACCGCAGAAAAATTCAACAAATACCGCAATACCGAAAAAAAAAATCGGAAAATACCGCAATTTTATAGTAAGCCTGTATAGTTGGTGGATTCGTTGACGCGAGGGCAAAAATAGAGGCAAAAACAAGTTGTAGGACCGTGGAAACAATCAGTAAGACACTGCCTCTCTGGAACCCCTATTTTCATTCGCCCGCTGTAAACACTACCTCTATTGTTATTCAGAGCTAGGGGCATTGTTATGACCTGTTATCTATTGTTTTAAGAACCAATGAAGTAACTCGTTCCGAGAGGTAGTGGGCGACCCGAAACAATAGCACGGCCTTAAACGGGTTGTTAAAACAGTTAAATTGTAGATTAAAATGTGTGACAAAACAAGGCTGTTTCAGGTTGCTTCAGAAACGGCTAAAATACTCGTTAAAAAGTGAAGGATACGTTTTTGTACCGAAATTCGTCGACCAAAACGTAAAGAAAACGCATCCCGCAGGTTTCGAGAATACCGCAATACCGCAATTCAAGATTAAAATTACCGAAATACCGCACGAAAAATTGGCCAATACCGCAATACCGCAAACCCCAATGTTCCCCTCTGAAATGTTACAAACCAATATTTCCGCACTATAAAAAATGGTTTCAGCAGATATGCAGCAATCAAAACGATCTTGTTTTCTTGGTGAAAACGCTCTATGAAACCTTAGGATAACAACAGTTTACTTATTAGGCCGAGTAGATTAGAACCGAAGAGGAAATACACAAAAAAGGAACAAGGGTGGTTAAATGACAAAAATGCAGATAATTGTCTTCATTAACATGACATAAAAATAAAATAAACCGATCTTCGTTTAAATCAGTGTTTTAATCCGTTGACTGACGTTAATTTGTCGTCCAGAGCACGAGCGTGTTTGGGCTCTTGTACGTGAACGGAATGCCAGCATTTACAAGAAAAATGGTTCTCTGACGTTGCTGAAACAGACTGTAGTAATTCTAGCCTGCGATAACATGCAAATTTTGAAAGAGCCGCAGAAACCCGGATGCTCTCGCAAAAACAGCGAGGGCAAAGAGCGAAGCAAAAAATTAAGCGCCTGTTGACACAGCAGCGTTAATGTTCTACAGCCCACCTCTTTTGATTGACATGAAAGACTGAGAAAGCACTAATCACATAACACTTAAATTTATTGGCGCGAAAAAAGGTCTCGAGTAACAGTGCTCCCAAAAAAGTCGGTCGTCTGTGTTTTCCTTGCGTGCGAAATGAACATGTACGGCTGTTTTCGAGAACTCCTACGAAAGTTTACAAAAGGGGATCACTAAAGCAAACTAAATAAACCGCCTGTTCTACAGTAATTCATGCCATCTTGTGAACAATTATTCAGAAGCTTTGATTTCCAGCCGTTGGCGCCCTGTTATATAGGAACGTGGGCTCACAAAACGGCTGAAAATCGAGCCAAGCGACTAACAGTTATCGGAAAGTGTTCGGAGAAGTATCTTCTATCGTGACGTGTGCAGATTAATAACGGCCATCAGCCGAATTAGATTAGTCGGCCTCCGGCCTTGATCTCACCATAATTCAGAAAAGGGACAGGCAAATTACTCAAATTGTAACTTTATTACCTGTAATGCGATTATACATGTACAGACATATTGAGTAATGAATATTTATGTTTCATTGTTAAACTATTTACAACAGTTTCTATTTTTTCTTTGTTTTCTTTTCTTCGTTCACTGACGTGAATGAATGATGTCAGGATCACCCAGCAAAATGCGAAAAATGAGAAGGGAAAAAAAATACCGTTTCAAAATTCGTACAGTTTTGTCCACGAAGTTCTGGTTCAAATAAGTTATATACAGAACATAATCGACAGGAAGAGACGAAAAAGCGGAGCAAACGAGCGAGGAATCGATCGATCAAACAATCTGTCAATATTAAAGCGACCGGGAATCAAATAATGGTCTCCAATTTGGGCGGGGCATGTTATTAATAATAATAATAATAATAATAATAATAATAATAATAATAATAATAATAATAATAATAATAATAATAATAATAATAATAATAATAATAACAATAATAACGGTTTGTTGGACAACATATCCACAGTAGTCATGTGCGCTCATATAGAGCCATTTTGAAAGGTACTCGTCAAATGACGTCATCAATCAATATGATTGACAGGTCAAGATCAAAGGGTTACCGTCTCGGGGTTTAAAGGGCAGGTCACACAACACCCACTTTGACAGGTGCTAATCAAATGACGTCACAATAGGTGATTGATAGCTGATTGATAGTTGTCATAGCAACCGAGTTTGGTGGATGACCAGAAGCGAAAAAACCGAAAATAGATCAGAGTGACCGCTAGAGACATTGTGACAGGTACTAGTCAAATGACGTCATCAATAAAAATGATTGACATGTGGAGATCAAAGGGTTACCCCCCCCCTCCCCCCACTTAACGGTTTGTTCTTTAAAGTCAGTAAAGTTATTTAACAGTCGATTTTTTTGCCCAGCTTTATTCTTCTTAGACAACAACGTTGTTTACACATGAATTTTTTTGTCCATTGGATTTTTCCCGAGATCACTTGGAGTCAATTTCTTTTCCAATTTGCTCCGAGGTACTGGCATCTCGGCCAATGAAATTCAATACCAGTCTTTGTCAATAGGGTTTGATAGTCGAATCCTCAACCTTTGATATTTCACAAAGCATAATCACATAGCTGCTGATGCGTTCCTTGTTCTTTTGACGGTATGCTCTGCGCCACCTGTTGATTTTTTAACGCTTTGTTTGACGACGGGCTTTGATAACCTCAGGAAATCTCGGTACGCCATTGCTTTTGTTGGGCCAGGATTCGTTCCCTGTTCTCTGCATAATATCTTTGCTGATACGCCCTCTTACTCACGGCCTTCTTGTCACTTCCTGGTGATTTATTGGAGCAATCCATCTTGTGTGGCATCTTACAAGTATTGAGTTTAACCGTACAATCACAACTTCTTACAAGAGTCACATGGCTTAATCATTGTATCGCACTGCGGCTTCAACTTCTTCTTGTTTGTCGTCTTCGTCTTCGTCACCATCAGGCTCGTCGGGGAGTAACTTCTTTCCAATGACTCTGTTTATCAGGAATTTCCGTTTGTCCACTGCTGACTCAGCTGCTTCGTCAAAATCCATACCGCCTTGACTTGACGGTGTAGTGCGTCACGTTTGATACGGTGGATCCATTTTAACCGCTGCGAATAAGTCCTCTGCAGCCTTCTTCTACTTGGAGATAATAGGGCATTGAACGGGGCATTTTTGGCATACTCTTGTGTTTTACCTCTATCAAGGAACCGTATGACTTCTTCCGTGTACGACTCTTTAAGATCTTCCCCCTTTTTTTTCACGTAACGGTTCCCACGGATCATAGTCTGAATCATTGTCATCCACTTCTTCTTCCTCTTCGGAGCTGCTTCTAGTCTCCTCTTCCTCTTCAGGCTCCTCTCCAGTCTCCACCTCTACACAAATCAACAGGTGGCGCAGAGCATACCGTCAAAAGAACATGGAACGCATCAGACGCAATCGAAACAAATACCGTGAAAACAACAGGGAACGGATCAACGAAAGATGGAGACAATCTTACCCAAATAACAAGGAATGGATCAATCAGAGACTCCGCGGTAAAAAGAAAGTGGAAAAAGAGCAGAATGGAACACGGGATAAAGGGCCTGGATAGTAATGGCAATTCCAACTCAATTTGGAAAATCATTAATCGATGTCTACCACGTAAACATCAAGATATTTCTATGGCTTCTGAAGATCTCACTGGGTTTGCTAACGAATTAAATGATTTCTTTACTTCTGTCGGCAGTACGACTGCTCAAAAAGCTAGTGACTTAGCTTTACATCATGGACTTAATGTAAATCTGGATGTTCCGACTCCTTTACATATGTCCTCCAACGTTAGCCCGGAATTATTTGAGCTCCACCAAGTCACAGAAAGTCAGGTTGAAAAGGTGATTAGAGGACTACCATCTAACAAGGCTCCAGGAATGGATAAGATATCTTCTAGAATTCTAAACGACTGTCTACCCTGTACACTGACAACAATTACCCACATTGTGAACAACTCTTTTTTCACCAACACGTTTGCACGTGCATGGAAAACGGCAGAAATTACGCCTATTCTTAAATGCGGTAGCCCAGACGTCCCTAGCAATTACCGCCCCATTTCATTATTGCCTATAGTTTCAAAAATTACTGAAAGGCTAGTACATGGGCAACTTATGGAATATCTAATTAAAAACAATAAATTGCAGTACATCAGAGCGGAAACAGAAAGCTTCACTCGACAGAAACAGCTCTGTTGTACGTTACGGATCAGTCACTCCAGGCTATAGATGACAAGAAATTCTCGATCATGGTTTTACTAGATATGTCTAAAGCATTTGACAGTATTCGACACGACATCTTATTATCCAAGCTACAAAGTCTCGACTTTTCCCAGTGTGCGTTAGATTGGTTCCAGAGTTACCTTTCTGACGGACAACAGTGCGTTCGAATCGGTGATGCAGTTTCTAAAGTACTCCCACTCGAGTTCGGAGTTCCGCAAGGTTCTATTTTAGGCCCAGTTCTGTTTACAATCTACGTTAACGACCTCCTTTCTGTTCCTAAACGTTGTATATCTGCCTCCTATGTCGATGACTGCAAACTGTATTTGTCCTTCTCACCTGCCGAACTATCCACGTCTATCTCTGACTTGAATGAAGATCTCGTGAGAATATCTCAGTGGTGCTGTAAACATTCTCTTTTGATCAATCCGGACAAAACTAAAGTTTTAGCCGTTGGAGTACCACAACTCTTGCAGAAACTTTCATCATTCAGTATAAGACTGCTTGATAAAGAATTAACACCTGTGCCTGTTGTTAAAGACTTAGGTGTTCATCTCGATGCATGCCTCAGTTACAACGAACATATCACTAAAACCGTTTCGAATTGTCTTCTTAAACTGAAACAAATTAACAGAATCAAGCATCTGCTGGACAGGAAAACGCTTTTGTTAATAATGAATTCCTTTGTTTTTAGTAAACTACTGTATTGTTCAACTGTTTGGAGTAATACCAGCAACAGCAATATTGCCAAGTTACAAAAAGTCCAAAATTTCGCTGGACGAATTATTTTGGGACTAAGAAAGTATGATCATAATTCGGATGGGCTGCGATCATTGAACTGGCTTCCAATTAAAGAGAGACTCATTCTAAACGATGCAAGTTGCAACTATGATGCACAAATGCATTAACAAACTTGTCCCTAGGCGCCATTTCGCAAATGTATTATTAGGTTAATTTTTTACATTTAGAATATTTTTGACATATTTATTATAATAATATACATGAAAAAATTACTTGATTCTGATTGGCTGAGACTGAGTGCAGTTCAGAGGTAACACCAGTGCAAAAAGTGTAACATCAGTGCAAATTACAAATAGACGCGGACGAAAACAACGACCGGGGTTTTCGCTAGGTAAACAACAGTAAAACACCTAAAAGATAGCTCTAAGAAACCAAATACAATTATTAGCACCTCATTCAGGCTAAATGTACGGAAAACGTCAAGCGAAGAGAAAAAAAATATCGCCAACAAAATAGAAGAAAACGAGCCGGCAAGCCGAACAAAAAGTTCTGCCCTAAAGTAAAAGGACAAAACAGTGACGACTTGTCTTGGAACCAGACCGCTTACAGAATGATAATAGCTACACTCGACAGGCATATAAATAAACAAGGATACAAGTTTTTCAATCCGGCAAGTAAGTTCTTCGCCGACCAAGTTCTTCGCCGGTCTGTCATGGGAAAACGTCCAACTATAAAAGCGCGAAGTTCAACCGAAGAAGAAGTGGACGTGCTATGACAGTAGGAATTTTTTGGTGCCAAAACGCCAGAAGCACTTACATATCTGTAGTTTGTGGTGGCTTTTTGCATTTATCAACTGCCAGGTTTCTTTCATCTTTGGCCGCTCGAAGCTTTAAACATCTCGGTTTCCAAAACGGCCGCCGTCCAATTCTTCAGTTTACGCCGAGCTTTCACAGTCTAATATGTACATTGTCTTTAGTCGCTCATTGTTAACCGAGTTGTGCTTCAAAAACGTTTGAAAAACCACAAATCAGTCCCAAGTTTACAGTACAACTGAATGAATCTGAATATTTCGCTCTTGTGAAAGTTTGAACTTGACATGTGTTTGCCGTGCTTCAACCAATCAATTGAATGAAAAATCAGAAAAGGCGCGCGGTGTCAAAATTCAACTGGTTTTCTTTTTCTCTCTGTCCCTTTTTTCATGTATATTATTAATAAGTAATCACATGATTTTTCTCGTGCAATTAGGAATAAATAAGCACTTGTAAATTTTTCAAAGACTACAAATTGCACTCGCCCTACGGGCTCGTGCAATTTTGTTAGCCTTTGAAAAATTTACTCGTGCTTATTTATTCCTAATTGCACTCGAAATCATGTGATTACCTATACTAATTATATTATACTTATATTCTTAATTAATTCAAATTTAAATCTGTATTTGTAATTGTATTGTATTGAGCTGAAAAACCCTTTTTAGGGAGCATCAATAAAAGTATGTATGTATGTAATGTACAAGTGGTATCGAATTTCATTGGCAGAGATGCGAGTACCTCGGAGCACATTGGAAAAGAGATTGACCCCAAGTGATCTAGGGAACAATCCATTGGACAAAAAAGTTCACGTGTAAACAACGTTGTTGTCTAAGAAGAATAAAGCTGGGCAAAAAAATCGACTGTTAAATAACTTTACGGTCTTAAAAGAACAAACCGTTAAGTGGGGGGGGGGGGGGGGGGGGACCCCATACGCCATCAGAGGGGGGATGACCACGCCAGAGCTTACGCCACCAGAAAGGGGGGATACCCCCTACGAATTCAGAGGGGGGAGGGGATAACCACGTGAGCGCTAAGGCCATCAGAGGGGGAATGCCTCCTACGCTATCAGATTGGGGATAACCACGAAGGTTGTTTTAACGTATTTTTCTGCGTAATTTCCTTTCCCCTTGCGTAACTTTCTTGCGTAACCAACATGAAAGAGAGGCTCATTTCCTTTGCACAAAGGGGCGACGTTTAATTTATGGAGCCATTTGATGAGTACCAATCAGAGGTGATTGGTGATTCCATTTGATGAGTACCTGTCACTCATTTTGATTGATGACATCATTCGACAAGTACCTGTCAAAATGGCTCTGGCGGTCACTTTGATCTCTTTCAGGTTTTTTCACTTCCGGCCATGGCAAGCTGTTTTGACGTCATTTGATGAGTATCTTTCAAAATGGATCTATATGAGCCCTCCTTTTAAATGCAAGGTGAAAGTGAGATTTTAGTCTCTAGGGTAACCATTCTGCACTTCCGGTTTTTCACTTCCGGTCATCCACCAAACTCGATTGCTATGACAACTATCAATCAACTATTGTGATGTCATTTGCTGAGCACCTGTCAAAATGGGTCTTGCTTGACCTGCCCGTCAAACCCCGAGGCGGTAACCCTTTGATTTCCACCTGTAAATCATATCGGTTGATGACGTCATTTGACGAGTACCTGTCAAAATGGCTCTATATGAGCGCACATGACTACTATCCATACAGCGGCTCTTTACTTGCCCGCTCACCTCACCAACCGTATAATAGAAAAATAGATTATATGGACAATAAATATTTGCTTATGTCTCGGACTGTATTTTATCCACAGAACTAAGTCATAAGCTTATTGTTACAGTCAACGGCTGTTCTCAGCTGTGGAACTTTCTTTTATGTTTTTAAGCATTAAGTTGACCGTTGTAAATTAATTAACAATGCGCCCTAAATTTTGTCTTTTGCTGTCAGATCTAAACTTCTTCAGTCGAAGAACAAATAAACATTTGTCACCAATACCGAAAAGCAGGCTTTAAAATTAGTCTGACTAGTTTTTCTCAACAATCTATTCTTGAAAGGGTCGCTGCTGACAATGGTTTGTATTTTCTATCTTAAAAATAAAGAAAAATAAACGCGTGTTGAAAAATAAAATGCCTGAGTGCGTCGAGACTGTGTGATTTATACGAGAATATCCCGGTCTGTTCTCCTAAAGTGGCATCCGATAATGCGCAAATAGTGAAAAGAACAGGTGTTTCTTACGAAAAACAAATTTATCAGGAACATATATAATTATAACTAGCTTGCGGATTCCGTTTTATAAAAGGTGATCCCAGTGCTTACTTTATTTGTTAGATTTTACAATCATTAAACTGACAATGTCGCGCTAGTTATCAGTTTTGACAATACCTCGGCCATTCTAACAACAAACTTTGCATAATACAACAGAAAGAGAAGGCACATGTCTCAGACCATTTTATTTGTGCTTGAATTTGTCTTTTGGACTAAAATGAATAATAAAAGATAATAAAAGTGTTTTGCCATTGTGATACTTATAAGTCATCTGGCGAATGAGGGAGAGAAATAACCAAACCTTTATTATTTGGAGAAATACATATATTATTCATTTTCGTTTTATTCCTGTTTAAAAAATCAACAATATGAATACTCTTAGCCTTTAGTTAGTTTCGTTGCACCTAGAATGAACTGTGTAAAATTTTCCTGAAATAGAATAAAACCTTAGTAAGGTCCTGTTTACAAGGAGGCAGGGTAAAGCTAGTGCTAGGGTTACCGTAGCAGGAAGGTTAAAGATATCTCGGATCTACAAGCAAAATTTCCGTCAGGTACCCTACCACCCGGGACAACTTTTGGAAACTAGTAAAAAGTTGTCCCGGGTAGGCGAGTTGTCCCTAGCGGAACGTTTACGAGGCACTTAGGGTTACTCTGGCGCTAGGGTTACCATAATGTAAAGGTAACCCTAGGCTCGATTTTCAGCCGTTCTGGGAGTCCGGTGTGTTATCCTCCTCCCAACGAACGGCTGGATCACTGGTCTGCAACGCTTGTCCGTGACGTCATCTGCCATTCATTTTCCCGGCAATCTTCACGGGGCAACTGTTGCGCGATGGTCACGCAATTGTCGCGTTTTGCATTTGGCTGTGTGACTGAAACCAGATGAAACCCACTGACATTGCACATATTATGCTTTCAATTCGGTTACTCAACACACTGTATAATACAGTCGACTCCCGATAACTCGAACCCAGATCAAGGGATATAGAAAAAGGTTCGAGTTATCGGGAGTTGAGAACAAATGACCGGAAATAAAGAAAAAACAGTGTTCAATGTTTTTCTATTCATGGGGTGTACATTTTAATCAAATTTAATTACAGAATAGAAAAGTCAAGTGAAAATAAAACAATACAACTCTAAATTACTGCATAAATTGAGAAGCAACACTTTGAAAACCAGCGGAACCTGACCTGAAATGACACGTTTTGTGTAATGTAAAAGAAGGGAAAAAGTTAACACGGCTTCTTCAAATAAATTTAATGTTTTGGACAACAGTACACTGTTTGTTTTGACTTGTCACGCATTGGCAGACATGGTTCGACATCAGTTATCGAGGGTACAATTATTTACAACATGACCTGAAGGGAAACAAAAATTGCTTCGGGTTATCGCGGCGTTCGAGTTATCGAGGGTAAAAATTACAGTAAATGTATGTCGGAAATCCAGGGGAAATCGATTTTGGTTTGAGTTAACGCGAAGATCGCGTTAGCGAGGGTTCGAGTTATCGGGAGTCGACTGTATGGCGAACTACTCAAAAAGTGCAACAAAAGAAAAGTCCATGCACGAAATTACAAATCTTACCAGTGTTGGATGCAGTGGGCTTCATCTACAGCAATCAGGCACAACCTTTCCCGATATGTATCACTTGACAGCATTGCCCGCCATCGAGGACAACCCAAAAACGATTCTGGCGACCCGAAAACAATTTGATAACGTCCTCCTTCTACATTCTTTTTAACCTCATTGTCTGATTGCTCATCACCGATAAACGCAGCTGTTACTCCAACTGACGACAAAAATGAGAGTTGGTCCTGCATCAATGCCGTAAGTGGCGAGATTACCAATGCAATACTTGAACGTTCTGGCTTCGCCCGAATGGCATCAACCAGCAAAGGAAAGCACTGATATATTAATGATTTGCCGGACCCGGTTGGCTGAATAACAAAAACATCGTTCCCATTCAACAGACTAATTATTGCCTTTTGCTGAACTTCTTTCAACGAGTCGATATTAAACTGTTCCGCGACAGATTTACAGAAAGCTGAGTCGAGACAAAACTCCGCCATCTTTGTTGTTAAAAGTGACTGTGAATATTATCCAATCAGAAACGAGCCCACTCTTTTTAGCGGGCTCGTTTCTGATTGGCCGATAACACAATAGGGCAGACCAGTGATCCAGCCGTGGTGTGGTGCAAGGAACGCGGGCTCACAAAACGGCTGGAAATCGAGCCTAAGGTAACCCTAGCTGCCTTGTAAACGCGTCGTTTAAAAAAAAGAAGAAATGTGCGAGTGCTAGGGCAACCCTCTTGCTACATCCTTGTCAACAGAGCCTAAAAAAGGTAGAAAACAACCGAAGAGGAAAAAAACAGCAAAAAGACAAGGTGTTTAATTCCATAAATTCTGATAATTTACGTCATTAAAAATGAAAAGCAAACAAGCTAATCTTTGTTTATTTCACTGTCGTTCGTCTGTCAGACTTTCTCTTTTCGTCGAACGCAATAAAAACCGCTGAGGACTGACAGGATTTAAGCAAGAACGAATACAACTTTGCCGGCAATCCAGACGGATCATATCAAGGTGCACAACCCGATGAATCAGTATAGCGGGACTTCCCAATTGACTTATTTTACTTCATATATTTTCCTTTTCTAGAAAGGGTCATTAGTTCTAATGTGAAGGCTTAAGATCAACAACGCGCTATAACTGTCTCATTTTAATGAATATGCATAGAGAAATTTTTAATACGAATTAAGATGAACATATGTCTTAAAAACATATTATATTTCGTAAATGAAAATTTTCATATCAGTGTTTAGAAGCTTCTTGGTGACCAACAAGTAAAACACCTCCTGAAAAATGGAAACCTGGTTTTGGATTCTTGGCTGGTCTCTTTCCATCTTGACCATAACTGGAAATGGATTTATCATCTTCCTTGTTTGCAGCAAGCGCCAGCTTCGCACCAAAACGAACGCGTTTGTCGTTTCACTCGCAGTAATGGATTTCTGTGTCGGGATGAGCGTTGTTCCGCCAATGTTCTTCTGTGAGATGGCAACTGGCTGCAACCCACAGTCTTACTGGGTATTTCATGTAAGGCTGCTGTTCGGGTCCTTGTCCGTGATGAACTTGTGCAGTTTAGTACTGGATCGCTACATTGCTGTTGTGAAGCCTTTAAAGTACTTGACTTTTATGAAGCGACGCCGTGTTATTCAAATGGTTTCGTTGGCCTGGGGAATCCCAGTCGTCTATAAAATGATTGCTGCACTAAACAGATTAATTTTTAAAATATCTCTTTTCTTCTACATTCTCTATTGGTTTCATATGCTAGTTTTCGAGCTCCTGCCATGTTTAATTTTGATATTCTGCTTTGCATCCATGTTACATGTTGTTTGTAAGCATGATCAAGCTGCCCGCGCCATAGCAAAACAGTTACGTTTCAACCATCACGTGTTGGTAAAAACTCAGGAGAAATCCGCGGTCAAAATTATGGTAATTGTCATCGGTTTGTTTCTATTGTGTTACGGAGTTTATATTCGCTGTACTTTTGTAGTCATTTTCAATGACGGCAAACCATGTAATGACGAGCAATATAAAATACCTCTTCTTGTTTTAAACTCCGCCATTAATCCTGTAGCTTACGCTTTCTTCAAGAGGGACATAAAGAAGGAAATTAAAAGACGTATTTGCTGTGTCATGAGAAAAAAGCGAAACGAAGTTGAACCTGTTATTGAGGACAATTGTTTCCCTCTGGAAAGCTAGACTTCGTAAACACTGTTTCTAGTTTGTAAGAATTGTTACTTGTAAACAGTGATTATACAGTTGAAGGATTTTAAAGAAATACTCTTAATGGGTGTTTAAGGCTGCCTTTGAAAGTAAAAACATGTAATGACGCAAAACATGTAATGACGAGCAATATAAAATACCTCTTCTAGTTTTAAACTCCGCCATTAATCCTGCAGCTTACGCTTTTTATAAGAGGGACATAAAGAAGGAAATTAAAAGGCGAATTTGCTGTGTCATCAGAAAAAAGCGAGGCGAGGCTGAACCTGACAATAGTTTTAATCTGGAAAGCTAGATTCGGTAGTCGTTCTTGATTTAAGTTTAAATGAGGCAGTCTTTGAAAGTAACTTAGCATGGAATACTTAAATGAGACTTTTAGTTCTCTAATAAGAAAGAGGAAATAAATATAGTGTTGTATATAAAGATGGTGCTTGAGTTAATTGTTTGCCACCCATTCCCTAAAGCCGGTCTGATCCCTGTGTCAGCCATTATGCACAATCAAATGAAGAAAGGTATTCCCTGTGCAAAACAAGCTTATCAACTTTTCAGCTAGAGATATCATTTTACTGACCTGTCATAATTCTGCAGTTTTCAGAACAGCTGGCTTAGTTTTTCTGACGATATAGAAGAGGAAAGATTATATGCAAAACATATTCCCTTCAAGGTGGTTAAATGTTGTTTGATTGTTCAAAGGCATTGCAAAATTTACACAAGGCATTAAAATGTCAATCAAAAACTACATCAAGTGACCATCATTCTTGGCTAATAACTCAGAATGTTTTAAAGCTTTAGACTCCTGCAGAGTTTTGCTTTAACAATGACGCATCCGCACCAGTTTGTTTGGGTTTGACTTCTGTTGCACTTTAAGGTGTCTCTCTACAGTTTTTTCTGGACCATACCTAATATTTTCAATTGGCTGTTTAGCAGACCTCCCGTACTAGGATCAATGTGAAATTTACACCAGAAATTGGAATTGAATTTAAGTTTGATATAATATATTTTTTTTAAGAAAAATCGATATTTCCATGATAACGATAAACAGAAAAACACGAAATCAGTTAACTTTAAATTCTACGCGTTTTAGATTTGACGTAAAGAAACTAACACCAGTATCTGAAGCTATGGTGTACTGCACATCAAACATACAAGATTACAAAAATTCTTTATGTTTGACTTCGAATAATTCGCAAGTATATTTATTTATTTATTTTTTTGATTTCAGGGAATTCATATTTTATTCATAAGCGTTTTATTCCTGCTTGAAAATTAACAATATGAACGCTATTAGCCTTAGTTTCGTTACACGTAGAATATTCTGTGTTAAAAGTACTCTGAAATATAACAAAACCTCAGAATAAAAATTTACTAAGGTAAAAAACAAACGAAAAAATCGTAATTGCCGAGAGCGAGCCGAAAAAAAAAAATAACGGATGATTTAACGCAACAATACTGACGCGCGCAATTTCGGCCGATCCAAGTAGCTCACAGTGTTTTCCAGACCCTAGATCTAAACTTAGTCGTGCGCTTCCTGCTAAGTGTCACAATGCATGAATCAGTATGGCGGGACTGGCCAATCGACTAAAGGAAATTATTAATTTTTCATTTTATAGACTAGAGTACGTTGAAGGGAAGCCGGCTAAGGTCATTAAACAATGTTATTGTTCTAGTACTGTGTAGTGTGGTATTCTTTCAGAGCTAATACAGTCTTAATACGTGCGGCTCGTTGACCTGTTTCTGAAAATACATTTTTTTAGGCCCCCTACCCAGGAGCTGTTTAGAGTTGGTTTTCCCTTAAATGTGATAAATTACCTTATCTCAGACAGATATGATTTAAACTAGGCAACATAAAAAGGGCGTGCACCGTAAATAGACTTCTTTCCAGCGGAGTTTGTGATCAAATTACACATTCAAAAGCTTTTCGGAAATCGATAAGCACTGACCAGATACCTTGACGTTGTCCATGTCAAGTGGAATCTGATCCGTGAGTCTGATCAGGGCTGTATCTAAAGACTGACTACAGTTCGTACAACAAGTTATTGTGCGTAGGAAATTGAAATTAAAGAGAGCTGGCTACATGTTTTTATAGAGAATCTTTGAAACAACAGGTAAAAAAGTTATTGGGTGGTAGTCGTCCATGTTTATGCAATGGAGTGACTGGTTTGCTACCTTCCAGTTGTTAGAAAAGCTGTTTGTTGTTAAAAGAAAAGGTTTGCAGTGCGTCTACTTGAACTGGGTCACTTGAAACATAGTTTACCAACAAAACGTTAATGAAAACAATGGATGGCGCTCTTTTTCGTAAACAGACCAATGCCATTGATACATTTAGAGAATACTTTTAAAGAGAAAATTTAACTCCTATATATATGCTGTATCCTTGGTTTTTATGTCCATACGTCATAAAATTATTAAGTCAAAATTTACTTGGCCTGCTAAATTTTCGTTATCATTCAGCTTACAAAGTGTTTTTTACCTTCGAATAACATATGCGCTCACTCGTGAGATATCGTTTCTTCCACTCAAAATATGTATAGTTATAACCCACTTAAGGCTTCTGTTACAGAAAACGTGATCAACGTCGCTTTGTTTGTTAGTTATTTAACAAAAATTGAACTGACAGTACCTCGCTAGTTATCAGTTGGCCATTCTGACAACAACATCAAGGTGGTTGATTGCCATTTGATTCAGTTGATCTAGAAGATCGATCAGCTGGAAAACCAACCTAACGACATTAAAATGTGCTTAAGATGCGTAAGGTACAGTTTGGACTCTCTTTCCAAGAGGCCACGATCCTTTTGGTCAGCATCAAGAATTGAGATGTCTGGGCTAGACTGAAAGCCCGCCGACAAGACGGCCAATTCTGATTGGCTGTTGTCGTTTTTCTCTGTCTCCTTGTTCTCGATACCTTCTACTCTTTACATCCTCTGAACTTGCTGGAAAAAATTCTGATCTTAATTATTGGTAAACCCTGTAAAGGAAACCTTGGTGGATGCCTGATAGGGCAGGTTAATGTATTCTGATTTGTCCATAACGACAAATCAGTGAGAAGTCAGCGGATGTTGAATTGTGCGACGTCAACTGAAAGACTTAGGAAACAAAATCGGTAAAGAAATCCAAGCAGTCTTTACAAGCAGGAAAATCGAAAATGAAGTTAAGATGCACGAGCCAAAACCACCACTCATCGACCAGCAATGCGTTGTTTACAGCTAACGATAAACGTGACCTGTGTGATGCGGGTTATGTCGGCTAAGCACCAACATCTCTACCAGCACGTTGATGAGGATAAAAGATCAGCCATTGGTAAACACCTCGAACAAAAAAACAAAATGGCAGCCAACACCCTTGATCTGAAGCACTTTTCGATCTTGAAGAAATGCCAAAGTAAAGTAGTGGACTGCCTCATTTATAAGATGTTTTTTATAAGAGAACTTAAACCAGATTAAAACACGCAATCTGACTCTATCCGTGCTAAAATTTTCACGAAGAACAATGCTTTCCGATTCTTGTACCTGTAATTAAATCCAAAATACTTCACGCTTTAGTATATAGTCATATTCATAAATAGCCATCGCACTTGACGTTGACACTGAACTTGAAAATGCTGTCATGAGGGCAGAGAAACGTTGTTCCTTATTTATATCGCTAGTTTTATTCCTTGTTTGAAAATCAACAAGCATTAAGGCTCGGCAAAACACATGCAACATTTCAACGCAACACAGGGCAACATTGTGTGATCGAGTTGGGAGATTTCCGAAGAAGCTGGCCAAACGCGCGCAACATTTCGATGCAACATTTTGCAACATGATGCACACGTTTGGCCATGCTTCGCTGCAAAAATGTTGCACGAACGTGACCAAACGGGTTCATCATCATGTAATATCCAAAATATTGAACCGACATTATCCAATATCTTGTAACATTTTACAATAAGGCTGTGCAACATATTGTGTGCAACAATGTTGCAGTATGTAGCGTGCGTTTGGCTGGGTCTTATTTCGTTACACGTCAAATCCTCAAAAATAAAACCTCAGAATAATACCTTACTAAGATGGAAAAGAATCGAAGAGGAAATAACAGAAAAGAAACAAGGGTGGTTAAATGACAAAAATGCAGATAATTTAATTTCAACTATGAAAAGCAAACAGACCAATCTTTGTCTATAACAGTGTTTTTAGTCCGTTAACGGCCCCGAATTATTTTGTCGTCAAGAGGGCGAGCGAAATTGCGGAGGATTTAACGAGCGCGAACATAAGGAGGCGGATGGTTATTTTTTTGTTAAATGTTTAAGCAAGCAAGCAACCGTGGACGATGACCCTACTAGTACGTTGGATCAATAGTGATCTAAGCGGTTTAAAACATAAAATGAAGAATTTAAAAAAGCAGAGACCGATACAACGTAGACAGATTTTAAATTTGGAATACTTTATATTTCGTCTGACCAAACCAGCCTTCTTCAGGTACAATGAGAGTTAACATTGGAAGGGGTGTTTTATATGCAGTGATTGTGGTATTTTGCGTAATACCGGTAATACGTAAAGCTAATTAAATAGGCAGTGTAAAATAAACTAAAAATAAAGTGAATTTAACTTTACACATTACATTATACATTACATGATTCATATATGAAGGGCGGATGTATATGAAAGTGATAAATGATCAACGCAGTTAATTTCTAATTTAAGCAATTCGAATTAAGAAGCCTGAAAAATTGCAGGCTTCAACGGGATTCGAACTCGTGACCTCCGCGAATACTGATGCGATGCTCTACCAACTGAGCTATGAAGCCACGGATGGGGAGCGAGGTCAATTATGAGTTTATATTTTCCCGTGAGAGGAGTGAAATGACGTAATGTATATTGCCATGGCTACAATACAGAGAAAAAGTCCTTAGTGCGGTACAAACTCTTGGATGATATCAGCTACTTTTTTGGTAACTTTTAAAGCTGTTTTTCATAGAATCAACACGTTTTAGGTTTCAATAAAGTGATAATTTATGACCCTCTGAGCATTAAAATGTAACATTGTAACGTCAGAAATCACGTGGTTTGAGCAAGAAAGCTACTCTTTCGGAATTACTATCACATGTCAAAATAAACTGGAATGTTCAAGGATTTTAAAAATATATGATGTAGCATTGGTCCCTCTGAATGGTACCATGCACTGAGGGTCGTACAGGGGTATTCTCGTGACGCGTGATTAGCTGTTATTATTTTCCGTGAAACGTGAATTTAATAAATTTATTCTTCGTGACCCGTGACCGGAAGGTTTTGCGCGACACGTGAAGAGCTTGAATCAATAACCGATATTCGTGATTTTACCACTTTATTGACTTTATTTTGCGTGATTTAAAGACGCGAGACCTCAAATGTGACCTCCGTATAATTATCGTAACGTCAAACACTCTTTGTAGAGTAAGAACAGGATAAAAGAGTATGTTTCTTTCTTATTTTCGTAATTTCTTAATCAATTTTGATTTCTTCAAACACTATTTGTAGCGTAAGAACGGGATAAAAGAGTACTTATTTTCGTGATTCGGGAAAATGAAATTTCAATATCCGTGATCCGTGATTCGTTATTTTTTTCGTCCGTGAATCGTGCCAGAGACCCCCCCTGTACGACCCTCTGCACTATTAGTGATCCATTAGGACTTCAACACGATCAAAGTGTGTAATTTATTACGTATGCGTTTTAACACATGCGTAGTTGAGAGCAAGTTTTCCCGAGAGAGAGAGACTTGGGTCGGAATTGTATCGTAGCAACCAGATACGCGCTCTTCGCCAAACAAACCGGTTTTCTGTCGATCGCTGAAACCAGTTGCCCGTGCCCGTGCCCGTGCCCGTGCCCGTGCCCGTGCCCGTGCCCGTGCCCGTGCCCGTGCCCGTGCCCGTGCCCGTGCCCGTGCCCGTGCCCCTGCCCGTGCCCGTGCCCGTGCCCGTGCCCCTGCCCGTGCCCGTGCCTGTGTCAATTTGTTGGACAATATATATCCACATACTGGCTCTTCACGTGCCGCCCCGCTAACCTGACCTAAAAAAATAATTATTATTTGTACAATTAGAAGAAAAGAAAAATGTATGAAATATTTGTTAATAATTTTCTTGGTTATGTTCTTGTTTGCCGGACTGTATTTTATCCATCAGTTTATGCTAAATGAAATAAAAGCCGCAGAGGATATTTAGGCAATAACGTGACAATCCACACGCAAGGCGCACAACCAAAAGAATCAGTTTAACGGGACTGGCCAATCGGATAGCAGGAGAAAATTCCGTTCAGGGTCGCTACAGACTGGCAAGCAAAATAATTCTCTCCATGTTTGTTCTGAATACCCATGTCTCCTGAAAACTTCATTGTTTGAAAAAGGGCTTATTTCTCGTCGTTTTAACTTATTCAAAGTTTAATAAGCGTGTATTGAACTGAATGGATGACTGCTTGCATTGGTTCGCTTTGGTTAGAAAAGAAACTTGAGAACTGACATCGAAGAACTGTCAGACTGGGTGGAAAGCAGCTCCTCGGTGCCGCATTTAAATGTTTTCAGCCGTTCAACTTTTGATGAACTTTCCAAACGATTTAAGTCGTTGCTATCATCTAAACTGCTTCATTAAAAAGCGAAGAAATATTCGCCACTATATACCGATGTGAAGGCTTAATGATTCAGATTCTAAGGTGCTATAATTGTCCTATTTTAATACTTCAAAATAAATTTTTAATACGAATTAAGATGAAGATGTCTTTAAAATATATTATATTACGTAAATGAAAATTTTCATATCAGTGTTTAGAAGCTTCTTGGGTATCAACAAGTAAAACACCCTCTGGAAAATGGAAACCTGGTTTTGGATTCTTGGCTGGTCTCTTTCCATCTTGACCATAACTGGAAATGGATTAATCATCTTTCTTGTTTGCAGCAAGCGCCAGCTTTGCACCAAAACCAACGCGTTTGTCGTTCTTTTGTGAGATGGCAACTGACTGCAACCCACAATCAACATGGTTGTCTACTGTAAGGTGGTTGTCCGGATACGCGTCCGTGACGAACTTGTGCAGTTTAGTACTGGATCGCTACATTGCTGTTGTGAAGCCTTTGAAGTACTTGACTTTTATGAAGCGTCGCCGTGTTATTCAAATGGTTTCTTTATCTTGGGGAATCCGAGTTGTCATAAGTACTATTTCCGGACTAAACTGGTATGTTTTCAAAATACCTCTTTTGTTTGACGTTTTCTTTTGGATATCCGTGATATTTTTTGAGTTCCTGCCATGTTTAATTTTGATATTCTGCTTTGCGTCCATGTTGCATGTTGTTTCAGTAAGCATGACCGAGCTTCCCGCACCATAGCAAAACAGTTACGTTTCAATCATCGCGTTTTGTTAAAAACTCAGGAGAAATCCGCAGTCAAACTAATGGTAATTGTTATCGGTTTGTTTCTATTGTGTTACGGAGTTTATATTCGCTGTACTTTTGTAGTCATTTTCAATGGTCGCAAACCATGTAATGACGAGCAATATAAAATACCTCTCCTAGTTTTAAACTCCGCCATTAATCCTGTAGCTTACGCTTTTTTCAAGAGGGACATAAAGAGGGAAATTAAAAGGCGTATTTCCTGTGTCATGAGAAAAGAGCGAAACGAGGTTGAACATGTTAATGAGAACAATTATTTTACGCTGGAAAGCTAAGTTTTGTAAGCTGAGTTTTGTTAGAGAAGTTTACAAGAGAATTGTCCATAATGATTTGTATTTTCTGTGTTAATTAAATATAAAACAAAAGCGTGTTAAGTAAAATAAAATTCCTTTTCATGTAAGTCTGCATGTGTGGAAAATACGAGAATATCATCGGTTTGTTCTTCTAAAGTGGCAGCCAACCCACTTGAGGCTTCTGTTATAGAAAACGTGATCAACATCGCTTTGTTTGTTTACGCTAATAGCTTTTAATTTAAACAATCATTGGATTGGCAGTACCTTGCGAGCTATTAGTTGGCCATTCTGATAACAAGCGTCAAAGTGGTTGATTGCCATTTGATTGGTCTAGGAGATCTGAAAACCAACACAACGACATTAAAATTTCAATTAGAAAAGTGGCAATCGTTTTAAACCTTTTGACACCTGCATTTTTTATCTTTAACAAAGCTCATCTGTCAGACCATTTTATTTGTGCTCGAATTCGTCTTTTAACTAAAAAATAAAACAAAATGAGATAATTTTACCGTTGTACTCCGTGTGCCATTCGTCCATTCCATTTTCAATTTAGAAAAAAAAAGATACAATTTTGCCTTTTAATGTTTGATTTCTCCATTCGTCTTCGTTTATTTGGAAACAAAATTAAAATCTTGTAGAAAAAATGGTATTTTAAAGATTCATGTTTAAAGCATTGCTTTATCCAGTGCTATTTTTCCAAATCTAATTTGTGAAATAAATGAAAAATATTTACCGTTAACAGGCATTCAATTCGTCTTTATACAAACAACAATTGACGAGTTATTTCAATTTTCAATTTTGTTTCCAGCTGAAAATCGAAAATTGACTGAGCAAAATCAAAAAATTGAAAATTGATTCCAATTTTCAATATTTGTTTTCAATCAAAAGTTGAAAATCGATCGCTCGGAACAGGGGCATTAGTTGACGCAGTAGGGGTAGGATGAGTGGCTCTTTTGCTGGCCTGTACAGAGAGTTACTCTGTAGGGAAGGCTTGGAGGAGGGGAGGGGAGGGAAGGTACAGTGACCCTGGTTCCCATGGCGGGGCCCTGGCACGAGTGACCGCCATCTTGGAAATTGCAACGGCGTAAAGTACTTGGGGTCCGTTTCTCGAAAGTCCCGAAAAGGTTTTCGCTCCCAGAAAACCATAGCAAAATCTCAAACCTTATGATTACAGAGATATTTTATTCCATTATATTTTCAATATGAACAGAGGTTCCCTTTATACAAAGTTTCAAGACTATACTCGTCTCCCATTTTTAAGATTCAGATAACTAAAAATGGCTTTGCGAGCCGAGAAGCTTGCGGGACTTTCGAGAAACAGGCCCTTGGAAATGAGTTTTCCGCCAAATTTAAGCATGGATGTCACTGACGTAGACTTTATCCAAGATTTGTTTCTTCGCCGAAAAAAGACTCATACAAAAACTGATCAGTAATATATCAAAACAGATGTATCCTGGTGAGAAGGGGGATTCAGCGAGAGAACAGTTCGGAGGCACTGCTTAAAGAACAATATCGTTTGTAATCGTATATCGTCCTGTAAACCAGGGTCACCGTACCTTTCCTTCCCTCTCCTCCTCCAAAGCCTTCCCTACAGAGTAACTCTCTGTACAGGCGAGCATTCGATTTTCAGCTTTTTTATTGAAAACAAAACTTGAAAATTGAAGTCAATTTTCAATTTTGTTAACGATGTATTATTTTGAAATCACTGGTGATCCTTGCAGTCTGATTGGCTCTCAGCAGTGCGATTTATACACGGATCGCACTATTTTTTGCTCTAAATCACATCTTCTTCCCAGCCAATGAGAAAGAAACACTAAAACAAAACATCCAATCAGATTTTAAGGCTTGTTTAAGGTAACCAATCAAATTGCAGGAAAATGCAGTGCGATTTATTCACGAATCACATTTTTTGTTCTGAATCGCATCTTTTTTTATTTACTGGATCGCTAAACTATTTGTACTGACTAAAATCCTGTATTTGGGAGATTAATTGAACTTTGTGTCGTGCAATTTTGGTCTGAAATCATACTTGTGATTTCAAATCGAACTCGCGCTGCGCGCTTGCTCGATTTTGAAATCACGCGTATGATTTCAGACCAAATTGCACTCCACTCTGTTCAATATTAATTTTAAAATATCACATTTTTTTACAATATTTTAATTTTGTTTCCAAAAAATAAGACAAATTGATAGATCAAAAATTGAAAGGCAAAATTGTACTTTGGTTCCAAATTGATAATGAAATGGACGAATGACCCACGGACCCTGGTGATGGCGTTTGATGAGGGTATCAAAGGAAAGGATTTTTTTTATTTTCTTCGAATTCCATAGTTAATTTGATATTGGGATGTCTGCTGTTAAGGTAATGAAGAAGGTTTCCTGTATTTTACGAAGCGAAACGAAACGGAATGACGAATAAACTTATAGAAATGACAAAAGTAATAAATCATCAAGTAATACAACGATCAAATTTCTCTGTGTGATGACCTAAAAAACGGGAATGAAACACCGGAAGTGCAGAATTTGTAAATTCGAAGAACTGTAGTTTGCGAAACGAGCTCTTCGTTTCAAATGTTGCAACATGTTTCATGGGTTTACCCGGGCCTTATTTTGTTGCATCATCAAAATTCTAACTTGAAAACTATAGAACCGGCAAAGCTGTTCTTTTAGTATATTCTAGGCATCAGTGTCACTAATTGCTGGAGAAATATCTGTGCCAGAAGAGTGCTTTGTTTCAGTTGTGTAGCAGCTCTCGTAAGCTTGTAATTCTACTGGTCCTCTAGTGTAGCAGCTGCTATTGTTTTGGGGGCTGGGGGCATTGTCCTTGCTGTTTGTTCTATTGTTCTCTCAGCCACTCATGTGAGACCTTACGAGCTTTGTTTTGGAGAAAAAGCGTTTTGAAATTTGAGACAGCTTAACTCAAAGTGATCTGAAATGTTACAAACCAATATTTCCGCACTATAAAAAATGGTTTCAGCAGATATGTTGCAAGCAAAACGATCTTGTTTTCTTGGTGAAAACGCTCTATGAAACCTTAGGATAACAACAGTTTACTTATTAGGCCGAGTAGATTAGAACCGGAGAGGAAATACACAAAAAAGGAACAAGGGTGGTTAAATGACAAAAATGCAGATAATTGTCTTCATTAACATGACATAAAAATAAAATAAACCGATCTTCGTTTAAATCAGTGTTTTCATCCGTTGACTGACGTTAATTTGTCGTCCAGAGCACGAGCGTGTTTGGGCTCTTGTACGTGAACGGAATGCCAGCATTTACAAGAAAAATGGTTCTCTGAAGTTGCTGAAACAGACTGTAGTGATTCTATGGAATCAAAAGCAGTCAATGATGCGTGACACTTTGGATCATAGTAAAGAAATTTGAAAAAAACTCTTTCAAGTGTCAAAAAACTTGAATTTTACAGACGTTTCGGGCTTAGCACTTCTTCAGTGTTGGCATTTATCACACGCTACGAACTCGTACTTTCTAAAGGTGCATATAGTTTTTTAAATCCACTAACGAGTGCTATTTTTCCCCGGAGGGGCACTCCCTTATAAGGGCTTAACGGGGACGTGCGGCACGACAGGGTATGGTTTTCAGGATTTTTGTCTTTAACGGGGTATCTATTTCGCCCCTTTTTGTCTTAAACGGGGTATCTTTACATGGACCAACGCCTTAAACAGGATAAGCAAATATGTTTATTTTATAGGAACTTAGCCACAAGCTGAATTTTTACAAGTTCTTCCTTAGTGTTGACTTCCATTGACTTCGGTATTGATACCAAGCTTAATTCCCGATTGGTTATGCTACAACAAATGTCTTAGACAGGGTATCAAAAACTGGTATTCTGTCTTAAACAGGGTAGGAAAATCAGAGATTCGTGTCTTAAACAGGGTCAGGGTTTGGGCGGCCGGGCCGCACCTTCCTACCTGAGATTCTGTCAAGTACCCCCCCCCCCCCCCCCCCGGGTATTTTTCTCAGCTCGCCTGACAATTCAAACTGTAATTGCGTACGCGTGTTAATAGCTGACGTTGATTGATGCGATGTTCATTGTTGTCTGTTTAGCGTATTTACAGACGTGGATGTTTCCTGTTTTATTTGAGCAAACCGCTAGCTAGCAAATCGCTATTTATTTGAAAGCCATGTACGTGACCGGTCAAAATGACCGCCGAACCAAAATTTTGTCCGGACAAATCGTCATTTTGGCCGGACATTGTCCGTTGACCGGCCATTATTTTGAGCCCTGTATTCGGAGCCGTATCTACTATCGTGACGTGTTTGGATTAATAATGGCCAACAGCCGATTTAGATTAGTCGGCCTCCGGCCTTGACCTCGCCATAATTGACAAAAGGGTCAGACAAATCGTAACGTTGTTATTGTATACCCGGAATTTTACGGTAATGCGATTACATATACAGAAACATTGAGTAATAAATATTTATGGCACATTGTTAAAGTATTTACAACAGTCCGTAGTTTTTCTTTGTTTTCTTTTGTTCGTTTACTGGCATAAATGAATGATGTCAGGATCATCCAGTAAAATGCAAAAAATGAGAAAGGGAAAAATGATGAGTATTTCCGTTTCCCTCTTCACGATCCACGCGCAGCGAAATACAGACTTCCTCACACGCTAGCACAACTGAATCAGTCAAGAATTTCCGCTACTTCAAGTGTCTTGGTAAAATCAAACTTCCAGTATCTTATCGCTGAAAATGAACCATTTTATACAAACTTAATCACCTCCTTCTGTAAAGTCATCAAAAATATCATACGCTTCAATATCATCGTCCTCTTGCAACATTTGCAAATAGTTTTGTACGCCTTCATGGCCGACCCACTCCTCCCCTGTAAGTTGTAATTGTGATACCGGTGAGTCCCTCCCCTCCCCTGACTGTTCTTGCTTAAGTCTTTCTGCCAAGTCAGTGGTTCGTTGATAAAGTATTGCTCGGAGCTGGTCATTTGTTCCTGGCAAAAACCAACCATCACGTTCGTGACATTCGTCTTCCTGAGGAACAAAGAAAAAGAAGAGCTTAGTATATTTAGTATCTATAGATGGTTTTCACTCAAGTGACAAGGCGGCCATATTGATGGACCACACAATACAAAATTCTTGCGCAGAAGTTGCACAAAAATGGAAGTTCGTTCCCAAAGTAGAGAAAGTCTGTTGTTCTGGCTCACCAACGTGGCCGCCGTGACATCACGTGAAAATGACCTATTAGTATTTATACATTTCATTTTAGCTTTCAACTTGACTTGATATTAACGTTCTGTCAAAGGCGAAACAATTTTAAATGAGGTTTAAAATGACTTTAACCGAAATTTTATGACAGTTATAATAATACAACATTAGATACATTCTTGAATGAAAACCAATACCACACCTGTCCATCATTTTTACTGACAAGTCTCTGAATCTCTGGATCATGCAGATCACACACTTGATAAAATAACTGTTTCTGTTTTGGCATTTTATTTGGAGTAAACACGTATGGCAAGTCTTGATCAGGCTGAGTTTGTTTATCATCTTGTTTGTCATTGCTGCTGACCATTACAGCTTCCTTGACCAGTGAACCATGAGAGGTAGTTTTCTTGACCAAGTTTGGTAAAACATATGTGCTTGAACTTCTCTTAGCTTTAATTGGAAGATTTTTAGCCCCTTTCCTACTGCCAACTCGAAAATCCACCATCTGATAACTGTTAATTAATAAATAAAATATACATTACAAAAATAGACAAAGAGACAATAAATGTTGTTTCTTGTATTTAAAACAAATAGAAAATTGCAGTGGCATATCAAGAGTGGCTCTTCATCCACTGTTTCTGGACCGAATTGGAATTTAGCAGATATACAAAATGTTTGGCACCTTTTTCAAAGTACCATAAAATTCCGGCACTCCTGGTTGTAGGTTCATTTACCTGGAAACAAAAACATACATCCAGTTATAAGCCCCCCTCTGCTGGATGGCAGTACTGAACTGAGCTAAATGTTGCTTTATTGCGACTTTTTAACTTAAAACCTATTTCGATCAACATTGCCGTGTCTTGTTTCGAAACATATTTTTTATTCCATCTTATAAGCCCCTGTGGATATAAGCCCCTCTGTTTATAAGCCCACCTAAAACCCCTTACGAAGTTGTATAAGCCCAGGGCTCATAACCGGAATTTTACGGTATTCTGATGAGCCTTTTCGATTTGACCAAACAAAACCTCAGAAGTCCATGTACTGGAGCAAAGTTTACATGGCAACATGTGCCACCCAAAAACAAACATTATTTTATGTAGGAAGTTTAAACTGTACTCCTCATTTACACTGCTCTATTCAGGTAGAATATAAGCATGTTATCCAAAAAACATAAAAAAAATGCCACAAATGTTTATTAAGTTTAAGTTTAAAAAGTTTCTTTGTTACAAATAAACAATAAGTAAAAATAACAAAATGAAAACTGAGATAAAAGATGGCAGGATAGTAACAAGGGGAAACTTAATTCTCATTCTTTGGCTACTATCCTTTGCTAAATGTATTATATTAAAAAAAAATGTATAAATTTATGTCTATATGTTTGACAATATAATTTACACGGTTAAATTAGGAAAATACCAAAGAAAACAATAACAACAGGTAATAATAATTAGACTAGTGCCAAACCTCATTTAACAGCAGTAATTAGGAATAAAACAATAGACAGTATAAAATCAATTTACATTTTTGCACTGGGGTCTTTTCGAGGATCATAACCAATTCTTGTCCACAGAGTTCTCCAGGGACCATTAAGCCAATAATATGCCGTGGCTGCCAACAGCTGTTTCATTCGTTCGTGTGATGCACTGGTTAAATGGCATTGCAATGCTGAACGCGACCACACTGGTCTGTTTATAAAGAGCTTCTTTATCGCCTCCAAAAGCCCATCTTTTATTTTATTTGCAGCTTCTTCTGCTTTGGGATTTGCTGCAGAAGGGACTTCAGACAAACCAAAATTTACAGCAATTGCAAAAGCAGGGCGTCTGGTTCTTGTTCGTGTTCCAGCTAATCTAAAAAGCATAAAAAAAAGTGTGAAATATAAGATAAAACTTTTGATGAAGTTTCCATGGAAAAGTTGAATGATAAGTTTATTATCACTATATGTTATTGTGTTGCCTTTGAGAGTTGTCCAATACTGTCAAGTAGATTCCAGCCGAAAAAGGGATAGTATGAATCGTTCGATTCGACAAATGGAGAATGTTATTGACGATCCGACAGGTGGAGTTGTCGATCGGAAAACTGCATCTCATTAGCGGGACTTAGAAATTATCTCACAATATTCTTATGAAGGTGATATGTGATCTTCGCAGTGAATTTCCAATTTAAGCAATTGGAATAAAGAAGCCTGAAAAAAATCAGGGCTTCAACGGGATCTGTGACCTCCGCGATACCGGTGCGATGCTCTACCAACTGAGCTATGAAGCCACAAATTGGGAGCGAGGTCAATTGTGAGTTCATATTTTCCTGTGAAAGGAGTGAAATGATGTAATGTATATGAAATGATTCATATGTGAACTGCGGATATATATGAAGGTGATATGTGATCTTCGCAGTGAATTTCCAATTTAAGCAATTGGAATAAAGAAGCCTGAAAAAAATCAGGGCTTCAACGTTGAAGCCCTGATTTTCTTCAGGCTTCTTTATTCCAATTGCTTAAATTGGAAATTCACTGCGAAGATCACATATCACCTTCATATATATCCGCAGTTCACATATGAATCATTTCATATACATTACATCAATATTCTTATGGCTGGGCCCCAGTGAAACTTTGTCAATTTGATTGACTCGTTCGATTCGTGGAATGGAGAATAGTTTTGACGATCCGACAAGTGGAGTTGTCGATCGGAAAATTGCATCTCATTAATGGCACGATATTCTTATGGCAGAGCCCCAGTGACACTTTGTCGACTCAATAGATTCGTTCAATTCCTCAAATGGAGAATTGTTTTGACCATCGGACAAGTGGAGTTGTCAATCGGAAAATTGCATCTCATTATTGTCCCAGGGGGTACTCCCATAAATTTCGGATAGGGGTGTGCTGCGAACGTCCTCAAACCCTGACCCTATCTAAGGATAAAGAAAACGAAAATTAATACCCTTTCTAAGGCCCAAACCTGAAAATTGACACCCTATTCAAGGGAAGGAGAAGCATTGCGTGACAACTCAAATAACGGCTAACCACGCACGGCAAAGCTCAAATCTTTCAGTTTTAACAGATGAGACCATTTTTTTTTCGTTTAGCTGGGCGTTTATTTGAGCTGATAGAATTTAGCTACCCTATCTAAGGATCACACCGGGAACACAATGCCAAAAGGAACAAAAGTGATACCCTATTTAAGGGCCAAGAACCTCAAAAACATACCCTATCCCGCGGCACATACCTATATAGCCCATATATGGGAGTGACCCCCCTGGGCATTAGTGTCACTTAGCAGAACGGATCGACGATGTTTGACTGCCGGGTCTGTTGTTACTAATGAGATGCGATTTTCCGATCAACAACATCCTCATTTCGGGTTGTGTCCATTCGATGAATCAAATGAATCAGTTGAAATCGACAAAAATAGACTGCTGGGTCTGTTGTCACTAATGAGATGCGTTTTTCCGATCGACAACATCCACGTTTCGGGTCGTGTCCATTCGATGAATCGATCCAATCAATCGATCCGACAGACTTTATATCCAGCTAATAGCTAATGAGATGTAATTTTCCCATTGACAAGTTCTCTTTTCGGATGGAATCTAGTCGACAGTATTGGACATGAGTGAATAAACAACGATGGCATAACAAATGACATTCAGAGACCTGTGCTTTCTCTAAATACATACACTGTATATACCAAAATAAAATAAATAAAATATCAGTAAGTAAATAAAGATTATGAGATCATAAAGGGGTTACTTGCACCTTTCTTCTTCCAGTTCATCTCCCTGGCCTGCTTTACATCCTCGCACTGACTGAGGCTCAGGATTGTAGTTATAATTTGATGGACGATCAAACCGTGCAAATACAGGAGGCTGTAGATGATAGGGAACATCTTGATTCAATGCAGCTGCATCAGTGACCTGCTTCAGAAAGTCTGGCATGTCAGGAGCAAGATACTGATAATCTGCCATTACTTCAAATCTAAACAAGATAAAAACTAGATTCAATACAAACAATTATAATCTACATGTACAGTGGTCTCAGGAATGAACTCCTGTTAGGGCTGTAATTAGGGTTCGTTTATTTGGTGTTGCTTCCTTTAGCAACCTTAGCCTGGATCAGAATAGGATTTAAACCATCTTGATCTGCATTCCGCAGGTATGATCCACGTTCTGTAACATGCACCCACTCCTATCTCAATAGTGGTGAACAGTCTAAAAAAACATATCTTTGGTTTAAAATTTTTCAAGCCAGTTTAAATTTTATTTTTCCTTTGGTCTTCATCCTTTAAATATTTTTCATAGCAACAGTATCTGCTGATTTGTCTGGCTTATCAATTATTTGTTATTTAATCAGTGTCTCTTTCCATACCGCATTTCATTTAAAATATTATTATTTATTGTTTACGACCTTCAGAATTCCGGGCCACTTTCATGTGTCTATAAATCTACTGCTCCCATGCTACTGCAGTGGAGAAAAGAACTTTATTCTTTGGTGCAAAACTGCAAACTGCAGTCCTACACTCCCAAAGTGGGCAAAATTTAAGTAAGACGTCAGCAATGTCTTTGGGACTGTGGGACTGTGGGACTGTGGTAGCAGCATCTTACAGTCGATGACTTCAGGACCGTGTGATCAGCTTCTGAATCTTACTATGGCCACCTTAAGACTGTGGTAGCAGCAATAAAAGACACAAGAAAGTGGCCGGGTATTCTGAAGTTTAGCAAGAATTTTTATTCTGCCCTGGCTATTCCTAGCTTTTTGCCGCCTGAGACTTCGAAATAGCGGGGTTTAACTGTTTAAGCTTATATTGTTTAAAGGAATTACCGTTTGAGGTCTTAAGCTTTACTCACTTGAACGTGTTGCCCACTATGCCCATTATTTCCTGTTCATATTTTACTTCTTCTGGCTCACTAGTTCTTTCTCTCTGCTTCTTTTTCCGCCGCTTTACTCTGACTAGCAAGTTTGCGGTGGGATACCGATCAGCACAAACCGTATGTGCATATGGATCGTCAGGCCGAAACGAAAGTTCCAACCTCCTTGTTGGATGGGAGTATGTCCTGGAAACTGTCTCCTCGCCTCCCAGAGTTTCAAGCATGTGATTTTCATCCTTGATATATCCTGGATATTCTACGCCAACGAATTTGATTTGATTAACTGTTATTTGACCACCGTTTGAAGAGGAAACAACCGAGTTAGTGTCCGGAGAACCACTCGATTTCTCCGCCATCTTGGTTAAATTGTTTTCCGCTGACCACAAACATGCGTATCGTGATCGTGAACGTCATGGGCGCAGGGGTGGGGGAGTGTTCAAAAATAACCCAATGATGAAAAGACCTTATATTAGCAAAAAGCCATATTTGTTATAATATAAAAATGATATTGCGTATTAGATGGCTTATCTGTCCAGGAAGGAACAATGGAAGTTATTAAAAACAATAAATTTCTTCTTGTGTCAAACCAAAACCCTTCTCCTCCCCTGTTGACAACGATTTTGTGAGTCAGCGGTAAAATCAACATGGCGGACGAGCAACCGAAGCCTTGTGCTTTGAGTTACAAAGTTTTAGCAGAATGCTCAACAACAAAAGCCCGAACTGCCATTTTAACATTACCACACTTCGACGTAGAAACTCCAGTATTTATGCCAGTGGGAACTCAAGGAACAATGAAGGGATTGACTTGTAAACAGCTCACAGATTTAGACTGTCAAATCATTCTTGGCAACACTTATCATCTGGGGATGAGACCGGTAAATCATTAAGATAAATATTGGATTGAATTAAACATCATCTCCCCGTTTTGTTTGCCAATTGAGTTTGCGTTATTAATATTTGCCAGGGAACAGAGATATTAGAAAAAGCTGGAGGACTCCATGAGTTCATGAACTGGAAAAGAGCTCTTTTGACTGTAAGTCCCTGTAAATGTACTGTTATAAAATACGCAATAAATCTTCAAATTTATTTCAAATAAATTTACGTTTGAAATAAACATTATACTTGGCTAAATCTGCTGTTATTTCTCTGTCAGGATAGTGGTGGATTTCAGATGGTATCTTTATTAAAATTGGCTGAAATTACTGAGGTAAGCATTCTCATTTTTTTACTTGTTACTTCCGTCTTTCCATCCATCCATCCCTACATCTGCCCGGCTGCCAGCCTGCCCATCTGTCCGTCCGTCCGTCCGTCCGTCCGTCCGTCCGTCCGTCCGTCCGTCCGTCCGTCCGTCCGTCCGTCCGTCCGTCTGTCCGTCCGTCATTGATTGATTGATTGATTGATTTATTAATTTTTTATTCATTTATTTGTTTATTTTATCAAAGGAAGGTGTTAAGTTCCAGTCCCCTCATGATGGTAAAGAAATGCTGCTAACTCCTGAGAAGTCAACTGAGATCCAGAATTCCATTGGGGCTGATATCATTATGCAATTGGATGATGTAGTCAGTAGTACTACCACAGGTGACTTTGCTGCAAGCATTTTTTTGACTGTCCTATTCATACAAGCCACTGTGGTCTTAGTAAACATACATTTCTTGGGGCAAGAAATGTCATGCAAGGGGTCACAATTCTTAAAATTTGAGCCAAGAAAATTCCATCCTGATGCTGTACATGTGACGCTACAAGGATTTGTGTAGTCTGATTGGTTTTCACTCATGCAGTTATGATTGTCCCAGTACAAGTACATGCAATACCCAGTCAGAATCACATTGTCATGGAATCAGACACCACTCAACAAGTTTAGCAGTGTGATGAGACATCTGTTGTTGTAACCTTAGTTCGATACTTTGTTGCGTTTTGTTATTTGTCATGTTGGGTACCCTGTAAACCCAATGGGCTTAGCGGCCGCGTCTTAAGAGCACGAGGAAACAGTCGCCATGTTTTTGTAGATTTGTAGTTTGGATTTTTTCAGGGAAAATCTCCAACATAATCGTAACCCTTTGTAAGCGATCTCGATGGTTGGATAAATTTTGTGGATTTGTGGAATTTACGACTACATTTCATTCGATTATGAGCCGGGATAAAGTTGATGGAAGCGAAATGGAGAGGAATTTACATGGCGACGAGAATGTGGATATGGAATTGTGTTCTCAAGTGATACCTGGTGATTCAAATGCTCAGGATGCCGAAAAGGCGGAAGATTTAAATCCTGTTGCGAGAATGAGAAAGGTGAATACCAAGGACCGTGAAGATGTTGAAGCCGAGGATATTTACCACGCTAGGCGCTCGCTTGGAGGCTATCTGGCTCGTGTAAGTACTGTCATGAATCAAGTTAAAGTCAGTATTACCGAGTCTCGAGAATGTGAGGAGGTTCGTGTAGCTGTGAAGAACCTCGAGCATGCATGGGATTGTTATTGTGAAGTTTATCAGAATTATGTCCTTAAGAACTTGCCTGTTCAGGAATTTGAGCGTGTTGAACAGTGTTACAGTAAGACTTATGACGATTATTCTCAATGTGTGAAGGCAGCCGAAGATCATTTACGCCCAAAATTATGTCATTCTTCGAAGAATAGTGTAAAATCTTCTGATGAGGTGCCTAAACTGTCACCGATAACCTCAACTAGATCAAAGTCGACAAGTTCTTCGAGATCTTCGAAACTGAAAGAAAGGAAGAGAAATGTAGAATTAAAGAAGCTCATGGCTGAACAGGCATTAGAGTTAGCACATTATGAAGCAGAAATGGAGAAAAGGAAAATTGATATTGAGATGCAAAAACAGAAAATTGCTAAACAGATGAGATTTGAGGCTCTGTTAGAAGAGAAAGAGGTAGATTTGTTAGCTGAAGAGGATGATGAGAATGCATCTATTCGGGAGAGTTTCATTACAAAAAGTGAGTTAGACCCTACACTCCCTCTTCAGCGTCCTCTCCCAAAAGAGGAGCAGACAGCAAGTTGGGTGGCAAAGTGTTACCAGGCCAGTACCAAAAGGCCACCGAATGGTGAGGCTACTTCATTTGTCCCACATTCAAAGAGAGACACAAAGAAGAACTTTAGACCGCCTGGGAACTTACAACCTAACAACACCCCATTGAATGAGAATGTTGCTATGACTAATGGTCTTGATGGAACAACTGATGAAAGAATAACTGACACACCAGGAAATTCTCAGGCAGTGTTGTTAAGAGTCACAACACTTCAAGCAATGCAGCCGGTGAAGTTTAACGGAAATGCAGCGGACTTTCCAGTTTTCAGGAGAAGGATTCGGGATAACTTGGAAGATGGGCTATTATCTGATGCTCAGAAGATTGAATTCCTGCCCAAGTTTGTGTCAGGAGAAGCATATGAAGTGGTAGAAAGATCTGCCGGATGCTCGTATGGAGATATTGTTGCAAATCTAGAGGATCGCTATGGCCAACCAGCTGCAGTCGCTGCTGCCTGCATTGAAAAGCTGACAGTGGGTCCAAAACTGGGAAACAGAGATTTCAGTGGCCTACGTAATTTTGCAGAACATCTTCAGTGTGCTACCAAACGGTTAGAAGGAGACTACGAACGTGAAGCAAGCACCACCGCAAATATGAAGCTCATCGCTGGAAGATTGCCTGACTACTTGATCAACAAGTGGGCAGACGTGTCTTACTCTATTAGAGAAAGGGGAAACACCCCCGGTTTGAATGATCTCGCCCAGTTTGTCAAGCGACAAGCTGCAATCAAGAATGACCCAGGATACGCAGGTGTCGTTACCATGCCAACTGCTGAGACAAAGGGAAACAGAAAGAAACCATTCAACAAAACACATGCTCCTCCGAATGCAAGACAGACCTCCGCCTTTGCTACCGACATTGCTGCGAAGGGAACTGGCAGAGGGTCAGGAACAGAGAATGGGCAAAGGAAGTCTTTACCAGGTTTACAGAACTGTTTGTGCTGCTCAGGATCACACGAACTAGCCTCATGCGTCGAGTTTCAGAAAAAAGATTTGCAAGCCCGCTGGGACATTGTGAAAAACCATAGGTTGTGCCACGTCTGTATGAGACCTGGACATCATAGAAACAGGTGTGAATCACAAAAGTTCTGTAGGTGTGGAAGCGACAAACGACATCACAACCTTCTTCACAATCCCACAAAGAGAGACACTGAAAGAGGCAACCAAGCCTGCAGAGAGGAACCAGTACCAGTGGCAACTCCTCCAACACAAGTGCAAGGAGAGCAGCCAAGGGCAGCTGAACAAAGGAGTACAGTGCAGTATACAACTCTGACAGAGCCGACCAGAATGAAGACTGTGCTCCTTCATGTGATACCTGTGAAAATCTCATCATTGGATGGGAAGTTCATCACAACGTATGGATTGTTAGACAATGGCTCACGTGGAACCATGATCAGTTCTGATGTTGCCAAGGAACTAGGCTTGAAAGGACAAAAGGAAATGGTATCTGTAAGCACACTTTTACAGCGAGAAGATGAAGAGTTTGAAGTGGTAGAATTTCAGTTGCAATCTGCTAGTGGAGAAGGGGAAGTCATCACCGTTGAAGAAGGACTTGTATCAGAGAAGTTCAATATCGCAGAGAAGTGCCTTCCGGAAGATATTGACAGGAGTTCACACCCCCACCTAGTGGACATTGAAATACCCGAAGTAAAATTAAAGAAGGTGTCAGTGCTTATTGGAAAAGATGTCAGTGAGGCACATGAAGTCTTTGAAGTGCGAAAGTCAAAAAGGCCTGATAGCCAACTGCAGGCTCAGCGAGGCCCATTGGGTTGGGTCATTACAGGAACAATTGTTGGCTCACAGAACCATAGGGACATTTCTGTGAACTTTGTCACGTGTGATAAGAAGCTACATGATCAGGTGGAGAATTTCTGGAAGGTAGAAGGGTTTGGAACGAGGAGCACATTGAAACCTGGAAATGAAGTAGAGGCAGATCGTAGTCATCGAGACCTTAACTTGTCCAGAGAAGATATGCGAGCAGTAGCCATCCTAGAGAAAACAACAAAGCTTACCACTGATCAGCACTATGAGACGGGGCTGATGTGGAGAAGAGATGATGTTCAGCTACCGAGCAACCGCAGGGAAGCAGAAAGAAGATTGCAGAGCTTGAAACGAAAATTCCACAGAGATCCTAGCCTTGAAGAGAAATACCGTGCTACCATGGATGACTACATAGCCAAGGGATATGCCCGAAAGTTGACAGAAGAAGAAGTTTCCAAATCAAGTTCCAGAACCTGGTATCTTCCCCATTTTGCGGTCACTAGCAGCAGTAAACCCAATAAAGTCAGGATAGTCTTCGATGCAGCTGCAGAACATGAAGGAACGTCCCTGAATAAGAACTTGTTACAGGGTCCCGATTACACAAACAGTCTAGTTGGGGTCTTGTTGAGATTTCGCGAAGAAAATGTTGCCCTAGTAGGGGACATTGAGAGTATGTTCCACCAGGTAAAAGTGCGCCCAGAGGACCAAGATTCACTGAGATTCCTTTGGTGGAGTGAAAGCGTAGATGAAACCCCCCAAGAGTACGCAATGACGGTGCACATATTTGGTGCGGCAGACTCACCCTGTTCAGCAAATTCAGCCCTATTGAGAACTGCGGACGACAATGAAAGAAGTTTCGATGCCGTGACGATAGAAACTCTCAGACAGAACTTCTATGTTGATGATCTGCTAAAATCCATGCCAACACCAGAAAGCACAATCAAGCTAATGGAGCAGTTGATCGAACTTTGTGCAAAGGGTGGTTTTAATTTGACGAAATTTGTAAGCAACGACCGCAAGGTTTGGGCTGCAATACCTCTTGCAAAGAGAGCTGACCCCTCCCTAGACGTCAACCTTGATGAGTTACCCGTCGATAGAGCACTTGGAGTGAGATGGTACATAGAATCAGACACTTTTGGGTTCAAGGTCCTAGAATTGGGGAGGAGTGACACCATGAGAGGAGTTCTGTCGACCATTTGTTCGGTCTTCGACCCATTGAACCTCGCTGCCCCGGTGATGTTGCCAGCCAAGCAAATCATGCAAGAATTGTGGAGAATGAAAAAGACGTGGGATCAACCCCTTGATGGAGAACTTCTCCAAAGATGGCTACTGTGGAAGAATAACTTACCTCTCCTGGCCAATGTGGAAGTTCCCAGATGTTACTTCAGTCGTCGTGACCATGAGGGAGCTACACTACAACTTCATCACTTCTGTGACGCATCCGAAGTTGGATACGGTACCTCATCGTACCTCAGAATTACCTACCCTGATGGAACTGTAGAGTGTGCATTCGTCATGGGAAAATCAAGGAATGCCCCCATCAAACCAGTAAGCATTCCCCGACTTGAACTGCAGGGAGCTCTTTTAGCAGCACGTGTTGATTTTGCAGTACGAAAAGAATTAAACTTTGAATTTGAGCGAGTGGTTTTTTGGACAGATTCAATGATCACTCTGAACTATATCTACAATGAGAACCGGCGATTTCAAACGTATGTAGCAAATCGAATTGCAGAGATTAGGGACCTCACAGTCCCAGAACAATGGAGACATTGTCCAGGCAAGCTAAACCCCGCTGATGACGTCAGTCGAGGCCTTGAGATGAATGAATTTCTGAAGAATGAGCGTTGGCTGAAGGGCCCGTCCTTCCTGTGGAAAAGTGAGGAACAATGGCCGGACCGCAAGTATGAGGTGGCGATAGAGAAGCTTGAGATAAAGAAGGAGGTGTATCTGACCACAGTTGTTCCGACAGCACCGCTGAATGGTCTTCTGACCCGATTTTCTAGCTGGATCACTCTCCTTCGCACAGTTGCCTGGTTACTAAAATTTCTGCAGTGGATCAAGTGGTTCTCAGGAAAGAAAAAAGAAGAGTCAAGTACGCACGAGATTCCACGGTGTATCAGCCAAGAGGAGCTTGAGAAATCAAAGAGAGAAGTGGTCACGCTGGTTCAGAAGGGAGCCTTTCCGCAAGAGGTAAAGGATCTCAGAGCCGGACGACAAGTGAAGGTGTCAAGCAACATTGTGAAGCTTAAGCCAGTGATCATGAGTGATGGTGTCTTGAGAGTTGGTGGTAGGATTTCAAAAGCACCCATTTCCCCTGATGCTATGAACCCTATGATCTTGCCTAAAAATCATCACATTACCACCATCCTGATACGCTATGTACACGAGAGAAATGGACATTGCGGAGTCGAACAAGTTTTGTCCCTTCTCCGGGAGCAGTTCTGGGTGGTAAAGGGAAGAGCAGCTGTAAAAGAGGTAATTGGGAGGTGCATATCATGCAAGAAACGAATGGCGCCAAGGATGAGTCAAGCAATGGCAGAATTACCAAAGATTAGGTTGACGCCCTACGAGCCACCATTTACATATTCGGGAGTGGACTATTTTGGCCCATTTTATGTGAAGAGAGGTAGAGGAAAGGTTGCAGAGAAGCGATGGGGCGCTATATTCGTATGCATGAATTCTCGAGCCGTGCATCTTGAAGTCGCAAGATCACTAGAAACGGATGATTTCATCTTGTTGTTGATGAGATTTCTTAATAGAAGGGGTCATGTCAAGGAGCTTCGGTCGGACAATGGAACAAACTTCGTTGGGGCCGATCGGGAAATTAAAGAGGCTATTGAACGGATCGACACTAAGAAAGTGGGTGGAGAGTTGATGCAGCGTGGCTGTAAGTGGGTGTTTCACCCTCCGGGAGCGTCCCACATGTCCGGAGTTTGGGAAAGACTTGTAAAATCAGTGAAGAGGAGTTTGAAGGCTATCCTTGGTAAAGATCTCATCAATGAAGAAGTTCTCCAAACAGTGTTCACCGAGGCTGAACGAATCGCCAACTCCAGGCCATTGACAAGGAACTCCTCGACCCCAGATGACGATGAGCCTCTTACACCTGGTCATTTCCTGAACATTCGTCCCACGGCGAATCTACCCCCAGAAATGGTTGACGATAGCGACAAATTTAGCCGAAAGCGATGGCGCCAGGCGCAGATTCTCGCTAATCATTATTGGAAGCGTTGGCTCAGGGAATACATTCCCTCTTTGCAAGAACGCCAGAAGTGGCACAAGACACATAAGAATTTGGGAGTTGGCGAGTTAGTTCTTATTGCTGACGACAATGTTCCAAGAAACCAGTGGCCCATCGGACGGGTGATCCATGTGTTTCCTGGACCAGACGGATTGGTTAGGAGTGCGGAAGTGAAAGCCAAAGGTTCGACCTACAAACAGCCAATCACGAAGATTTGTTTGCTTGAAGGATCAAGTTCTGAAGAAGCACCGTGAACTGTGAGACTGACACGAGATTATTGACTATGGACTATGAACTTGCCCTTAACATGTGCGTTCATGGGGGGCGGAATGTTGTAACCTTAGTTCGATACTTTGTTGCGTTTTGTTATTTGTCATGTTGGGTACCCTGTAAACCCAATGGGCTTAGCGGCCGTGTCTTAAGAGCACGAGGAAACAGTCGCCATGTTTTTGTAGATTTGTAGTTTGGATTTTTTCAGGGAAAATCTCCAACATAATCGTAACCCTTTGTAAGCGATCTCGATGGTTGGATAAATTTTGTGGATTTGTGGAATTTACGACTACATCTGTTTCTTTCAGTGGGAGAGAGCTTATACATGTATAAGACTACGGTAGTTGCTTTTCAAAGGTGATAATAAATAACTTATTTTGTAGTTCATTTATTATGTTATTACTTTAGGCCCTAGAGTTGAAGAGGCTATGCTGCGCTCAATCCGCTGGTTAGACAGATGCATTGCAGCACATGGCAGGCCAACAGAACAAAATCTTTTTGCAATCATTCAGGGAGGGTTAGATCCAGAACTTAGGAAGACTTGTGTGAAAGGTGTGTTTTTCCTATCCAATGTCTATTTGGAACCTCTATACTAATTGCTTTAAATTAAAATAGGGTACCCAAAGGTTACATGTGTGGGATACATTACAATGTTGCAACTCATTTGCATAACTCATTTGCATAAGCTGACTTACAACTCGATCACGTTAGTGTGCAATACCACAGGTATCCCACACAAAAACCTGACAAATCTGCCAGTTATTTCTTACGTGTCAAATGCATTCTGATGTCAAATAACATTATTATTTACTAACAACTAGCATGCACTTTTATCCCGAAAATCACCATCCATGAAAAATACCTAGCATGCATATGTTGTGGTTAAAATTTATCTTTGGTTTAAGATTTTTCAAACCAGTTTAATTTTTGTTTCCCTTTGTTTCACATTATGATAAGTATATAAGACAATAAAAACTAAAAATCAAACTGGTTTGAACAATTTTAAACCAACGACAAATTTAAACCACAACATATAATATAATTTGGACTTTTGTGCAACCATGTTTGTTGACGCCCTTTGTACTTACATAGCATTTATACCAAAGAGTGCATTTCTACTGTGATGCTGTTTTCCGATGAGTTAGGGTGTACTAACAATATTATTAATAAAGTTTCTGTAATATGAACAGCCCAACTATGTATAGATATTTAATAAAATATTTTATTTATAGAATATTAAATACAGAAATCATCGCTATTTCAAATATTATCCAATACCTAGAAATGGTTAAACGAGACACTCCTGGTATTGCCATTGGTGGGCTCAGTGGAGGAGAAGAGAAATCTTTGTTCTGGAACACTGTTACTCTCTGCACAGATCTTTTGCCAGAGAGTAAACCAAGATATCTAATGGGAGTGGGGTAAGGAGCATTTTTTACCTGTCTGTGAACATTGACTCTTGTATCCTGGTGACATGACACCACCAGCAATATCACCAATCATCAAGGTTAATCTTCGACCTACAACACATACTGTCATTGTCATCTGATTGTCCATAACAGTAGCTGTTGTGTGCAAAAATCATATTAATTCTCCAGAATTCACCAGTGCTCCAGAATGCTGAAAGAGCATTCATGAGCACATTAAACCTTTCTGACATAGAGCTTTCTGGGATTGTTTGGGTTTTACAACTAAATAATGGTTGCACCTTCAGATATCGAGACCAATCACAGCTCACACTTAGGTTTGTTAACTGCACTGAAAGCTGGTGATCATTCTCTACAAAGTTTTGGAATGGGTTATTTGTAATTACTAACAATAACTGATTAACTTGTAGCTATGCGGTAGATCTCGTGGTATGCTGTGCATTGGGTGTGGACATGTTTGACTGTGTTTATCCAACTAGGACAGCAGTAAGTGGATTTTCAACTGTACTGTACTACAAGTAGTGATTTTTGATTGGCCAATTGTTGGGTTACTTATTATTACCTAATGTTGCAATCCATTCTAAAGTTTTCACCATTAATAATAATAATATAAATGTTATTTATCCAGGGAGCTCACATCACCAAAGGTGTTATTCAGTGAGGCCCTGCAAAATAATAGTTCAAATATTCAAAATTAAGAAATTAAAAATGGTTTAAGAATTTAAAAAGTTACAAGATAAAAATATATAGTATTAAAGTTCACAATAAAAGGCATAGGATAAAGTCCAAAATAATGTGACGATTCATATCACAGGTGACTATACGAAACAAATGATAACACTTTATTATTATTTGTCTTATACATTATACACGCATGATGAATATTTTATCTGTTATATTTCATTACCAAGTTTAAAATTATTTAATCACCATACAGGCAAATAATGTAAGTGTACAAGATTTATTTATAATTCCTTGATTGTTGTAACTTGATTGTTGTTTCTTAATTTGAATCCAACTTCAGAGATTTGGCACAGCTTTGGTACCTTGGGGTCAGCTTCATTTAAAAAATAAACAATATACAATGGACTTTGAACCTATCGACAGTGAGTGTGGGTGTTTGACTTGCAAACATTACACCAGAGCATACATCAACTGTTTACTGGGCAGGGAAGAAGTTGCTTGTCACTTGTTAACCATTCATAATATTTATTATCAGGTAAGTTATATAAGTATATGTTGTGGTTTAAATTGATCTTTGGTCTAAAATTTTTCAAACCAATTTGACTTTGATTTCCCTTTGTCGCAGATTATGATAATCAATATGAGACAATGGATCAAAATCAAACTGGTTTAGAAAAGTTTAAACCAACAATAAATTTAAACACATTATACAACTTAAAGCAACTGTTGAAGTATAAACTTTAACAACTTTACTGTTAGCAGCAGAATGTAATCACAGTATTTTACAGAACGAAGTATAGGGAAACATAAGTCGTACTCTTTGCAGTGTCTACCTGCTCTGACCAATACCATTTAATTGTGATTGCTTATTGTGATAATTCTGTGTTTGAGGTGCATAAACACCAGAATTAACATGTGCCATGAATGAAGATACAGCCGTCTTTCATCACTGCCAGCCAGTCTGGCTTTCACATTAAACTGGCTTGGAGTGAGAGTATTAGACTAAGTCCTACTGGTGTCTCAAATACTGACCTGCAATAATATTGCCATGGTATTCCCAGTACATTTTCATTAAATTGGGATGATGCTCCTTGACAACAAGGGATACCAGTAAATTATTCTTGAGGACACAGACATGTACTAACTCAGTGATAAATCATAACATGATCATTCTTCAATGGCATGAATGGATTGAGAATATGTATTCCACCTCATACACAGTCATGCATACAAATTATGTATTTACATATTTATAACGGGTAGATGATGATGATGATGATATGGTATGATTACATGTATGAGTTATTAGGACTGGTGGACAGTTGTTTTACTCAGTTCCTGGGCTTCACATAACTCAGCGTGCCTGATTGTCAAGTTCGAGCACTGAGGAACTACCCAACTCTGATTGACATTAATTGAATTTCTGTTTTATGTTCATTCTAGATGCAGCTAATGAGAGACATAAGAGAAAGTATCAAGCAGGACAAGTTTCCCGAATTTGTTCAGGGATTTATGAAAAGGATGTTTCCTGACAATATTTATCCTGACTGGGTGAAAAATGCTCTAGCCTCTGTCAATATACTATTGGACACTAATCAAACTAGTGACAGCAAACAACAGAATCCGCCAACAAAACATGATAGCACTTCTGGTGAATGTAACTCATCAATAGTAAAATGATGAAAAATAATTAAAATTAGTCTAAAAACATTGCTTTGTTATCACTGATATACACGAGTTTCAGTATTATAATTTACACGGAATGTGTCTACTGTGAAACTGCTACAGGAAATTAAACAGACTTCCAGTAACACAACTTGCGGTGATTTAAGGTCATTCCCCCAAATTAAAATAAACGGCACGCAATGCATGCAGAAGCGATGACGTTTCGCATGGGGTCTTTAAGAATGTCAAAGAAATTTGACAGAAATTTCAAAAAAGTAAATAAAAGTAGCTGACAGCGTCTGTGTTGAATGATTGTTCGACAAAAGTTGCCGGCGTTATCTTGCAGGGAGACATCCGATACTGACGACATACGATACAAGGTCAAATGCTGTCTTGAAATTGTTGAGCCCTTTTGTTTTAAAAAAATTTAAAGATTTCTGTTTACTAAATCTAATAAAATACATCAAATATAATTTGCCTCTTCCGTTTATACTTAGAATCGGTCCTTTCTAACTGCCTGGGAGTATTTTGCTTTGAGTTCTACGCGGTGTTTTCTTGTTGAGAGAAACTTGATTTCTTTTCTACTGACGTTTATTCCTGAACAACTTCTGTGTTCAATGATTGTTCGACAAAAGTTGCGTTATCATGTAGCGTGACATCTGATACTGACGACATCTGATACAAGGTCAAACGCTGTCTTGAAAATGTTTAGCCCTTTTCTTTTAAAAAATGTAATGATTTCTGTTTACTTAATCTAATAAAACACATCAAATATAATGTCTCTTTCGTTTATATTTAGAATCGGTCCTTTGTAACTGCCCGGGAGTATTTTGCTTTGAGTTCTACGCGGTGATTTCTTCTTGAGTTAAACTTGAATTCTTTTCTACTGACGTTTATTCCTGAAGTTAGTTATCAAACCATGCACCTAGTTCCCAGTGCTCTTCGGTTCAATTCAGGGAGTAATCGTAACACCAAAAATTCCACCGCTTTTCAACATTAACCGATGACGTCATAAAATGACGTCATCGCTTAATAACAAGATTTTTGTCAAACCAGGACCAAGATGAAGTAACGTGTCTACAGCTCTTTATTCAATATTTATAAAGTCCTGTAAGAGATAAATCTCATATTAACCAAGCTTGCTACAGTACGGCTGTACTCACCGAATATCAGCCCTCAGTCTTTTCTGTACGGACCTCTCTGTGCTCGATCTGTACTGTCAAGACCTAGGTTGATATTCTCCCAGTATACATGTAGCCCTTGCACTTGATTAATAAGTTACATTAAAAACATCAATCACAAACTTAAGGTGTCAAGTATGCTTTTCCAAAAGGGACAAAATAACAAGATCAATATAGTTACATCAAGTTTCATATATCCATGTTAAGATTTATATATACATACCAAGGTTCACATATACATATCAAGATTTTTATACAAACATATCAAGATTACATTATGCACATCAAGATTTATATGTTCATATCAAGATTTACATATACGGATCAAGATTTATACATACATATCAAGATTTATATGTTCATTTCAAGATTTCCATACAGATCTAGATTTATACATACACATCAAGATAAATATGTTCATATCAAGATCTCATATATACATCGAGATTATGACAGGCCTACATGTACATGAAGAGCATTTCACCAGTTTGCCTGGTTACCCAGCTCCAAATCAAAATGTCGGCTTTGTCAGAGGCTTTGATACTGCATTTAAAGAACTTTTTTGAGGCATTGTTGAGAACCCTCCACGAAGCAATTGATGGATTGAACATTCAGTGTGATCCAAATTCATGGAGACTTTAGTCTCCATGACTTTGGCTTGACCTCAAGCCGACTTGCGGCAGCTGGCCCCACAGATCAAGTCCTCGAGGACACTGACAAGCTTACTGTGGCCTAATACATTCATTGCAGACAAGTTATTTATCCAGGGCACAGTCGGGCACAGTACAGTCATTAAGGTGGCACGGAACCTGGCAATGAACCTCATGACTGTCGTGTAGAATACATGGGCCGGGCAGGCAGATCTTGTTGACCGGCTGCGCAAATGAATCCTTTAAGTGGGTGGATATCGCAAATATTCTTGGGGTTTCATCTAAGAAACTGAATGTTCAATCCTTCAATTGCTTCATGGAGGGTTCTCAAAAATGCTTCAAAAAAGTTCTCTTAATGCGGTATCAAAGCTTACATTTTGATTTGGAGCTGGGTAACCAGGCAAACCGGTGAGATGCTCTTCATGTATGCCTGTCATAATCTCGATGTATATGCGGATCTTGATGTATATGTATAAATCTTGATGTGTATATGAGATCTTGATATGAACATATAAATCTAGATCTGTATGGAAATCTTGATATGAACATATAAATCTTGATATGTATGTATAAATATTGATCTGTATATGTAAATCTTGATATGAACATATAAATCTTGATGTGCATAATGTAATCTTGATATGTATGTATAAAAATCTTGATATGTATATGTGAACCTTGATATGTATACATAAATCTTAACACGAATATATGCAACTTGATGTAAATATATTGATCTTGTTATTTTGTCCCTTTTGGAAAAGCATAGTCAAGGGTTAAGGTGTATTGCTGGTATTGATATTTGTTCACAATGTAAAAATGTTTCTTTGTGCTGTATCTTCCTCTTAGCCTCTCCAAGTACCGAGCCATATCCCAGATGCAAATTCCTGCAAATTCATGATCCAAGTAATTAAATGTAGATCACGAGGAAGTATTTTACTGATATCTCCACGAGTCTCTGGCACGTTTTTTAAACTTCTCGTAAAAGAAGTCATCAGTTGCCTTTTCAACTTTGTCACCAGTTCTCTTTTTGTTTGGGACAGCTGTCACAGCAGCTTCACTTCCCTCAGCTTTGCTGCTTGATGCTGTAGTGTTGCTGCTACTGGCCTTTACTGTCGGTTTCTTGATTGCTTTCTCTTGTTCTTGTGCCTTGTCTTTGGCTGCAGCAGCTCTCTTGCTTTCAGCATCAATGTTTTTTTGCTCATCATAAACTGAAAAAAAAAGTTCATTTGGCGAGTTAGACAAGAGAACACTATTTGTTCCACTTTCCATGTAGTTCCCCTAGTGCAATGAAAAGAAAAGTTGTTTGTGATTGACATTTTGACAATCTGAGTGGTCCAAGAAACAAAATTGTTGAAACATCGCTCACCAATAACATTTCTTCTCAGGACCTACCCTTGCATGGATGATCCCACTACATATCATGTACTGCATACTACATGCAAATTTATAGCCAAAACTGTGCCAGGTATTTTATTTTTTTTTTTCATAAAAATCTTCAAAAAAATTACAGAAGAATCTTAAACCCTCGGTTTCTCAAAACTCCTGATTTCTCGATGTAGTATAGTACTTCTCTGTAATTGTAACCACCAATTTCTCAAACCATTTTTGTTTCCCTGGAGATTCAAGAAGGATTCAACTATATATTATGAAAATTTTGCCAGTTAAAAAAATAGATTTTAGATCTATTAACTTGAATCAAATTAAGTAAAACTTGAATGACTGTCAACTTACATCTGCTGTGCAACATGAAATTGACAGCCATATTGGTCGGCACCATTTCAGTGGGTCCTTTTGATTTCTTATTCTTTTGTTCCTCAATGACTTTTTGTTTAGCTTCCTCAGTTGCCTCAATGTTCCTTATTTTTGCTTCAATGCCAAGATCCACTTCAGGGATACCAGACAACATCTGATTTGACAGCATTTCTTCTGATGCCATAATCTTTGACCGCACATTGATGTTTTCAGGAACTTGGTACAATAAATCTTCTTTTGACTTTGGTCTGAAATGGAAAATATTGTTAATAACTTCAACTGACAAATTTTCAAGACATACTGTACCGGAAATTCATCCTTAAATGTCACTTTTTTTTCATTTGCAAAGGGTAGCATTAAATCTTAAAATTAAGGTTTGGGCTAAAAGATGGAAAAAGAAAGTGCAGCCTGGGCTAACATAACTTGGTTTGCTCCACTTGGTCTATTTTTTCTAGGTTTAAATACAAGGTTCTTTGACAACATAAAGATGGACACTGTATTAAAGCAGATTTTACAGTATGCATTGTTGTAGAGTAGCACGTAGCCCCTAACAACTGACTGACTGACAGGATCAAACAAGCACTGTAGGTCGCGTCTAAAATACTTGTCCTTAAATTGCAATCCTCAGATATCTCATTCTTAGAATTGAAATACGTACTTGCTTTGGACGGTTTTGTCCAGCTGAACACCTTTTCTTTTCGCCATCTCCTCTTCGATGTATTTTAACATATGTGTATCCTCATCTCGTCTGTTCGTCTCAGCTGCAAAATTTGCCCCTAAGTTAATGGATTTTTCTTTGTCTTCACCTTCTCTGTCACGATTTCTATCCTGGATCAAGCTGTTCAATTCTACGAGTCCTCCTGTCTTAAGCTTAAAAGGATCGCTTTCGACCTCTTCATTTGGAGCCAGCGTTTTGCCAAGAGCAAGAGCCACGGCAGAAACTCCTGCTTGCCTTTTACGAAATCGCTGCAGTTCTTTTCTTTCCTCAATTACTTCAGTTGCTGAAGTTGGTTCCTGTTGATCATCGTCACTTTCTTCCGTTTCGCGGCGTTTTCGGTAATTTCTTTGCGGCATTTTCGCAAGAGCAACGAGAAATGCTTGCCGATTGAAATCAAAGATACGACGCCATGATGTTTTTTGTGCGGAATGTGCAGGACTGGGTTCCACTTTTTTGTAAAACCGCTGGTTTGTGTTTCCATGTATTCAGAAAATTCAATATGGCGGATGAACATTCGGACAGGGATGAAAGCGTTGCTGAAAAAGACCCGCTGTCTTTCTTTACTGCTGGAGATTCCAGTTCTAGTTCAGATTCGGAAAGCGACAACGACCCAGGTGAAGATAAAGAAAGCAGACTAAAATCCAGCAGTTCGGTAAAAAAGGCATCGTCACCCAAGACAAAGTTACCGTCTCCAACAACTTTGTTTGCGACCGTGGGAAGACCAGCGTTTTTAGAAAGTAAGGAAGAGAGCCCTGTTGACTGGAACTCACTGTCAAAACGTTATGAACCGAATACATATTCAGCTCCTCCTGTGCAGTTTCCTTCTGTAGCAGAGAGCAGAGACAATGAAGAATACGAAGATGCTGTTATTTCATCAGCGCCGGTCAAATATGGGAAAGAAATGTCGGACATACAGAAGCATTTGGTTGTCCACGATAAAAGATCTGTGAAAGTGGCCCTAAACATCTTGAATGATAGAGGTGAGACGCTACACTTGCAGTACCATTTAATAGGTTCATTTATAAGCTTTTAAAGATTTGTTGACAGGCATTTTTGTTGTGTCTTCTTGATAACTTTCTAATGGAATTTGTGTTGGGTCGAGTTCACATGCTTTGGCAACTCTGTGCCCTCTCCCAACTTCTAAGAACCCATCAAGAAGATGCCAACAGGGTGATGTTAAAGTCACTCATCGAGTGGTAGCACAGGCAGCCCAAGCTATGCAAGGAAATGGGGGTTGTAGCACAGCGAAAATTCTTCCTTTTAAAGGAGCAGTATCACGAGAATTCTTCTAAGTTTTTGTGTAAACTATGCCGAATTTATAAAGGTGCACTCACTGATCAACAAAATAACCTTTAAATGCCAAAGGGCATAAATGCACTCTCTAAGATGTGCATAAACCATAATCAACGGTTTTTTTAGTAAGTTTCCAACAAATAACACTGTCAAACTTGAAAATGTCGGCCCAACGTTTCCAAGTTTTAGACTGTTTCTTTGCTACAGTACCTTTCCGTAGCTACTCCAGTTTTAAACAACTTTTGTGAGTAGTACAGTGCGTTTTAGCAAGGTTAGGCAACTATTAGTGGATTTCCAATGAACACTATCACCTTCATTAGACTTTCAAGTAGGGCTAAATCTTGATGAGACTGCCCCTTTAACTAGGGAGCCACGCCCAGCCCATCTGCCTATGCCCCTGGCATTGTAAGCATCAATACTACAGTCCATGTGAGTGCTTAAAATCTGAGCCACAATAGGCCATATTCGTATTCTCGGTATTGGACTGGATCTAGCTTGCAATGGAGGCTAATGCGGGGGAATATCATTAAAAAGAGCTTCGTGTGATTTGCATGTGAAAAGATTATCCCGCATAAGCCTCCATTGCAAGCTAGTTCCAGTCCACTACCGATAATACGAATATGGCCTATTGACTATATCAACTATTTGACTATAAGGCAAACAAGACAATTGAGTAGACAATAAAATGAAGAATTGTTGTTTTATTACAACTTCTATTCAAGATCTGCAATGCTGTCACCAATGTGGAGTTTTTCAGCTTTAATCTCCTATATGCCTAATGCTCCTGATGCTCCTGATATGATGGTGAACCTGTGTTTTACCAAATTAATCTGACTGCTTGTAGTAGACTGGGATAAAAGACAGTCACAATCATGCATGGCTTACATCATGTGGACAGGTTATGAAGATACAGAACCTGCCAGGGAAAATATCTTGATTAAATTCTCCAAGGGAATTATGGAAAATGTCTGAATAGCAGTAAAGGGAAATAAGATGCTGAAACTACATGTAACTGTATGCTGAAGGTAACTTTATTGTTTGTTGTTTCAGGAGAAAGTGCACCAAAGAAACAGAAAACAGAAAATTTCAGGCAAAAAGAGAAAAGAAAACGCGATCAAGGACAATCTTCACGAGGAAAGAGTTATGTGGAGGAAGAGAAGAGAATACTACGACAGGACTTTTCAGTTGATTGAGAAATTTATAAAACAACAGTCTGTTAAAAAGCCAGAAACAATGACAACATATAACTGAATATGGAAAACATGGCACTGGGATGTTGTGCACGTGTAACGTAATAATATGTACACACTTTTCAAGGACGTATCACCATTCTATAATCATATTTGGTAATTAATCAAGTGATTACTTCTGCTGTCTGTATCTCCAGGAAACAAATGCATCATTAACTTTTCCTTGCGTTAGATGTACACTGTATATATGTGTTAACAAACTTCAGAAAAGAAAAGAAAACTCGGTCTGTGACTGAAAGAGTGAGGATGCCAAGCCAAAACAGGGTTATACAAATAACTCCTGCCTGACAGTGACTTCGTGTTGTTCATGAATGACGACTTTTTACGTTGGTAATAAATCTGCAAAGCACAGTCAAATGTGTACCGTTTTCAAAAGAGCCTTGTGAATCACGAGGCTTGCTGAATCACTTTTTTAGATTATGGTAGGTATAGAGTTAATCATTTTCCAAGGTGGACTTGTCCTCTTTATTAAAATATACGGTCTATCACTAGTTTTTACCTCGTGAATTGCGAGATCAACTGTTGTGTTGAAATGTTTGTTATAAGCTGCTCAAACCTTATCATGCGACTAAGCCGCCAATTTCTTGAGAGGGAATTAAAGCTTCGCTATCAACTGAAATAAAAAATATCATAGATACGAAAGGAATAAAACAACTAGCTTCAGGGAATTAAGGTCCAAAATTTCTTTAGTAAACATTTTCTTGAGATCACGTCTAAGCGTAAAGCGCGAGTTTGAGGTCCAGTCGTGGTAGAGGTACGAGGAGCTCCCAGGGAGTTGTTGAGAACAAGTTAACGGGAACATGTTCATTTGTTTCACAGGAACAAGCGATATTTTTTGAGGAAACAACTGAATTTATTACATGTAACTTCTTTTAGACCTGTAGCTGGTTTACAACCAAATATTTTTTCTCTGCCGAGAGGTCAAACTGAATAGTGGTAGAATCAAGCAGGCAGCCCTACAGGTATCTGAACACAATTTACATTACATTATGACATTACAAACTGCATAAAAATAAGACTTTACATAGGAATTAACGAACGTATTTAAATATGTGGGGTCTCGCAGAAATCCGTATTAAAATGAAAGTTAGCCGTAAATTCCGGGCACTAACTAAGAATAACATTTTGGGTAGTCTCTTATGCGAGGTTTCAAACATCATTATTCACTGCGTAAAAAAACTGAAATGTCGGCAAAATAGTCTGCGAACGCAGACGTATTTCCTGCTGTCCGTTTTCTGTCCCGTCTGCGTTCGCAACAAGATCAGCAAACAGGCAAATGATATTCTCGTAAAAGGGGTATAGCTTTATAGCAGATAAAACATTGACTTCCACAGACCCATATCGGACCATGTAGCCCCACATAGCCGTCTCCTATTTCCTTCCGCGTGTAAGGAAATAACTTCGGAGACGGCTGCACGTAAGCTGCCCAGCCCACAAGGACAGTTTTCCTTTTTCCACCTTGTCACAACCTTTCTTACGGTATGACGGTTGTCATATTGCCGTGTTGCGAAACAGTGAGTGAACGTTTTTCTGTTTTGGTAGTCCATTGAACTCTAGTAGCCTGCGTTGCAGACTATACTGGGGATTAGTTCGTCTGCAACGCAGGCTAAACTCTAGCTGCCGGAGACCTTTTTTTTCTTTTCAGAAAGTCTTTATAATTAATTTGATGCTTATTTAAGCATTTCCCATTCTTTGGCAACAACAGTTACATCGCTCTGTGTCAGTGAAACTTTATATTAATATTTTTTAAAGTATTTCAAGGTTATAACTTGTAACATTTGCCCTTAAATAAAGAATAAATACACATTGCAGACATGTCTAGCACATGTCATGCGTACACGCTGCAGTGAAAAGATATTGATATTCATCGTGGTTAATCTGTTAATACTAAAAGACGCATTCAGATTTTACTTATTTTATCAGGTCGGCGACAGTGTCTACCAGTAACGAATGACGGGCTCTGTTTTATTTATGTCTCTTTCCGCTATCAGTTTGCTCGGCGGTTTAGGAGGAAAGGGCGAGAGGTTCTCCGCAGCCCGGCTCATACTATACAAAAACACTTCCTTTCATAACTCAGCATTAAATTCCGGTTGCAATAAACTCTAGGGAAACGTTATGGGAAAAAGAAGAGAAGAGTAAAGGCTACATATTTTACATGCACGCCGCTTCGAATTGTCGGGCCGATTTGTCGGCCACGACAAATGGTCACATGCATATGCACATCGGCAAGTAGCCTGCGATCATATTCTCACTGGGAGTCCTCGTGCACAAACGCCCCCAATTCCATTGAGATCCCAGTTGTATTCCCAAACTTCTGTATATCCTAAACGGAATCTGTTATGCATGATTTTACGCGAGTTAAGTATAAATAGTCCTGTTTTATCCTGTTTATTCCCCGGACGCCAGATATCAGATTGTACCCACAGCCTCCTCCCGGCAGCAATGGCTCGCTTTTGTGCCTTTATAGCTGCCGCTCATTTCCACCTCCGGGCTCGCCTCTTCCCATATTTTATCTCAACCTGATAATAAACTCCAGCTCGCTTTTTAAACAGTACATAATATTTCTTTTTAAATTGATATATTTTTAACAAGTACACCAGTTTTTTTTCTCTTTTCTTATCTTATAGATCGATTTTTATATTTTATCAATTGTAATTAGGCTATATCCCGATGCGCATTTTTAAAAGATTGTAATTTGGACTAGATTTTTTTTATCTTTTTATTAATATTTTTAATTGCAAACGCATTGAGACTTGTAAAATGCATACCAAGTACTGTTGTTGTTGTTGTTGTTCTTATTATTATTATAAGCCGTACTTATGTAACTCGACAGAAACACAGAACCAGCATAAGCTGTTGACGTGATGATGGTGCGAGTAAAGATAATTTACATTTTGATGATCAAAGTAAACGCGGAATTTAATTCTTTTTCCTCGCGGTGTTTTCTAAAAGAAGTAGAAAACATGTTTTCCGTGTTTCTATCAAGTGATAGAAACACTCCTGAAAGTTTGGGAGAACTCGATAAAGCTGTGGAAACACTCGCCTATCGGATCGTGTTCCCACAGCTTTTCTCGTTCTCCTAACTTCCACTCGTGTTTCTATAACTCGATTGAAAATTATTCAGTTGTCTCTCGGCGGGCGTCATGGGTGTGAAACATTTGAACTACTCGAGGATGATGCCCTCGTTTACACAGATGTTAGCTTGTTTAATGTTGCTTGTAGCTCTCTTCCAAAAAGGCCGTCCATCAAGGACTCGGGATTATTACATTGCAGCCGTAGAAAAGGATTGGAACTACGCGCCGACAGGATTAAACAACGTGAAAGGAATACCATTAGTCAATGACAGGCGAGTGTTCTGTATTTAACATGTATTTAGCTCGGCAACGCAGGGCAGAAGTATTTCAGAGTATTTAAATTAAGTAGTATTTCCGTGTGATTTTCTTTCTTCTCCCATCGGAAGTGCACTGATCATGGTCGCATATCGTCTTGAACATACAGTATTTCATTTCAGCGACTGGACACCGTCAATGCACCATGCTATGCTTTTCTTATTCAAATCAGCGATCCGAGTTGATCCGGTGTGACTTTTGTCCCTGCTCTCAATGCAGCCCCCTAGTCTATGTGCAACTTCCTCAAATTCTCATCAAATCCAAAACATCAAGGCCGTGTTTACAACAGAGTTTAAGCAGTGCTTCACTTTAAAAATATATTTCATCCAAATCAAGGCAGCTTCAGAAACGTAAAATAGCGTGTGTTTGTAATTTATCCATTTTATTGTTTATTGTTACCGTAGTTTTATTCGATTAGTCCTGTTAGTTTTCACTTAATTTAGACAAACGTAAATTTGGCGAGTTCACTACATTTTGACGCAAAAGGTGAGTTTATAATATTAGCTCAAACTTTTTCATCGTTGCAAATAGCAGAATGTGATTTGGAGCTAATATCAGAAGCTAATAAAACTCATACATTGAACCTACTTTTTCTTCGGTTGTTGTGCTTTAAAGTGAAATTTGAAAACGCTGGAGCGTTCCAAACTTCGAAGTTCGCCCGATATTTTGCTGTTCAAATTGTACCGGTGTTTTTGTTCCGACGATTTTGCGGAAACTTGAACAGTAATGGCAAGATATTATTACGAGCTAACTGCCAGAAGTTTAAACGAAATCTTAGCGCGCAGTTATCTGTAAATAGCAATTTTATCCAAAAAAAGTAGTGTTCAATAAATGTAACATCGCGCAAAACCAACGAATATTACATCAACATATTGACATGCATATTATTCCTCGCTAAATTTCGTATAAAATGCGAAAGTTCAGGGAAATCGAGTCAGAAATGGTGAAGTTATTAGAGTTTTTAGACAGGCATACAGCGCGCCATTTATTTCGGTGGAGTCACATTAAGTTATTACACATGCATTCAAAATAAATTTTGTATGCTTGTGTCGTTCCGGTCCACAAGTCTGGAACAACGAGGCTATTAAGCCACTGTCAAGCATATAAGGAGGGGAACATTAGGGGTGCTGAATACCCCAATACCGCAAAACAACAACAACAATTCGATCGTTAAATTCCGCAGTATATACCACAAAAAATCGTAAAATACCGCAATGTTGATAGTTACTCTATGTAGCTGGTAGGGCAAGAAATGAGGCAAAACGAGCGACTTCAAACCAGCTCACAACAGGAACGCCAGCTCACAACAGGAAACGCCCACATTAGCTCCTCAACTCGACCAAACATCAGGTATTCCTAATTGTCGAGGATTTAAAATGGCATGTCTAAATATAACCAGTCTCCCAAAACACATAAATGAACTCCGCATTTTCTTGCACAATAACTGTTGTCTTGATATATTAGCAATTAATGAAACCCGGCTGCATGAAATAATTAGTGATAATGAAATTAGAATAGAAGGTTATGATATCGTACGTCGAGATAGACCTTTGAACGGCAGAAATGGAGGCGGTGTTTGTTTCTATATTCGCACATGCATTAATTATGTAGTACGCAAAGACTTAGAATTTTCCACTCCCGAAAATTTAACGATTGAAATTACGAAATCAAGAGCTAAACCGTTTATTATAAGTACATGGTATAGGCCTCCCAACTCTCCTTCTGAGCTATTCGGAGACTTTGATGCTTTTGTTGGAAGGCTGGATACCGAGGGCAAAGAATACTATATAATGGGCGATCTAAATTGCAATATGTTGCCAACGTCTTGTAGTAACATCAACACCCAAACACTTCTAAATATCACTGATATTTATAATTTAAAACAACTTATTTCTGAATCCACCCGAATTACTCCCTCGAGTAGCACTTTGATTGATGTAATATTTGCTAGCCACCCGAATAACATATTGTGCTCGGGAGTGTCCCACATTAGTATTGGTGATCACAGTTTAGTTTATGCGTACAATGTATTTCATTACCACCCCCCACTAAAGGAATTAACAATATTTCGTATCGGAAATTTAAAAATTTTGATGCTCAAAGCTTTCGTGCTGATATTGCGGTTCAACTGTGGGATGAACTCATGGGAATGGAAAACACCAACAGAATGTGGCTGAAGTGGAAATCATTATTTTTAGAAGTATATGACGAACACGCCCCTATCCGCATCAAACGTGTTCGTGCTTCCAGAAGCCCATGGATAAATAATGATCTTAAGAAAATAATGTACCAAAGGGACCGTCTTAAGAAGAAAGCTTCAATAACCAAAAACCCAGAGGATTGGAACAATTGCAAAAAGATGCGTAACCAAGTAAACAATGCAATTAAAAATGCAATACGGTCCTATTATTAAAATACTTTTAAAACATATGATTGCAATTCACGTAAAACTTGGCAGGTCATCAATGAAATCACTTCTCGCAAATCCGGCAAATCTGTAATTAATGAACTTGAGTGTAATGGAAAGAAAACAAACAATCCAACTGAAATTGCAGAGACCTTTAATACTTTTTTCTCCGAAATCGGTTCTGAATTATCTAAAGAAATAGAAGATGTAAATGTGAGCTATAAAGAGTTTATCGATCAAACAAATGAAGAATTTTCTTTCGAAATTATAACTCCATCTCAAGTTCTATTGCACTTAACTAAACTCTGTAGACCTAAGGCTACAGGACTTGATTCTATTTCGGCCAGGCTTCTTAGAGAATGTCCTGACCTAATTGCCAAATCACTCAGTCAAATATTTTAAACCAGTCTATAGCAACCGGAATTTTTCCGGACGAATGGAAAAATGCCAGAATCACTCAACTCTTTAAAAATGCTGGGAAAAGAACTGATCCATCTAATTATCGACCAATTTTGATTATTCCTGTTGTGGCAGAGGTTTTTGAACGTGTAGTTTATGATCAATTGTATAATTATATTACCGTCAATAACCTTCTATCTAGCCACCAATCTGGTTTCCGTTCATTGTCTTTCTTGATCTCAAAAAGGCATTTGACACGGTGGACCACAATATTTTATTTTCAAAATTACAGTTCTATGGTATTAATGGACCTGCGCATAAATGGTTTTCTTCTTATTTAAAAAGTCGCACACAAGCCTGTCTAGTAAATTGTAATAAATCATCCGAGAGGTTTCTTCAATGTGGTGTTCCACAGGGAACTATTTTAGGCCCGTGTTTATTCTTATTGTATATTAACGATCTACCCAACTGTTTTTGTCACTCGCAACCGAGAATGTATGCTGACGATACCAGCATTACTTTTGCGAGCAATAGTGTCGAAGAAATAAATGAATGTATAAATTCTGATCTAGAAGAAATCCGATTATGGCTTGCAGCTAATAAACTTACACTAAATTTGACAAAAACGGAATTTTTTGCCCCCGCAGGGTTTTGGCCCAGAGGCCAAAACCCGAGGAGGCATCATTGTAGTCCGCGCGTATATACAGTATATACAGCTATTTCGAGAAAGGTCGTCGGAAAAAAGCATCAAAGTGCACGCCAACCTCGTTCCCAGGGTCCTCTCTGTATCTCTAGAGATAAAGAGAGGACCCTGGGAACGAGGTTGAGTGCACGCGACAAGACCGAAAGGTTTTCTGGGTATTCACTGGAATTTTGCATATTGACCTTGAGGAAATTTACAAGTTTGTGATTTTGCACGTGGAGAATTTGTTTTTCTTCTCAGGGGCCTATATCTGTAGCTTTACTTTCACTGTCGCATGTCTTTGAGTGAGGAAAATTCTTCTAAACTTTAGATGGGCTAAACGTACCTTGTTTCTTGTGTTTATTTTGTTGTTATATCTCATTAGTATTCAACACATGCAGTAGCTCAATACGTCTACCCATACTACCTTTCGGGATTGGCTTGTGCAGTTTTGTGTTCTTTTTCCGACAACGTTTCTCGAAATAGCTGTATATAGTATACCAGACAAAATCTCGATTTGCCCAAGGTGGGCCCGCAAGTAGTATCGGTAGGTGTGATAAATTTCTCTGTACGGTGATTGGTCAATGATGACGCAAGATAAACGATGATTGGGTGATAATGACAAACCAAAGCGTGAGCACGTGCACAAATGACAACAAGTCAACAGACGACGCTTCCAAACGTTGATTGCAGTTGGGTTGCTGCAGTTTCCTTCGAGGTTTCTTGATTGCACAAGGTCTAGAAACCGAAACTTACGCAATTGATATCATCAAAACAAAGAATAGTACGTATTGGTTTAGAAATTTCTCTTGTTAGAGCGTTGCGAGCAGCTCTCGTTCGCTCGCAGGATTGACAGACTCAAATCCGAAATCGAGATTTGTCAGACACAAATCACATTTTACACGAGGGGTTTGAAAGACTCTGGCCACAACCAAGATATAAAGTTACCAGCTGCGATAAGTTCAAAAAGAGTTAAAGAAGGAAAGTTTTTAAAAGATATCGCGAGCATTGAAACTCGCAGAGAAGTGAGAAAGTTTTCACTTGAGACACATGTATAACTAGCCAGCTGTCGATCCAGTGCTTTCGGCTCGTAACTGGAACATCATAACATTAAAAAAAACTCAGTGGTAGAAATAAAAGATAAAAGACTCGATCAGTCTTTAGGCATTTAAGTAAAATTTGTAACTGAGACTTGTCAAGAAGGAAAGAGAATTCAAAAGAGTTCTTGAGATAATCAAAACTCACGGCACGCGTTTACATTGACAGAGGTGAGAAATCATTGGTATCCGTTTCGAGGTCAGCTGTCAAGTTGGTCATTGTTGCTTGAGCTCCCAGCCCTATATATTGAACCAAAAAATCTTAAAACAGCTGATATCAATTTGGGGACGCGTTCGTGTAATTAAGTTTACGTGATTATTACATGTAATTCTTCAGAATTTTTGCATAATTTGGCTTATTTTAATTAGCTACTTGACCTCAACAATTCATAGTTTGTTTTATATGGCACGTCCTCGTCCCATGATCTTGAAAAAGAAAAGGCCAGAAACAAGTGATGCATTGTGAGCAGAACACGAGAAAAATTAGTGCTTTCTTCTGAATTATCGCAAGACTGCTCCAAAAAGAAAACTGATTTTCAATCAATTAAGAAAATAGAATAGCCAAAATATCAAGCGAAATAATTGACTGTAGTAACGGATACGCTGAGAAAAAAAGGATAACAGCGGGGGCAGCTGTAGTGTTAACTATCCCTAGTATTAATTGGATCTAGACAAAGGCTGTCTAACTTAGCTGAGAATCCCTCAATCAAATAAATCAAATCCCTGTTGAACAAGTATCCACTACGAAATCTCTTGGCGTACATATTGATCAAAATCTAAATTGGGAATTTCAAATAAAGGAAATTTCAAAAAAGATCGCCTCTGGCGTAAGCGCCATTAAACGCATAAGGGATTTTGTTCCACGTGAGATACTTCTCACCGTTTACAATTCATTAATTCAGCCTCATTTCGATTATTGTAGTGTAGTGTGGGGATGCTGTTCAAAGGGTCTCTCTCAGAAACTACAAAAGCTACAGAACCGTGCTGCGCGTATCATAACCTTCTCTAATTATGATAGAAATACTGATGAACTCTTACATAGTTTAAATTGGCACAAACTTGAGCATCAAAGGGCCGTGAGTAAATCGATTATGATGTATAATGTTGTGAACAACCAGACTCCGAATTATTTGAGTTCTCGGTTTTTCTCGCGTAATGAAGCCTTGACTTACGATCTCAGGAATACTGAAGGAAAGCTATCCATACCACAGCCGCGCACTAATTATTGCAAACGAAGTTTTAGCTACAGCGGGACTGTGTTATGGAATAGCTTACCGGATGAAATAAAACTATCCAGAACACTTAACAATTTTAAGAACAAATTGAAAAATTACACTTTCGGATCTTCTTGCATTTAAATTTTGAATACACGGCATCCTTGTAAAGCAGGTTTTGTTTGCTTGTTCTTATTAGTAGTTAGTCTCTCTTAGTTAGTGTAGTTAGTGTTTTTATCCTTGTTTTTTATTGTCTGTACCTGAATGGATTTTACCGTGTTTAAATAAAGTTACCTAACCTAACCTAACCTAGCTGTGGTACCGCACTTTAAAACGTGTGGTTAGCGAGATTCACCCTGATTTGCTTTTAGTAAACAGTATTACAGGGACAAAGATCAAGAGGCGCGGTGGCCTAATGGTTAGTGCGCTGGACTCCGGATAAAGCGGTCCAGGTTCGAGCCCTGGCCAGGGTACTGAGTTGTGTTCTTGGGCAAGACACTTAACTCTCATAGTGCCTCTCTCCACCCAGGTGTATAAATGGATACCGGCGAATTTACTGTTGGGGGTAAGATGGGTAACCCTGTGATGGATTAGCATCCCATCCAGGGGGAGTAGAAATCTTCCTGGTTGCTTTATGCGACGGAAATCGGGATAAGCTCCGGCCTGATGGGCCACTAGGCTCGTATGCAAACCTTTTTTTACGGGACAGTACAGGTACAAAGATCAATGTAACGTCTTCACGCGCGCGTTTCCCGTGCCTTCGGCCGTACTTCTCACTAAATATTGATCTCTCTACCGGGTCTGTCACTATGCCCCTTACGAGAATGGCAGAGTTTCTGAGTATGCAGACCTGTGTCATTTTTCCTGCCAATCTACTACGATTCAAAATAATTGGTGAGCTCACTAATTTCCTCAGTTTAAATATCAAAGAAAAATGTAGCTAAACGACAACATCTTACTAACAATTTAGAATTAGAAAACCTATAGTTGAGTCATTTGCATAGATCGCTTTTTGTGTTTTCGGTACTCTTTTTTAACATGTTTTCATAACGTGCTACACTATCAATCCTGACCACTTTTATTTAACTTTTCAATCGTAAATCAGCTGCAGTCCTTTCAAAGGAAAGTCTTAAATCGGTTGCCTAGTTCCTAAGCTTTTCATTTTCGCCGTGGTCGATTTGTTGTCCACTCTGTTGACGTCACTGAAATGGACACCTTAGACATCAATTTCCTGACAGATTTTAGGTTTTCCTTACCAAGTCTATATAATTTTAATTTGAAATAATCCTTTCATATTTGAGAAATAAATTTATATAATATAATGCAGTTGTGCCATTTAACGTAACATGTTCAAAGTTGTGTATGAACTTAATAGAGCGCAAAGGAAATTTATAAATTACAACGGCAATAGCAGATGAACAACAATCTTTGTCATGAATAACCTGCACCTGCACCTGCACCTATCCTCCTCGTGCCTCGATCGTGGCACATAGGGGCTTCAGAGAGGGTTTCCACCCTTGACGATTGGTTGCTGTAGTCCGCACCTCCTCCCACGAGCTCCAACCTGCCTCTTGCCTTTCTTTCTCCACTGTACGTCTCCATAGTTAGTAGAGGAGAGTCCTCTCTACTAACTATGACGTCTTCAAGTGGTTTTTGGTCTTCCTCTTCTCCTTTTACCTTCTGGTGCCCAGCTCATAACAACATTGCAATCATCATTACGATCTTTCCTTAGAACATGGCCAATCATTTTCCATCTAAGGGACTTCACTTCACCACTAAGTGGCTTCATGCCGTTCTCTTTCCAGTAGCTCTTTGGTACTGACATGGTCTTGCCATCGGATGCGGAAGATCTTTCGTAGGCACCTATTATGGAACACATCCACTGCTTTATCACCTCCCTTGTTGATCTTCCATGTCTCAGATCCACAGAGCAACACTGGCACCACCAGCTTTAGTGTTTTATACAGCCTCAGTTTTGTTTTCCTCAAGATGTTTTTAGAGATCCAGATCTTCTTAAGTTTGTTAAAGGCACCTCTGGCGTTCGATAACCTGTTCTTCAAGTCCTTCATACCACCTCTCTCCTTACAAACTTTGGCCCCCAAGTACACGAGCTCATCGACATCTTCAATATCCTGTCCATTGATTGCAATCTTTTCTTGGTTCCTTGCGCTGATCCTCATCTCTTTTGTCTTTTCTTCGTTTATTTTGAGTCCCATCCGTCTGGCCTCTTCATCCATCCTTGTCGTTCTATCCTGAATCTGCTGCTTGGTAGATGAAAACAGCACTATATCGTCTGCAAAGTCCAAGTCATCGAGTTTTAAAGTAAACTTCCATCTAATAAAAAGTAATTAATTTAAAAACCGCAAATGACAGCAGCTAATTGAGGTGAGAGTGGCGTGCAAGTAAAGTAAATCAATGCTTGCGGGACGAACCGAGTGTGAGCTGTACCACTTCACCCTCCTTTCGTTTTCCCCTCTCTTACTCCCCGGCCTTCTTCTTCAACCAATCCCCAACACGAGAGTCTTATTTTATTGTAGCCTAAGGCCGCGTGCAAGTTTCACCCTTTGGACATCACATGAAGCTCCAGTCGTACGTGTATGTAACATTTCGCTTAAAATTCTCTTTCCAGTGATGGCTCCCAGTTCACAGTACAAGGTCCTCATAGGATAGGAAGAATCTATCGCAAGGTGCTCTACCGAGAGTTCACGGATGGGACCTTTACCAAAGAGAAGCCCCACCCGAAGTACTTAGGATTGCTGGGTCCAATAATTAAGGGCGAAGTTGGCGATACTTTAAACGTTCACTTCAAAAACATGGCCAAACGTCCTTTTACGATGCACCCACATGGGGTCTTTTATGACAAGGGCTCAGAGGGAGCTCTCTATGATGATCACACTGAGGGAGACCTGAAAGAGGATGATCACGTGCCACCTGATGGAACCCGTGTTTACAAGTGGACAATCCCTGAAAGTCATGCGCCAACCAAAGATGACGAGAACTGTCTTACTTGGGCTTACCATTCTCACGTGAAACCCGTCAATGATATTAACACTGGCTTGATTGGTGAGTATATGGTGTGTGAAATGTACATATTTTTGGCGTGACTTCAGCACGCGCCTGTTGCATCTTCATCACCGAGACTCGGGCTTCAAGAACTGACCGGGCCCGAGGTTTAATGTTTAGTTAAGCAGAAATAGGTTAAATGCTTGACTGTGTTGTTACTGATTGGACCGTAGCAATCGGAAAGTTGTCTCAGCGATGTCGAAAGATGCATGTCGAAAGCGGGTGTAAAATGGTGTCACCGATGTGGCCAGTCGCACGCGTCCGCGAGAGGAAGAGAACGCCTTGGAGATAGTGTTTTATTGTCTGTCCTTATTGTCTATTGTCTAAAGCATGTTCCCGCCCTTTTCTTTCAAATTTGACATGATCACTGAAGAATCTCAGTAAGTCACTACCTCTCTGAAACCTCTATTTTCATTCGCCTGCTGTAAACACTACCTCTATTGTTATTCAGGGCTAGGGGCATTGTTATGACCTGTTATCTATTGTTTTAAGAACCAATGAAGTAACTCGTTCCGAGAGGTAGTGGGCGACCCAAGAATCTGTTTCGAGAAAACTGTAAGTTATCAACAGAAGTACTGAATACAATATTGACGTCCGAGAGTGACTGGTATTACGGAAGTTTAGTCTAACCAAGTAAAATGCTCAGCCGATAAACTGAAAAAAGTTTGACTTGTGTAGTTCGCGAATGCTTCCATTGTCAATTTGTAAGCATACCGTCCCAGCGTATATTTCAAACTTTTTTACTCCTGGAGTTTATTCGAGCTCGGTATTGCAAGGGGGTTTATTCATTATTATCTTTTGTTGCCAGTACTCCTTTAGCTTATTAACCTTTGAATAAATGCTTGAGGGACTTATTCTCAACTTGACTTTTATATAAGACCCAATGTTTATTCGAGACACAGCGTATTTAGTCGAGAACGGTACTTTCCTCATCAACAGGAGCAATCCTAACTTGCAAAAAAGGAACGTTGGACGAAAACACTGGGATTCGCACAGACGTGGATAGGGAATTCGTGTTGCTATTTACTGTGATGGACGAGAACAAGAGCTGGTTTCTTGATCAAAACATTAAGCGATTTTGTACTGATCCCGATGGAGCTATGAAACAGAAGACAACTGGAAAATTCGTGAAAAGTAACAAGATGTACGCCATCAATGGACGTGTGTTCGGTAACTTGGAAGGTCTGGACATGTGTGTTGGAGACAGAATAAGCTGGCATCTGTTTGGTATTGGTACTGACACTGATGTGCATGCAGGTATGTTGCTACTGTGAACGATGTTGCAAATTTGAATAAGTATTTTGATCGTTCACTTGTGTGCTTCTAGAAATAATTATCTCAGTGGGCACAAAGCCAACGCTTTTCCTGTCGATTCTTCGTAAATGAACTACAACTAGCAAATTTCTTCAGGCGTTACTAATAGTTTGAGAGACGCAGTGGCTTGGCTAGTCTGAGATGACATTTCAGACTATGGCTTGGCTAATGGTTAATGTGTTTAACTCCAGATTGAGATATCTGGGCTCCAGCGCTGGTCGGGGTCTCTGTGTTGTATTCTTTGGCAAGACACTTTGCTCTCAGAGCACTTCTCTCCACCCATGCAGGTGTATAACTGGCTACAGGTTAACTATCAGGGCAATCTGAGAAAACACTAGGAAATAACCTTAACAAATGGGAGAACCATTCAGATTCGCGGATTTGTATGGAGAACAGCTGAGTTTCTACAGAGTTACTTTAGAAAACGAAAGATGTTGTACTTGGGTCAGTTTGGGCCAAGTCCACTTTACATTGAACCGATTGACTTCTAAACTGGCCGAAACCTGGCTCGATTGAGCCTGGTGCGAGTGTAACACTTGTGAACTCATTACCTTTTTCGTTAGAAGATGTTTCGGATAATCAACTAATAAACTGGGAAGTCTTTCAAAGAATGCCTAAACGAGTATGATGCGTGAATTGGGCCAGATATACACGCAATAAAAGTATAAATTCTCCCATCAAAACGAAGAAAAACTTGACCTGCCCATCCATGAACACAGTCGTTAATAAACACTTTCCTCGAAATTTTGGTGTTAGTTTTTCCTGCAGGAACAAATGCAACTGAAAGGTTAACAAAACCACGAAAGAAAGGGGTGGGGCGGGGGGGGGGGGGGGGGGGGGCGAATAAAGGAAACAAAAAAGCCTGAAGTGATATCTGTAAAGTTTGTTTTTGCACATGCCCAAGCAGAAAAGCAAGTTTTTTGTCTCAACGTGAAAGGGGATGTTAGTTTATATCTGCAAATGGAGTCTTTGGGGTGTTCAGTTGCAACCTCTTTGCAAAAGAGCCAAAAATAGACAAGTGTAGTGTTTAATTTTATGACCATTTTATGGCTCCTAACCAATGGTACATTTTTTCCTCAATGCAGCGTATTTTCACGGGCAGACATTTACCATTGACAAGCACCTCAGGAGTATTGCTACTCTTTTACCCGCCACATTTGTGACAGCAACCATGACGGCCGTCAATCCGGGAACTTGGCTTTTAAACTGCATGGTAACAAGTAACTATGACGGAGGAATGTACTCTTTGTTTAACGTAACCAAATGCGCCCGTGATGCTAAAACCCCAGTCGCCAGCGGTGGCAAAACGCGCAAGTACTTTATCGCTGCTGAGGAGAAGATGTGGAATTATGGGCCAAGTGGAATAAATAAAATGACTGGAGATGACCTGTTAAAGTCAGGAAGGTAAGGAAGAGAGTTTCTGCTCGCAGGATGGAGTGCTGAATGAAGTTAAAAGGTTGTAGGGACCGTTCATTTTTTTTTTGAAGTAGTGAAGAAACATGGTGGCATTTGAATTTGGGAAGTAGAGGGCATGCCAAAAAATATGATATAAAGCGAGGCATCGGCAGAAAAAAATATATGGTGTGTAAGAGATCACTCAAAATAATTACGTTAAGTGTTGTTGTGACAAAAAAACGTCGATCAGAATGCCTAAAATAGCATTTTCGAGGCGCTGAAAAGTTAAATTTTCCCCAGGGGAACTGCCTACGGCCTTCCTACTTTGTTTTGTAACGAAGAGCATCAACTCGATCCCATCAAACTATTTGGTTGCAAATACAATCGACCCCCACTAACAACCTTATGCTACCAAGAAACAATTAATCAGTACGCTTACAACAGTATTGTTATCTGATACTATAAAGTTTAGCTTTGTTAGTTGTAATTTTATTTACGGTTGGCATTGCTGATTCCAGCGAGTCGCGGCAGTTCTTTATTCAAAAAGAAGACAGACTTGGTGGCACGTACAAGAAGGCTTTGTATATTGAATACACTGATCACACGTTTAACACTCCGAAAAATCGCACCGAAGATGAACGCCATTTGGGTTCCTTGGGTCCTGTCATTCGTGGAGAAGTTGGAGATACTATAGAGGTGGTCTTTCAAAACAAGGTCAGTTTTACGCCAGTTCCAATTGAAGTCAGCTACAGAATTAGAAGTGTGAAGCACATGATGTTCCGTTAGAAAATTAAACAACAAAGAAAACAAAAACAACAACGAACATAGGCAAACTTCTTCAGTAGAAAGGCGTCATCCTCTAGAATACAAAAAAGGTAATTAAAATGTCTAAATATTCAATAGACCCGGTCTCTCAGGATGGTTTTCTGTAAGGAAAGATGATACGAATTGGATTTGAACCTTATGTAGAATTGGGCTATCACATCAAAATTAATTAACAAAAATTAGTCGGCAATGTATATTTATTCCAAGTTATGTACATCTGTACTCATCTGTACAAAATTAACGTAACACCAGTAACTAGCATAAGGTTTTGCTCGTTTTGTTAATCCAGGCTTCAAGAAACTACAGCATTCATCCTATTGGTGTACTATACAACAAATCAAACGAGGGAGCATTCTATCAAGACGGTACATCCGGGGACGCTAAAAACGATGACGCAATCCCACCGGGAGGAAGCTTTACATACACGTGGACTGTGCCCGAGGAAATGGGTCCCAGGCCTTCAGATGCACAATGTTTGACTAGAATGTATCTGTCAAGTGTGAACCCAACCAAGGACAGATATGCAGGTGTGGTAATGATAAGAACACAAGTAGAGCGAGCACACTTTGACTACATTTGCCGTTAAAATATAGCTGCTTGACTAGAATTCCTACTCGTTGACCATGAGGTAACCGCGTCTCCCTCTACACCTCCCTACAGACTGTCACATGGTTGGTCAACGAGAGAAATTGTGTCAGTCATTTATGTTTCTGAGAAACACTCAGGCTTATATGGTTACTGTGTATGTTCAAAATATAATCTCTTACACTTTTAGGTCTGTTTGGTCCCTTACTGGTTTGTAAGAAAGGGAGCCTAGATTCTAACAACAAGCAAAAGAATGTAGACAGAGAGTTTGTGCTACATTTTGTAGTAACCTTGGAAAGAAGTTCTTGGTATTACGAGGATAATAAAAAACAGGCCGGCGATCCTTCCACTATCGACGAAAGTATGTATACTTCAATTCTACAAACTACCAATTACCTTCGAATGTGGATTTTATAGCTTATTATTCTAGTCGAAGAAACGTTTTCAATACGTGGTTTATAATATTTACCACTGACAATGAGTTAAGTTTTGTGCCTCAAAGTTCTGGAAGTGACGACCACTCGATGGCAGCGTTTCTCTGAAAGCAGTTGATGAAATTGCATGTTTGTTAACTAATCGCGAAGGTGGCGCCGGACCCTGACAGTAATGGCATAAGCCACAAATGGAATAACAACAACAGCAACATGCTGTAACAACTGATCTGATCTTTTTGAGATGACACTTTGAGCGATTTTACATCGAGTGTCGTAAAACCAACGTAATCACTCTAGGCAATCACATAGGACACAGATAATCCAGTGAACCAATCAAAACTCGAAACAGGACACGTAGCCGATAACTCGTGATTGGGTTTGGTTGTACTTCTGATTTGTTCGGAAAATAGCGCGAGTTTTTTTAAGCCTACTGCTAAACATAGTAAATTCTTTTTAACAACTGAGTTTTATCCTCCTTTGTAAGAAAAGACTGTATTCTTCCGCAAAGTTTTGGTCTGTTTTATACGATGGATTGGCCCACAATTGGTTGAAGTTTTTTGGTACCCGGAAGTAGCGCCCTCCCGAAATTAGCAGTTGGAAACGAAGTTTGTGTTTTCTTTTCCAGAACGCTAGCTGCATCATTCACGGATTTGTCGAATCAAACCAGAGAAAATTGTTGTTTCAGTTTACTCAGTTTGACCTATCTTAGTGTTGTTTGTAAGGAATGCTCTGTTCTTTTGCAGACGATTCTTCGTACATCCAAAGCACCAAGATGCACGACATTAATGGATATGTTTATGGGAATCAGCCTGGTTTGAGCATGTGCAGAGGGGATCGTGTGTCGTGGCATATAATGAGCGGGATCTTGATGCATAGTCCCCTGTTTTATGGTAACACTATTACCTACAATGGCCAGAGAACAGACGCTGTAGGGCAAATACAAGGTACGGAAATATGCAGAGAAGTTTCATGGAAATATCAATAAACCATAGGAACATGGATGGTTAAAGGTTGTGAAAGAATGAAGATTAATTCCGCGGCAAGGAAATAAATAAAACCCGTCGGACTCCCAATAGTGCATGCCCAGGTTTAAAGTTTCAACAGGAATTTAAATTTCAAAATGGCAGAAGGGAATTTTCGTTTCTCATAGTGCTTAAAAAGATACGACGTGATCATAATGCTCTACAGCCGGTCTTCATTTGAATGGTCCCATATGGGGTAATATGTTGGAACCACCTTGTACATTGTGCCATATGAAATTACTGCTCAATAGCTTTCATTTGAATGGTCCCACATGGGATAATAAGTTGGAACCTCCTTGTACCTTGTGCCATATGAAAGTACTGCTCAATAGCTTTCATTTGAATGGTCCCACATGGGATAATAAGTTGGAACCACCTTGTACATTGTGCCATATGAAATTACTGCTCAATAGTTTTCATTTGAATGGTCCCACATGGGATAATAAGTTGGAACCCCCTTTTACATTGTGTCATATGAAAGTACTGCTCAATAGCTTTAACACTATCGGCCACGTATCTTAACTTAAGACTGATTTATTCATTTAGGAATGGAGTGATTAATTAATTTGCAGGACAGGAGGAACTTATGACTCACCTGTTGAAATCGAATGTAGACACTGAGAAGCTTCTGTTTTACAGTCGAAAACTATTATTTCCTACTTTTTTCTATCGAGCTCTCAAGCTTTCAATTCATATTTGCCGGAAGAATGATTTTGAAATGTAACCTTTCAATAGCTGTTATTACTTCATCCTTTCTTGCTGTTATTGAAGTTCACAGCGGTTTGACATACAAACGAGGCGAAAGAGTCATTTCGCATTGTTTTATCCGATGTATTGACCCTGATATCTCGTTCGCATACCTTCTTAAGCAAAAGAATATATTATCGCAGGCTCAACTGCAATAACAGAACATGTACCCACAAAGCGAGAGAAGAGTTCTTAATTACCAAAGGAAAAACACTTACACATGATGGCATGAATAGACGTTTTGAAACTTAATATCTATTGTGTTTATATTTGCATGTTATTTCTAGTTTTCTATAGCGATATTTGTTTTAGTTTATATTTTTGTCAGCCTATCACGTATCAATATTTTATCTCACCACTTGTTAAATATTGTAACCGTTTGTTTCCATCTTCAGTTAGCATTTTATGCCCGTGGTGAAGGATAGTGTTTTCTATCCGAAATATTGGGCTCATGTGGGCTTAGTAAAATATAACTTTTTACAGCTGTCCAATCAGCCTTCCATTTTAAAGTTTGTTCATTTACCCACAGGCTCTCTTGCCACTGTATACATGACGCCGGATGACCCAGGGGAATGGGCACTAGTTTGTAGGACAACCAAACACTTGACACTTGGCATGGAATCAAAATACACGGTGCGTGGGAATTGTGGGAAAACTCCCTCAGCCGAGCAGACCACTGATAAAGTCAGGCGCTACGACAGGGCTGAATAACGTCTGCGCAAGCGCGTTCTCACTCGCGGCAATCCCGCGCGCGGGAGAATGGGTACCATAAAATTTCCATGGAAACAAACCAGCTTCAAAATGGCGGCATATTTAAATTTCTCGACATTTGTTGTTATTTCGCGAGGATAAGGCCGAGACAAAACAGCTAAGGTTTTCCCTTACAATACGGCCCCTAAATAAACTATTCTGCACTATATCTTTGCCAACAGAAAAGTGGTCTTGATAACAACAGTTAATTTTGAGCTCGAAGTCGAGCATTTCGCAAAGGGAAACATGAAGTTTGTCTTTGTCGCAGCAGTCCTATTTTTCGCCTTTTCTCAAGGGAAAGTTCCTGTTGAAATATTTTGCTTTATGAAAGGTAAAACGCGAGAGAAGTTCGTTTGTGAAGGTAGATTGGTTGCCCTCAATGTAGAAATGGCCAGATTAGCAATGGTGGAGCACGGAAATTTCGTCTGCGAGTTTCACTGGCATCGTTTGCTTGTGCCCTGTCGCCAGCCATTCTTCGACTAGCTATGAGCACTACTCCCATATGAAGTATTCGACCAAGCAGGAAGAAACATGGCATCATATCAACCATGGACGCGGTGGTGTACTAGTTGTCGACGAAACACCGACCGTAAATTTTCATCAATGAGCCAGGGTATCAAAAGCCCGGCAGCCTCTCGAAAAAAGGTGGGTACACTTAGTATTCTATACAGTACTTTGATGACCCTTTTTTCCGCGTTTAAACCACGATAGGTTAGGAAAATAAGGGAAATATATTACACAATTTTCACTATTGTACGGAAAATTAATAAAATTTTAAGGAAAAACAAATTTAAAAAAGAGCGAGACAAACGGTTGGAACACGTTTCTTTGTGTGTTTATTTATTTGGTCTTAATAATAATAATATGTAAATAAAGTATAATGCATTTTGTTTACCCCTATTAAAAATATTATGTTGTCATTAGAGACAGACTCAAAGCTCTACCTCCTCCACTACCACCACAACCAGTACACAATCATCTGACAAAAATCAGGTACAGAAGAAACACCAATTTATTTATTTCTTATGATAAAAGAGAGTCATTTATAAGAACATGGGAGTAATTCCATTTGTTTGAATCTTCTTAGGACAATGCCTCAAAGAACTCCAATCAACTTGAAAAAAAATCCTACAAAACAAGGAAACAACATCCTCAGGAACACAAAGCTCCCACAAATTGACTAATCTCGTGTTACTGTATAAGGACATTTATTTCTACAAACTGAGGTGTAGAACACAGAATATTTCTGTTTAAGTAGTCTGAATTATAACTATTTCCTGCAAATTATCTGGTGCATTAACTGCCATTTCAGGTTGGATTATTGATTAGAGGATGGTTTTTTAATTAGAAAGGGTATTTATTGAAGTGAACAAGATACTCTTTCAAATAGAAATAATCAAACATAATATTTTTCAGACTGTACCTTTGACCAGCTTGTCCATCAGTGTCATACAGCTATGTTCCGGTATTACCAGAGTAGCCCAGAAGTGCCACTATCTGATCCAGCTGTCATGAGAAACTTCTGCGGGGAGAATGCCCCGAGTGTCAGCTGAGAGGGAGTCAATGCAGAAAAGAGAACAGTGTCACTTATAGACATTCTTTCTTACTTTAGGTGTGTAGTTAAAAAAATTATTTCATTCAGGGTGTTACAGAACCAAGGAAAAGTGCTTACATGTATTAAATACATTAAGTTAGAATTTTTGAAGACACCAGATACACTGTATCTTTATACATATATGTTGTGGTTTAAATTTTTCTTTGGTTTAAAATTTTTCAAACCAATTTGATTTTTAGTTTTCATTGTCTTGTATTGATTAACATAATCTGAAACAAAGGAAAATAAAAATCAAACTGGTTTGAAAAATTTTAAACCAAGGTAAAATTTAAACCACAACATATACATATACACTTTAATTGATGGTTTAATATATAATGCGGAGTTTCCAGCCAGCAAATATCAGGGAGCAAACACCATCAGCAAGCCTACCATACTACCTTAATGAAGCCTGCAACACCTCAAAAACCGCTTGCTTGTACATTATTAAAATGGCAAAACAGTGGCCTTTATTCCAACCAGTCATGGAATTATTTTGTTTGATAGCCATTTCCACGGAATAAGTGGGGCATTTGTGGCCATAGCCCCACTTGATGCAGCATATGAATTGCTTGCATGGGGTAAACTTTATCAACAGTATTCCACACAAATTTTTCATTTTAATGATAACTGTCAAGTTAACTAAAAACATCCACGTAGAGAAAACACTTTGAATATTTAAGTTACATGTACAAAAACACTTTTGGGAAACTATTACAGTGTAGCAGTTTTGTAATAAACAGCACAGTATTTTTTCCTAACTTTCAACAAATGTAATTGTACCATGTAGGATCTAGATTCGGATAGATTTGTGTTCAAGCTTGTACAAACACGAGTAGTCACCAAACAAAATTGTTGTGGACAGAATATGCTTGCCCTACGTTCAAAAATTACCCTCAAATGAAGTTGACCATTTTCGATTACAACGGCTCGATGATCACATTTTTACCACAAAGAAAGTTCACGTAGCCAACACAAAGTTTATAAACATACGTCACGTAAGCTTATTCAATAAATTTTAACTGACACAAAAATGCATTTGTTTTGACCACAAATTCAGTTACCTAATACTCACCTATTTCAGCAGGTCTTCAACCTTTCATATCGCCATGAATGTCCAACCAGACATCTAGCTTTCATAAAACGAAGCACTGGAAGCGAAAGATATAAACATCTATTTCGTAACGGTTGAATTCAATCCCTCAAGTGCCACCAGTTGCAAATGAAGTTCTGTCGTATTACCGGGCATTTATTTTCGAAAACACTTCGTCGTGTGCTTTAAAATGTTCGAAGTACGATTTGTCGGAGTAGAAAGAGGGAATACACACGTTTGATTCGATAATGAAAGGAAATTCTCTGCTCCATTTTCGCCATTCAGTTGTAAACGACAAAAGAACCACACATCGCGTTCGCGCCGAAATTTTCGAAATGTTGTCATGACACCCCGCACATGCGCAGACGTTATTCAGCCCTGTTCAGGCGCTACTACATAGCTGCTATGGAGGAGACCTGGGACTATACACCGTCTGGCCGTGATATATTAGGAGGAAAGTCCCTGGAGGACAGCGAGTAAGTTTACTTATAATAGTGGCGTGGGGAAATTAAATCGTCTATACATTTTACGTCTCGAAGGGTATCTTTAGAACTGGCAGGCTTGGCTGACAAATGAAGAGTTTTGCATCAATAGGACTTGGGTGTTAAAACTAATAAGAAAATAATTAAACTTCAAGTAATTCTAAAGAGCAAAGAAAGGGATTCAAGGATGATAACCTAAGTCCGTTTTCCTCACAGAAGATATTTCAATTTTTAATTAATGTACGTGTTACACGTTTACTTATTTGAGTTGTTTGTTTATTTGTTTGTTAGAGTCGCAAGACCATATACTATCAATGGCCCAAAGCGTATTGGTCATAAATACAAGAAAGCTGTGTTTCGTGAGTTTACGGACGCCACGTTCACAACGAAGAAGGAAAGAAAAACTGAATATGAGAAACACCTTGGAATTATGGGACCGGTCATTAGAGCTGAAGTTGGGGACACGGTTGAGGTTGTGTTCAAAAACATGGCGAGTAGAAGTTACTCGGTACACCCTGACGGACTGTTTTACAAGTAAGGAACTTTTCAGTTTGTTATAATGATATTTCTTTGTTGTGCATGTTGATGCGCTTTATGGACAGGCAAAACCTCGCCGAGAAATGTGCACATGGCAAAAAAGCTAGTTGCCTATAACACTTTTTTTTAAACTAACTTAAAGATCGTTAGAAAAAAACAAAGTTAAAGGGCAATGTTGCAGAATGGAGGGACTAAGTTAAACAAGAGCCTGAAATAATTGATTGGTTTCACTTATAAAATAAAGAATCCTTACTCAGGGGGGAATCAGTTAGCCTCCCACTCAGACGTTCTTTTGGCTCGTAACGCAATCTTTTCTCCTCAAGAGAAAAGATTGCGTGACGAGCCAAAACTGGAACGTCTGCATATGAGGCTAGGAATCATACATAATTGACTGAAGCAGGTTGTTCTATCACAAGGAAGCCAGAACTGGCGATTATTTTGCCCTAAATAGATGAAATAAATTGCTATGCTTTTTATTGTTTTTTGTTTTTATTTTTTGATTAATAGAAAGCGATTACTAACTACTACAGTCACCGAATAAATGAGCATGAGCATTTTGCAACCTGTCAAGTTTCTATATTTTATATTCAAATACAAAAGCATTCCTTTATCATCTTCTGTTGGCCAGGTTTTCCGATACAGTTTCAATTTTTCTCCAGATAAGCTGATCCGTGGCAACCAACCATACCTGTGCCCACAATTGCTAACTTTTCAATTCTTCAACAGGAAGAAGTATGAAGGTTCAAATTATCTTGATGGTACAAATGGTATTGACCTGGTGGATAATGCTGTGTCACCAGGGAAACTGTTCAAATATATCTGGCAAGTACCCGAGCGTGCAGGACCAACAGAAAATGACGGCGACTGTCTGGCCTGGGCATACTATTCTGACACATTTTCTGTCGAGGATCTCTACACCGGGCTTGTCGGGCCGCTTATTGTTTGTAAGAAGGTAAATACATACACTCGTTTTGTGGGCGACAAAGGCAAAAGAAAAAAAACAAGAATTAAGGGATGTTATAATGGCAATTATTTTCATTGATCAGAGTGATGGATTTGTACCAGGAATGCTTTTTATTAAAAGGGTCTGGGAGGCGGGGGGAATTTGTAAGCGGCATATAATGTGTTAAAAGTGAAGCTGTTCTTCACTGTTTCCATGAATGTGTATCAATTTTGAAATTGTATTTAATCTGTAGTATAAAAATATACATGGTTCGACTCGTGACTGTCTTGCGTTAAAAAAATGCTTCGTTTGTAGGATCTTCCGTTTATAATGTTAGCCAACAAGTACATAACATAAAGAATGACGATGTATTCGCGATTTATTTAAATGTCACTGATATATTTTTTTATTTCATACAAGTCACTGATATATTTTATTTTATCAAAAGGGAACACTGAAGGAGGATAATTCTCGGCGCGGCGTGGATCGTGAGTTCTTTTTACTTTTCGCTACATTTGACGAGAACAGAAGCTGGTACCTTGACGACAACATAAACAAATACTGCTCGGACCCAGGCCCTATAGATCAGCTTAAGAATGACGCCGGGTTCAAGGAAAGTAACCAGAATTATGCAATCAATGGATTTCTTTACGGAAACCTGCCAGGCTTGGAGATGTACAGAGGAGAGAAAGTAGAGTGGTACTTAATGGGGCTTGGGGATTTGACTGATGTTCATACAGTGCATTTCCATGGACAGACATTTGTTCATGTAAGAGCGATAATATTAATGTCTGCAAGCAATATTTTATAATAATAGCTAATTTTATGTCTTAGGCATCTATCATAGCTAACTGTACACGTTAATCTTCTCTTATTGTTAAAGTGATCTACTTTTTACAATCATTCAAAATTTAAATTATCTATTAATTCTAGCCTGCGTTGCAGACGAACTAAACCCCGGTATAGTCAGGGGTTTAGTTCGTCTGCAACGCAGGCTATCTTAATTGTAGCACGTTTGGTTAAAGTAAAAGTCTCGAGTTCAAACGTTCGTTCTCATCGTGTTGGATAAAATTTTCCTCTAGCTATGTGTTCATGACTACCACTTCTATGTGCGAATGTTATGAATATTTTCCTGTTTTCATTGCAGAAATCGACTACATTTCATCGAGAGGATGTATACGACCTTTTCCCAGGAATCTACGCAACCGTGGAAATGGTACCTGACAGTGTGGGAGACTGGTTACTACACTGTCACGTGAACAATCATTTGTCAGGCGGAATGGAGACACGATTCTCTGTTATGACGCCGACCAGTAAGTCTCTCTTGCTTGACTTGAAACCTGTTTTGCCAGATTGTCTAACCGCAATCTGCAATTCGTCACGATCAGGATATTTAATATTATTCGCGGGCTAAACAAACGCTGCGTTTTTTTTTGCTGACGTTATCGGCGGCGTCAACGTCGTCGTCTTCGTCATCATTGTTGTTTGTGTTTAGTTATGTTGATATGATTGATCTTTTTGCTCTCTTCTAGGTAAGCCGATCTACAGTGGTGTCTGGAGGGTGGAAATTGACCGAATGATCTTTACTAGCTTGATTCTGGTTATTGTCAACTTGACTGCGGCTTGAACCTTATAATGCATCATCTTTGATATTGCCGACTTCAGTTTGAAGAAAAAATGTCTCTTTTATGATATCTGTGCCCGAGGGTCATATGATTCTAACTTTTAAGTCTGCAAAGACGGTTAAACTCCAGATTATAACCACTCGAATGAAGCCGCCACACCACGTTCATGTTTTGTACTCAGTATTTTAGTGAAATTTGGGATTCCGATTAATTGTTTACAAGACTTTTTCGCACTTTTGTTGTATTATCAAAGGACTTTTCTTATTGTTCGTTGTGTATTTTTTACGTTTTATTGAGTAAGTTTATTTTTAACGAGTGTAACTCCGCATATAACCTGAGACAATCAGATTTTTCTCCTCTTAGATACGACACTGTTACGTGTGGGAAACATTCTCTGCGTTATGTAGGACCCAAACTATGGGGCAAACTGTCTACGGCTGACAGATCAGCCAAGACACTGCAGGCTTTTACAAATTGTATTCGCAAAAGGGATATAGCTCGCTTAATGGACACCGGCTGCAAGGGCTGCACCATGTGCTGCACATAATGCCCTCTTAAGTTATACATTTTTAATCATAATTTTTTATCATAGATTTTAGTGCCATTTTTTTACATCACTTACATTTTTTTCCTTTTATTAATATTAGTATTAGTGTAGTTTCCAGCGTCCCCTAATTAGTATGGGGTATTATTTCCCAGGCTACAAGGCTTTTGACACTTAAATAAAGTTCTCATTATCATTCATTGCACGATAGTCAAGTATCTCATTGAAATAATTTGATAGAGCCTCAAAAAAAATGTTTTCCACACAGTGTTCTGATTTGTGTAGCTAGTGATTTGATTGATCCGTGAGCCCTCAGTCCTCAGTGCTCGGTTTTCTTACAACTGAAAATACGCTTTCACGATAGAATCATTAGGCTGCAAAAAAAATCCAGGGAACTCTGAAGTAGACACATCGTGATGCTCGTCGGAAATTCGACAAAAAAATTGAGGGACTATAATCGTTTAAAGGGCGTGGCATAAGTACCTAGCTGGTACAAGTTCATCGATGTCTTGACATCACACACCCGACATTCTCTTTCCTGTCTTTCCTCCCCTCCCCCATTTAGTGTTGTTATTGCGCATGTAATTCTGTTCATGAAAATTGAAACAACCCAAACAGTACCAAAACACCTAAAAAGTAGGACGAGCATCCTTGTTATTGTTTCAAGTGTGTCCTTTTGGGATGTAGCTGAGAGAAGCATCGCGATTCGAGGGAAAATATAACTAACTGGTTGATAATTAAGTTTTAAGTATTTTAATTGAGCGTTTCGTTGGGAACAAAGTGATGGGCGAACAGAAATTAATAATCTCCCCCCTCCCCCCCCCCCCCCCCCCCCCCACCCGGATCACATTCTGTACGTAATCCCGTCGCACATCACGCCATTAGTGTCACAATTTGATCACGTGCCTCGGCTCTTGAGCTACTAAGCATTCAGATTATTAGACTTTAAATAAAGTTCATCGTCTTTAATCCACGGACTTGCTAAGCAGTGATTAGAACATATTTTCTTCTCATAACAATAAAAAGTATATCGTCGCCAGCATTGTAAAACAATTACACTTTGGGCCATTTAACAGAAAAGGATAGTTATCGAGAAACGGGTTCCATTTTTCAATTAAGCTGGCCATCTACAGTCGTTTAGGAAATGAAACTAAAGCTGTTACTGGGTGAGAAAATATTAGTTTTTTATTCAGTTTTTTTATTCCGTAGATCTTACAAAACTCTTCATTTGATAGGAAATGTAGAGCATATAAATATCATAATCCTGCAGGGAAGGACTCAATAAAATAGTGGTTGTGATGCTCGTCGGTAAAGGTTTAGGAAGCCCCTAAAGGGTAGCTGTAGCACGATCTATATATTTTTTGGACGTTGCTCAAGTTCACTTGTATCCCTTAAAAGATGTTATTGTAAACTCTTTTGCTCTCTCTTTCTTGTTTCGGTGACGTCACGATAGACCCCAGACTAACTTGAGCCGAGCTAGGCTGGAGTGATATGTGACAATGACCACGCCCCAGGGAGCCAAATTTATTTCTTTATTTTTTTTCAACAGCTAAAATGTACCGCGAGCATCTCCGCCAGTAACATTAGAGAGACCTCTCCCCCTCCGGATCATAATTAGCATATAATAACAATTTTAGTTCATATATGAATCATTTCATATACATTACATCAACAATTTTACTATTCAGAACAAGGGGAACGTTTTTGAAAAATATTTCTTTTGAATAATGTTCTCGAAAATTAGAATATTTATATCACTGATAGTATTTGTGTGCATGTCTAAACAAATCTCCGTTGTAAACATCAGATTTTGCCATAAATAAACGACTTTTATTAAATACAATTGAAGGCGTTTGTATGTGATGGAAGATGCGATGTTCTAGAAAATAGCGTTTTAAGGTATCAGTATACCTCAATTGACCACCTCTCGTCAATATGTTTTCGCGGCGGGGCTTTAAAAATAGATCCCAACAAAGTCTAAATTTCCTCAAAGCTTAACAAAAGAGGAATTCGATTAGGTTTATTTTTTCGAAAAAATAAAAGTTTTTGAAATTTTGCGTTGCAAAGCAATATTTACCCTTTTGTCTTTGTCGTTTACACTCCTCGATTAGGCCACAACGTGTTCAACATCGCAAATGATCCCTTGCACGTGGCCCTCCAAAAGAGTGTTTCCGATTTCTCAAAGATCGCTTCGTTTCCTTTTTATACCACTACGTCCTGTAAATTATCAATAAAATTTCCTTACTCAAATAGGGTTTTAAAAAGTAATCTTCGACACAAATTGTGACATCGATTAATCATAGATATACTTATCAACTCTAATAGGTTAATTCTCTAAAGAAAGGAAGGTATTGCCTTCGCAGAGCAAGAAAAAGTAATTTCAATGCTTTTTGGCAATCTGAAGCATACGCTTACAAAAATATATCAAATTCAGTGGAACTTTGCACTAAGAAAAACGAACATCGCTTTTCCTGACATTCCCACGAATTAAACAAAACGGCAGTTAAACGATTAACGATCAAAACAAACCTAGCAAAGCCAATCATTTCTGTTGTCATCCATAAATTCAAGGTTTGTAACAAAAAATTTAGTAGTTAAAGTCTGGTAGTCTGAACGAAATTCAGTTCAATTAGAATAAGTCCGACGAACATGGATGAGTCTTTTTTTAGTACAGGTGGCGTCACTTCCTCCTGGCTGACTGTCGTGACAAACATTTCCTACATACGTCACATCCACGTGTTTTCCTTTTTCCTTCCGGATGACGAATCGCACTTTAACGTTGCATTCTGGTCGCTTACATTCCGCACCTCCTCTGAAGAACACTGCTGAGTGGATTTTCCGAGAGTTTTCTGATCTCACGTGATTATTCTTGAAGCGCAGACTGCACCATGGGTTGCTTTCTTTAACTTTGCTGAGGAAGATTCGAGTCCAGTCCCCACTCAACAATCGGCCACCGCTGGGGAATGTGTTGATTGGAATTCTCGCCCATTCCTCTTTTGTCAACTTAAATCTTGCTGTAGTTCCATCGATTTCCTTACGAAAATACTTTTCTTTTCCGCACTCATCATCATCGTCCGATGAATCTGAATCACCCAAGTAATGCTAAAAACATTTGAAATAAGTCTCTTAATTGTTAATTGAACTGAAAATCACTTAATTATAATTAAGAAATGAAATAACACGGCTCATATCTGTACCCTATTGTTTATACTGTCCACACCTTTCTCGTTTTGTATTCTATTAAGGCCGAGCTTTTTGGTCTTCTGAGACCGTTAATTCGTCTCCCTTCCCACTTCGATATGGCAAGACTCTTTGGTCGCATGTGACTGCCAAATTATCAGAAAGTGTTAGTGGTGTGTGACCTTATTCCTGTGCAGAGTGGTGTCAACTTGCTAAGGCAACAAAATTAACGTCACTGCAGCCTGTCATCTTGGATTTGTCATCATGAATTGAACGATTTTTTATTGACGCCAGAAAACCAACTAAATCAATACAAAGTGACTAAGTCTTAATGGAGGGGAGCTAGCATGAACCAAAATACACAAAAAAACAATGAAAAAGCACATCAAAACAAACTAAAAACCAAGAAACAGAAAAGGAAAGCGGCAGGTTTAAATTTGAAACACTGTTTGCTTGAACACTATATAATCCGTTTAATTCCCAATATATTTAGAAAAGGCCGTAAAACAAAAAAGAGCACAACAGCATCTGTATTTCCAAAGTTTCGAACAAATACGTACCACTCCATCCACCACGCCCTCTTTATTTGGCCAGTGTTCTTCAGAATGCAGCTTGTAAGCAGTGGTATCAACCTGTTTTAGAAAAGAACAAAATCATTACTAACAAGCTCAATTTTATAATCTTTCACGGATTAAGAGGGATGAATCAGTATCAATAAAAATAACTTCACTGAATTCGGGACATGCATGCAGCAATTTGCAAATGCAAGAATGTGTGTTTGGACAGGAGTGACTTGTCTGTAACTAAACAAACTGGATGTACAACATAAAAACAGCAAATGAAGTCGCCTCTCATCAACCTCCAAAGCAGTATTTAATGAGAGGCGGTTTCAGTCTTATAATTAGGCTACTGAGCAGTAAGAGCTTTGCTCGTTAGGTGATTATTCTATCTAAAGTACTTTACCTTTAAGGGCAAATGGGATTTTCCAGAATCCCTGCTGTTCCAACTCACAGGAACCATGATAACTGAAGGTCGTTCACTTTTAGGATCGAGATCAGGATGTCGTGGCGATTCATTTCGCCCATGGCAACAACAGCTACAACTGTGTGCACTCCTTTGAAGGTTTGGGACCATATCATAGATTTCTGACTTCCAGAATGGCATTCCTTGTTGTAAATCGTGAAAACTGAAGTCACCATAGTACTTTGACATTCCTGCATGGTAGTCCGCCTTACTACTGGCATTCTTTTCACGATCTCCTGTTTGGGAAAGGGACGTTTCCTCCATGTGGTGAAGTGGCACTGTGGCTTGGGAATTCAAATGAACTGATGTAGGTGCTACGTTCGTGCTGTTCCCAATTTGGGAAGTGGGTGTTTTCTCCATGTGATATAATGGCACTGAGGCATGGGTAGTCATATGAGCTGATGGAGCTGCCATGTTGCTACTGATCTGGTGAGATGAAACAATCTCTGGGGTGCCATTCTGGTAAGATAACAATGTCCCTCGTGTATCAACCTGATAAGCTGACATGGTGACGTTCTGATAAGCCGGAGATGGGTATTGCCGTGAAACATCGGGCTGATGGATGAGATTATAAGGTGCCACTATTTCGGACTCGGCGGAATTTATTTGGAACGGCAATTCTTTCTGTGGTTCTGCCTCGGATAATGGCTTCCCGCTGAGATTATTTGACTGATTTACCGGAGATTGCACCTCAGTTTCTAATGGATATGTTTTCGCTTGGATACTAGTGAAAAGCTGTTTACCAGGAAAACGTTCTGCTAATGGACTTTTGTCTTGAATGCCAATGTGAAACGTTGACCTCATCTGTTGTTTGCTACTGTTTTTCACTTGGTTTCCTTTCTTATCATTGTTTTTATCAGATGTTGCCCCATGAACGTTACTTATTTGGATTTTAAGTACATCTTCTTCGGTGTTTATCTCTCCAAGTGAGCGCACATCGTAAATTGATTCCTGTGGCAATGAAATTGTTTGGTGACGAACCGTGTTACAAAATGGCTCCGATATTTCTACCTTTACGACAGGTATCTCGCATGTAGAAATCTTCTGATTACGTTGTCCATTTCCTGGCGTTTCTATCGTCCCACAGTTGTTTGTGATGTCGTTTAAAGAGTACATTCTGGCTACCAGTTGGGAGAGTACAGAGGTAAGTAGTTACTCTCCTTTTTCCACTTCACTTGTCACAAACAGAAAAGCCAAGAATTTCAGCTGAAAACGTAAATAAGAGAACAGGTTGTCAAGGGATGTTAAGATAAATTTTGTACATGGGCAACTGAACAGCTGCTAAACATTTAATTGAATTCTGAAGTGTAGCATAACCAGTTATAATCCATCATTTTTTTTGGTGCCAATTTAAACCAGTCAACATGAACACGTCACGTGCTGCAGCTAAACTGAAAATTTCCAATGTTAGTAAATTCTCAACTTCGGTTATCTCATTTCTGGCATCTTGATTGGCGCACAAGTTCCAGTTATCAGCAGATAACCAGAATTTTAAGTTATATGGAAGATGGACGGGCGATGTGTTTACAATTTTGTTGCTGGCGACAAGAACTAAATTTTCTTCAAAAAATGTTATGTATATATAGATGCTTTTCCGTCAAAATCAAACAAAATAACACAATCACTATTCAAGCAATAACTAATACACAAAGTTTGAAACAAAACTTGTTGTAAAAGATGTCTGTAAATGTGCAACAAAAGCGACCAAAGCATACAGGTTAAGGAGGCTCACAATCAAACTTTGGTCATATGTGATCAATGGTGTAGTTTGGCAAAAATTGAAGATTGCCGGGCTTCCTTGATAATTTGCATTTTCAAAACAACCACCCTAGGGCTAAAAAAAACTACATCGAACCTCCTTAATCCGAGTAGTTGCATAACGTGCCTATTATATAGACGACAAAATACAAATAAACACTCTGTAGTTATATTTCGGTATTGTTCTATACCATCTTCACACTAAAAGCAGCTATTAAAAAGAAACCTATCAAGCGCGAAATTTAAATACTAGAAGATGGTTATTAGCAACAATATACGCGAGTAAAACAGAAACAAAACGTACTCAGGAGAAAAGGCATAGTTCTCTTCTGGCTTTTAAGCCTTTGTTCAGTGATGGTGTGAGACCCTTGATTAATGTGATAAGCTTCTTTGTATATAAGGACATTCCAGTTGTCTTCACTGTCCAATATTATGGTGTTGCGACGAACTGCTTGTAGAAAGAATTCTTTGTTCATAGAATTAGAAGGTAGAGCGTTTGATTGAATAAAAAAATTGTGGTAAGTTGCATAGATCTTGATAATACCGAAATGTCACTAGAGAACGTTTATTTGCATTTTGTCGTCTTTATAATAGGGACGTCATGCAACTACTTGGACTAACCTTAATCCTTTATGTACTGAAATTATCAGTGGGTAATGGGTTTCAAAAGCAACTGAAGAGTATAAAATTGGAAGATTTGGAAAACCTATTCAACTTCGTTCACAAGTGCAAAATACAGATTTCACATATTAAAACTAGGCTTAGCGTATGCACTTAAGTTTGTTTCGAGGACGGTTGCCAATTTAGCAGGGCGGAAGCAGAAGCGACAGTTTTCTTGGCGACCAACCCCTCTGGGCGGCCAACACCACCTACAGCGAATTGTCTGCAAAGATCAATCATTTCATTTATTTCCATTCGTGTAGCTATTGACAGTGTCTTTTGTTCTTTAATTCAGTGAACAGATATATGTGCATTTATTTAAAGAGTATATGGTAAGTTCAGTTCAGTCATCAACATATATAGGGTTACACGCGTGCGAGTAAGCGAGGAATCCGCGAGAACGAGATGCCTCGCGCGCGTGTAAACCCCATAAAACCGCCAGCTACGCAGGCTATCATCAACACGATTAATTTTAAGCCTTGATCAATTATACAGTGAATATATGTTCAGCTCCGCAATTATTCCGGATCTTACCGTTCACCTAAATCATTTGTTATAAGTTGTCCTGATGTAGATAACTTAAGAGGAGATTGAGTGAAGAATATTTGCGAAGAAATATTTTCTTCATGTCGATTTTTCCGCCTTTCCATATAATCGCTTTGTTTAGGTGAAACTGAAATGTTTGGACAATTTTTTCAAGTAACATTAAAAGAAAACCTGAAGTAGGTGAAGTGTTCTGAAAAAAAAATTACGACAATAACCGAAGTGAAAATTTACTAAAAATGATTTTTGCATTCGCGCTTGTTGGATATGAGATGATTATAGTCAACTCGCGCGACATGCTCGTTGATTATTTTATCACCTCATAACGTGCTTCTGGGATATTTAAAATTATTTCCCAAGTGATATTCCTGGCTAAGTTGTTAAATTGAATAGAAGTGAATGTTGTAAGCCGACTTGTAGACTGTATAAGTAATGTCCAATATCTCATACAACATGTATGCGTCTCTGGAGCCAGAAGTTTCGTTAAATCTATTCCCTTAGCCAGTATGGCAGCCGATCAAAGGAAGCGGGGAAGGGAGTTTTGCACGTGAAAAATCTCAGTGATTTAGGATTTTTTAACAAGTTTAGTAAAAATAGCTTTCATTGAAAAAAAAACACCCTTAAGGAACACTCAGTGTTGGTCGCTGATAGCGCCAAAACAGTCACTCAAAGAACAAAACTTTGCATAATTAGTTTATATCTTTCGTTTTGTTCAGTTTACGAAACAGGCGAACAAAAGAACATAAAGACAATAGCAACTAAACCTGCTGGAGTTTGTTGTTGTTGAACTAAGTACTTATTCCGTCTCGTATTTCGCAGAACCAACACTTCACCGGATTGAACTTGCCAAAAAATAATCAGCGCTGACTGATTTAAGCTTATATTTGAAAGCATCAATGTGCGCGCACGCCTTGGTTTACGAAGAGAGAATCCCAATTGCCTGACCTTTGTTCTGCCCATAGTTAATTGTTCTGCCGCAAAACTAAATTCCAATTTCAAAACAAAATTTGCCGGCGTAAAATATCGCTAAATCATTTTTCAATTAGGCCTATAAACAATGTTCCATCTTGCTCTGCCCTTTTGTGGTGGAAGAATGATCTCTCACTTTCAAAAATAACTTCTAAACAATAAACGCAAACATTTTGGGTTGATAGCTCTCGGCTCAGAATGCGCCGCACTCACATCTCTGTTTACCGTACTCATAAGAGAATACGATCGAAAAAGTCATCACACACGAAGGCAGCTAAGAGAGAATTGATACTGAAGATTGTCAAATGAGCACGTACAGTTCAATCTGCTACTCATTACAACATCCGTTCGGCCGACTGAGTCATACGCCATTCCCTCGATACAAATATTGCAAATATGAAATAACTACAATCAAGATGAAACAATTTATTCGCAAGAGTTCGCCGAAAAATTCAATTTGGAGCAGGGTCTACTTAACAATTAGACCCGTAGCCCGCAAGGGCTACGGGTCAATAGCCCATGAGGCGAAGCCGAGTGGGCTATTGACCCGTGGCCCTTGAGGGCGAAGGGTCTAATTGTTTTAGTATCACCCAACTAGTCGGACAGAAAAAGCAATAATAAAGTTAGCAAATGCAAGCTGAAGAAAGATTTATTTGGGAATAAAACGAAAGAAAGCGTCACGAATTTCGCTACTCGATGACTATTACTAATAGTCCTCTAGTAGCGTAGCCAATCAAAATGCAGGATTTGCATTAGTCCAGTAGTTGGGTGATACTAATACAATTTAGTCCCTTCTTCTCTTTTCCTTTCTTCTTTAATTCGTATTCAGCTATTCTCCTGTTGTAAAATTTCTCACAGGTGTTACGCATAAGCTGTCTCCATTCCGTACATTCAGTTACTCATCCTGGGAACTCAAATACAAATAACATTGCCTCGATTCGTTCCAAAATAAGTAGAATAACATTCCAAGACTCTTTCAGGTATCCTGCTCGCTCACTATAAGACACACTGAACACCTCAAAACTCCGATAAAAAGTCCTGAGCTTGTCTTTTGTTCAAAAAGCTCTTTTGCGCTTATTTCTTAGTACATGGACTTATAATCAGCGGAATTTTTCAAATATTTGGAAGGGACTTACCGTCTGAAAAACTCTGCACATAGAATACTGCTTGTTAAAACTGTCCAAACCACAGGATAAAAATAACGATGTGAAACACAGAACAAGTTCTATGATCATCAGATGAACATCAAAACCCGCCCGAGCATCAAAAGCCGTCAAAAGTAAAATATTGTAATTTAAAAATACTCCCAGCAAAAGGGGCTTAACCGCAACCAACTGAAATATCAGCTCAGACCAAATACGAGCCCATCGGTGGGCCAGGACCCACTGTTAAACCAAATTTTGAATCGAATAATGTTTTTTATGTGTGTGTTGGGGGGATGGGGGTGTTATCTGAACTACACGGGAATATGTAAACAAAATAATATTTATAAGAATATTATTTGGAGATGCATAGATGAATGGCATCGCGACCAGTTTATTTTTCAATTATTCCGGTCTTTGCCATTCCGGTAGTTTTACCTTTCCGGTCTTAACCAAATTAACCATGCTTCTTTATTTATCACTACTCCTGTCTTGCTGTTTAAAGTGGCACTAAGTACGTTCAAAACAGTCAGGCGGCCGGAACATATATAAATTAAAAGAGTTGATTTACTCTTGTTGCACTGTGCAACATTCAATACCTACCAAACGAGTCCTTGTCTCGTAAACTCAGACCTCAGACCAGAAACACCCAAAACTTGGCTTATACTTACAAAGCAGCCAGGAATCGATACGAATGCTGAGAATTATTTTTTGTGATCATTGCAGCCGGTATTTACCACTGCGAGCTGTTTTTCTTTCCTCGGCAGATTCTGGCTGTCCCATTGTATCGACGAACAGTAAACAAGCCGGCCTGCAGCAATCTGCGGCAATTACGTAGTGTAAGTTTGTTTTATTCTTCGGGTCTGAGTTTTCGAGAGATCCAGAGGGTCTGTGTTTGTCGAGTCTGAGAAAGTTTTCGAGAGATCCAGAGGGTCGACCTGAACGAGTTTTCGGAGATCCAGAGTTTGAGTTTTTCAGGTCTAACTTCTGAAGAACGTTCGAGAGAGAGAGTTTCTCGGGTCTGAGGTCTTGGTTTTCGAGACACCCCGTTACTTCCAGTAAAGTCGGTTGAGTTTGGCCGCCCGGAACGTAACACAGGCTTTTATATTGGAATCCCGAATTCTCGAACCCTCCATTTCTCGAAACTTCCTATAACTCGAACCAAAAGTCCTTTACATTGCATAGTCGGACATTGCAATTTTGCCCCAAATTGGTTTCTCGTAGTTCTCAATATTTCCAACTAATTTTCGTTCCCTTAGAGTTACCAGAACACTGGGTATTTTAATTATTTTTTAAATCTAAATGGCTCTTAAGTGTCGAATGAAATTACTGCAAGTGAAAATCCCTCTCAAAAAACACAAATTTCTTTCGGTTATAAAGCCCCCTATTGTCTGCTTGTTGGGGGTGTTTTGCATTTTTTGTGATTACAATGTTTTCTTTTGATGTTTTAGCAAGTATTGTCAAGTGCATCTTAAGTTTTTTCAGACGCTAAGTTCCTATAATACGGCACTTGGAAACTGCCCCACAAAAGAAATCTTCTGGACAACATAAACCCATGCAGGACTTACGATCGAAATTTTAAGTGTTCTGTTACTGAGAGCAGAATACCTGAAGGACTCTTAGCAACTTACAACTGAACAGCGAAAAGACGGTGTTATTATTTGTTTTCTTTTCTAGTCTGTGGCGTCATTTAATCGAACGGATAGCAGTTTGATGTCTTGGATTCGTACGTGCCGCTCACTTGACAATACCACATCTTGCGTGTTCTGCCCACTTGACAATTTTCGCCATCTCTTACGAGTACAATAAAACAGAGACTGCGACGTATTCTGAGCCGAGAGCTATCATCCCAAAAGCCCATTATGGGTTTTACAAACCACCTGAAATAATTGCGTTTGTTTTTTATAACGGAGCGAACAAAATAACTTCAAAATTGAAATAGTGCGGTAACGGCATAATTACGATCAGGCAATTGGGATTCGCTCTTCGTAAACCCAGGTGTGCGAAGATATTGCCGTTTTCAAACATCAGTTCAATCAGTCAGCTGTGATTAATTTTTGTTGGTTGTGCGAGGTGCGAAACGTAATACTTTTAATACACAGTGCAACAAGAATCTCCAGCAGGTTTACTTGCCACCTGGGAGTTGTCATTGTCTTGATGTCCTTTTGTTCGCCTGTTTCGTAAAAATAAAACGAAAGATACAAACTAATTATGCAAATTTTTGTTCTTGGAATGAGGCGTTTGGCGCCATGTCCGACCCACAAAAAAGTGTCCGTGAAGAGTTTTTTTTTTGTTTGTTTTTTTTTCTCATTGAAGGACTAAACTTTGCCAAAAATTCTAAATCGTCGAGATTCTTCGCGTGCAAAACTATCAGTCCAGGGATGTTTTCAAAAGGATCAAGTTGGACATATGTAAATTATATTTGACACAAAGGCATAAAAAGTATATGCCGGATCACGCAACGAGAAAGGGCAGTAACATTTCCTTAGAGAAAAAATAATTAACCGCATCGTAGACTGAATTAAGAAATTGAAAATACATTTCCACTCCACCAAATAGGGAAACAACTCTGAGTTAGGTTTCGAAAATTTGTTATCGGTTCAAACAAAAAGGTCAAAATTCATGGCCTCGGGGCATTCTTTGCCGTTGATGGTGTTGCCACGGAGCTAGAAAAAGCTACGAAAACATAAAACGTTATCGCATTAGACGCAGCTTTACGACTAAAAGGAAATGGTTACTATTGTAAAGAGCCGGACAGAACTGAACGTACTAAAGAGCACTGGAATATGTCGCGGATCGGTGAATGCGTTGTTTTTGTTCCAGCTTAAAACGGCGTCAATTGATGTGAAGAATCCGCCTGCTTGTTCACGTTCAACTTTCCGCTTTCCGCGCTACAATTTTTAATGATACTTTGTTTGCGCGCCGGCAAGACCCATGAGATAACCTTGATTATTATAAGACCGACTGACCTGTTTATTTCAGTATTTCAATGCCTTAACGTTCATGTGACAAGCCACTTATGCTTCTAATTAGTTTTGCATAACAAAATTAAACAAAGCTTGAAGGAACACCGTGTTAGGAAAATTAACATACAGTTTAACATCGCCTTTAGTGATAAGAGCACAATAAATAGCAAACATGCTCGGTACCTTTACAGATAAACTTTTTGGGCTGCTCTTTCCTTCGGTGGAATACGATTCCATGAGTCATTCCGCTACAACAAAAACCATTCTGTTGTTCTCTCTCTCAATACTGACCCGAAATCATCTGAATCTGAGGAATTTCAACTCCTCGAAAACTTTTTTAAATTTTAGCTCTAAGTGCGACGGCAAATAAATAATTTAAAGTTTAGGTTACGAAGATGTTGAGGAAAGTCCCAAACGCAGTTTCACAAACCCGACACCTTTTTAAAAACACTTGGATGAGTAAATTATTACACAACTGCACAATCGACATCAAACTAGCCATGTCGTAATTCCGTAAATTTCTTCCTATTAGCACTGCAAATTAAAGCCATCCCCCACCTAAAAATGAAAACAAAAGATGTTGCTTGTTAACTCACCTTTAGTTAATAACGTGGAAGCGTAGACGGTTGACGGGCGGCGTTGCTGCTGCCGCTGTCGCACATGGTTCACTGCGTTGTATTTACTTTTCAATAAATCCATGCATGCGCAGTAGGGAGTCTACAAAAAATTATTCATTAGTTTCACGACGAAAGGCTGTTGGACTCCGTTGGACTGCATAACCGTTCTGAAATGCTGATCAGATAGAGAGAGAGCTAAATTTGTTCTCCTTTTCGGGGATGTTTTAACACGGTTCAAATGTGGCTTAAGAAAGTCCGCAAGAATGATCTGTGGTTAATTTCTCATTACATGTCCCGTAATTGACATTCTCAAGCACAAGTGGCTCAAGAATAAGTATTCAAAATAATGCCCTTGGGGTTTGGTTGAAGCGAAAATAATTGTATGATTTTTCATGCTCTTTGCTAGAGTTAGCTAACATTGCAACAGTTTTACCGTAGAGTCATATGGCTGTACAGTTTTGTCCATGCAGTTTATCAGTTTATGTGACACCTGTTTCGGCTTCGCCGGTAGCACCAGCGGTAACATCTTCGACATTAAGTAAGCAAGATAATAACTTGAAGGTTGTTTTGTTTTGTTTAGACCGCAAGACATTCCATCGACACTTTGAGATCGCTATATAAGAATGAGACTGTGTTCAGTCTATGTATTGTATTGTAAAAACACATCCGTACTAAACCAAAGCTGGTCAAAACCATGCCTTTTGAACATGTTGATCCATCTCGTGTATCGGATTCTATGTTAATTTGCGTTGAACTCGAAGTCTCGGCGACTACTTCTGACTGCTGAAATAGAACAATGATCCTAGTGACAGTGGAGCAACAGTGATCTCGTGTTCAATAAACGCATGAAGAGACGCTTATTTTGACCTCTATTTTATTTTGTCTTCGTTAGAGACACGGTCAAGCAGTGTCCCTTGCGCGCCTCTGTTGTTGATATCACACTTAACCCTAACCCTAACCCTAACCTCTGTAAGACTGAAGAGAAGAGAAGAGAAGAGAAGAGACTGCGTGACTACGCGGCTACGTGGCTATGGGCGAAATTGAATCGAAGCTATACCGAACGAAAGGGAGATCAAAGCATGCGAACAAAGCGCGATACTTATGAATATATCTCGTTCTTTACGTACGTAGCTACATGGCCACGTAGCCGCGTTGCCAAGTAGCCACGTAGCCCGCAAACGCGTTGAGCATCGCGCTCAAAGTCCCCGGGGGGGGACTCCCATATGGAAGGGACGGGGATGCTCGTCGGAAATTTTGAATTTAATCCCTAAAAGAGACTAATCTGGGTGTGGCCGAACGTTATGCAAACCCCTAAAAGAGTAAATATAACGAATCAAAATTCTTTCTTCATTGTTATTTCTTCGCGTGCAACCTTAAACGAGACCTTGACGGCTAAAAATAATGCCATTTTGCCCAGAACACCCTAAGCCAGACCAAAATCTGAAATTTACACCCCTAAGCGAGACGACGAGCATCCCCGTCCATTTCATATGGGAGTCCTCCCCCCCCCCCCCCCCCCTCCCCCCACCTGGGTCAAATTCCAACTGCACATAATCACGAGTGAAAAAAAAAAACAGTAAAAGTTGACAGTTACTTGTGATAAATAGTTCGTGGCCATACAAAACCTTTTAAATATGGGCTACCTGTGCTGGGTCTTATTTTTTAGCGATTTGACTCAAAACGTTCTTGAGATGTTTTTAAATTAAATGTTGCAATACGTATATGAAAAGAAAATAAAGGTAGGTAGATAGGTAGCTAGCTAGCTAGGCAGGCAGGCAGGCAGGCAGGCAGGCAGGTAGGTAGGTAGGTAGCTAGCTAGCTAGGTAGGCAGGTAGGCAGGTAGGTAGCTAGGTAGGTAGTTAGGTAGGCAGGTAGGTAGGTAGGTAGGTACTGTAGGTAGGTAGGTAGGTAGGTAGGTAGGTAGGTAGGTAGGTAGGTAGGTAGGTAGGTAGGTAGGTAGGTAAAATTTTATTTAGGCACGCTTTCCTCGTCAACTAAATAAGTATAATGATGTAATGTATATGAAATGATTCATATATGAACTGCGGATATATATGAAGGTGATATGTGATCTTCGCAGTGAATTTCCAATTTAAGCAATTGGAATAAAGAATAAAGAATAAAGAAGCCTGAAAAAATCAGGGCTTCAACGGGATTGAAGCCCTTATTTTTTCAGGCTTCTTTATTCCAATTGCTTAAATTGGAAATTCACTGCGAAGATCACATATCACCTTTAAATAAGTATAGAAAGCTGAAATTCACAAGGGGGCGTGTGGTGTGGCTACAATAAGATTAACACTATCTAAAATATATGATATACATACTGTTAATGATCTAATAACCAATGTTGCCATCGTTGGCCTGTCCGGATCCGATGGTTGAGGCGATTCTTGGGAGGGGGAAGGATGGGCGTCTAATGGACACGGGGCGTTTATTAAAGGGGAGCGTCTAATACAAACTCTCTATTTCAAGGGTGGCGCTTATTAGATACGAGGGGTTTATTTGATAGTGGACGTTTATTAGATCATTTACGGTACTTATTTTTAATGCCTTACATTTTGGTTCATTGACATATTGTTTTGAGATTTATTCCTGCACTGATTGATTAACATTGTCACGCATCACAGCATGCATTTATTTTTTTTGTTAACATGTGCCACAAGTTAGGAGGTCACGACTGATGAGGGCAACTACTGTGTCGATACTGTGTGAAACTGACGAGGAATTCAGCTCATCTGTGATTATAGATTTTGGTCTCACAAGAGCTGGTTACATGACATAATGCTATTAATATGTTTGGCCGAATTCTTTTCTAGCTCGATTAGGGTTGCACTTGAAGAAATTAAAAAAGGCCCTGTTGTTTGACTGCGTTGGTTGATCAGACCCATAAGGCATGAAAAATGTAAAAAAGCTTGAACCATGCTCATTTCTACAAACCCGTCACTTTCATATGGGTGTCCATCGATACAAATATTGCTTCTTATAAAAGATATTTGCCGTCATATTCAGTATGTTCTTTGCTTTGAAGTACCCTTTAATGTTTTACAAAAAGAAACCCGCACTTCTCAGCCGGGGCAGTGCATCTTCCAGCAGTCGTCGCGGTGTACCTGTTGTGGTTCAATTTTATCCTTGGGTCAAATTTAATTCTCCCTTGTTTTTGGGTATGGCAATGTATGATAAGGATAAAAGGATAAAATTGAACCACAACATACCTGTCGCTATCCGTCTCATCATAACCGTGTGGCCGTGTGATCAGTTCCATATGAAAACGGGGCGGGGGGGGGGGGGGAGGGGTTCTCTGTTAAGGCACGGCTCAAGCTTCTTTGACCTCTGTGATAACATTGTTCACGCCTGATCGGTCTTGACATGTATGACAGCGTTTGATATTTCTTCACCTGCAACCCTAACCGAGAAGTCGACGGATAAAAATATTGTCGTTGTGTCCTTAACACCCTACGTGACCCTACGTGAGACCAAAGTCCTAAATAATTTCCCCCACCTCCCAGGGTGACGACAAACATCCCGCGTCTGCATCTTATAGGAGCCCGCTGTCCTCGCGGCTCCAAGACTGAAAACAATTGCTTTTGCCGAGTCATATATTAGATGCGAATTTGACTTGAAAGTTTCCTTTTAACGCTTTCAAAATGAAATAGAAAGAAATTCTTAACTACCTTAGCATTTAATATTTCGCAACTACCCGCTGGCGATAAGATCAAGGTATGGGAAAGCGTAGCGGCCGCGATGTTTACTTCAAACTACGTAAAACTGAGAAGTGCGTTTATTTGGGAATGAGAGAAAATAGGCCATTTTCGTATTCTCGGAATTGAACTGAAACTAGCTTGCCATGGAGGCTTATGAGGGGGAATATCATGAAAAAGAGCCTCATCTCATTTGCATTACAAACGATCTACCCGCATTAGACTCCATTACAAGCTGGTTCCAGTTCGATACCGGGAATACGAAAATGGCCTATCGGCGCAATTCCTTTCTATGGCAAGGTAGAATTTAGGTGCTGTGAAATAGACATAACATCATCAGCAAGTGAAGGGCAAAGCATATTCGAGTGTTTTGATCCCAAAACCTTCACCGACGGACCGACCGCGCGCTTATTAATCGCCCCAAATCACTCGCAAAGCGGTCCTTACGGGCCGAATGACCATGCCTACAACTCTTCAAACAGCTGGCTACGTCCCGTGATTACTGTTCAAACGACGGTTTTCATAAAACGATGGGGGTATGGCGGAGTATTGACGTACCGTCCAAGGGATGTTCGATAACAAAAAGAGCAATGGAACACGAATCAACACGACCATTTATTTTAATTGGGACCGGATGTACGTCATACTATCCAAGTCATCCAAGGTCTCCTTTCCCCCCTACACCTGGACGATAGCCACAGAGCTTCGATAGAGCTGTTTTTTGGGGGGAGACGTTTCAAAAATGGTGTGGGCGTTTTTTGTAATGACAGTTTTCCCGTGGCTTACTAAATCGACCAGGAGAAAACCGCTCAACTGCTCTTTTTGAACGTAATATATCGGTGGAAAGGGGCCCTGAGATATTACTGAATTTTAGTTAAGTATGCACAAAGCGAACATGCTAAACAAAATAAACTGAAGTAAATTTGTAGCTCGATAATTCACGGGGTTTATGTTTTCTGGGATGTGTGTCAATTTTATTGCGATATGTTTATTTGCGATGACCTTTGAGTCCCAGTCAAACCCGGGCGGTGATATTGATTTACTTCAGATCTCATCGCGCATGTGCTCACCGGACCGCATAAACATTTCTGCTCGCACGACCAAGCACGTTTCGAAACGAAAGGTGAGTTTGTGAGCTTCGCCCTTTCGAGAAGCATTCTTCGTAAGTATTTTAAAATGTTCAACGACCTACTTCTTTGGAAAATAAGTTTTTTGCCTTCAAAGGGGGATGATGTTTGCCAATATTCTAAATCATCATATCTGTTGTGTTATTGTGTAATTGACAGTGAACATGCTGCGTAAAATCACCACCTAAACTGAGTTTACAATTTCTGTCAGAGTGTTCCAGTTTTCTTAAATTATTAATCAATGTGGCTGATATAAGCTCAATTGTGGTACGTTTTACGGGAAGGTTAAATTCCTCAGATTCAGATGATCTGTGCGTTTGTGTGTATTGACAATTAAGATGGTTTAAACACTATCAGACCTCGAATGGTTTGTAGCGCTAGTAGCGGAATGAAGCGCGGAATCGTATTCCTTTGAACCATAAAACGTCAGAAATGTTTTGTTTGTGAAGGCAACAAAACTAATTTTCCTTTATTGTGTCTTTCTTGATAAAGGTGATAGGATATTTCAAAACACAGAGTAAACGCATGTTTTGTGATGCAAAACGTAATTACTTCACAGGACGCGACTGTCATGAATAGTAATTTGTCACGCCGCGCAGAAAGGTCGATGAGGGAACCTCTTTCGATCGTGCTTCGCTTGTCAACAAATAATCGTAAAACTTGCAAGTAAACAAGTATTGCGCATGGATTAGAGGTCTCTCAGAGTGCGAAGAGTATGAAATATTGACAACTAATTTTGTTGTGGTTAGCAAGTCAAAAAGGCTAATCGAACAAAAGGCTTTTCAAACTCATTGAAAGATCGCTCAGTATCGCAATAAATATGCAAAGAGCGCAAACTTCAGCTTTGTGAGAATTTATGTTGAATTTTTTTTTGGAACGGTTCCTCCGGCCACTTAGGTTTTGGTTTTAGGAATGGGTGCTTTACTACAGAACACGGCCACATTTCCAGCTATACTTCTAAATTGAGGTGGATTGTCGGCTCTTCAGTCATTCGTCGTTATTAGTCAGTCGGCCTATTATATGCGGAATCCTTATATACATTAGACTTAAATTTGCTGACCAGCCGCCGAGACACTTCAGTTATATCATATACCATACCATATTCTGTAGTTGCTCCGGAATTGGACACACGAGGTGACATTTTTTTTTTAACATTCGAAGCTCTCGTGGCAACATACGAGGGCAGGCAGAAACTTCGCCCTGAGGCCACGACCCTCTTGTTTAATGAATATGCAGTTACCTAAAACGCTCTCAAAGACGCTAGCTGCTACAATTTCTTTGTAAAATATTTGCCCTCTTCGCTGTGTTAAACCGTGTCATCCTCGAAATGTAGTTTTCGTTCAACTCGATGTCATCAAAGCAGTCGTGTTGCGTGATACAAATATGACTCTTCTCATATACGAAAATACATGTAATTCGGCATTTGCGTGTGGCTTTGGGCTTTTGCAAAACTTCCCGAACTTCCAAATTTACCTTACAACATTGCGTACTTACTTTTTTTCTACGAAAGAAGGTTTTTTTTCAAAAGAGCGTCAATTTCGTCTTTCGTGCATTATCTTTGTTTTGACTTGAGCATACTTGTAATTCAAGTAATCCAACTTAGTGTCCGTAACGACTGCGTGTTATATGTTGGTGACTATTCTCCTTATTGAGATCCCCAATTCATAGGTCATGAGCGACAGGAACAAAAGAGATGCGATAGTGGCATTTTGTAATTTGTTTTTCTTTTACTAAAAGACAAAGATACTTGCCGAAACTTGTGTTATCTGTATTTAACAAAATGTATTGCGTTTCAAGATTATGTCCATCGTGGCACTTAACATGTGCATACCAACATTCTCGAGCTCTACATTGTTAACATTGTCAAATCGACTGTGACTCCAATATAGAATTGAAAAATTAAACGAATGATAGCTTTATTGAAGTGTCTGAGCATTTCGCTTTTACGTGAGTAAAAGCATTGAGCAATTCAAATGCTGACTGTCCATGCGTGCGCAAGTGGGTACGTGGCGATTAAAATCATAATTATGCTTGACTTCTAAGTAAACAATGCGTTGCGAGTAAACACGTAGAGATCAGTTTATTAAAGTTTACAGTGTCTCTTACCGCGTCCTTGGAAAACTGAACTCTATTGTAGCTTTCGTTTCGTTTTGTACTGCTCATGATGACTACAGTGTTCTGTATATACGTGTCTCAGAAAATCCTGTTCGTTTGCGAATGTAGATATTACCCCGAGAACAGTCCGAGAGTGTGTTTTAAAACATTGGGAATTATTGGTCCAATAAAATATTAAAATCCTTTGCTATATGGTAATACCCTTTCAGAATCTACAGTTGCCTTTTGCTCGTTTAGGAAATTGAACGGAACATAGTTAACATGATATGCTTGTGAAAGGAGCTCTGTAAAGCAAATATAACGTGGTACTCACACAGAGTGCTCCCGCAGACAAAGATATTTCCACATACACATGGGTTTAATTATAATACTTACGATTATGTGGTATGCACAATTGTATGAGCTATAGGCCTATAGCAAAAGCAACAGTTACAAGTAGCACGCACAAAGCTTATGTGTTCCTTGCCAAGGTGAAATTTTTCTCCCATTTTATTTTCGTTATGTTGCGTTATGTAGTTTTAAAATTATACTACCCTTCACTGTTTTGTCTCTTTTTCTCCTCAGTATAACTCTTACTTCGCAAAGCTTGCTCCATGTGAGCTATCAACAAGGATAAAAACAAACATAATGGCCGGGATGTACTCTTTAAACGACATCACAAATGGCTGTCCAATCAAGATAGAAACTACAATGTCGAGTTGCAATGGGCAAAGCAATGGAATTATCTCCATAAGCGGGATGCCTGTCCTCAAGACAGAAAAATCAGAGACAACTTGCAACACAGTCGACTGCCACACAATTCCATTGCCAGAGGAATCAATTTATGAAGTATCGTTAAACACCGAAGAAGATGTACTCAGCATCCAAATAAGTAACGTCCAAGGAGCAACATCTGATCAAAATGCTGTCACAGGTGAACCACTCACCGTTAATCATAATCAGTTAGAAAGCCACGCCGTCAACAATGAAACGTTGACTGTTAATCAGATAGAAAACCACGTGGATAAACTGGGCAGCCAAGAAACGCAGTCAAGATTTGAAATTGACCCCCAAGCAGAAAGTTTTCCAGGAGGACAGCTGTCCAAAAACATGATTATGCCAGAGAAAAGGTATTCAGTGGAAACTGAAATTCAATCGCCAGTAAATCAATCAAGCATTCACAATGGAGAGCCGTTAACCAAGGCAGCCGAACAACAGAAGGAATTACCGTTCCAATTAAATTCCAACGAGCCTGACATAGTGCCATCTTACCATCTTACTCATCAGCCAGATATTTCGCAGATGAATAACCAGTACCCATCGTCAGCGTACCAGGTCAGTACGAATGGCGCGATGTCAGCTTACCAGGGTAATGCAGAAGGGACATTGTCATCTTATCACAATAGTACTCCTGGCATTGTGTCATCTTACCAGATCAGTACCAACATGGCACTTCCATCAGTTTATACCAGTACACCACTTTATCACATGGCTACTCAGGGGGAAATGCCAGCTTCCCAACCAGGAAATTTTGAAACCAATACCAGTTATCAGATGATCAACGGCACAGAAATGCCTGCCTACTATGGTGGCTACAATGCTCACAATCCACAACAAACAAAGCAATTCTCCAAGATAGAAACCCAGCCGAGGAATGCCCACAGCTGCAGCTGTTGTTGCCATGCGCAAAATAAATCTTCGCATTATCCTGCTTTTGGTTTGGAAGCCCCACGTCCTTCAGTTATCATGGTGCCCGTGAATAGTCTCAACACTTCTGGCGCATCCCATGTGCCATTCAAGGTAAAGTTCTTTGTGGTGATTTAAGTCCCTTCAAAAGTTTGAAATTCTCCTGGCCAATCCTGCAACTGCAAGTTTCCTCCAAACAATAGTAAGCAAAGAAATGTGCAAACAAAGCCTTCATGCATTGTGTTTATATGTATGAACAACAAAATAGTGATAAAATGTGACCATATTTCGGTATCAGTCTAATAGCGAAACTACTAACATTATACTCAATGTGTCTACTCGGAATAACCTGTTTGTACGGAGATTATCATTGGGTAGTAGGTCCGTGAAGAAACAGAACACGAGCCTTAAGAACGAGCTGGACATTTGAGCATTACGAACAATCGGAACCTTTTTTGTTATTTTTGAATTAGAGCCCAGCATAAAGTGAAACCGTATGTTGTTTATCTTATCTTGCGAAAACGGGCGTGTTTATTGGCACATGCATTATAGCCTTTACATGCCAGAGAACATTGATTTTAGCCTTCGAGACTTTCGACTTCGAGTTACTAGTTCATGAGATCGACTAGTTTGTGATGAGTTAGAGCCTTCGGAACCTTGTAACGCCTTAACAGAAGGATAAGCCAATAAAATCCTTTACAGGTTTTATGAAGTTCAAATTAACTCTGCAGAATGATGTATACGCTCTAAAGGAGTATATGCATCGATTCGTAAGTGTTCTTTTATGTTAAGGGTAAAAAAGGCTAAATTGAAATTCACTATGTAGTTGTGGAGAAATAGTATTATTCTAAATATTGATTTATTTATAAAATTCTATTGGGTGTTGTCTGCAGTTCGTATTTGTTCCAAAACGAATTTTCTCGAAAACAGGTTGAAACTTCGTACACACTACCCTCGCAAAATGTGGACTTCACTCGGCAGGACTTTGCTAATAGAATGGTGAGTTTTATTTGATTGATTGATTGATTGATTGATTGATTACTTATTGATTATTTTTTATTATATATTTATTTATTTATTTATTGATTTATTGAATGGCAGGTGCAGTGCTCTAATTGATTTCCTTTTTTCCCTTCTCGATCACTTTTGTTTGTTTACTTATTTGTTGTTTCTTGTTTTCGAGAAGTTGCGTTTGCTTCCAAAGCTATGATGTCGAGATTTGAAAATTGGATCGAGTAATTCTAAAAAAATTTTTCTGGTGAAAGAGATAACCTGTTCATCTGAGACTTCACTAGCTCCGCTGTACGAAACTGGTTTTTAATTCTATGTATGTCTTTCACCTTAGCACCTGCATATTCTTCTACTTTAGTTTAGAAGTTTATTTATGTGCATGGCTTCTCGCATCCAGGTGTTTTGTTTTGTTGTATTTTTTTATTATTATTGTAATCGAGATTTATTTTTTATCGTTTGTAGGATTACTCAGATGATTCAGATTCATCTGATGATGATGACGAAAACGGAAAACAAAAAAAGTATTTTCGTAAGAACATCGATGGAACTACAGCAAGATTTAAGTTGACAAAAGAGGACTGGGCGAGAATTCCAATCAACACATTCCCCAGCGGTGGCCGATTACTGAGTGGGGACTGGACTCGAATCTTCCTCAGCAAAGTTAAAGAAAGCAACCCATGGTGCAGTCTGCGCTTCAAGAATAATCACGTGAGATCAGAAAACTCTCGGAAAATCCACTCAGCAGTGTTCTTCAGAGGAGGAGCGGAATGCAAGCGACCAGAATGCAACGTTAAAGTGCGATTCGTCATCCGGAAGGAAAAAGGAAAACACGTGGATGTGACGTATGTGGGTGACGTTTGTCATGATAGTCAGCCAGGCAGAAGTGACGTCATTGACGACAGGAAACGGAAAAAGGTTGTTCGTCGAACATGTTCATCTTAAACTAAATCACGTCAAAAAACTAAGGACAGATTTCGTAAAGGAAACTTGAGGAAGCCCGTGTTAGGACTGATAAATGGACGAACCCAGTCTGGACTATGAATTTCTTAAACTCTGCCTCAAATAATTAGGTGAAGCCTGGTTCACACTAACGTCAGAGTAATGTCATTACGCAGCGACATATTGTCATTATCTTCCTGCTATGTCGTGCCGTGTTGTTCGCACTCGTGACATAAAGCATCAACGTAAGGTGATTTTTTGGCGTTTTCGAGCGAGACCTTGCTATTATGTATGTCGTTAAGTCGCTATGAACCAGGCTTTATCGGCCCTAACTAAAAGAATATTTTTCCAAAACTTGCATAATAAATTGACAAGGCAAAAGCAGCAACTTTTTTGTGCGAAGGCTTGCTCTGTAAATCTTGTTCGATTTTGTGAATGCAAGACACTTATATATTTATATAATTATATATTGAACACTATATTTTTGTATATCAACTATCAGAGGAATCGTTATTACTGTTGTGCAGAATTGAATTTCTGTTGCTCACATTTTAATAAGCCTTCAGCACACATTATTCTATTTATCCATGACAACATACGCTCCAAATTATCAAAATGAGTGTAATCAATTTTTGTAAAAAAAAAACAACAAACAAACAAAAAACAATTAGATTGCAACTTAGGCGATTTTATAATCCAGAATTTACTGTTTGCTGTATTTTGTATTTTTACATTTTCGGTACATCTGAAGGTGCCGTCAAATTTTAGTCTCGTCTACGAGATGGTATTCACAGAAGTGCGTGTAGTGTGATTCATTTTCCGCCAAAGTATTTTTAAAGTTAGTTTTTCGTACGCTTGCATGATTCCCGGTTTTCGCGCCTATCATATCCATTCTGAGCATCGCATTTTATTCACATTAATTCACGATAATCATATTAAATAATATGTCCAACAGGGCTGTAGGCAGGATTTTGCATGGGTGAGCGCAGAGGGGATCCCGGGGTATATTTCCCCGAGAGGAGAAATTTTGACAAATCAAGTTGTTGAAGTCCTCATTTCCTGCATTCTGAGAGTCACTTTAACCATCCCCTCAGATTAAGCAGACCTTTACGGCGTGTGAGGGGCTGCGGACGCACCCATCGCAGCCCCCCCCCCCCCCTGCCTACGACCCTGGTCCAAACACCGGTACTCTTTATCACATTTTATCAAAACGAAGTATAGCATTTTATTATGTTGTGGTTTATTTAACACGTTATAACTCTCGACTGATTCAAACGGGTGAAATAAAGAAATAAATGTTCAAATTTTAGTTGTGCCTTTTTTCGCAGACTGAAGGTAGTCACTAAGTTTAGTTGCATGGCAAATCTGGCGTGTTCGTGGTTGTGTAGCTGGTTCAACCAAACCCCGCTCGCATATGTTTATGTTCGTTAACAGGGCCATAGGGTGGGTGCGAGTGCCGGAAGCGTGAGCATCTAGGGGGACCCGGAGGTGTTTTCCCGGGAAATTTTGAAAACTCAATTTGTCGTAGTCCACATTTCCTGCATTTTGAGAGTCATTTTAACCCTCGCTCTCAGATTAACCTCCCCTGCCTACGGCACTGGTTAAGTCAAACAACTTTTCTTTATATATGCGTTCACTTGTTGTTGGCGTTAGGTTTGCACATAATCGATTTATAAAGTCTTACGAACATCGCTCCATAAGGGACGACAATGCTGATACAGTGCATGATTATAATAGTTGACCTTTCGAGAGGCGGCGTAAAACCTCAAGAATGAAGATCATTTCTTCCCGTCGACTTGTTAGTTGGTTGGCGAAGAAAAACAGTATATGCATAAGCGCCGTCGTGACGCTAAAACATTTTCTTCTGCGAAACTCACATAGCCAGAAAATGTACCCTCTTGATGTTCTTCGGGAAGGTGCTCATTACCCGGGTCATGGCTATTCGTTTGCGCGAATTTTAGAACCTATTTCCCCGTTACAACTTTTCCCTGAAAGAACGAAACGCGCGTTCACCGCCAATGTGTCATACATGTATATCCTAACAAGAAATGATTGGTCTCTTGACCCTGATGGATCGGTTAATTGGTCGGTGGCCTCCGTTGACCAAACTGCCGGCGGCTCAGCCCTAATCTATCTCAGTATACTGTACACCTCAAAATACCTGAAACCCGTTAACTTGCGTGCTTCCAGTAGGCATTGTGGTCAACAGAAATAACATTAAAATCAGCGAATACGCTTTCTTCATCACCTACCCACCTCCAGGAGAAATTAGACGACCTCACTATGAATGCCAAGAAAACAGGACTGATCATCAGCAAAAAGAAATCCAAAATTATGTGTGTCAACTCTGGTGCAACAAGGTCAATTAACATCGATGGAGAACCGCTAGATCACACTGAGGAGTTCACTTACCTCGGGAGTGTGATAAGTACAGATAACAGTGCCCAGAAGGACATCAAGGCCAGGCTCAACAAAGCCAGGTGTGCCTAGTAGGCTCAAAAACAGTAGAGTGCGCATCCACGACAGTAACATTAAATCTGTGCTACTGTATCGCTCTGAATGCTAGAGAATTGTTAGTCAATGCCTTTGACAACAGCTAATAATAATAATAATAATAATAATAATAATAATAATAATAATAATAATAATAATAAGAGGATAATGGGGTGAGAGGGAAGGAAGATGAAAAAGTTGAAAAGTATCAAGATCTAGCAAGAAAAGTTCGAAAAATGTGGGCTGTGAGGACAAAGCGTCTTCCAGTGGTAGTGGGAGCATTGGGATCAATACCACTGAGATTGAATGACAATCTGAGAGCCATTGAGGTGGGCATTCCTGTTGGACTGATCCAGAGATGTGCATTGTTGAGTCGACAAGAATTCTTAGAAAGGTGCTGGAGATCTAGAAAGAAGAGAAAAAGCAAACAAGAGGTGTTTCTTGGCTTCCCTAGGCAACTTGTTGTTGCCCGGAGCCAATGACGAAACCAGCTTCATCATCATCAATAGCTGTGCGAATCTTTAATAATAATAATAATAATAATAATAATAATAATAATAATAATAATAATAATAATAATAATAGTTAAAATTTTTAGTAATAATAATCTTTATTGAGTACTTTTCATACAAACTTGAATCTTAGGTGTATCTGGTTGAAATAATAATGATAATAATAATAATAATAATAATAATATATTTAACCAATTTCTAAAGGAATTACAATGATTTTACTATTCGAGTAAGAACTTTGTATATTAAGCAATTTCTAAAGGAATTACAATGATTTGACTATTCGAGTAAGAACTTTGTATATAAACATATTATTTACATAATAATACAGTGTCTTTAAAAAATGTAGAAAAATAGTAAAAGCGACTTCAAGAGCAACAATAAGAGAAGAACTATATATTAAAAATATTCGATCTAAATTGCAGTACGAGAATTCTCTACTTGAAAGTCCATATCATAAATGTCAATGTTCCTGTTTCTCTTTACAGTTCTTGATCCCCTTAGGCAGATTAAGGCGGATCGGAGGATCGCAAATGAGACTTTTGATCTGATCCAAGACACCGTTGTTGCGTAATCCTCCCCTTTCTTTGCGGCAATTAATTCTGCAAGCCTACTGTGATACCTCTTGCACTCCTCGCCCATTCCTCCGGTGGATGTAAACACCAATGGAGTGAAAGTTCCCTGTTCTACTTGAAGAACCCTGTCTGCGTAAGCCCTCTTCTTCTCATTTTCATGGTTACGGTATATCTGCTTGGGGGTTTGGTCCTTGTAGGAATCCGCGTTGGGGTGACACACCCTCACATCAAAGAACGCGGATCTCTGCTTCTCCCAAAACCCCCGGGCATGTATATCTAGGCGAGCATCTGGCGTTGTGTTAGCGCCGCTTGGTAGCCTCTCTCCAGTCAGTTCTTGAAGGACGGGCTCTATTTCGACATCACTACAGACCATCTTAAGCAAGTCAGCCTCGAGGTCACGGAGTTCGTTATGGCGCTGAATTATGAATCCGCCTCTCCTACAAATCATTGCATGATCGATTGTAAAGGCGTCACCGCACACGCACACTGTCGGCTTGTCGTCAATTTCCCAGTCATACCTGAGCTTTACAGCATCTCGGAACTCGCCTTTATTCAGGTTGTAGCCCATGTCTTTTAATGGGAGGGCCGTGAGCCAGTTAGAGGCACCTTTCTCGGTTGCGAGATCAGTGGCTCGTTGTGTCTTCTGAGGTAGAGACTCCCTGACATTGCCAAACCTAGTCTGAAGCGCTTCGTTGGTTTCTCTTCGCACGCACTGCTGTAGTGTCTTGACAGCAGTATCAGCCGGTGTTTCATGATCCTGTGCGATTATTTTCTCGACTAGGGGCGCTGTGATCTTGGTTGACACCTTGATCTTGGTTGACACCTTGAATAATAATAATAATAATAATAATAATAATAATAATAATAATAATAATAATAATAATAATAATAATAATAATAATAATAATGAAACGTCTGCTTAGATGGCTCGGGCATGTCTTACGAATGTCGCCAGAGGGAACACCCTAAGTCGCCCTTTAGGTGGACACCTGCAGGCAAAAGAAAAAGACGGAGACCCAAAGAAAGAAGGTTGAAACTGAACTAAGTGAAATGAATTTATCATGGGGAGGGGCACAGACAATTCCGAAAGACAAGACTCGGTGGAAAAGAGACATTGTTGCGGCCCCATGCCCCACTGGGGGGCTATAACGATTAAAAGAAATAGGCTGACGATATAACAATTATTTTGGATGGTTCGAAAGAGGATCTTTCTTCAGACCTAAACAGGCTAGATGAATTCAGTAAAACTCTCGGACTCAGACTGAATGACAAGAAAACAGAAGCTCTCTGGATACGTTCCAGCATTGGCAATGGCAAACTTATTTTGCAAGTAAAGGCCGAAACTTGAAGTGAAAAACCTTGGGACTGTGGCTGTCAATCGCACCTGAATTGTATACACTCTAAAATCATAATGAAAAGATGGAAAAGCTTAGAAAGACCCTAAGTTGCTAGAAGTACCGTAGGCTAACTTTGTTATGGAGAATTGCCGTGCTGAAAATTTTAATTGCATCAAACATTTTTATTGCCCCCGCATGCAGGGTTTTGGCCAAAACCGACGAGGCATCCTTGAAATCCCCGGACACTCTCGTCCCCATAGCCCTTTTCGCTTCTCTTGGGGACGGACCATTAGAAAAGTGATGGCGGGGATGGGGAAAAAAAAAATTCATGCAAGGCAAAATGTCCGAAAAAAAATTCATTCAAGGAAAAACCCAAAGACAAAAATTATGCACAAGATGGGCCGCATTTTGATATTAAACCAGAATTATAATTCTTCTCAAAAAGTGCTCCAAAATGCACCAAATGGCATTAAAGCATGTCTAGATTTTCAAAATTTTCCCGGGGGAGAATTCCCCCGGACCCCCATTATAATACGGCAGGGGTAATTTGCCGAAGGCAGAACGCAGAAGGCGAACGAAAATCACCGAAAAAAGCAAAAACCAACCGCAGTGCTATTCAGGCTAAGCGGAGTGTACCTTGCACTCAGGTGAGTCTAAAAAGCACTCCGGTTAGCCGGAATATCACTCAGGTTAGCCTTAGAAATGCCCAGGTTAGCTTGCTTACGGTTAGTTCTCAATAATGGTAATGGTTTTGCTTGCTTCGGCGACTTTGTTTCGCGTTCGGCACTCTGTGTTCGGCGTTCGCAAAATTACCCTCGCCGATTTTAATACTTTTAATACTTTGTTTAAATGTTTGGGTCCCCTCAACTCAAAATTCATTCCTACTGGCCTGACAGGTATATAAATTACACAAATGTTCACTATACACCTGTAAACTGCCATTAACTTTTTATGTCATAAAATAAATGGAAAGTAACGTTAACAAGCTATGTATTTAATAAATCAAATTGTACATGAAGCAGATTTTATTAAAAAAAGAATTCGTGCATAGGGCTGCAGTCCAAAAAAAATTCTTGCACAGGCAATGGCCCAAAAAAATTCTTCCAATGGCTGTATAAATCTTAAGTATAATCTAAACTGCTTTTGGTTTGAAACCAGACAACTCAAATTCTTCCCTTCAGATTACCAACTGTTTACTTTTGGCTCGGTATCACATCTGGCTTGCTAAATCAAACGAAACATCACCTAATGTTCAGCGTTATCTGCAATTTCTGAAATCAAGATACGAGATGGAGACAAAAGGCGGCGATATAGCGAAATGGGAACCTCTTGCAGTATATATCGAGCAGTGAAGCCATTGTAATGACATCAGTAAACTACCTTCTTAAAAAAAATAACGTTCCCTAGTCAATGACAAACAATACTGCAAGGCTGATCGTACTACATAAAAAGTAAACTTTGTGAGACACCAACACGACTAGAACCGATATAGTGGGATTGCAACCGTGGACAGCTGTTTCGTTCTTTTTGGAACTCGTCAGCACGGTGTAGCAAATCTAAATAACGCCAGCGAAAGAGCCAACGCAAATAGATTGCCCAATGTACACTATATCAAGTTCCGTACTTTGAACTCACTTGTACCCCGAATCACACACTGCAGTGCACACACTGCAGCCTTGCAGTATTGTTTGTCATTTATCATTTTCACGCTGATCAGATCCCTTGTTGGATCCTACATTAGCAGCATTTTCGTTCAGTTGCGGTCCCTTGCTTTAAAGTTGTGCTTTTTCCCTAATCAAACTGGAAATAGAAATCCTTTAATGCCAGTACATTATTTATCAACCATTTAACGTTAAATCGTCCAGCCTCGCCCGTGCTAACAATATTAAACTGGTTTCGCACCATAATTCTGTTCAATTTCTTTGCTCCCCCAACAAGTTATGTATTCGCAACCTTTTCCTTTTTTGTTCTTTTTTTTTTTTTTTTTTTTCCACAGTAGCGTAAGTAATGTAAAGTAACTGGTATGTAAAATAACGCAGGGGCAGGGCAGCTAGTCGGGGCGACAGCATTTTCGGACGAAAGTTTACAACAAATTTTCGCGCCCGAAACTGCTGTCGTTCGTGGGTCCCCGAGGAAAGCTAACGCAGGCTAGTAACTCGACCCTCAAAGAACTTGTTATTGATTCACAGGGTTCCCAAGATCACATTTAGAGAAAGCAAAGAATTATTCATTCAAATAAGCGTCACGGTTGTGTGAGTCGTTGGCGTCCGTTATGGTTTTTGGTTACTTTCGCAGTTTTGGGTAGACTGTTCACAGTCCCCTATTTTTCCCTCCCGCTCAGAAGGGAAAAGCGCCCTGGGGACGAGGTTGGGGGTCGCCAGTACAAAATGCCCGTGGATAGGGGCGCTGGGGGTTAATAGCGTCGGGGTGGAGGAGCGCTCACCGCCTCGATCCCGCGTGCATTTTGTACTCTCCCCAATTTTCGCTCGCATAAAGAAACCAAGATGGCGGTCCCTAGAACTCAAAGATCGACCTCTACGTCCTTTACAGAAAAATAAGGCACTGTGAATAGTCTAAGTTTTGGTCTTTTTATGCGACCCCATGTTATTCCCTCAATCGAACTCTATGCACTGATTGAATTCGACTGAGTTCGCTTAAGGTGATTCCACTGAAAAAGAAGGAGTATTTAGAATTTTCTAAGACTTGGTCCAGTTCATATCTATATTATGAGTATTACAAAAATGCAATAAAAAATGGGGGTCACCGTGCTCGTTTTTGTGTAACCTGGATGGCTATTATGATAAATATACGACCCACCAGGCTTATATTAGTAACCCTAGAAATCCGAAAAGTGAACTATCATTTTTAGCAAAAACCATTTCTTGCATTAAAATATCGAAGCAGTTCGACAAAACAGACTTTAATCTTACATAACCAACTATTTTAATTGAACTGGAATTGAGATTATGGAAGAAATTAAAGATTTTGCTGTGTGCGCACGTAAGCAGCACTACCTAAATAGGTACTTTTTAAAGCATTCAAATAAAAATATCTCAAAGTAGAGTATTTAACTTTTCTTTAAATCGCGATATATTGTAGTCAACCATATGTCAATTAAATTAATGCATTAAAAAATGGGGGTCACCGTGCTCGTTTAGAAGAAAATAACCATTTATTTCTCTGCCGAGCTTAGCCTGAAGGAAATCGCGTAATGCTGTATGCGCGCGCTTGTGGCACGCGCTTATGCGCGCGCTAAATGACGCGAAAAGTTATGCGCAGCAAGGATGCGCAATGCAATACAGTGGAATCACCTTAAAATTCATTTCAATTGCGTTCGATTTACATGCCGTATATACGTCATGCTTCAATTACTCAAGGGTCGCTCACTCAGTTCAAACCTCGAAGCTTATCACAAGTCCCTGAAAACTTGTTGTGCATCCCTGGAACCAGGACATCCTACTTTAGAATGTATTGATGATCATGTCGTCAAATTGATTGGTGATTATGTTTATGATCGTCTGAAAGATCCGTCGCCATTTTGTATTCTTAGTGTTGGAAGTGGCGACGGAGGCAGCGACCTGGCCTTCCTTGAGATTCTGAGCAAACCTCGCCGAGCTAAAGAAGGGAAAGCTCAATGTTTTGAACGTGTCATCGAACCAGACAGAAATAACTTAGAAGCATTCCGTGCCAAAGCAGATAATCTGTCTGATAGTTTGAAGAGCAGGGCGAACATTCAATTTGAATGGAACGCGATGACTTATCAAGAGTACGTTGAGCAGAAGAAAACAGATGATGTGAAGTTTGATGTAGTTCACTTTTTACACAGCCTCTACTACGTTGGTCTTGACACAGCACTGGAGCATTGCTACGAGAAAGAACTTGGTGCAAAAGGAGTCATTTTATGTACAATTTCAAGAGAAGACAGTGCCGTCGTGAAATATGGCAGAACATTTGCTGCCCAACAACGTATGATTTTCAATCCTGGAGCCTTCTATTGCAACATCGATGTAAAAGATGTTGCTGAAAAGAATGGCTGGAAGTACGTTGAATGCTCAGGCGAGTCCAAAACCTGTGACATAACGGCAATCTTTGATGGCTCATCACAGCTTGGAAACAATCTACTGGATTATCTCACTCACTGGGTTGATGTCAGAGCGACAGCAACCGAGGATGATCTACGAAAAATTCTTGACTACTGGGAAAATGAGAGCGCTGATGTTGGTCACGGAAAAAGGGTGGTCACAATGAAGACTGGAGCTGTGATAATTTTTAAAGGAATGTAAACATGTTGGATGATTATTATCATGTCAAGGACTTTTTAAAAGATTCAGAAGTGAAGGTAGCTTACGTTGTTATAAACAGTTACCGGATGAGGTTTTTGTGATAATTGGAGTAATCAAGTTCAATGACTTCGGCTGATAATACCAATTATTCCTTATATCACAGAAACCCAATCTAATAATTGTTTTATTGTGTTGTTCCAGAAAATATCCATACCCCTCCCATGGAAGGTTTTTTGGATTGAATCCTGCACCCCTCTGGAAATTCCACATAAGCCCCATACTTTTGGCTTTTGAGACCCCCCACCCCCTCTGAAATTCCATTGACCTTCCATGGGGTGGGTATGGATATTTTCTGGAACTGCACATTTTACATTGTTTAAAGAAAATGACAACAAATGCAATGTCAAAGAAGTGAATCGACGAGCCATGTTTTTACTTTTCTGTGAGATGCCACTCACTGCCCATGAAGTTGGAATCATGCATTGTACACATAACCTTAAGATTAATCACTTATTTGCTAGCACATTTAGGGAATAATCTGTAGGTTGCACTGTCACTCCCAGAATTAACTGTAGGCTCTTGAGTTATAGCCAAGGAGAAGACATGGTAACTATTGATGTATGATAATAGAAAATTAACAATGCATTTTTTTTTGGGGGGGGGGGGGGGGGTATTTATTGCTATTATACACATCATACAATTACATTCACGACTTTGGTGTTACAATATTATTTGACACTAATTACAATAACACTAGAGTAGATTACAAATATTATAAATTACAATTATCTAAATTACGCTAATTACACTAGAGACAATTACAATAAATTAGATGCACTATAAAGCTAAGAAAAAGAGCGAAAACAAATTAAAAGTTAAAGGAGCATCTTAAACAATTAGGCACTTAATAAACAAAGAATAACATTTTAATCTATCTTCTCTATAGTATATTTTATACTTAATCTATTAACATAATCGGAGAGAGTAATTGGTCTGTTGTGCAGTTTATTGGTGTGAATGTAGTAACGCATATACAGTAAGGTATAATTAAGTTTCCTTGTCAAAGTTTTGTTTTCAAGAGAGGAGGTGGGAGATAAACCGAATAACATTTCTTTAACAGATGGATGGTAATTAGTGTAGTTAACGCTATTAAACCATTGAATAACTCTCCTTTGAAAAGCTTTTGAAAATTGGCAGTGAATGAAAGTATGCTCAATGGAGTCTTCATTTCCACAGTATAAACAATCCCAGTCTTCTTTGATACCAAAACGGTGTAGTTCTTTCTTAGTGACTATAATTCTATGTAAGAACTTGTAGTGGAATTCTTTCAATTAACAATGCATGTTATTAATGTGAATTTTAAAAGTTCCTGTCAATTTTATGCACCGTTATTTACGTCATTGCTTATTAAAATCACACTATTATACAGCATTGTTATTCTAAGACACCTTTATTTCCAGCAAAGTTACATGTTGTCTACCTCTTAGTCAGAGTCAGTCAACACATCATCATTCAATATTGATTCATCAATGTAATGATTGTCATCCCAAAGTCGATAGCTCGCTTCTACATGCACTTTCTTGTACCAAATATCCATTACCTTATCTGTCTTTCCATTTACAGATGATAAAACCTCAAGTTCTGTTGTTAAGCTTGCATAAGAGACTGACATATCCATTATAGGCTTAACTACTCTCTAATGGTAGATCATCTATTGGTTGGCATTTAATATAAACTAGAAGCTCACAGAGCTTAGAACTGGGCCTGTCAGCTTGACTGCTAAGTAAAGCTGGTTTTTGCATTTTTGAAAGGAATGGTGCAGCACAGTGAAACCTTTAGAAAAGCAGTCACATACTGTAGTCACATAAAAATCTGACGTTTGCATGAGATATGGGAAGACACATTATGTGTTAATTTCATCAACCCACGCCCCGACAGATTGTGTTTATGCACTGAAGACAAAATCTGTAGTGATAAACGTAAATGCTTTAAATAATGGGAGGGAATGAATTTTATTAAATTTTCCGCTAAGAGGAACAAAGAAAATTTAATTTGGAAAATTTTAGTAGCTTAAAACCAAACTCTTGAGTTTTAACTGATCGATTATCTTTGATTTTTAACTGCGCCATGCCCTATTGTGGCAAAAAGAGTGGATCCACTTCACTCAACAGCAAAGCTTTGAGCGATTGTAAACAAAGTGAGTATCGATAGTGCACAGATGCAGACTTAATCGAATTGCAAGTTCAATGAACAATTTCATGTTTGTTTCAATTGTCACGCATTCTTATCAACATTTTTCATCATTTCTCCTTATACTACTGCAGTTTTAGTCTCAAAGATACCTTTGATTTTCAGTGTACTGATATGCATGTATGTATCATTTCTAGTTTTTCTCAGCATGTCTTTAAATTGTGCAGTTCCAGAAAATATCCATACCCCCACCACGGAGGGAATTCCAGCCAAGACCCCCCACCTCTCCGGAATTTCCATTTTTGTGAAGGAAAATAAACCCCCCCTCCCCTCCGGAATTTCCAAAAGTTTCTTTCATACCCCCCTGTCCCTCTGGAAAAAGCAATTTAAAAAGAAATTGTGCAAATGTTGTAAACATTAGGCCGCCTTCCATTGTAAACATCGCTATAGTGTTTAACTACGGTGGCCCACAAGGGCAAAACACAACTCGATTCCCCTTTCAGAACACAAGAATGTTTTCCAGAACACAACAATCTTTTTCAGAACACAACAATCTTTTTCAGAACACAACAATCTTTTTCAGAACACAACAGTCTTTTTCAGGACACAACAATCTTTTTCAGAACACAACAATCTTTTTCAGAACACAACGATCTTTTTCAAAACACAACACGATTTTCTGAAACACAACAGCAAACTGAAACACAACAAAAATTGGTGAAACACAACAAAATTTCAAAGTACTGGTAACTAGCCCTGGCGCGTAAAGCGATTGGAACCTGGGACTAGTACAGGCCACACGGTAACCGTTCCTTCCCGCTTGTACGTTTGTCCGCCATGTTTTGCCACAGTTGTGGTGGTTGGAGAAGGCAGGATCACAAGTTTTGCCCGAAGTGCGGTGTTAGTGTATCTTCGTCTTCAACTAGTAAAGTGGGTACTTTCAAAAGCTTTCTAATGCAAAAGTCGAAGGAGAGGCAAATGGCCTTCAAGTCTAAGTCCAAGAAACCGAAGACGGAGGAACTTGTAACCATAACCACAGGCTTACCAGACTGTGTTTGTGAGGTCACAGCACGCCCCATATAAATATTCAAATTTTCTCGCTAATCGCTATTGTAAATATTTAAGCTTCCTAAAATCGGCTTTTACTGCTGTCTATTTGCAATAAAATGAATTAGAAACATTTTCGCAATGTTTAAGTTTGTTTTTACGCAGCTTTTTTTTGACGATTTGAAGCGTGCGAGAGCAGTTCTATGAGTTTAAGTTTTGACTCGTGTATAAAGCGCTTAGCGCTGAGCGCTTATTTCCATATTCAGGAAATTCACTGAATATTTAAATAAATTAATTTCCCAGGCCCGGTTGTCTTCGGCTTTGCTGTCGACATTTCCGAAGTGTTTCTTTGGGGTGTCCCAGAGGAGGTTTTGTAGTGGGACACGTTCTTCTTTCTAGGGCGGGCATAGGCAGTAATTTTGACCAATTTTAACGAAAATTGCATAAATTGTCCCGACAACTGGTACATATCATGGTAAATCGGCAAATTTACGACCTAATTTGATATTCCAGCAAGGTTTAAAAGAACTATTCACGAACTGATTGGACTCAAATTTGGCCAGATTATAGTTCAAAGACTGTTCTATCGAGGACCTGGAGCTCTTACTAAAGCGAGTAGGGGAAAGATATTTTTTGGGCTACATTCTAGAGGCGGTACCCGATTCTTGGATGTGTGTAAATATTAGTATTCTATACACGAGTCAAAACTTAAACTCATAGAACTGCTCTCGCACGCTTCAAATCATCAAAAAAACTGCGTAAAAACAAACTTAAACATTGCGAAAATGTTTCTAATTCATTTTATTGCAAATAGACAGCAGTAAAAGCCAATTTTAGGAAGCTTTAATATTTACAATAGCGATTAGCGAGAAAATTTGAATATTTATATGGGGCGTGCTGTGACCTCACAAACACAGTCTGGTAAGCCTGTGGTCATGGTTACAAGTTCCTCCGTCTTCGGTTTCTTGGACTTAGACTTGAAGGCCATTTGCCTCTCCTTCGACTTTTGCGTTAGAAAGCTTTTGAAAGTACCCACTTTACTAATTGAAGACGAAGATACACTAACATCGCACTTCGGGCAAAACTTGTGATCCTGCCTTCTCCAACCACCACAACTGTGGCAAAACATGGCGGACAAACGTACAAGCGGGAAGGAACGGTTACCGTGTGGCCTGTACTAGTCCCAGGTTCCAATCGCTTTACGCGCCAGGGCTAGTTACCAGTACTTTGAAATTTTGTTGTGTTTCACCAATTTTTGTTGTGTTTCAGTTTGCTGTTGTGTTTCAGAAAATCGTGTTGTGTTTTGAAAAAGATCGTTGTGTTCTGAAAAAGATTGTTGTGTTCTGAAAAAGATTGTTGTGTCCTGAAAAAGACTGTTGTGTTCTGAAAAAGATTGTTGTGTTCTGAAAAAGATTGTTGTGTTCTGGAAAACATTCTTGTGTTCTGAAAGGGGAATCGAGTTGTGTTTTGCCCTTGTGGGCCACCGTATTTAACCGATCGATCGAACCATCTTAACGATACATACTGTTGAAGACAAAAAATAAGTCAGTAATTTCTTCAAATGTAAGCAGAAAAAATATCTGGTAGTCACTTGTAAGATTACCTTGATGTATAACAATTCATCCCCTTTCATTCCAATCCAAAAGAAAACCGCTAAATGTAGTAGAACATGGATTGAAAACTGTTGACAACATTCACCGTAAACGTGATCACAAAATCGCAAACACGCTCGCAGAGAAAGCCAAATTGACCCGGAAAATTGCAAACAAATAGCGAGAAATAACAAGAACAAGATATTCTTGGGTTTCTGAAATTGATACACTATTTTCATCATCAATAAACAGACAAATGTTCGCAAACAAGGACGACTTTCTTTTGATTGAACGTGAGAAACAAACAACTCTAGTCACCAGTGCATTTCGGTCAAACCACGTGACAATTTTTTGTGGACTGGTACCAAGTAATGGCGGTCGCGTTCGTGGAACAACATGGAGGATTTCTGCGAACTTGTTAGCTTTCACTGTGCTTTCAGGAAGAAGAAAACCTGTTTAAAATGTAATATGGTCATGTATCGAAAACCTAGGCTGCTATTTTTTCTATGTAAAAGATTTTCAGAGTAGGTAAGAAACGATTTTGAAACAAATTTGCATGGCATCGAACTTGACCATCTGGAAACGTAAATTCACTGACAACCCCCCCTCCTCTCCGGAATTTCCTGGGCCTTTGACCCCCCCACCCCTCTGGAATTTCCAATTCCCTCCGTGGTGGGGGTATGGATATTTTCTGGAACCACACATTCCTGCCAGAATTCTGTTGCTATCCAGAAACACCATTAAGGGTAGTCACTGGGCATAATTTAGAAATGTCTGGCATCAGATATTATAGTTACATCATACAGTATTCTTATATGTCTAGGCTGTTTCAGATGCAAACCTCCCTTCCAAACTATTGTGGTGTCAGGAACATAAAATTATGCTACTGTGTAGCTTACAAATAAAGCTGCATCCCATTCCCATTTCGCATGCTTCTGGCCACTTTGGGATATATAATAAATAAGCAGCCTGAATCAATGGCTAAGACACAGCTGTATTTGCAGTCAGTATGTATATAGCCACGTACAGGATTACTATACAAATAAAAAATCTGGATAGAGTGGACCATTCAATGCAGAATTAATCTGCTTCACTTGATTGTTGCCAAATCTCTTGTTTAGGAAAGGTGTGGTGCAGACATCATTTTTAGTGTAGACTAAACTTCCAAATTGGCCTGGCACTATGGCAAGAGGGTAAAATGGTATTTGTTGGCCTATATTTAAGCTAGAGCTAAGTTTCTGCAGGGACAGAGCTTAATAATGGAATTCCTGGGCCAGCTGTAGGTTCAAGCTCTGCTAGTCAAATTATAGACTATACCCACAAATACTACTTTGCCATCTTGCCAGTGCCTGAGCCTTGCAACCAATCTGGTTTTGCTACTTAGCCAATTACATAAGGCTTAATATTATAGAGCTGTACAGGGAAGGAGTGGCACATAGCCATTAACAGAAATTAGTACAGCCAACTACAAAGGCCTGCTGGCTTTTGAAGCCATGAAATTAATTAAGGAAACATTGTTGCAGAAACACTGTTGCAGAGGCAAATGTTTTGCAGTTTAGCCATGCACAAAACATAACTTGTGGAAACACTTTGCTTCTCAGAAACAAATGTTTTGCCTTTGCCTTACCGGAGACAAATAATTTAATTGCTTCTGAAACATATATTACCCAGGTTAGTCACCATGGAAGCAATGATGACTAATGATAACTAATTTCCAATGCTTCTGAGGTTATTATGTGCATGCATGACACTTTGTTCCCAGAACATTGTTTCCTCATTATTATTATTACTAGGAGTAATCGTAGATTATGTAGTGCGTTCGATATTCTCGCCATTGATGAACAACGTGCTACTTGTAACTTGCTACTTGCTACTTGTGTGAAAAAATGTTATTTTCCTCATAGGGGAGACGTTTCGACCGAACAGATTCGGTCTTCATCAGTTTCAAATGTCATAAAGGCCGTAACGGCGTTTTTTTTCGGTTCACTAATTGGCGCGTGCTACGATAGCAAACGTCACAAAGCTATTGTTACGCAAGATCGAATCACGCGAAAAATTTGCGAATTGATGGTATGTCGATACGGGAGTGACTATTCAGCACTCAGTTGATGTTGTGAGACTTCTCATTTTTTCATACATGAAGTATAAATCGCACTTAACTTTTTTTTTTTCAAGTTAAAAAAAGTGTCAACAATAGGAATTGAACCCGGGCCGTCGGATTACCGCGCGGGAACTCTATCCAATAGGCTAACCGCAGTGCTGTTTTCTATTCATTACATGAACTGAGTGTTAGGTGGTATAAAATGTCATGAGGTGTCTCCCTATTGTCTCACAACATCAACTGAGTGCAGAATAGTCACTCCCATGTCAATACGCTCATTACCCGCGTTAGGTCTCGCCTAGAGTGCCAAGCCTCAAGAAAAGTTCACCTTCAGCTGAACCCAAGGAAGTGTAAGGAGATGCTGACATGCTTCAAACGATCGCCACCTCCGTTTGACCCAGTCGAGGTGGATGGACTTAATTTTGAGTCTCTTCCGCCAAAGTTCTAGGAATTACTCTCAGAAATGATTTAAAATGGCACGATCACATAGAAATAATCACATTAAAAGCTGCTAAGCGTCTTTACTTATTACGTCAGTTAAAACGTGCCGCAGTCAGCTCTAATGATCTAGTTCTATTTTATTGGAATGAACGTTTATTCGTTTGTCTCACGATAGAATCGCTTTGAGATGTTGATCGCGACGTTTCGACTGCAATACTGCTAGTCTTCATCAGGCGATGAGGTCGATTGTTTTCGCGTCGCTATTTATGCACGTTGGTTCGCTATGATTGGTGCATTTCGATCCTCATTATTATTCCGACTAACAGATGATGTTCCCTCATAGGTCCGCTTTGTAGTTGAACAGCTGTTATGCTTTCTGATCGTAGGTATCCATGCTTCAGGAATTTCCATTCCGCTGTCTCTATTGATGTTATTAGAATGAAGTCTTATTTGGATAGCCTCTTTGACCCTGCGTGTGTATCGGTGGGGGTCACGATCGATAAACTTGACCTGGTTCCATAAAGGAAGATGCCCCGTTTCGTTTGCGTGCTCCGAAACTGCGGAGGTTTGCGTATGAGCAAGCCGTATGTCTCTGTTGTGTTCTTTTATCCTGTCTTGCATCGCTCTCCCTGTTTCCCCTATATATACTTTGCCGCATTCACATGGAATTTTGTATACAACACCTTCTTGTTTGCCTGGTTCTAGGGCGTCTTTCGGTCGTACTAAGTAAGACCGAAGAGTTGTGTCAGATTTAAAGACGGTGCGAACGCCTTGTTGTTGTAGGCAGCGGCGAAGAACCTCTGATACACCTTTAATATAGGGTAAAACCGCAGTAGATTTAAATTCCTGCGTGGGTTCGTTGTTGGCTGTTGGTCTTGTGGTTTTAGTAAGTTTTCGTATGAACGAAGAAGGATAACCGTTAGAAACAAGTACCGACGATAAATGTTTCTTTTCTTTAGAGATAACTGATGGTTTTGTTATGAGGTGTTTGGCTCGGTCATATAGACACTTAACAATACCACGCTTCACTGACTGAGGATGGTGTGAGTCATAGGCTAAGTATTGATCAGTGTGTGTGGGCTTTCTGTACACACTGGTAGTGAGAAGGCCGTTGGAGTCCCTTATAACTGACGTATCGAGAAAGGGAATGCTGTTATCTTTCTCGGTTTCCATGGTAAAACGAATAGTGGGCTGTTGGTTATTAAGATGTTGTAAAAAGCCGCCTACTTGGTCTCGATCTAATATAGTAAAAGTGTCATCTACATATCGCTTCCAGATCTTAGGTTTGTAGATCGCACTTGCTATCGCACGCTCCTCAAAATCTTCCATGAAGATGTTGGCTATAACCGCGGAGACAGGGCTCCCCATAGCGGCTCCGTCCTTTTGTTCGTAAATTGAACCATTGTACTGGAAATACGTGGATCGTAAAACCATAGTTAATTAATTAACCATAGTTAATTAACTATGGTAAAACAAAGTTTAAAAGGTCGGCAATTTGTGTAGGTGTTAGGTTTGTACGGTCGGCAAGACCAGGATCGTTTTCTAGTTTGCGAAGTGCGGCCTTTACGGCATCTTCGATCGGCACGTTCGTAAATAAAGATTCTACGTCAAATGATACCATGATTTCCTTTTCTTGTATTCTTTCATGGTTGATGGTATTCACGAAATGAGTAGAGTTGGTAACTGCGTACTCTGATTTGCCTGTCAGTGGGGACAGAATGTCAGCTAAATGAGCCGACAAATCATAAGCAAAGGTGTTTATACACGATACAATAGGTCTCAATGGTACATTTGGTTTGTGTATCTTAGGCTGACCGTAGATCCTAGGTGGTTGTTTGTGTTTGGGCCTGATCTTGTTGTATACGCTTTCTGATAGATGCCCACTTCGTTTTAAGCTGAGAAGCTTCTCAGTGAGTTTACGACTGAGTCGATCCGTGGGGTCTTTATTAAGGAGTTGATATGGACCCGTTTCGATTAGTGTCTTCATTTTATCATGGTAGGTGTTAGTGTCTAGAACTACACTTGCGCGACCTTTGTCGGCTGGTAGTATCATAATAGAGTCGTCTTGTTTTAAGTTGTTAAGGGCTTCATGCATTTCCTTCGTGATGTTAGGCTTTGGTGGCTCAGCCTGTTGAAGGACGCTATTAACGGTTCTCCTTATTGTGTCAGCTTGTTCTGAGTCAAGCGTTCTTATGGCTGTTTCAACTTTAGCGACTATTTCAGTGGCTGGAATGGTGGTTGGTGTTACTGCGAAATTTAACCCTTTCGCTAGTAATGATACCTCAGCATCAGTGAGAGGCCGTGATGATAAGTTAATCACCCACTTGTTTTTGTCGACTCGTGGTGTTGGGTCAATATGAGGTGAAACAGAGGCCTGTTTCTCCTGTACAAGTTTCAAGAACTTGCGTTGTTGTCGATCTTTGGTGGCATCGAATACTCTTTGGGTATTAACTTTGATCTTTTCAAGTATCTCACTAGCTTCGTTTGCCATAAGGGTGGCTGTTATTCCCTCGGCAGTGGATTCAGTTTCTCTTTTCGCATCTCCCTTAGCTTTCTGAGTTAGTCGTATTCTTTCCCTCAAGAATCTCTTAGAGGCTAGTTCGGCTACTCTGCGAGCGCCTTTAGTTGGAACCGGTGGCTGGACCCGAAGGTCTCGTGGAATAATGTGGCTCTTAATACACCTTGTAAGAAAGGTGAGATGGTTGCTAAAACGTGCGAGCTTGCGTGAACAACGCTCGTGGCGACGAATCAACCTTAGGGCTGTGCCCCCATATTTCAGTTCAATGTCATTAAAGATGTGAATATTGTTCATCGTGGTGTAAGATAGGAATGAACGTTTATTCGTTTGTCTCACGATAGAATCGCTTTGAGATGTTGATCGCGACGTTTCGACTGCAATACTGCTAGTCTTGTAGTACAATAAGATCAGTCCTTGAATATTCGTGCCAGTTGTTTCACAGCAGCCTTCCTGGCTATCTTTCAGTGGAATTAGAACGCATCCAGAGGCGTGCAATGCGTATAATTTTCCCAAATTCAGGATACATAAAGGCATTGGAAGAGGCTGGTATCCCTACCCTTGCTGGCAGGCGTGATTTGCTTTCAAAGAACCTATTTAATGATATTGTAATTACAAAAGACCACAAACTAGTCAATCTGCTCCCTAAAAGGTCAACTAACAGTCACCAACTTCGCAACAGGAGAGTGTTCGACACACCAGTTTGTAGTACGAACCGTTTTAAAAACTCTTTTATTATAGACAATAGTTTAAATTACATCGCATAGATCGCTTTTAATAGTTTTTAATATATTATAATGTTAATAGCTTTTAATATTTTTTAATCTTGTATATATATTTTTATGAATTGTAACAGTACACGTAATTCAGTCCAAGGACTGCAAAGTGTTATACTTTTAATAAACGATACTTCTTCTTCTTCTTCTTCTTCTTCTTCTTCTTCTTCTTCTTCTTCTTCTTCTTCTTCTTCTTCTTCTTCTTCTTCTCAATGTAGTTCTCATCATCGTGCTTTTTGAAGGTCTTACCAATGCGTTTCTTGCAGAGTCCTTGAGTCCTTGTTATACTTGGCGGGAGGGAGGGGGGAGGGGGAAGGGGGTGGTCCTAAGCCGTTCCTAAGAAAAGTTTTTAAAATTCGTTTTTAAATATCTTGCGTGTTTAAAGTCTGTATACAAGCCTAGGGGCCCATCAGGCCGGAGCTTATCCCGGGTTTCCGTAGCGTGAAGCGACTAGGAGTATTGCTACTCCCCTGGATGGGACGCTAGTCCATCGCAGGGTTACCCCCAGCAGTAAATTCGCCGGTACCCATTTATACACCTGGGTGGAGAGAGGCACTATAAGAGTAAAGTATCTTGCCCAAGAACACAACGCAGTGCCCCGGCCAGGGCTCGAACCCGGACCGCCCGATCCGGAGTCCAGCGCACTAACCATTAGGCCACCGCGCCTCCCATCTTGCGTGTTTAAATGAAGGTTATTTGTCTATCTTGGACAATTCCAAGGTTGGCTCCAGATATCTCTTGTCTGTTGCTTTATGCCGCGTGTTATAATATTTACTTCTGCCAATCTATGATTGACACCAATTAATGTCTCTTACGCTCCGCACGAACGAGAGGCGTGAATTCAAGGGGGTTAATTACGCGAACATATTAAACACGCATGGCTCCGAATTTCTATGAGTTGCAAGAATATTAAACACGAATAAATGGCAATTACAATTTTCGACACATATCAAAGAAAATTAGCTGATCACGGACTGCATGTGCACTGTCCAAACCCGGCTCGACTTTTCATTGGCTTTACCTGGGGAAATAAAATAATTCCCTGGGAAACTAGGTTTTTCACGTGTCCGATTTTACCAATTTTATTTCGTATTTTATTGGTGAAATCCAGAATCCAGATTTTCCAAACGAATGTACCCTTTACTCAGACCAAAACAGCTCGAAAATCATAGCCTTTCGCACAGCATATTCCCATATAGTTTACATACTTGTAAGGGAGTTCCCCTTTCTTCCAAACCCAAAGCCAAAAAGGTATGACACTCTATGATCAAGGGTCAAATTGTAACTAAGAATTGTGTGAAGAGTTATAAAATGGACATTTTAACGGGTACGGGCAGGTCAGTTTTCGTTTTCGCATTGTAAATCACACCAGAATCACAATGCCAAAAGGAGCGAACAGGATACCCATTTTAAGAACTGACATTCCCTCAGCACATACCTTGCAATGGGCTCCTGACATTGTAAGATGATAACAGAGCAGCTTTTTCCCCAGACTCCCTTTCCGCACGCCGGCCAGGGAACCAGTCTCGTTTCAGTCTTACACTTCTAACAGTAAGACACTACCTCTCTGGAACCTCTATTTTCATTTGCCAGCTGTAAACACTACCTCTATTGTTATTCAGGGCTAGGGGCATCGTTATAACCTGTTATCTATTGTTTCAAGAAGCGATGAAGTAACTCGTTCCGAGAGGCAGTGGGCGACCCACTTCTAAAGGTGAACGGTAAGAGACTGTATACCAGCGGGAGGGGTAATTTCCCTAACGCAGAATGCCGAACGCAGAACACGAAACAAAATCTCCGAAACAAGCATGACCCATTACCATTATTGAAAGCTAACCGTAAACAGCCTAACCTGGGGCTTTTTTAGGCTAACTTGAGCGATATTCACGCTAACCGGAGTGCTATTTTACCCGGAGGGCCAGGGGTACTCAGGATTTCAAGTGACGGGGATGATAGAATGATTTTTTTATGCTTGAAATTTTCGATTCTGGGACTTTTTGGGGTAGCAAGTATTTTAACAATCACAGGAGGTGTTCTTGCGTGTCTCTAGTGTTGTTAAAATGACTACTAGATGAAGGAAGGAAAGATAAATTCAGCTAATATGATAAAAGAAACAAACGCAAACATTCAATTTCTAATATTTTTAATGTTAAAAATTGTATGGGTCAGAAATTTGGCGTGGGATTATTTTGGGGTTTTTAATAATTTTTCAGATTTTTGGTCCAGGGATTGTTTTGGGTTTTGTTGCAAGCCCTATGAATTTTGGGGGGTCTTGATATTTGCTCCCATTCGATCATCCCCGTCACTTGAAAGCCCGAGTACTCTCCCTGGGGCTTTAAATAGGCTAACCTGAGTGCAAGTAGACTTTCTAAAAGTCGTTCGCTTCTCGTTTCTGGTTTGGCAGTAGCTTACGCGCTACGCGCTCTGTGAGCTCGACTTGTAGGCAAGAGTGCAAGGTACACCCGGTTAGCCTGAGTAGCACTCCGGTTATCCTATAGTCTGCGAGCAGGCTCTGCTCGCAGGCTACAAGAGCAGCAAAATATGAAGTTTGACGTAAAAATTAACCGGAAAAATGTCTGAAATCAATTTTTTTGTTGTTTTCTGTATGCTTTTTCTAACCGGGAGTTAACCTTTAACTTTTACTAGGAGTGCACTTTTTAAATACAGCATGCTCAGAACCCTTTTTGGTTTTCTCTCTTAGTGTAACACGTACGAATCTTGTTTTGGACTTATTTACCCGCCAGCTTTATTTGAACGGATCTATGCTCTATCTAACGGTTACTTTTATTGTTTGGTGATTTTCTGATATTCTTACACCCGTCTCTTCTCTGATCATGAGTGACAGTCGAGTGATGTCATCGAGTTGCAGTTTTTCTCTCTGTTTATCGAAGAAAAGCTGACAAATGTAACACCTGTTACTGTGGAGTAAACTTCACAAAGGGCAAGTTACTTTGTGTTTATTGAGTGAGTACTAATCTCGGCACTGTTTAAACTAGTTCTGGCTAAAAGGTAAATCTTAAACAGTATTGCTGTGTTTTAATGAACGTGCAGAGACTTCAGTGTAACATTATCATCACATCGATCGTACGAAATAAAAGCAAAACACACCCACTGAGATGAGTATATAAATAAATCTTCTTTTTTAAATTAAAGGAACATATATTTGTTTCCCGATCAACCAAACGCCTCTTGCAGTATTCTAATGCAAATATACGTGACAGTGAATCATGCATTTTATAAAGCTAACTTAACGTTGCAATAAAAAGACAGTCAACGGGCTTAGCCGTCACAGGAAAACAGTGGAGCAGTGAGTCACTAACCGTTGCGAGACAGTCCGGTGAAACATGTACGAGTTCCTTTTAAAAGATCAACGTAACATTTCTACGTTTAATGATTACTTGAGCCAGATAAATGCGTTCAGGAGCGATATAAAAACATACTACAAGACCTTGTTTATTATTAACTGTGCCTTTATGGCTTTGGGAACAGTGGAGAACATTCTTGTTTGCTGCGTTTTGTCGCAATGTCGGATTGGGCGACACACTACAAAATTATCCAATTTTTTTATTCTCCATTTGGCCATCACGGATCTGGTGTTCAGAGTGGTGGCTTTCCTTCGACGGGCAACTGATAGAGAGAACTTGGGTTTAAGTCCACTTCATTGCCAACTGGCCATATTTCCACAGTTTACGTGTGCCGCAGTAACATTCGTCCTTTTGACAGGAATTGCCTTTGATCGCTACATTCACATTCTACATCCACTCCGAGGTTTGACAATTAATACCAGGAAATATCGCATTATAATTTCCATCTGGTTGTATGCTATGTTGATTTGTTCCGCTTTTATTGCCAGTGCTACAACAATCTCTCATTTTCACTATTTCAAACCCCCTCCTCAAAGGCGCCCGTCCATGCAATCTTTATTTAACGTGACAAGGACTAATAGCACAGATTTGAAACCGTTTCGTAGTCACTGCATTCCTGGAACTTCGGGCTCACAGGAGCGAAAGATTGCCTTCACAGTGTATTTTGTGTTCGCATTTGTGGTACCACTGTTGTTGATTACATTCGCCTACACCAAGATAACAGTCTTTCTGTGGAAAAGAACTAAAACAAACAACGCCATGAACAGCAGCATGGCAAAGGCGAAGCTAAAAGCTATTCGAATGCTTATCCTGGTAGTTTTTAGTTTTCTTATAAGCTGGGGCCCCATTATGATTCTCGATATGTTTGCTTCTTACCCCACTAAAAGGGGCAAAATAACATTTCAAAAGTTTCCTTTAAGGCCCCTTTTTGAATGCATCTCTCAAACCAGCTCAGTATTTAACCCATTTATTTACGCGTTTGGTGATGCAAATTTTCGAAGAAGTCTTCGCCATTGTTGTTGCAGGCGGAGGGGTTGCGCGAAAATGACACAAGTTTCTCCTGGTATAATGAATGGTAATAACATCCAAATGAGTAATTTGAGTCGAAGAGTGTTTAAATACCCCAGTAAGCTTTATCTTTAGCTTTTAAGGTTCTTTGTAAACCTTCATACATTTTTAAAAATAATTACATCGCTGAGGAAACATTTTATGTCACCTATAAAGGTAACATATTTTTGCGGAAAATTACCTGTGAATATCTATTGCTGAGTAACACAATGATATAGTTAATAGAAGCTAGTGGAGTAGACATTGTTATTCTTGGTGAAATGTGTAAAGAAAAGTAAAATAAAGGTTAGGTTTAGAAACAAAATTGTGTTCGTTAATTCCTTATCTTTTGTTTGGTGCTTCAAAGAGTGAAGTCGCAGAAGGACCTATTAATACTCGTGAGCTAAATATACGACTACACAGATTATTATCGAGAGCGGAAAATCATAAAGAATTTGTAACGTATGGTAGATATAGACAAGAGAATCGAGCGATGTTGTAGTTAAAGTAGAAACACATGTCGAGAGAGAACCATTTCTTTACTTTCTTTTTTATGTCGTCTGTTTATCCGCAGTTGATTTTATTTTTCCGAGGAAACGAATTTTGCATTATTTATCATAACGGTTTACTGAGCCCAGAATGTTTTCAAGATTTTTTGCGGTCACTGCTGATAAGACGAGGGCAAATACTTCAAGTTAGCGTAAACTTTCTTGTTGGTGGACGTGATGAGAGGGCAAAATTTTGTTTTAAAACTGAAATAAAATGAAATCGTGTCCAGTAACCACGAACATGATCTGAGTCAACATGTGTATAAATTTTTATGTGGCATTTAATTTTTTATTGTTTACAAACATTGCAAATAAAACCTTTTGTATTTACACAAATGTTAAAAGTTGCCCGGCACAAAAGAGAAAGAAATCTTTGTTTTAACTGCAACCAGCTGGCTGGGTTATGTATAACTGAGACAAAATGCTGATAGGTAGTTAACATGTGAAATATTTCTTTACTTTCTTTTTGCGTCCTAGCAAACACGAGAAATGTAAACGTGATGATTGGATATCATTGATACAATTGTCCTCTTCAAGAAAAGCTTTATTACCATTAAAATAAGAAACCTCGTGAATATTTCAAGTCCACAATGAGCTCGAATCGGTCTTATGACTTTTCAGTATATGTGTGTATATCATTACGTACCAATGTACCTATTTTTCGACGAAGAAAACTAACAGTTTCGTAGTTCTTTATTAAGAGAAAGCGCATTTTAAAATTTCACGGCATTGTATAGATAGGGATTACAAAGGTATTGAAGTATATACCAAAACACTACGAGAAAGAGTATGACTCTACAAACTAAACAATAAACCTGGTTTGCTATGTTGTTTCTGTGATTAAAAAATGGAAAATAAGCGATAATGTACAAAGGTGTCGAGGACGACATCACTTCGAAAGTTCTAATTACTTCTAGCTAATTTAATCGCATTTCCTCATTCCCTCGCAATTGTTGAGGAAAGTCCATTTTTATGTGGACTTTCACACGAAGTGTGAAAATCCACATATTGCGATCGTGCAGTTTTCCCGATTGGGACGTCAATTTCCGTGATAACTCGTGTCAGCGCTTTCGGAAGCTTTCGAGGGTGTTCGGAAAATCCGAAGTGTTGGACGTGAACCCGGGAAATGAACTGCCCACGAGACGCCACAAAGAAAGCATCACGCATGCTAAATACTTGACTTTCATTAATCTTTATATATATTTGCATGGCGTTCGACTGAACTGCGGGCAAAGGTAACGCTATTTTTCACACTTTTCGCGCGCTATTTGTGTTCGGCTGGACCTCAGTTGCTGTATTCGCTTGATTGGCATACAATTGAAAAGAGTTGTTAGCATTATTTAGCAAATATCTGGATATTTGTTGTTTTGTTTTAGCTTTGCCACACAGAATCTTTAGAACGGTAGAATGGATACACAACGAGTCAAAACAAAACAAGTTCACTAATCAAGTTGTTTTCCCGGGGCTTTCCCGCATTCATTATTGTCTTGGATTTCTCCCAAGTTTAATTTGAATAACGCAATCTGACTGATGTCAAATTCAAAACTGCTGGTAAAAAGTAAGTGTGAATCGCATAAAACTTATTTTGAACCGAAAAATGTATGTATTGAAACCGTGCGGTAAACTAAATTACTGATAATTATAAAACGTGTCGTTCGCAACTCGCCGACTCCACTCGAAAAGTAATTCAAGAACGATGATAATTTTAGGTTGAATAAAAGTATTCATCTGCCTTCTTGCATCAAGAAATTATTAGTGAAGTCTTGTCGAAAGGCGATAAAAGCCATTACGGAAAATTTATATATAAAAACAACGCATTCAAAGAAAATCAGTTAATTAATGAGTTCAGCTGTTGTTTACACAAGCGTTCAGATGAAATGTCACGCAAACAAAGACAGTCTACATACTCCGCGAAATATTTATTTATGAATGGACTGAAATTAGTATCCCCGATTTTTAGTGGTAAGATTTTGTTTTTGTTCTTAGTGCTTAGTGACTAATTTTATTGTTCTAATTTCAATTTAAAGATCTTATTTGTCTATTTCTAGAACCCCTCCCCCCCCCCCCCCCCCCCCCTGCAAGAGACTGTCATATGAATGGTCCCAACAGACATCTTCTTTTGGTTTTAAGGACATGTTGCCAATGGTTTTATCCATTTAAAGTGACTGTAGCTCTTATTTGAATTGTATGTGTTTTTAAATGGTATCTTTAGCTTGGGGGCTTAAAAATATAGTTGAGCCACGCCCAGATTGCCATCCTTTACGGGAAAAGTAAAACTCAAAACAGCAAGGGACCGCCAACGATAATGCTACTCACGTGGGATATACAAAAGATTCTATCAGCCGAAAAAATAAAATAACATTACAAATAATGCAGTAGACTAATACTACGTGAAAAAGTAGACTTAGAGAGACACCTATACGACAGCTGTCCACGGTTGCAGCCGTGCTATATCAATTCTGGGGTCCGTTTCTCGAAGGTCCTGAAACGTTTTCGCACCCGGAAAGCCATAGCAGAGGTGTCTAATCTATGATATTTTTTAATATGAACAGAAGTTCTCTTCAAACAAAGTTTCAGGCCTATACACTTCTCTGTTTTTTAAATACAGATAACTAAAAGTGGCTTTGCGGTCCCAAAAGGTCTCCGGGGCTTTCGAGAAACAAAGTCTACTTTTTTACCTAGTATCAACCTTGCTGTATTGTTTATAATGTTATCCTTTACAGGAGTAGAATCAGTAGATCAAATTCTCCGACGAACATCCCCGTCCTTTTCATATAATCATATAGAGGTACTGCCGGGTCTTGTCCCAGGTTTTCCGCCTCTCCGACACAATTTAAATTGGACTGCATTTCAATGTTTAAGGCGATCTTCAGGGTAAATTGCAAGGTGTGTTCTCAAAACGAAAAAGTAGTTTTTCTTTCATGATCATCAGAAAGGTTGATTGATAAGTTTTTTACCATCTCGAGTTTCAAGTGACTGTCAACTCATATTTGACAGATACTTAGACTTGCCTACAAGTCGAGCTCACAGAGCGCGAAGCGCCAGAGCGCCGGGGTCTATTGCCAAACCAGAAACGAGAAGCAAACGTCTTTAAAAAGGTCTAACATTGGCTCATCTACTCATTTGTTGTCAAAAGCAAATGAAAGTCCACATATGTACGCATTGCGGACCCACTTTTATTTAAGCTTGAAATGCAAATAGGTTTAACTTTCCCATCATTAATTGATTTTGTTAATGAAAAAGACAAATTGATTACAGCGCTAGTTCTACGACAGACGGACAAAATTTATTGGCCGATATTTCAACTATAGCAAAGCTAGTCTAAAGCTAGTCTTCTTCAGGGTCAGTATAGCATTCTCGTCCCCATAGCCCTTTTCGTTTCTCGTGCCAAGGCCCCGCCGGTTAAGAGAAACGAAAAGGGCTGTGGGGACGAGAATAGGTCAGTATAATTGCCCGTTTGCAGCTGACGTCACAGCAATCTCGGTCCCAGCGCCCGCGTCCCCTTGGACCAGCGGTCAGGAAACGCGAAGAGCTTCGCTTTTCCCGTTGAGAATCAATGACCAAAAACTTTTCTTGGAGTAAGAACACACATAACGTCCCGCCCATTTGCAATAATATGTATTTATTTTGTTACCTTGTTACATTGTCGCTTTGTTACCTTACGTGAGGTCTTACACGAAGTACTACCCTGCACCAAAGCTACCCACAACCTCGTCCCCAGGGTCTTCTCCGCTTTTCAAAAACGTGTTCCGTCAGTGTTGTTCCGTGATGAACACGAGACAAAAATGTGATGACGTCAATCATCAGATTGAACTTCCGCAAGTTCGCAGAACTAGAAACACGGAAAATCAACGGCCTGAAAGGCAAGACACGTCTCACTTCAGTCGGCTTTCATCTCTGGGCAAGCAGACTGATTCTAACCGCACTCTCGTGCAAACTATTCCCGTGTTTCAATAAGGAAAATATTTTTTTTTATATTTCAACGTTTTCAAGGTAACAGATTCATATTTATATAAATCTATTAATATAATCATTTCGCGATACATGCTACGACAAATGCAGACTGTGGAGCGGCTTCTTAGTATATATCATGTTGCTGTTAACATTGTTGAAAGCTAACCGTAAACTAACCTGATACTCAGACGTCCGAGGTCGATCGCAAACGTAGCGGCGATCGACCTCGGATGTCTGAGAATCACGCTCACCGTAAACAGGCTACCGAAGTGCTATTCAGGCCTATCGGAAAGTTATTTAGACTAACCGGAGCCCTAATTAGTCTAACCGGGGCGCTTGTTCAGGCTAACCAGAGGGCCAGTCTGCAGTCTGCATTTGTTGCACACCGACATGTTACAGTTTTATTCGAAAGCACGATACCTGCTGAACTTGTTAAAGTCGAACTTCAATACACCCAAAAGCAGCGATCATTTTCGCAACATGAGAGACCCGGGGTTAGTAATATTTTCAGTACACTTTTTAAAACTATCGATTGTCTTCCAGGTTAATATCCAGCTCCTACTCAGTGTTATCGATTGTTATCACAAAGTTGGTGCAATGAGTCGTCTACAAGGTCAGTATATCAAGATTATGTATTAGTCTAGCTGTTGTTTCACAGCAATGGCGCTTCACTCGCGCCTCGCGCGATGTAGCATAGGCCACAATTTCTTAACGATACTTTTGGTTAACTTTCAGATGACCAATCACTGAGTATCTTAAAGTACGCAAAATTCTAAATACTGTTTGACATTTGAAGATGGATTTTTTCAACAATGACACGAGCATGGAACAAAGAAGAAATTGTTTAGTACTTCCTTTCTTGGAACACTCAGAAAAATAGCATCCTGTTTACAAGTACAGAGCGGTGTAATTACTTTATATTAATCGTTAGCGGTCGTTAGCAACAGTCAATACGAATTGTTAATATCTCTTCATGTTTTGTGAAGGCTAACTGCACGTTATTTGAATCGGCAATAATTTATGACCAGGTATTCGATTAGTAGGAATAATGACTACATATAAATATGCAAACTTCACTTTCCTTGTTGCGAAACACGACGACGTAAATAAAATTATTTCGCAATTCGTTGCTACTTTCGATGAAGAGATTGACATTTCTCTTTTTTTTTTTTTTTCAGAAAGTAAACGATACCCCAAGACCGCGAGAAAAGTCCGTTTCAACTTTGATTTCCTACCACCAGAAAGTTCGGAACCACGAGGTTCATTCAGTCAAGACTTGTTCAACAGTGAGACAAGCGTGAAGATCCGAAATGCTGCCAAAGAATCCAAGTTTATCCAAGGCATGGCTGAAGGAACTCTCGACCCAGACGACTATGGCGGCTACATGGTGCAAGATGCTGCCTACTGCTTCAATGCAGTGGAAGCATTTGACTATGCTGCTCAACAGATGCAAGTACAAGGAAAACCTGAATTTTCTTTGCTGTACAGGGTCCAGTCCGAGAGTTACAAGAACTACAACCAGGAGTTTGTTAAAACCTGGCGACTCAAGAATACCGAAAGCGTGGTAATGGGGCCTGCGGCAGAAATGTACGTTGGCTATGAGTCTGCTCTGAGCCGTCAAGATGCCAAGTTCCTATCCATTGCCATGTTACCATGTACCATGCTTTGGCCTTGGATTGCTGGTGAGCTCATTGATTCAGTTGACAAGAAGAACCCGTATCATGGCTGGTTTGAAGACAACAAGCCTGAACCCAACCACACAAGTCGGCTGGAGAAGTTCGTCGATTGTTTCTTCAATCCAGACGAAAAAGAGAAGGCCCTCGTTATCTTCAACGAGGGGATGATTAACGAGCTAAATTTCTTTCGAGATGCTTGTGATGAAACCTTGTTTTACTACTCTTATTTCAATGTGTAATTTTACTGTTTGCCGAGCATAAGTAGTTCATTTTATGGACTTGGTAGTTACAGCATGACAACGAACTTTTGAAATCCACGCAATTTTGTAGTTTAGAATTTTATGTTATAACTGATAATTCTATATTCGATAAAAATTTTCATTGTGTTAGTCAGATATATAATTCCACCTCACCAAAAAGTGGCCTCGAACAGAAGAAATGCTTAGCATACGACGAGAGCATACAGTAATCATCGACCTGAGTATTCAGTAATCTACTTACTGCTATGTATAACTTGTTGCTGATCAATAAATCACATAGTATCTCAATCTGTTCCTAGCGTCGCTTTTAATTATGTATCGTCTTTGATATGCCTCATACTTAATGACAACAATGGGGGTAACAATCTTAATGATGGCGATGCTGATGCCGATGATAATGGTAATGAAGGTGATGGTGTTGGTGATGCTTTCGGTGATAAAGGTCATGGTCGTGGACGTGGTCATGGTGTTGATGATTATCATGGTCTTGGCCACAGTGACAATTATTGTGTAAGGCATGGTGACTGTTATGATGGTGGTCCGACGATTCCCACAACGATAGTCATGGTTATGGTGTGATGGTGTTCCTGACCATGTTCTTTGTGATAATCATGCTCATGGTACTGTTCATAGTGATGGCCGTTGTGGTCATCCTCACTGGAGTAATCAGGGGGCTGGTATGCTAGTCATGTTAATGCCCCTGATGGTCATTGTAGCCATTTTGATGGTGCTAGTCGTGGTGATGGTAGCGATGGTGATAATGATGATAAAGGTGATGATAATGTGGATTTTGGTGATGGTGGGCGATGACTAGGGAGATGATGATGATGGTGATGACGGAACTAATGGTGATAGTCATGTTAATGGCAAAAGTGATAATAATTGAAATGATTACGATAGTGGTGATGCCAATTATGATGATAGCGATGGCGACGGTTGTGATTATGGTTGCGATTGGTAGAAATTAATCTGACAGTTAGAAATTCGGTCTGGTAAGCCTAGTAAGCTTGAGTGCCTCAAAGTTAAAGGAGAAAGGAAAATTTCAGTGGAGTAGTAGCACTGGCCTCAACCATAACTAAAGCTAGAGCGACGGTTAATGGCGCGATCCTAAAATGATGTTATAAGCCACACCTCCATTGACGTTAAATAGCTCTTGTTTTGTTTGTTTTTTTTTGGCTAATCATTATTTCAACACGGATAAACTCAACAGCTATAGAAAATTATATAGTTTTCGTCTCCAAAACGATATATCCGTCCACAACCGGTGCATCTATAGTTCAGTTCCTGTGTTGTGTGGAAATTGCAACGCCTGTAAATTGGCAAGAACGATGGCTGATGGTTTTATAACAGAAGTCGAAGCTGCAGTACGGAGGCAAAACATATTTGTGGTTTCCGATATAACTTTTCCCGTTTACTGACGTCATTTCCTGTCGCCCGACATTGATAATAATGACTTCCTCATTTCTTAGACTAAACAGAAAGCATCTTTTGTGTCCCTGTGAGCAATACAATTTTTGTTCCTCACTAAGGATACTTTTACAGGTTGCGGGCGACAAACACATTGGCTTATAAGTTAAAGAGGTAGGGTGATCGGGTTTGCTGCTTAATTCTTGGACCAGTTTTCCTACACAGCGACAAAATTCGAAATCATCTTGGGGCATAATGACTCCATAATTGGATCGTCATTCTCGTTAGAAGACGCTCTTGTTGGAAACAGTACTTCATCTTATTGATAGGGAAGGCGATCCGAAATGTTGCATGTGCAGTAGACCACTAACTTTAACTTCCGTGACAGAAGACAAATGCAGCGAACTTCTGTTATGATTCATTCTCCGGGCCAGCACCGCCATTTTCCCTTTTGATTATCATTTTAAAGCTATTTTGATCAATATTATAACAACCAGCTGTCGCGAACAGCGTGCTCGTTAAATAACAAAATTTATAACAAAATGTATCCATTCTTTTTTAGCTGATCATCTGTCATATTTCTGTGAAATCACAAAACTCTTGCGATGAGTCGTCTGCAAGGTTGGTCGGTCAATATTTAAAGTTTCTCATGCAAATGAAGCCACTTTGTGTAAACTTTGACAAGCAGACATAACGGAAGTACTGAAACATATTGGTCACGAACACTCGCGGTGTAAATAAAAATAAGATGCACTCAACAACATTTCCTGTAGTATTGGGTAACATTTCTTCTGCGTTTTTTATAAAGGAATACACCTTTCTTTGTGTATATCCATGAATAATCTGTAGTAAAACCCCAGTATCTGTAATATTGATTAGCTTTTATTTCTTCTGTGTCGTTTCTGTACTTTTTGTTTTGTTCGGGTCTAGTCCTTTTCGACAATGAAATCAAATTGATTGCAAGGTTGACACCATGGCAAGATTTACTGCGTGTCCGCAAGAAATGTTTCCCCGTTTGCTCGCCCAAGAAAACATCACGAGCAACAATGTGTGTCCGCCGATACCTTGTATTGCCCTTGACTTACTTGAAACTCACAGTATGTTTGTAGCAGGCTGATGTAGATGAATAGGAACGGGAAACGAGTCACGCATAGTGCACGTGATATGCACGTGATATATATCTTTTGCAGTTTGTACAGAAATTTATTTTTAAATACTGGGACATTAACTCATTTTTTGTGGCATTTTCTCTTTAAGAAGTGAGCATTTCGTATAGTCGGAGTTGCCACCAGAAGTACTATTTCGCAACGAGCCAATGTTATTTGTTTTTATCCCTTCCTCAATCGTTGGGTTACCTTACACAATGCTCTTTTTCTTGCATCTTCTCTCGGCTCTAGCAACAATTGTCTTACGCTCATTAACGCCTTTTTCCTATTTCAGTTTTCAAGCGATTCCCCAAAACAGCCAGGAAAATCCGCTTTAACTTCAATTTCCTTCCGCAAGAAATCTCAGAGAGAGAAGGTTCCTTTAGCCAAGACTTGTTCGAAAATCAAACAAGCGTGAAGATTCGCAATGCTGCCAAAGAATCCAAGTTTATCCAAGGGATGGCCGAAGGAAAGCTGGACCCAGATAACTATGGCGGCTACATGGTGCAAGATGCTGCCTACTGCTTCAATGCAGTGGAAGCATTTGACTATGCTGCTCAACAGATGCAAATACAAAGAAAGCCCGAATTTTCTTTGCTGTACAGGGTCCAGTCCGAGAGTTACAAGAGTTACAACCAGGAGTTTGTAAAATCGTGGCGACTCAAGAATACTGAAAGTGTGGTAATGGGACCTGCAGCACAAATGTACGTGACCTATGAGGCAGCCCTGAGCCGTCAAGATCCCAGACATCTATGCATCGCCATGTTACCATGTACCATGCTTTGGCCTTGGATTGCTGGTGAGCTCATTGATTCAGTTGACAAAAAGAACCCATATTATGGCTGGTTTGAAGACAACAATCCTGACCCAAACGACAAAAGCCGCCTGGAGAAGTTTGTTGACTATTTCTTTACTCCAGAGGATAAAGAGACGTCCCTTCTGATTTTCCACGAAGGATTGGTTAATGAGCTGAATTTCTTTCGGGATGCTTGCGATGAAACTCTGTATTACTACTCGTTTTTCAATGTGTAATATATTTGTTGTTCTTAAAAGCGCTGTCAACAACAACAATAACGTTTATTTTTACTACGCTATTAAATGACAATAACATGTGGAGTGCCCCAAGGCTCTGTACTTGGACCACTCTTGTTTCTTATTTACATGAATGATATTTCAAGGTGCTCAAAAAAGTTGTCATTTATTCTCTTTGCTGATGATACAAACTTGTTTTATAGTCATAAAAATGTTGATATCCTATACAACACCATGAATCAAGAACTTAAAAATATCACATCTTGGCTTTCATGTAATAAGCTTTCTTTAAATGTTAAGAAAACACACTTCATGATATTTAAAACTAAAAGAAAGAAACTAGACCGAGCTTTTGAAATAAAAATTAATGATCAACAGATTGATAAGGTTAATTATACAAAATTTCTTGGTTTATATATAGATGATGAACTCACTTGGAGAAAACACATTGACCAAATTTCAACAAAAATTTCGAAAATGACTGGGATTATGGCAAAGGCTAGACATTTTTTATCAATCCAAACACTAAAGACAATTTATGACACTATGGTGTATCCATATTTAACATATTGTGGCATAATATGGACAAGCAATTAACCAACCAGGCTGAAACCGATAATTACGATACTGAAAAAACTGATACGGATAATGACTTTTTCAAAATATCAAGATGAATCCAAGGCTCTATTCCAATCTCTTAAAATTCTTGATATATATGAGTTAAACATGCATCTTATAGCACTCTTAATGTATTCATACTTTAGCAATAATTTACCAAAATATTTCAATAATTATTTTACTTTCAATAAAAACATACATAGTCATGATACCCGTTCAGCGTCAAATATATTTATTGATTACAAAAGGACAAATTATGGGAAATTTTCACTTTCATATAGGGGGCGCAAAATTTGGAATAATTTACCAATAGAATTGAAATCATTGCAAAGTTATAATCTTTTTAAAAGAAGCACAAAGGTTTATGTGCAAAATCAAAGTATCCATAGGTAATTAGGTTTCAGTTTTGTTTTTAGGAAAGCACATGTATTAGAATTAAACGTACATCTAGAATTAAATATAATTCCATCTGCTCTGTAATTATTATATAATAAGGGGATCTTCATAGAAAAGCTCAATGAGCTTGCCAAGAATTCCAGCCGTTATATCTAAATTAGCAGATAATAGAACAGTTTAATTGTACCTATTATATAATGGACAAATTAATAAAAAATGACGATTACAAATATAAATTAATAATACAAACAGTAACTGGTCACCCAAAATAACTTAAAAAAGCTTAACTGTAAGATGTTGTATTATCCAACACTGCTTCGTAGAGTACAAATAACGCGCCAAACTCATCATTTGTATTTTGACTCGCCCTTCGGGCTCGCCAAAATACTGCATGACTCGTACACACATATAAAGTACAGATTCTGGCACAGCGAGTAGTACAAAAGCTTCATGATATCTAACAAAGCTGTTTCTCAAGAAACGAGGCGAGCTTGGGAGACGAGTTTCTTGAGAAAACAGCTTTGTTAGATATCATGAAGCTTTTGTACTACTCGCTGTGCCAGAACCTGTACTTTATATCTCTCGTAAAAATATACAGCGATACTACACACTAAAATGTCTAATAAGATATATGTATTGCTGGGGAAGGATGGGGGGGGGGGGGGGGGGGGGGGCAGCACTGCACTCCCATAAATTTCGGGTAGGAGTGTGCCACGAAGATTCTTAAACCCTGACCCTATTTAAGGATAAAAAAAAAGAAAAATTGATCCCCTTTTGAAGGCCCCAACCCGCAAAACCATTTTTTTTTTACCTTTTTATCATTTGCTGACAATGTGAATTTTAATTCTTCACTAAGTATATATTCAAATCCACCTATTTCTTTGTTGTATTTTCAAGAAAAAAATTAAGAAATATTATCTTGATTTACTTCACTAATTAAACAATAGCTCTACTCTGTCCTATTGACAAAAAAAAAACAAAACAAAACAAATATATCCAAGGCTTGTAATTAGACTTAATTGTAGAGCAAAATAAAGATTGATTAAAGATTGATTGATTGGTTGTCATTTCTTCATTAATATCGTTTTGAGCGCTAACTTGCACTAGGCACCAACGATAGGATTTTTAGGTTCAATTTACAGGTAAAACCCAAAGAGATTTATACTTGTACAAATTATAAAATAAATATAAAATAAATTGTATTTAATTATACCACCCCTAAGTCCAACCCGTACATTCTGGTTCTTACAAGATCCAACCTAATACCATGTGTATTTCATTGCCTGTCAGTCCTTTGAACTGTTTCCAAAGAACCTCATCTTGAAAAACAACATTTGAATATGAGCTGACCTGCTGCCAATACGAGACAGATTATAAGCAGAGAGGAAAACGGTGTAAGATTTTTACTCACAGTTAAAAAGAGACTGCTGAAGGAATAGCAGTTCAAGTCGTGGAAAGAAGAGCCATTTATTTTTGCAGTTTTGATCAAAGGTTAATCTGAACCATTTTCAGCCATTGCGTGACTGATGGATGCTAAATCAAGTGACGTGACGTCAGTTGTTATGTAATGACTTGTCCAGTGAATTAACAAAAGGGTATTGATTTTAGCTTTTTTGCTGCGTCGTCAAAAACTGTCAGCGTGAAGGGACGGTATTTCTCGGGTCTCGTGAAAGAAAAACTTTTTAGGGAATTACAAGGTAATTTGGAACTGGATTTTGCAGGCTTTACAGGTATGCTTCACTGCACGGTATTGCCGAGTAAAACGATATATGTGTTGGATCTTGATACAGTTTTAAACCCAGTCTTAGTTGTGCAGGTATTGAAACAAAAGATATGTGCGAATAGGGAACATAAGTTAACACATTTTTGCTACCATTGATTTCTGTGGCGCCAATTTTTCCTTTCCTTTAGTCGTCATGCGAATCTATAGCTAACCACGTTGTAAATGCTATTCATAATTTTATTTTCAGTTTATCTCTTTCCTGATATCATAAAACTGCTGCGATGAATCGTGCAGGCCTGCAAGGTTAGTATCTTTATTATGCACGTGATGAATTCTCGCCAACAGCGAAAAGTGTACAAAAATCCATCGGGAAGATTGCTTACGAGTCCAAACGTAGACTCTTGTGACGTAACACGTCATATTTTTCCATTCTCGAATTCGGACAATATTATATAAGTATTTGGCATGAAATGAAACAGCGTATTTTTCTGAGTTGTTAATTAGCTTGCAGTCAATCAAGTCAACACCAGCTGCTTGGTTGAATCGCGTGTAGCTTTTTTTTATCTGGCCCTAAACAGGGTTCAATCCTGGGGGCATTTTACTCGGTTATGATACTGAGCCATGCAGATGTCTAAAAGCTTTATTTAATGTTGTAACACTGCTATAAATGGGCAGTGAATTTAACTTACTTGATAGATCATAACTATAGCCCTAGCATCAGAACAGAACGTGACTGATTGCAGCAAAGCTTTATGTTTACTGCTTATCGGAGTCTTACTGAAAAAAATAACTGCTCAAAAAGTTAAGTTTATTCAAAGCCCGTCACATGTCATGAACTTATTTCTTGGCTCCATGCCTCTTTAGTTTCAGTTTGTTTATATGTGCTAAATCAAGCGATCGTACGTGCTCTGCATACAAACCCACTTTAATTTATTCCGACTGCGGTTTCCGGCTGTTTAAACTTGTTTCTCTCCTTCTAAGCAATTCATGGCAATCATTGCTTGATTTTTTTTCTAAATTGAAAACGAGATATTTTTAGATTAACTTCTTTAAAGTACATGACAACCAATCTCTGGACGACTACCGAGCACGTGATCGCACCGTAGGTCACGCGGGAACTCTCAATAGACAATAAATATTTTATCAAAGTCTTCAAGGGTATATTAGGACATGACAGACTTTTTACTTTTCAGTTGTGAAGCGATACCCCACAACACCAAGAAAGATCAGATTTAACATCAACTTCCTTCCTGAAGAACGGTTGAAGAAAGAAGGTACACTCACCCACACCTTGTTCAACGATAAAACAAGCGTGAAGATCTGCAATGCTGCAAAAGAATCCAAATTTATCCAAGGAATGGCCGAAGGAACTCTTGACCCAGACGACTATGGCGGCTACATGGTGCAAGATGCTGCCTACTGCTTCAATGCAGTGGAAGCATTTGACTATGCTGCTCAACAGATGCAAATACAAAGAAAACCTGAATTTTCTTTGCTGTACAGGGTCCAGTCTGAAAGTTTCAAGAACTACAACCAGGAGTTTGTAAAATCGTGGCGACTCAAGAATACTGAGAGCGTGGTAATGGGACCTGCAGCCGCCATGTACGTGGGTTATGAGTCTGCTCTGAGCCGTCAAGATGCCAAATTCCTATCCATCGCCATGTTACCATGTACCATGCTTTGGCCTTGGATTGCTGGTGAGCTCATTGATTCAGTTGACAAGAAGAACCCGTATTATGGCTGGTTTGAAGACAACATGCCTGACCCAAACGGCAAAAGCCGCCTGGAGAAATTTGTTGACTACTTCTTCACTCCAGAGGATAAAGAGAAGTCCCTTCTGATTTTCCACGAAGGATTGGTTAATGAGCTGAATTTCTTTCGGGATGCTTGCGATGAAAATCTGTATTACTACTCGTATTTCAACATGTGACATTTTTTGTTTCATTGTGAGATCAGCTGTAATCGGTCTTTGGAATCTGAGTATTACAATAATAATAATAATAATAATAATAATAATAATAATAATAATAATAATAATAATAAGTAATGGTAATAGGACTGAGTGGAGTCCAATTCGGTCTGTAATCATACGAGTGATTAACAAAATCGGACGACCGCGTAGCGGGAGTCCGATTTGTCTAATCACGAGTATGATTACAGACAGAATTGGACGACACAAAGTCCTATTACCAATTAATCATAAGTATAACAAAATTCGAGAAAAAAAAATAGATAAAGCGAAGCCTGCTAAGGACTTATCATCACTAAGGCAAAAAAGCCATTCTTGAAGCTGAAGGTTTTAGGAATATCAAGGAGTATTTAGTCACAACAAGGAACCAAGTAAAGAGCGCGCGCATGCACAGCACGCAACTTTGTTATTGGACACCTTGTTATTGGACGCTTTAGCCGCGCGCGCTCCAATTTGGTAAAAAATAGGGCGTTCTAATAACCAATCAGAATCGAGAATTTTGTTATAGTTGTGATTAACAAAAGATTGAAACACTATATTCAAGTGTGGGTTAGTTGTGACTTTGCCTCTTCACATTCACGCCATTTTCACAAGAGCTGAAAAAAGTTGGAGTTGACAAGTGTACACTACAGTATAAAAATGAGTTGTGTGCATATAGATCCACATTCCTAGCTGTATTTCTTTTATCACAGGTAATAGAATTGTTTTACAGCTGTAGTGTAACCCCTCTGTCAGTGAGTTCATCTTTGATTTGTGTCCAGTTCTCTGTTGATGATGTGTAGCCTACCAGTTCATCAAATGCTGCTTGGAAGTCAGATGGGTCCTGTACACAGTGAAGGTAAACAGACATGTACATGAAGTCATGAGCTGATCTTACCTTGTACATAATTCAGTGTATATCAGTGTTGACACCTTCAACAATACAAATACCACTTATATTTTATTTTGGGAGTCCAAGCAGCTGTGCTTATTGGGGGTGTGGCGCTTATTAGGGACCCAGTACTTATTTCTTTGTGGATTTGAAAAGCTGAATATTTGTCTGAACAAAAGAGAGAACTTTTGCTTGAAGAAGTTGTGCCTAGTTCTTTTGTAATGAAAGAATGATGTGAGCAGTGGAGAAGAATGAAGAGCCACTGATTATCTCACTGTACTTCAATGCCACTGTAATAAACACACAGCATACAACTGTAGTCAGGGGTGCTTATTGGAATAGGGGTGCTTAACAAATAAAACAAATTCAAGGGGGGACTCATTGGAGAAAAGCATGGAATATTGAATCATTTGGTACATGCACAATGCAAGAGTATCTCAGTAGTGAGGCTTCATATCTCAAAGCAATCACTTTGTTCAGACACATACTGAGTTTTTGCAAATAATACTTACCTTGCCTGCACTTTCAATGACAGCAGACACAGCTTGCCTTCCACTGTCAATAAACCACTGACGTGTTTCAGAAGATGAAAACACCATCTAAAATGAGAAGAGAAACCCAAAATGCAGTCTATGAATTTTATACTACACTACCATATTTACTTGATTGAGCACCATAGCACTCTTTAAATTCAGAAAAGTGTTTCTGTCCCGGTGCTTATTCAGGGGTGGTGCTCTTTAAACTTTGTAAGAGAGAGAGGGAGAGGGGGAGAGGGAGAGGGAGAGAGAGGGAGAGGGAGAGAGAGAGAGAGCTAGACATAAAGGCACATTTGTAACCTTTTCGTGGCACATTGGTAACCAATATGGCACTTCCGTAACTTGCAGTGGCACTTTGGTAACTCCGTGGGGCACATTTGTAACTCGATGTGGCACATTGGTAACTCAATATGGCACATTGGTAACCAATATGGCACATCGGTAACCAATATGGCACATTGGTAACCAATATGGCACATTGGTAACCAATATGGCATATCGGTAACCAATATGGCACATTGGTAACCAATATGGCACATTGGTAACCAATATGGCACATTGGTAACCAATATGGCACATCGGTAACATTCCCATTAATAAGCATTTCTTAAATAACGCTATCATCTCCCAGAAAAATGGGTGCATTTATTTTGTATGCTCTCATTGCGCGGATTTGCTTCTTTTGTTTTTAACAAAGTCGTTTTCAACAAAATAATATAGTAGTACCGGGCCTTTGTGCTTGTGGGTAGTTTGGCTATATTTTCTTGTATAGTCACATTATTTCAATACTGTTATAGAGTGGTTTTACTTAACCCGTGAAATAGTTGTGTTCCACACTAATTCCATTGTTTTCTTTTGTTTCGTTTTGAATATTACGCACTAATTAACTACATGTTGTTCAACAAGTTAAATAAAATCACTCTAAAAAATCAACATATAACAAAATAATAAGAGTCACAACAATATAATTATTTCAATTTTATAACCATTAAATTATATTTTACATTATTTCAATTACTATTCAATTATTGCATTTAATCATTATTCAAGTCATTACAACTGGAAAGAAACAACAAAAAATAAACAACAAGACAGCAAGTAATTTAAAAACTTGTCAAGTATTCTATGATCCATGGCCATTATCAGCCACGCTATAGCAATATAAACAACAAAATTTCTCTGAGAAAACACGCGGGAACTTTGATTAAACACAACTGAAGTCTTGAACAAATTTGCTGCAGAGTTTAAAATTTTCGATATAGCGACTTCTGAAACTTATCAACAATTTTTGCATAGGGGCCCTTGGTCCGCGACCTATGACTGTGGATGAAAAATCTGTTTTGAAACAACGATGATTCAGTAAAATAATAAGTACCGAGTGCACAGATTGTTGCCGAGGCATCTGTCCTCGCGTCCAATGTTTCAAAACTAATATTAAAAGTTAAAAAGGGAAGAAATGAAAAAGGGGCTTGTGTGGGAGACTTTTGTCTGAAAGAAATGCAGATTATTTTATACTCGCAACTCACAACGACAAAAATTAAAAAAATGTCAAAACTCAATGAAGAGATGATGCTATTAGAGAAAGAACAAAATAAAAAAGATGAACCTTATCGTAGAGTTTTATCTGTGTCTGCAAATGCCCCTAAAACAAGAAAGGGAAGGGCAAAACATATATCTCTACTAAGAAACGCAGAGAAAGAAAACGAAAATTGCAGCACGATATCGCCAACAAAACAACAGAATCAAAGAAAAAACACATAAGGAACCTCTCAGATTACATTCTAACACGCGACCAAATCAACCTTCGGTCAAGGGGGCTCAAATATAACCCTACACCCGTGACAAACGAAAGTCACAAACGAAAAGAACTATTAAAGGACTTCGCAACTTTTGCTAGGCGAATGCGCCTACAATTCATCTTACACGGTCAAGATAAAGAGCCGCATCCCTTCCACGTGAAATCAAACTGGGAGCCGCCCTAAAAACAACCTGCCTACCAACGAACGTCTAGCCATCAAAGAGCTGAAAGAAAACCCAAATATTAATATCAAAAAGGCAGACAAAGGCACATCCACTGTTATTGCGAATAAAAAAGATAAAATACACGAGGGGCAAATACAACTAGATGTTAGAGAAAACTACAAAGCCCTTTCATCACCAATGGTGTCCGAAACTTATCATAGAATCACGCAACTCATAAAAGCACTGCACCCTGACAACCATATTAACACAATGACAGAGAAATGGCTACACTCTTACAAAGATTCACAAAACAAATCCAGTTGGAAGACCAATCATTTCGGGCTGTGAAGGCCCTACAGAACGAGTATCATCTTTTCTAGATTTTCTAGATTATCTCCTTCAGCTTATAGCCAAAGCACAAAAATCGTATGTTAAAGATACAACAGATTTCATTAACTTCATAGAAAATACAAATACTAATTCTTCAGAGAGAACTTTTGAAGAAAACATTGGACAATTCAAACGAAGATTGCAAGCGAGGGGTTTTCCAGATAACCTTTCGGAGAGGATTCTGTCAGGAGTTAAATTTAGTGAAAGAATGTCGGCTCTACAAAATAAACAAAAGACGCACAACAGAATTCTACCTTTCGTAACAGAATATCGCCCTTCTGTGCCTAATCTTTAGAATATTCTAATGGAAAAGTGGCACCTAATAGAGAATCAACCGCTGCTCAAAGAAATATTCAAAGACCCTCCCATCCTTCCGTACAGAAAAGGGAGGTCGTTAAAAGATATACTCTTTAGAGCAAAAATCTGAAGGTCGTCAATAACAAATCTCGACCAATGGGAGTCGTGCTTGGCTTGTCTTTTTTCACACAAGTTATTATCACTTAAGAACGTTAGAACGTTGTGGTGATCGGCAAAGAGAACACATTTACAGAATTCACTCGCGAATAGATCGCACATGTTTTCGTGAAAATTGTCAGCGATACTTGATAGACTTGACGAGAAGGGGAGAGGGAAGGGGGATTGTTATTGGGATCAGTTCTATTCTTTGAAGATATCTTCAACAAATCGCAACCTTGACTGGTTCCATCACCTTAAGAGAAAGACTGAACTCGAACAGAAGAATGAAGAGAAAAGATACCAACCCCCCCCCCCCCCCAAAAAAAAAAAAATAAATAAATAAATAATAATAATTATAATAATAATAATAATAATAATAATAATAATAATAATAATAATAATAATAATAAGTAAATAAAAAATATTTCTACGCAATTGCCTTACGTAGGTAACCATTTTGGGCCAATGAAAGTATTTCTTTTTGGCTGTCACTGGCTTTGAACCCAAACTCACCGAGCACTTTTCACCTCTAAAATAAACAGATATATGATAATTATGATCTCAAACCTCAGATGCTTGTCGAACACAATGTACTTTGGCAAGGAATTCCGTGTCACTTTCACATCCCACCTCAGTTGTCCTTGAGCAAAATACAACATCAAGTTTTAAACAGAAATATTTGATGATTTTTACACTGAGAAAGGTTGACAATGTGCAGGTAATTATGACAAAATTAGCATGTGTTAAATATCAACCCAAAAGTTGGTAAAAGGAAATAAGCCATCGTAGCAAATTTGGAAAAGCCGACATTTCAAGCATTAGCCCTTCAAAAGAGCAAAGAAGGGCTAACTAAACTGAGCTAATGTTCAAAATGTCAGCTTTTCCAAATTCACTACTGCCAGCAGTTTATTTATCTTGCCAGGCAACACGTACAGCAAACGGTTCTTTAGGAACAATTAAGAAATAGAAAACATGTTCCGTGTTTCTATTGAGTTATAGAAACACAAGTGGAAGTTTGGGAGAATGAGAAATGCTGTGGGAGCACAAGCCAATAAACGAGTGTTTCAACAGCTTTATCGAGTTCTCCCAAACTTTCACGAGTGTTTCTATAACTCAACAGAAACACAGAAAACATGCTTTCCTGGAAGCGGGAAATACCCGTCCCCAACATACAACAGAGAAAAAAACTAACACTCTAGGTACGCTCAAATTCAAGCCAAATATCGCCACCATCGGTTAGAAATGTGCCCTAACTACTGCTTCCGAGCCCTAATTCATGTGCCTAGAGCCTATTCCTGTCTAAAAGAGGCACGACGTTATCGTTACGTCCAACCGCTCCGAGTCTTTAAGTCGACCCGCTTAAGTCGGAAGTAGGATAACAGACGACGCAAACTTGCAAATCGTTGGACTTTCACCTTCACTAGACTTAATGATGCCTTCAGGCAAACCTTCTTTAGACAGCAAGTTATAGAAAGCTAACTCGATCAGCTTACTGATACTAGTCTGTCCGAAAATAAAATTCAAACGTGTGTACACAGCGCATCAGAGACTGGGACTTGACTAACCCCCACCCACCCCACACAACTGTACCTGAGGATGCGAAGGGGGGGGGGGGGGGGGGGGGGGAAGGGGGGAGGAAGGGATGGGAGATTGAGAGAAAACACATATCCACAGAGAACTTGTATGCTTTTTCTACTAGGCACGCTACATAAGTTCATTTTTTTTTAAGCCGAACTGCATAAAGAAAGTAATACTTTCTGGAGCCGTGTTGTTGCAAATCCAGTTAGATATAGTACATAAATATGCTTATGCTTTACTGAGAGTGCTGTTTGTCTCATTTAAACCACAAACCAGCTACGCCGTGTATGTTAAAGTCATTAAAACTGTTCAGAGAGAGTTTCAAGGCCAAATGAAAGGTCAAATAGATTATTTGGGTTGCAGCAAAAATTTTTAGAAGGCTCAACCTCTAAGATTTTATCCAAAATAGACTCAATATGACTTTCTTGAAGACTAGATTGGCCACTCATTGCAAAGAGGGTATTTAAACCAGACAAACGAGGCAGTCAGCTTTAAATTTCGGCTAAAATTGGCATTTACCGATTATATGAGTGAAATAATTTATATTAATATACATTCTTCGTTCACTGTCCAAAATCCACGCGCGCAATTGGTTAAAATCGAGCACGTGATTTTCCCTTACTTGACGTCAGCAAACTCCGACAGTGCGTTATTGACAATAACGCATAAAAATCGTGCATTATTGACAATGGCTTCAGCTGACAGATTTGCAGAAATAGTGGAAGAACAAATCCCTGAAATTATCAATGAAGCCGATACCCATAAATACCAAAACAAAACAAAACACGTTCGCAACTACAAGTAAATTTGTTGACTTTAGAAATGCAAGATTTGAAAATTGCAATTTTGTGTTCACTTATAACGTGTCAAAGAAAAGCGATTGACTTGCTTTAAACATGCTTCTCGCAACCTCGCTGACTTTTTTTTTAATGAATATTTTCAGCTTATGAACGATTTTGTGAATGATTTTACGCCTCATTTATATTGAATCATGTATGGCTTTTTGTCATTTCTAAATTTTTAAACTACGCCAGTATAATTTTGTACTACTTAGATAGAACTGAATTCATACTTATTAAAATTCTTGTTCAAAGTTCGCGAAATTTTGTATTGCGTGCAGTGTACTCAGATTGTATATTAAAAGGGTTAGAGGCTGTTAGTTTGTGTTTTGTTTACAAATACACGCACTTGCTGGCAGCACAATGAACTCGAAATTTTCAATACTGCACGAGGCGTAGCCGAGTGCAGTATTGAAAATTTCTCGTTCATTGTGCGGCCAGCGCGTGCGTGTATTTGTAAACAAAACACTCACAACAGTCTCTAACCCATAAGTACATAAACATGCTTATGCTTTACTGAGAGTGCTGTTTGCCTCATTTAAACCACAAACCAGCAATTTGTGCAGGTGACCAAATAGAGAACATTTTTGGATTTACAGTGGAGATGTTGTGTAATATGATAGGTTCTGTTTGAACTAGCGCTTGAGAAATGGTCAGATTCAACTAAAAAATTACGGCAGAGATCACATTTACTTCGAGAATTTCTTTGATATTTTTGGGTCTTCTATATGATGGGATGATTGACCCTTCAGGGAATATATTTGAAAGCGAAGGAGAATTATAAATGAGTTGTTTGTGTGAATTGAGAATGTTTCCAATAATAATAATAATAATAATAATAATAATAATAATAATAATAATAACTTTATTAACGTGTCAAAAGGAGTAGCTGAGGGGAAAAGTCCCCTCTACTAATTGTGGACACCTAACTAACTTATTAAAACCATTCACTTATTATGAATACTACAAAAACTGGCACATAAAAGCTACAAATATTAGGGTTGTAATCTAAAACCAATGGAAAAATTTTCTTCGACTCCTTATTGGTAGGAGCAAGAAGGTCCTCCCTGGGAATTGAACTAACTTTCTCGAATTGTTGTTTGACTTGGTTGGGATTGTAGCCTCTATTAATTAAATAACTCTGATACTCAGTGCTCCGTTTATCAAAAGATTCAGGGGTAGAACAATTGCTTTTAACTCTAGTAGCAACACCAAATGGGATGGCTTTTGAACAATGAGCTGGGTGGGCACTGTTGCGCAGCAGATACAAACTTATGGTGGAGATACAGGGATGATATTTTTGATCTTTGGACACAGGGGCACTCTAAATTAATTGAGTTTACTGAGTTTATCAATACCTTTTACCCTTTACCCCACCATCAAGTTTACCCTAGTCCATTCCCCGACTTCTCTTAACGTTCTAGATCTTACACTAAATCTTGTTGAGGGATATATTCAAACGGATATCTACTCCAAGCCAACTGACAATCATATGTTGTTGTTTCTGTGATTAAAAAATGGAAAATAAGCGATAATGTACAAAGATGTCGAGGACGAAATCATTTCGAAAGTTCTAATTACTTCTAGCTAATTTAATCGCATTTCCTCATTCCCTCGCAATTGTTCAGGAAAGCCCATTTTTTAAGCTTGAAATACAAAGAGGTTTAACTTTTCAAAGACAATAAACTGCAAGGCTGACACTACGTAGAAATGAAAAGCCTTAACGGGACAACGACATGATAGAGTCCAAACTGAAAGCCAAAAATGCAAACTCTGGACAGCTGTTTCGACCTGATTGGGTCTCGTCAGCAGAGTGTATGCCGCACAGAATAGAACAACTAGCGTGAAGACAGTTGTCTATAAAGTGCTCGCTGGTAATGGCAATCCGAGAGGGCTCAAATTCGAAAGCCCGCCCATTGACAACAGCCGCGTGACTATTACTCAATAGGTCAAGAATTCGAAATTTAACTTTTCCATCTTTTATTAACCGCGCGGCCACGGGCCGAGCTCGGTTCTTGCTTTACACGGGATTTATTAACCGCGCGGCCATGGGCCGAGCGCGGTTCTTGCTCTGCACGGGATGTTTTTTTCGTTTTTTTGTCGGTGACCAGACCTAAACCTCCACTCGACCAAATCTTGATCGAGACTGAATCACGCAACCTGGGATGCTTATTTGCCAAAAGCTGTTGGAACAATGATGTAGGGGAAATGTTACGGATAATGTTTTCTTTGTTGTGAATAATATATTTTTCTTTGGGTTTTTTCAAAGCGTTGGATTCGAAGGGAATATTGAATTCACTAAAAAAAGGTATGACATCAGCCATGGAATGCGCTGACGTTGCCGCTTTCACTTTCGCTACGTGACAAGTAAGATTTTTCTTTTGCAAGTTTATTTCGCCAGAAGCGATGGTCATTAATTTATTTGCAATTTTGCAAGTGTTTCTTGTGGGTTTTGGCAATTGAAGTGGATCATTTGGCCGCTCCATCCAAGCGAGTTCAGAGATTTGAAGGAAAAATAAATATTTGCAAAGGTAAACAATTGAGCGTGCCTGAACGTGCAGGGGTTACGTCATATTTGGGGAAAAAACCACCAAGCTAAAGATAGCCTTGGATAACGTAACCTCTGGTTGTGTGACTCGCGTGACTTCTTTGCTAGTCCTTTCCTATACTCGTGACAAATAACATTGTGTTTTCTTTGCAAGATGATATCGGCAGAAACGACTGTCATTAATTAGTTTGCTCTTCTGCGAGTTTTTCTTGTGGGTTTAGGCAATTGAAGTGAATTCTTTGGCTGTTTCATCAAAGCGAGTTGAATGATTTAAAGGGAAATGAAATACTTGCTAAAGTAAACAATTGAGCGTGCCCAAACATGCAGGGTTTACGTCATTAGAAGGGAAAACCCCCAAGCTAAAGATTGCCGGGGATAACGTAAACCTCGGATTGTGCGACTCGCGTGACTACATTGCTAATCCTTTACTCTTAGTACAAAACAAATTTAATTTAACCATGACTTTTCTGGGTAAGAAACCTGTTAATTAGCAAAAATGGAGTTAAATTTAAAAAAGCGCGGTTTTAGATGCTTGCATCTTCTTGTTTTTTTTAACCGCGCGGCCATGGGCCGAGCGCGGTTCTTGCTCTGCACGGGATTTATTAGTCGTCGTAGTAGTATTTTTAACCGCGCGGCCATGGGCCGAGCGCGGTTCTTGCTTTACACGGGATTTATTTATTTATTTTTTTTAACCGCGCGGCCATGGGCCGAGCGCGGTTCTTGTTTTACACGGGATTTATTATTAACCGCCCGGCCATGGGCCGAGCGCGGTTCTTGCTCTGCACGGGATTTAATTTTTTTCGTTTTTTTGTCGGTGACCAGACCCAAACCTCCCCTCGGCCAAATCACGATCGGGACTGAATCACGCAACCTGGGATGCTCACTCGCCAAAAGCTGTTGGAACAATGATGTACGGGAAATGTTACGGATAATGTTTTCTTTCTTGTGAATAAAGTATATTTTCTTTTGGTTTTATCGAAGCGTTCGATTCAAAGCGAATGTTGAATACACTGAAAAAGGTATTACGTCAGCCATGGAATGCGCTGATGCTGCAGGTTTCACTTTCGTTACGTGACAAATAACATTGTGTTTCATTTGCATGTTTATGTCGGCAGAAGCGACGGTCATTAATTTAATTTGTTTCTTCTTCTGTGAGTATTTCTTGTGGGTTTAGGCAATCGAAGTGAATTCTTTGACTATTTCCTTGAAGTGAGTTCAAATATTTGAAAGGAAATGAAATATTTGCTTAAGTAAACAATTGAGCGTGCCCGAACGTGCAGGGGTTACGTCATTAGAAGGGAAAAACCCCCAAGCTAAAGATAGCCGGGAACAACGTAAACCTCGGATTGTGTGACTAACGTGACTACTTTGCTAGTCCTTTACTCATAATACAAACGGATTAAATTTAACCGTGACTTTTGAGAAAGAAAGCTGTTAATTAGCCAAAAATATAAGCGCGGTTTTAAGTTGCTATAGCAACTTCTTGTTTTTTTTTATGTCGGTGACTAGACGCAAACCTCCACTCGGCCAAATCGTGATCGGGACTGAATCACGCAACCTGTGATGTTTATTCGCCAAAAGCTGTTGAAACATGAATGTACGGAAAATGTTGCGGATATTGTTTTCTTTATTGTGTATAAAGTATATTTTCTTTTGGTTTTATTGAAGCGTTCGATTCAAAGCAAATGTTGAATACACTGAAAAAGGTATTACGTCAGCCATGGAATGCGCTGATGTTGCAGGTTTCACTTTCGTTACGTGACAAATAACATTGTGTTCATTTGCATGTTTATGTCGGCAGAAGCGACGGTCATTAATTTAATTTGTTTCCTCTTCTGCGAGTATTTCTTGTGGGTTTAGGCAATCGAAGTGAATTCTTTGGCTATTTCCTTGAAGTGAGTTCAAATATTTGAAAGGAAATGAAATATTTGCTTAAGTAAACAATTGAGCGTGCCCGAACGTGCAGGGGCTACGTCATTAGAAGGGAAAAATCCCCAAGCTAAAGATAGCCGGGCACAACGTAAACCTCGGATTGTGTGACTAACGTGACTACTTTGCTAGTCCTTTACTCATAATACAAACGGATTAAATTTAACCGTGACTTTTCAGAAAGAAAGCTGTTAATTAGCCAAAAATATAAGCGCGGTTTTAATTTGCTATAGCAACTTGTGGTTAGCCAAAAATTTAAGCGCGGTTTTAAGTTGCTATAGCAACTTCTTGTTTTTTGTTGGTAACCAGACCCAAACTTCCACTCGACCAAATCGCGATCGGGACTTCGGATCACGCAACCTGGGATGTTTATTCACCAAAAGCTGTTGAAACATCAATGTACAGAAAATATTACGGATATTGTTTTCTATATTATGTAAAAATATTTTTTCTTTTGGTCTCATCGAAGCGTTGGGTTCAAAGGGAATTTGAAGACACTAAAAAAAGGTATTACGTCAGCCATGGAATGCGCTGACGTTGCAGCTTTCACTTTCGGTACGTGACAATTAAGATTTTGTTTACTTTCCAAGTTAATTTCGCCAGAAGCGATGATCATTGATTTATTTGTAATTTTGCGAGAATTTCTTGTGGGTTTAGGCAATTGAAGTGAATTCTTTGGCTGTTTTAATCGAAGCGAGTTCAAAGATTTAAAGGAAAATTAAATATTTGCTGAGGTAAACAATTGAGCGTGCCCGTACTTGCAGGGGTTACGTCATTAGTAGGGAAAAAACCGAAAAGCTAAAGATTAGACTGTGTGACACGCGTGACTACTTTACTGGTCCTTCACTCATAGCACGAAAAATTAAACTTAACTGTGACTCGGCCAAATCGTGACTGGGGCTTTGAAATCACGCAACCTGTGATGTTTATTCTCCAAAAGCTGTTGAAACATTAATGTACGGAAAATGTTACGGATATTGTTTTCTTTATTGTGTATAAAGTATTTTTTTTTTCGTTTTATCGAAGCGTTGGATTCGAGGAGAATATTGAATACACTAAAAAAGGTAATACGTCAGCCATGGAATGCGCTGACTTTGCAGCTTTCACTTTCACTATATGACAAAAAAGATTTCGCCAGAAGCGACGGTCATTAATTTAATTGTAATTTTGCGAGTATTTCTTGTGGGTTTAGGCAATTGAAGTGGATCCTTTGGCTGTTTCATAGAAGCGATTTGAAGCAGAATTTAATATTTGCTTAGGTAAACAATTGAGCGTGCCTGAACGTGCAGGGGTTACGTCATTAGTAGGGAAAAAACCTTCCAGCTAAAGATAGCATTGGATAACGTAAACAACGGATTGTGTGACTCGCGTGACTACTTTGCTAGTCCTTTACTCAAAGTGCAATCAGATTGAATTTAACCGTGACTTTTGAGTAAGAAAGCTCTTAATGAGCAAAAAAATACAAGCGCGGTTTTAAGTTGCTATAGCAACTTCTTGTTTTTTTTGTCGGTGACCAGACGCAAACCTCCACTCCGCCAAATCGTGATCGGGACTGAATCACGCAACCTGTGATGTTTATTCGCCAAAAGCTGTTGAAACATGAATGTACGGAAAATGTTGCGGATATTGTTTTCTTTATTTTGTATAAAGTATATTTTCTTTTGGTTTTATCGAAGCGTTCGATTCAAAGCGAATGTTGAATACACTGAAAAAGGTATTACGTCAGCCATGGAATGCGCTGATGTTGCAGGTTTCACTTTCGTTAGGTGACAAATAACATTGTGTTTCATTTGCATGTTTATGTCGGCAGAAGCGACGGTCATTAATTTAATTTGTTTCCTCTTCTGCGTGTATTTCTTGTGGGTTTAGGCAATCGAAGTGAATTCTTTGGCTATTTCCTTGAAGTGAGTTCAAATATTTGAAAGGAAATGAAATATTTGCTTAAGTAAACAACTGAGCGTGCCCGAACGTGCAGGGGTTACGTCATTAGAAGGGAAAACCCCCAAGCTAAAGATAGCCGGGCACAACGTAAACCTCGGATTGTGTGACTAACGTGACTACTTTGCTAGTCCTTTACTCATAATGCAAACATATTAAATTTAAAGGTGACTTTTGAGAAAGAAAGCTGTTAATTAGCCAAAATATAAGCGCGGTTTTAAGTTGCTATAGCAACTTCTTCTTATTTTTTTTTTGTCGGTGACTAGACGCAAACCTCCACTCGGCCAAATCGTGCTCGGGACTTAATCACGCAACCTGTGATGTTTATTCGCCAAAAGCTGTTGAAACATGAATGTACGGAAAATGTTGCGGATATTGTTTTCTTTATTGTGTATACAGCATATTTTCTTTTGGTTTTATTGAAGCGTTCGATTCAAAGCGAATGTTGAATACACTGAAAAAGGTATTACGTCAGCGATGGAATGCGCTGATGTTGCAGGTTTCACTTTCGTTACGTGACAAATAACATTGTGTTTCATTTGCATGTTTATGTCTGCAGAAGCGACGGCCATTAATTTAATTTGTTTCCTCTTCTGCGAGTATTTCTTGTGGGTTTAGGCAATCGAAGTGAATTCTTTGGCTATTTCATCGAAGTGAGTTCAAAGATTTGAAAGGAAATGAAATATTTGCTTAAGTAAACAACTGAGCGTGCCCGAACGTGCAGGGGTTACGTCATTAGAAGGGAAAAACCCCCAAGCTAAAGATAGCCGGGAACAACGTAAACCTCGGATTGTGTGACTAACGTGACTACTTTGCTAGTCCTTTACTCATAATGCAAACATATTAAATTTAAAGGTGACTTTTGAGAAAGAAAGCTGTTAATTAGCCAAAAATATAAGCGCGGTTTTAAGTTGCTATAGCAACTTCTTCTTATTTTTTTTTTGTCGGTGACTAGACGCAAACCTCCACTCGGCCAAATCGTGCTCGGGACTTAATCACGCAACCTGTGATGTTTATTCGCCAAAAGCTGTTGAAACATGAATGTACGGAAAATGTTGCGGATATTGTTTTCTTTATTGTGTATAAAGTATATTTTCTTTTGGTTTTATCGAAGCGTTCGATTCAAAGCGAATGTTGAATACACTGAAAAAGGTATTACGTCAGCCATGGAATGCGCTGATGTTGCAGGTTTCACTTTCGTTACGTGACAAATAACATTGTGTTTCATTTGCATGTTTATGTCGGCAGAAGCGACGGTCATTAATTTAATTTGTTTCCTCTTCTGCGAGTATTTCTTGTGAGTTTAGGCAATCGAAGTGAATTCTTTGGCTATTTCCTTGAAGTGAGTTCAAATGTTTTAAAGGAAATGAAATATTTGCTTAAGTAAACAATTGAGCGTGCCCGAACGTGCAGGGGTTACGTCATTAGAAGGGAAAACCCCCAAGCTAAAGATAGCCGGGGAAAACGTAAACCTCGGATTGTGTGACTAACGTGACTACTTTGCTTGTCCTTTACTCATAATGCAAACAGATTAAATTTAACCGTGACTTTTGAGAAAGAAAGCTGTTAATTAGCCAAAAATATAAGCGCGGTTTTAAGTTGCTATAGCAACTTCTTGTGTGTATTTTTTTTGTCGGTGACCAGACCCAAACCTCCACTCGGCCAAATCGTGATCGGGACTGAATCACGCAACCTATGATGTTTATTCGCCAAAAGCTGTTGAAACATTAATGTACGGAAAATGTTGCGGATATTGTTTTCTTTATTGTGTATAAAGTATATTTTCTTCTGGTTTTATCGAAGCGTTTGATTCAAAGCGAATGTTGAATACACTGAAAAAGGTATTACGTCAGCCATGGAATGCGCTGATGTTGCAGGTTTCACTTTCGTTACGTGACAAATAACATTGTGTTTCATTTGCATGTTTATGTCGGCAGAAGCGACGGTCATTAATTTAATTTGTTTCCTCTTCTGCGAGTATTTCTTGTGGGTTTAGGCAATCGAAGTGAATTCTTTGGCTATTTCCTTGAAGTGAGTTCAAATATTTGAAAGGAAATGAAATATTTGCTTAAGTAAACAATTGAGCGTGCCCGAACGTGCATGGGTTACGTCATTAGAAGGGAAAAACCCCCAAGCTAAAGATAACCCGGGACACCGTAAACTTCGGATTGTGTGACTAACGTGACTACTTTGCTTGTCCTTTACTCATAATGCAAACATATTAAATTTAACCGTGACTTTTGAGAAAGAAAGCTGTTTATTAGCCAAAAATATAAGCGCGGTTTTAAGTTGCTATAGCAACTTCTTGTTTTTGTCGGTGACCAGACCCAAACCTCCAATCGGCCAAATCGTGATCGTGACTTTTAATCACGCAACCTGTGATGTTTATTCACCAAAAGCTGTTAAAACATTAATGTACGGGAAATGTTTTGAATATTGTTTTCTTTTTTGTGTAGAAAGTATATTTTCTTTTGGTTTTATCGAAGCGTTGGACCCGAAGCTAACATAAAATACACTAAAAAAAAGGTATTAGGTCAGCCATGGAATGCGCTGATGTTGCAGGTTTCACTTTCGCTACGTGACAAATAACATTGAGTTTTCTTTGCAAGTTTATGTTGGCAGAAGCGACGGTCATTAATTTATTTGCACTTCTGCAAGTATTTCCTGTGGGTTTAGGCAATCGAAGTGAATTCTTTAGCTTTTTCCAATCGAAGCGAATTCAGAGATTTGAAGGAAAATTAAATATTTGCAAAGGTAAACAATTGAGCGTGCCTGAACGTGCAGGGGTTACGTCATTAGTAGGGAAAAAACAACAAGCTAAAGATAGCCGGGGATAACGTAAACTTCGGATTGTGTGACTAACGTGACTACTTTGCTTGTCCTTTACTCATAATGCAAACAGATTAAATTTAACCGTGACTTTTGAGAAAGAAAGCTGTTAATTAGCCAAAAATATAAGCGCGGTTTTAAGTTGCTATAGCAACTTCTTGCTGATTTTGTTTTTACTGAAAAAGACAAATTGATTGCAGTGCTAGTACTACGACAGAAGGGCAAAATTTATTGGCCGATATTTCAACTAGCAAAACTACTCTAAAGCTAGTCTTCTTCAGGGTCAGTATAACATTCTCGTCCCCATAGCCCTTTTCGTTTCTAGTGCCAAGGCCCCGCCGGTTAAGAGAAACGAAAAGAGCTATAGGGACGAGAATGGGTCAGTATAATTGCTCGTTTGCAGCTGACGTCACGGCAATGTCGGTCCCAGAGCCCGCGCCCCCCCTGGACCAGCGGTCGGGAAACGCGAAGAGCTTCGCTTTTCCCGTTGAGAATCAATGACCAAAAACTTTTCTTGGAGTAAGAACACACATAACGTCCCGCCCATTTGCAATAATATGTATTTATTTTGTTACCTTGTTACCTTGTCGCTTTGTTACCTTACGTGAGGTCTTACACGAAGTACTACCCTGCACCAAAGCTACCCACAACCTCGTCCCCAGGGTCTTCTCCGCTTTTTAAAAACGTGTTCCGTCAGTGTTGTTCCGTGATGAACACGAGACAAAAATGTGATGACGTCAATCATCAGATTGAACTTCCGCAAGTTCGCAGAACTAGATACACGGAAAATAAACGGCCTGAAAGGCAAGACACGTCTCACTTCAGTCGGCTTTCATCTCTGGGCAAGCTCACTGATTCTAACCGCACTCTCGTGCAAACTATTCCCGTGTTTCAATAAGGAAAATATTTTTATTATATTTCAACGTTTTCAAGGTAACAGATTCATATTTATATAAATCTATTAATATAATCATTTCGCGATACATGCTACGACAAATGCAGACTGTGGAGCGGCTTCTTAGTATACATCATGTTGCCGTTAACATTGTTGAAAGCTAACCCTAAACTAACCTGATACTCAGACGTCCGAGGTTCAGGCTCACCGTAAACAGGCTACCGAAGTGCTATTCAGGCCTATCGGAAAGTTATTTAGACTAACCGGAGCGCTAATTAGTCTAACCGGGGCGCTTGTTCAGGCTAACCAGAGGGCCAGTCTGCAGTCTGCATTTGTTGCACACCGACATGTTACAGTTTTATTCGAAAGCACGATACCTGCTGAACTTGTTAAAGTCGAACTTCAATACACCCAAAAGCAGCGATCATTTTCGCAACATGAGAGACCCGGGGTTAGTAATATTTTCAGTACACTTTTTAAAACTATCGATTGTCTTCCAGGTTAATATCCAGCTCCTACTAAGTGTTATCGATTGTTATCAAAAAGTTGGTGCAATGAGTCGTCTACAAGGTCAGTATATCAAGATTATGTATTAGTCTAGCTGTTGTTTCACAGCAATGGCGCTTCACTCGCGCCTCGCGCGATGTAGCATAGGCCACAATTTCTTAACGATACTTTTGGTTAACTTTCAGATGACCAATCACTGAGTATCTTAAAGTACGCAAAATTCTAAATACTGTTTGACATTTGAAGATGGATTTTTTCAACAATGACACGAGCATGGGACAAAGAAAAAATTGTTTAGTACTTCCTTTCTTGGAACACTCAGAAAAATAGCATCCTGTTTACAAGTACAGAGCGGTGTAATTACGTATATACTTTATATTAATTATCGTTAGCGGTCGTTAGCAACAGTCAATGCGAATTGTTAATATCTCTTCATGTTTTGTGAAGGCTAACTACACGTTATTTGAATCGGCAATAATTTATGCCCAGGTATTCGATTAGTAAGAATAATGACTACATATAAATATGCAAACTTCACTTTCCTTGTTGCGAAACACGACGACGTAAATACAATTATTTCGCAATTCGTTGCTACTTTCGATGAAGAGATTGACATTTCTCTTTTTTTTCCAGAAAGTAAACGATACCCCAAGACCGCGAGAAAAATCCGTTTTAACTTCGATTTCCTACCACCAGAAAGTTCGGAACCACGAGGTTCATTCAGTCAAGACTTGTTCAACAGTGAGACAAGCGTGAAGATCCGAAATGCTGCCAAAGAATCCAAGTTTATCCAAGGCATGGCTGAAGGAACTCTCGACCCAGACGACTATGGCGGCTACATGGTGCAAGATGCTGCCTACTGCTTCAATGCAGTGGAAGCATTTGACAATGCTGCTCAACAGATGCAAGTACAAGGAAAACCTGAATTTTCTTTGCTGTACAGGGTCCAGTCCGAGAGCTACAAGAGCTACAACCAGGAGTTTGTTAAAACCTGGCGACTCAAGAATACCGAAAGCGTGGTAATGGGGCCTGCGGCAGAAATGTACGTTGGCTATGAGTCTGCTCTGAGCCGTCAAGATGCCAAGTTCCTATCCATTGCCATGTTACCATGTACCATGCTTTGGCCTTGGATTGCTGGTGAGCTCATTGATTCAGTTGACAAGAAGAACCCATATTATGGCTGGTTTGAAGACAACAAGCCTGAACCCAACCACACAAGTCGGCTGGAGAAGTTCGTCGATTGTTTCTTCAATCCAGACGAAAAAGAGAAGGCCCTCGTTATCTTCAACGAGGGGATGATTAACGAGCTAAATTTCTTTCGAGATGCTTGTGATGAAACCTTGTTTTACTACTCTTATTTCAATGTGTAATTTTACTGTTTGCCGAGCATAGGTAGTTCATTTTATGAACTTGGTAGTTACAGCATGACAACGAACTTTTGAAATCCACGCAATTTTGTAGTTTAGAATTTTATGTTATAACTGATAATTCTATATTCGATAAAAATTTTCATTGTGTTAGTCAGATATATAATTCCACCTCACCAAAAAGTGGCCTCGAACAGAAGAAATGCTTAGCATACGACGAGAGCATACAGTAATCATAGACCTGAGTATTCAGTAATCTACTTACTGCTATGTATAACTTGTTGCTGATCAATAAATCACATAGTATCTCAATCTGTTCCTAGCGTCGCTTTTAATTATGTATCGTCTTTGATTTGCCTCATACTTGATGACAACAATGGGGGTAACAATCTTAATGATGGCGATGCTGATGCCGATGATAATGGTAATGAAGGTGATGGTGTTGGTGATGCTTTCGGTGATAAAGGTCATGGTCGTGGACGTGGTCATGGTGTTGATGATTATCATGGTCTTGACCACAGTGACAATTATTGCGTAAGGCATGGTGACTGTTATGATGATGGTCGGACGATTCCCACAACGATAGTCATGGTTATGGTGTGATGGTGTTCCTGACCATGTTCTTTGTGATAATCATGCTCATGGTACTGTTCATAGTGATGGCCGTTGTGGTCATGGTCACTGGAGTAGTCAGGGTGCTGGTATGGTAGTCATGTTAATGCCCCTGATGGTCATTGTAGCCATTCTGATGGTGCTAGTCGTGGTGATGGTAGCGATGGTGATGATGATGATGGTGATGATAAGGTGATGATAATGTGGATTTTGGTGATGGTAGACGATTACTAAGGAGATGATGATGATGGTGATGACGGTACTAATGGTGATAGTCATGTTAATGGCAAAAGTGATAATAATTGAAATGATTACGATAGTGGTGATGCCAATTATGATGATGGCGATGGCGACTGTTGTGATTATGGTTGCAATTGGTACAAATTAATCTGACAGTTAGAAATTCAGTCTGGTAAGCCTGGTAAGCTTGAGTGCCTCAAAATTAAAGGAGAAAGGAGAATTTCAGTGGCTTACAGTTGGAGTAGTAGCACTGGTCTCAACCATAACTGAAGATAGAGCGAGGGTTAATGGCTCGATCCAAAATGATGTTATAAGCCACACCTCCATTGACGTTAAATAGCTCTTGTTTTTATTGGCTAATCATTATTTCAACGCGGATATACTCAACAGCTATAGAAAATTATATAGTTTTCGTCTCCAAAACGATATATCCGTCCACAACCGGTGCATCTAAAGTTCAGTTCCTGTGTTGTGTGGAAATTGCAACGCCTGTAAATTGGCAAGAACGATGGCTGATGGTTTTCAAACAGAAGTCGAAGCTGCAGTACGGAGGCAAAACATATTTGTGGTTTCCGATATAACTTTTCCCGTTTACTGACGTCATTTCCTGTCGCCCGACATTGATATGATGACTTCCTCATTTCTTAGACTAAACAGAAAGCATCTTTTGTGTCCCTCACGGTGAGCAATACAATTTTTCTTCCTCACTAAGGATACTTTTACAGGTTGCGGGCGACAATCACATTGGCTTAGAAGTTGAAGAGGTAAGGTGATCGGGTTTGCTACTTAATTCTTGGACCAGTTTTCCTACACAGCGACAAAATTCGAAATCATCTTGGGGCATAATGACTCCATAATTGGATCGTCATTCTCGCTAGAAGACGCTCTTGTTGGAAACAGTACTTCATCTTATTGATAGGGAAGGCGATCCGAAATGTTGCATGTGCAATAGACGATTAACTTTAACTCCCGTGACAGAAGACAAATGCAGCGAACTTCTGTTATGATTCATTCTCCGGGCCAGCACCGCCATTTTCCCTTTTGATTATCATTTTATAGCTATTTTTATCAATATTATAACAACCAGCTGTCGCGAACAGCGTGCTCATTAAATAACAAAATTTATAACAAAATGTATCCATTCTTTTTTAGCTGATCATCTGTCATATGTCTGCGAAATCACAAAACTCTTGCTATGAGTCGTCTGCAAGGTTGGTCAGTCAATATTTAAAGTTTCTTATGCAAATGAAGCCACTTTGACAAGCAAACATAAAATTGACAAGCAGACATAACGCAAGTACTGAAACATATTGGTCACGAACACTCGCGGTGTAAATAAAAAGAAGATGCACTCAACAACATTTCCTGTAGTATTGGGTAACATTTCTTCTGCGTTTTATATAAAGGAATACAGCTTTCTTTGTGTATATCTATTAATGATCTGTGGTAAAACCCCAGTATCTGTAATATTGATTAGCTTTTATTTCTTCTGTACTTGTTGTTTTGTTCGGGTGTAGTCCTTTTCGACAATGAAATCAAATTGATTGCAAGGCTGACACCATGGCAAGATTTACTGAGTGTCCGCAACAAATGTTTCCCCGTTTGCTCGCCCAAGAAAACATCACGAGCAACAATGTGTGTCCGCCGATAATTTATATTGCCCTGGACTTATTTGAAACTGGCAGTATGTTTGTAGCAGGCTGATGTAGATGAGTAGGAACGGGAAACGAGTCACGCATAGCGCACGTGATATATCTTTTGCAATTTGTACGGAAATTGAGAATGGAATTTTTCGTGGCATTTTCTCTTTAAGAACTGAACATCTCGTATAGTCGGAGTTGCCACCGGAAGCAACGAGGCAATCTTATTTGTTTTTATCCCTTCCTCAATCGTTGGGTTACCTTACACAATGCTCTTTTTCTTGCATCTTCTCTCGGCTCTAGTAATGCACCAGTCATTTGAAACCCCCGCCTCCCCCCCCTCGGGCATAGGCGGGGGATTCACTTTTTTTGCAAGTGAAGGCAAGTGAAGTCCCCGGTCCCCGGGAGAAAAGTGAATGGTGAACTCCCCCGCCCACACATGATCCACACACATGCTATAAAAAAGTAATCTTTTGTAGAAAACTTGTTTTTGCCAAGCGCAACAATGAATGACAAAAAGGGAAGATAAAAACGTTGGTAGCCGTGAAATTAACACGTTGATTTCAGAGTAGCTAGCAATACACTTGCAAAGGCCCCTCGATGGACAAGGAAGAAGCCGACTATTGCCAAATCAACTTTTTATTTTTAATAAAGGTTATTAAAAACGTTTTCTGTTTTACAACTTGATGTTACAAAATGCAAGATCACAGCAAACTGAAACTCAATAGCAATACAGTCTTCTGACGTCTGGAATGACTCAAGCATACTTATCAATACCATATCATTGAAATAAGCCTACCTTTTGTCACCAGACTTTGAGTATCTTCTGCCAATATAGCCTTCTTTGAATTCTGGTGTGACACTTTACAAAACAATCCTTACTTCGCGCTATTAGGCAGCGAATTGCAGCGAAATACCGCAAAGCAACCGATCGACCGAGCGAGTCAACACAAATAATTCAAACCGCTGAGCATGGAGTGACTGCCCCGCTTATTCCCCGGTCCGGCATGCGAAGGCAGTGATTTCTGGCGCATCCCCCGCCTAACGGGGAACCAAAATGGAGTGAATCTGAAGTGAAAGCCCCGCTTTTACCCCGCCTATGCCCGAGGGGGGGGGATCGGGGATTTCAAATGACTGGTGCATAATAACTGTCTTACGCTCATTAACGCCTTTTTCCTATTTCAGTTTTTAAGCGATTCCCCAAAACAGCCAGGAAAATCCGCTTTAACTTCAATTTTCTTCCGCAAGAAATCTCACAGAGAGAAGGGTCTTTTAGCCAAGACTTGTTCGAAAATCAAACAAGCGTGAAGATTCGCAATGCTGCCAAAGAATCCAAGTTTATCCAAGGGATGGCCGAAGGAAAGCTGGACCCAGACAACTATGGCGGCTACATGGTGCAAGATGCTGCCTACTGCTTCAATGCAGTGGAAGCATTTGACTATGCTGCTCAACAGATGCAAATACAAAGAAAACCTGAATTTTCTTTGCTATACAGGGTCCAGTCCGAGAGTTACAAGAACTACAACCAGGAGTTTGTAAAATCGTGGCGACTCAAGAATACTGCAAGTGTGGTAATGGGACCTGCAGCACAAATGTACGTGACCTATGAGGCAGCCCTGAGCCGCCAAGATCCCAGACATCTATGCATCGCCATGTTACCATGTACCATGCTTTGGCCTTGGATTGCTGGTGAGCTCATTGATTCAGTTGACAAAAAGAACCCATATTATGGCTGGTTTGAAGACAACAAGCCTGACCCAAACGACAAAAGCCGCCTGGAGAAGTTTGTTGACTATTTCTTTACTCCAGAGGATAAAGAGACGTCCCTTCTGATTTTCCACGAAGGATTGGTTAATGAGCTGAATTTCTTTCGGGATGCTTGCGATGAAACTCTGTATTACTACTCGTTTTTCAATGTGTAATATATTTGTTGTTCTTAAAAGCGCTGTCAACATTTCATATACTACACGTCAACAATAACGTTTATTTGTACTACGCTATTAAATGACAATAACATGTGGAGTGCCCCAAGGCTCTGTACTTGGACCACTCTTGTTTCTTATTTACATGAATGATATTTCAAGGTGCTCAAAAAAGTTGTCATTTATTCTCTTTGCTGATGATACAAACTTGTTTTATAGTCATAAAAATGTTGATATTCTATACAACACCATGAATCAAGAACTTAAAAATATCACATCTTGGCTTTCATGTAATAAGCTTTCTTTAAATGTTAAGAAAACACACTTCATGGTATTTAAAACTAAAAGAAAGAAACTAGACCGAGCTTTTGAAATAAAAATTAATGATCAACAGATTGATAGGGTTAATTATACAAAATTTCTTGGTTTATATATAGATGATGAACTCTCTTGGAGAAAACATATTGACCAAATCTCAACACAAATTTCGAAAATGACTGGGATTATGGCAAAGGCTAGACATTTTTTATCAATCCAAACACTAAAGACAATTTATGACACTATGGTGTATCCATATTTAACATATTGTGGCATAATATGGACAAGCAATTACCCAACCAGGCTGAAACTGATAATTACGATACAAAAAAAACTGATACAGATAATGACTTTTTCAAAATATCAAGATGAATCCAAGGCTCTATTCCAATCTCTTAAAATTCTTGATATATATGAGTTAAACAGGTATCTTATAGCACTCTTAATGTATTCATACTTTAGCAATAATTTACCAAAATATTTCAATAATTATTTTACTTTCAATAAAAACATACATAGTCATGATACCCGTTCAGCGTCAAATATATTTATTGATTAAAAAAGGACAAATTATGGGAAATTTTCACTTACATATAGGGGGCGCAAAATTTGGAATAATTTACCAATAGAATTGAAATCATTGCAAAGTTATAATCTTTTTAAAAGAAGCACAAAGTTTTGTGTGCAAAATCAAAGTATCTTAGGTAATTAGGTTTCAGTTTTGTTTTTAGGAAAGCACATGTATTAGAATTAAACGTACATCTAGAATTAAATATAATTCCATCTGCTCTGTAATTATTATATAATAAGGGGATCTTCATAGAAAAGTTCAATGAGCTTTCCAAGAATTCCAGCCGTCATATCTAAATTAGCAGATAATAGAACAGTTTAATTGTACCTATTATATAATGGACAAATTAATAAAAAAAATGACGATTACAAATATAAATTAATAATACAAACAGTAACTGGTCACCCAAAATAACTTAAAAAAGCTTAACTGTAAGATGTTGTATTATCCAACACTGCTTCGTAGAGTACAAATAACGCGCCAAACTCATCATTTGTATTTTGACTCGCCCTTCGGGCTCGCCAAAATACTGCATGACTCGTACACACATATAAAGTACAGATTCTGGCACAGCGAGTAGTACAAAAGCTTCATGATATCTAACAAAGCTGTTTCTCAAGAAACGAGGCGAGCTTGGGAGACGAGTTTCTTGAGAAAACAGCTTTGTTAGATATCATGAAGCTTTTGTACTACTCGCTGTGCCAGAACCTGTACTTTATATCTCTCGTAAAAATCTACAGCGATACTACACACTAAAATGTCTAATAAGATATATGTATTGCTGGGGAAGGATGGGGGGGGGGGGGGGGGGGGGCAGCACTGCACTCCCATAAATTTCGCGTAGGAGTGTGCCACGAAGATTCTTAAACCCTGACCCTATTTAAGGATAAAAAAAAAGAAAAATTGATCCCCTTTTGAAGGCCCCAACCCGAGAAACCATTTTTTTTTTTACCTTTTTATCATTTGCTGACAATGTGAATTTTAATTCTTCACCAAGTATATATTCAAATCCACCTATTTCTTTGTTGTATTTTCAAGAAAAAATTAAGAAATATTATCTTGATTTACTTCACTAATTAAACAATAGAGCCTTTGTAGGTATTTAAATATAGTAGTTTTACAAGCCGTTTACATGTTGATTATATATTAATTATTTTATACTCTTAAACATAAGGGGCTCTCCTTGTTAAGCCCACAAGGGTTTGTCGAGAGTTCCTGCTCTACTCTGTCCTATTGACAAAAAAACAAAACAAAACAAATATATCCAAGGCTTGTAATTAGACTTAATTGTAGAGCAAAATAAAGATTGATTAAAGATTGATTGATTGGTTGTCATTTCTTCATTAATATCGTTTTGAGCGCTAACTTGCACTAGGCACCAACGATAGGATTTTTAGGTTCAATTTACAGGTAAAACCCAAAGAGATTTATACTTGTACAAGTTATAAAATAAATATAAAATAAATTGTATTTAATTATACCACCCCTAAGTCCAACCCGTACATTCTGATTCTTACAAGATCCAACCTAATACCATGTGTATTTCATTGCCTGTCAGTCCTTTGAACTGTTTCCAAAGAACCTCATCTTGAAAAACAACATTTGAATATGAGCTGACCTGCTGCCAATACGAGACAGATTATAAGCAGAGAGGAAAACGGTGTTAGATTTTTACTCACAGTTAAAAAGAGACTGCTGAAGGAATAGCAGTTCAAGTCGTGGAAAGAAGAGCCATTTATTTTTGCAGTTTTGATCAAAGGTTAATCTGAACCATTTTCAGCCATTGCGTGACTGATGGATGCTGAATCAAGTGACGTGACGTCAGTTGTTATGTAATGACTTGTCCAGTGAATTAACAAAAGGGTATTGATTTTAGCTTTTTTGCTGCGTCGTCAAAAACTGTCAGCGTGAAGGGACGGTATTTCTCGGGTCTCGTGAAAGAAAAACTTTTTAGGGAATTACAAGGTAATTTGGAACTGGATTTTTGCAGGCTTTACAGGTATGCTTCACTGCACGGTATTGCCGAGTAAAACGATATATGTGTTGGATCTTGATACAGTTTTAAACCCAGTCTTAGTTGTGCAGGTATTGAAACAAAAGATATGTGCGAATAGGGAACATAAGTTAACACATTTTTGCTAACATTGATTTCTGTGGCGCCAATTTTTACTTTCCTTTATTCGTCACGCGAATCTATAGCTAACCACGTTGTAAATGCTATTCATAATTTTATTTTCAGTTTATCTCTTTCCTGATATCATAAAACTGCTGCGATGAATCGTGCAGGCCTGCAAGGTTAGTATCTTTATTATGCACGTGATGAATTCTCGCCAACAGCGAAAAGCGTACAAAAATCCATCGGGAAGATTGCTTACGAGTCCAAACGTAGACTCTTGTGACGTAACACGTCATATTTTTCCATTCTCGAATTCGGACAATATTATATAACTATTTGGCATGAAATGAAACAGCGTATTTTTCTGAGTTGTTAATTAGCTTGCAGTTAATCAAGTCAACACCAGCTGCTTGGTTGAATCGCGTGTAGCTTTTTTTTATCTGGCCCTAAACAGGGTTCAATCCTGGGGGCATTTTACTCGGTTATGATAGAGCCATGCAGATGTCTAAAAGCTTTATTTAATGTTGTAACACTGCTATAAATAGGCAGTGAATTTAACTTACTTGATAGATCATAACTATAGCCCTAGCATCAGAACAGAACGTGACTGATTGCAGCAAAGCTTTATGTTTACTGCTTATCAGAGTCTTACTGAAAAAAATAACTGCTCAAAAAGTTAAGTTTATTCAAAGCCCGTCACATGTCATGAACTTATTTCTTGGCTCCATGCCTCTTTAGTTTCAGTTTGTTTATATGTGCCAAATCAAGCGATCGTACGTGCTCTGCATACAAACCCACTTTAATTTATTCCGACTGCGGTTTCCGGCTGTTTAAACTTATTTCCCTCCTTCTAAGCAATTCATGGCAATCATTGCTTGATTTTTTTTCTAAATTAAAAACGAGATATTTTTAGATTAACTTCTTTAAAGTACATGACAACCAATCTCTGGACGACTACCGAGCACGTGATCGCACCGTAGGTCACGCGGGAACTCTCGATAGACAATAAATATTTTATCAAAGTCTTCAAGGGTATATCAGTTAGGACATGACAGACTTTTTACTTTTCAGTTGTGAAGCGATACCCCAAAACACCAAGAAAGATCAGTTTTAACATCAACTTCCTTCCTGAAGAACGGTTGAAGAAAGAAGGTACACTCACCCACACCTTGTTCAACGATAAAACAAGCGTGAAGATCTGCAATGCTGCAAAAGAATCCAAATTTATCCAAGGAATGGCCGAAGGAACTCTTGACCCAGACGACTATGGCGGCTACATGGTGCAAGATGCTGCCTACTGCTTCAATGCAGTGGAAGCATTTGACTATGCTGCTCAACAGACGCAAATACAAAGAAAACCTGAATTTTCTTTGCTGTACAGGGTCCAGTCTGAAAGTTTCAAGAACTACAACCAGGAGTTTGTAAAATCGTGGCGACTCAAGAATACTGAGAGCGTGGTAATGGGACCTGCAGCCGCCATGTACGTGGGTTATGAGTCTGCTCTGAGCCGTCAAGATGCCAAATTCCTATCCATCGCCATGTTACCATGTACCATGCTTTGGCCTTGGATTGCTGGTGAGCTCATTGATTCAGTTGACAAGAAGAACCCGTATTATGGCTGGTTTGAAGACAACATGCCTGACCCAAACGGCAAAAGCCGCCTGGAGAAATTTGTTGACTACTTCTTCACTCCAGAGGATAAAGAGAAGTCCCTTCTGATTTTCCACGAAGGATTGGTTAATGAGCTGAATTTCTTTCGGGATGCTTGCGATGAAAATCTGTATTACTACTCGTATTTCAACATGTGACATTTTTTGTTTCATTGTGAGATCAGCTGTAATCGGTCTTTGGAATCTGAGTATTACAATAATAATAATAATAAGTAATGGTAATAGGACTGAGTGGAGTCCAATTCGGTCTGTAATCATACGAGTGATTAACAAAATCGGACGACCGCGTAGCGGGAGTCCGATTTGTTTAATCACGAGTATGATTACAGACAGAATTGGACGACACAAAGTCCTATTACCAATTAATCATATGTATAACAAAATTCGAGAAAAAAAATAGATAAAGCGAAGCCTGCTAAGGACTTATCATCACTAAGGCAAAAAAGCCATTCTTGAAGCTGAAGGTTTTAGGAATATCAAGGAGTATTTAGTCACAACAAGGAACCAAGTAAAGAGCGCGCGCATGCGCAGCACGCGAACTTTGTTATTGGACACCTTGTTATTGGACACTTTAGCCGCGCGCGCTCCAATTTGGTAAAAAATAGGGCGTGCTAATAACCAATCAGAATCGAGAATTTTGTTATAGTTGTGATTATAATAATAATAATAATAATAATACTTATTGATTCAGATCTTGCTAGTACTTTTTGAGCTGTTAAGCTGATTATTTGTTACGCCGTTTTTGAGCCGGAAAAATTTAATGAGAAAGATATTTCGCTGTAGGCAAGGGCGTTTTTCAGTGCATGTGCTTAAGGTAATGCTGCAGTTGTTCTGCATTTCAGTGTAATCACGTTATCTAGCTCACGACGAAGTTTGGTTTACTGTAGCTCAAAATTAAGTGGAATCGACCTTAAAACAAGAAGCCTGGTAGTTGAAAAGTAAAAAAGGAGAATAAAATACTGCTCCCTATTCGCCGCGTATCGTCACAGTTGTTACATAAATCCTCAGACAAAGAAGGAAGAGAATTTTGATTGTTTGCGTTGTCGCGTTACATCCGGGTACCACCTATTTCTGCTGTTTAAACGGAATACCCGGCAGCAATTTGTGCTGCAGTAGTGCGGTATATTACGACCTATTAAGGCGATAATAACTGTGATTTTGCTCTTTACAACTAAGTGCGAGTAAACATGCAACCTGAGTCAGTTTTCAAGTATCGTAAAGCGTCTTATGTTTATAAGGTTTTGCTGAGAGCCAATAACACAATCGCTGTAATAAGAGATCATATTTTTGTCGAAAATAAAATATATTACGTTTTTATGTTAACTTTTAGGTGTAACATAAGCAACCCATATTGCTTCATAATTGAATGATCTATTTGTTTCCTCTCCAAAAACAAAGTTAAAACTCGCTGGTCTCGCTGCAGGTGTCTTTTAAGACCCTTTCAGACCTCAGGCTGGGAATCCAAGATGGCAGAAAGCTTTAAACTTCAAACTTCACAACGACATTGTCAGCTCGAGTGTAAGCTAAAATAGGCTTTATGATTTTGAGGAAGATAAAACAAAAGATGAAGACCATTATACATATAAACTGCCATGCCGCGTGACTGATAGGTATTTATCAAGTGGAGTGACGTCAGTTAGGTTCGATTTCCATTGTTCGTCCTCGGCAACACGGAATATTCCGCTTCACAAAGCACTTTGCGACGTGAAGTTTCCGTCCTTGCTGCCTCACAAAATTATATCAGCCTGAAAAGCAAGATACATTTTGGAACCTAGGAGAAGGATAACAGCCCAAGGTAAGTAAAGAAACTATATTATGATTGATTCGATTTGTGCAGCTTTTTAACAAGGATGCAAAAAATTAACTGCACGAAATGCATGGCAGACTTTTATGGTCGTCGTGTGACCTCGTATGAAACACGTACTCCTCTTTATAATACGATTTAAATGGCTGTATTTTATATTTAATACTCACACTAACAAAGTTGAGCTTTAAGCTTTTATCTTTCTGTGGTGAAAATGGTGAGACACAAATGAAATTGCGAATATACATTTTGTCCATACTAGTCAGAGTGCATCGACGTGAAGCAAAGAGCATTGCGGTGCAATTCGCGATTCCAGAAAGGCATGAACTGTACCACTTTAAATGATATCTACTCTCTTTCAGTTAATTTCTTCGGTGGTATCAAAAGACTGCCGCGATGAGTCGTGTTAGGGGTAAGTGCTAATTCAGATCCATTTTTATTTGTTTTCTTTTCGCAGTCACGCCGTGACAAACAACAGAAATTCAGTGAACGAAATCGAGGGTCACGCGAAAACGAAATACAGTACATATATAACAGATATTAGATCGGGGGTGGAAGCGGAATCATGAATCACGAATCATAGCTGTAGAATTGGTAGGAATCACGAATCTCCGCAAATTCGGTTAGTAAATTATTTGGATGATAAACCGAAAAGGACTTCCAGACGATCTCACCTGACAAGAACGACATTTCAACACTGTAGTAGTACTGTATTGGACGACAGAAATAAAATCGTTGTGTTTATTGTGTGAGCTTACATGAAGTGTAATCTCACATATAGCCATCGAGAGAGATATGGGTAAATGTATGTATGGTTCACGAGAGTTGGTCACGTGGCCTGGAAGACTTGTTTGTGTGGCGTTGTGGTGAACGTCCTCGCTTACACGTATTTAAACTCAAATCGTTTATGAATGTCTCTTTGGTCTTCTTTAAAGGTCTGGACGACTTATCGCTCGACCCCCTTGGCTTTTTACGATTTCCACCACTGACATGTCCCGGCAATGTCTGTAGATCCTCATCTCGTTGATGGACTTTCTCAGATCTTGCGATCATTTGTTTTGAACCCAAGCCAGTCTCCGATCATTTCGTGAGTTTTCTTAAAGGGACAATCTCTCAGCCACAAACAATTCAGGTCTGTCACAAATTGTTCTACTGGTTCTGTTTTTGCTTATAGGCTACTCTGCTGTGGAATTTTGGTAGCAGAATCAACTATGTCTTGGCCTTCTCTTTGTCCTCATCAGTGATATGGTTCCATGTATTGGCGATATATCGTCCCTTTTTACAACACCATATCAATAAATAACAACACTTTTCGTCGTCTTTCTTTGGTGGCGAGCGAACCAATAAAAATGATGGTTCCACGCTTTCATCGTAGCGTTAAATGTTTGGCCCTCCAATAAATTTGAGAACTCATGAGCAGTACTCCGGCTAGGCCATATGCAGTCCTCCCTCAATTTAAAATCTTTGATTTAGGCTGTAACTTCAGTTCGGCCTGTACAAAACGCAGTAATACCGTTCAAGTAGTAATCCAAGTGCGTAACGCTAGTTCCAGTTTATGGCTCCATTAAAGCAAGCATATATTACCTAAATGCGATACTCAGATTAAAGAGTGACTGGATGGAATGCTACTTCTGCTACTGACGCACTTCTCTTACGGGAGGAAGTGGTTTCCATCTAATGTCAATGCAGTAGTGTTGTCAGGTCCAACGCTCCCAGCAAATGCTTGTCAAGTTATGCATCAGTCAATTCCAGCAGTGCCCATCCCCCCCCGGGCAACCCCGGGGCATTTCCTAATGTTGCCCGTCCCGGGGGTGGGGTATTTGCGTACCTCGGGTTGACCCCCGGGCATTTGACACGTGGTTTCGAAACCGTGGAGTGAGTCGCGTATTCGTGATGGAGGCGTTTATAGGCCAAGACGTGGACTACGTTGCAGATTAGTTAGCCCATGAAGGGCTAGAGAAGCTCGTGGATGTTCATGGATGTTTTTAAAGGTATATTTTCTGAATTTTAGATATTTCTTCATTGTCAAGAAGCAACAACTTGTATTATATTCTTATATCACCTATCGAGAGATTGAAAACAATCAACCCGGGAGCGGGGCATTTGCCCGGTTCCCTCATCCCCACCCCGGGGAATTTACCAAAGAAATGCTTATGCCCGGGGGTTAGCCCGGGGGGGGATGGGCACTGCTGGAATTGACTGATGCATTACCTTCTAGGAATTCTTGGATGTCTAGATAACTGTTTTAGCTTACTTCTGCAAAGCGTTGATTGACTATTCTGTCGTGCACTGCAGCAAGTAGTTGCTTGTCAAGGTGTCGGAAATTTCACTGGCTGCTGAATTTACTCTGGTGCGTTGATGTCTGAGGTTACGTCATCAAGGCATGCCTTAGGGTGTCTGAAAGATACATTTCTTGCTCTACTGTGCTGTATTCAGCAACATTTAATTGCCGAAGAAACACTGGAGCTGCTACTAATTGTCTCTTGGATTATGTATGGTTTAGAGGTTGACTTAAACTGGAATATCCAAGCCAGACCATCGAGTTTGCTCCTGCTCTTGTAGAAAACAAATTGTCTGTTGTTCAAATGGTGGATAACGTTATCCACCGGATAATTCACTATCCAGTGGATAGCGTACTTTGTTTTGTTAACGCTTCCATAGGATAGTGATTTATCCGGTGGATAGCCTTAAGCATCCTTTGAACAACTGACCGGGTCCTGATGCATGGACATCCTGAAAAAGTTAGCAAAATTGCACCAAATGAATTAGTAGTCACGGCAATTTTCAACGAATGTTTTTTTTTTAATCGACGTGGTATTCCTTTTCAGAAAGTAAACGAAATCTGAAGAGTCCCAGGAAGATCAAATTTAACTTCAACTTCTCTTCGCAAGAAGACAATTTGCTGGGACGAAGCTCCTTCAGTCAAGACTTGTTCAACAATGAAACAAGTGTGAAGATTCGCAATGCTGCCAAAGAATCCAAGTTTATCCAAGGAATGGCTGAAGGAACTCTCGACCCAGACGACTATGGCGGCTACATGGTGCAAGATGCTGCCTACTGCTTCAATGCAGTGGAAGCATTTGACTATGCTGCTCAACAGATGCAAATACAAAGAAAACCTGAATTTTCTTTGCTGTACAGGGTCCAGTCCGAGAGTTTCAAGAGCTACAATCAGGAGTTTGTTAAAACCTGGCGACTCAAGAATACTGACAGCGTGGTAATGGGACCTGCAGCACAAATGTACGTTGGCTATGAGGCAGCTCTGAGCCGTCAAGATGCCAAGTTCCTATCCATCGCCATGTTACCATGTACCATGCTTTGGCCTTGGATTGCTGGCGAGCTCATTGATTCAGTTGACAAGAAGAACCCGTATTATGGCTGGTTTGAAGACAACAAGCCTGACCCAAACGACAAAAGCCGCCTGGAGAAGTTTGTTGACTACTTCTTCACTCCAGAGGATAAAGAGAAGTCCCTTCTGATTTTCCACGAAGGATTGGTTAATGAGCTGAATTTCTTTCGGGATGCTTGCGATGAAACTCTGTATTACTATTCTTTCTTTAACCTGTGATTTTTATTTTGGTCCATTTTACACTCAAGCATAGAAATGTAAAACAGAAACAGGATACGTTCATATTGGTGTACTTTAAATTGTTACTTTTCAGTTACATAATAGAAAAAGTCAGGGCATAGGTTAAACGAAAGGACACTGAATTTAATTATGGACATTCTAAGTATATGCTTTCTGGAAAGTGTGCCAGTTAAACAAGGAGATTTGAATAAAGTCAGCTGCTAGACAGACAAGGTAAACGAAATAAATAAAATATTGTTTGTAGTACTCTTGCCCTGGTATACTCTTGCCTTGCATTGGCTTCAACTTTGTTTTGGTTAATTACGCAAGCGTGTAGTGTCTTTCACCGACCCGTGCTCCTGGAGCTAACACATATTTGTTCATTTATTGGGGCATATATTGGGGAGTATATTTTTGGAGGCGGCATGGTGAAGCGGCTTAGTAGCTAGCATGGATTTGAACTCGGGAGGTTCTTTGTTCAAGCCACTTACTGGATTCTCGTCAGTCCCAAGTTCAAGTGTCGACCAACTAGGGCTGAAGAAACGGTATCACTTCTGAATAAGATAACAAAATTAAAACTGCTCTGGGATAATAATAAATAATAATAATAATAATAATAATAATAATAATTTATTAATTTCCCTGCTGGGTGCAATAGAAGCGTGCCTGAATATATAGAGCGCAGTGAATAGCGTGCGTGCTTCCTTACATTATTTAAACCACTAATATAAGCTGGCGCCATGCCATTGAGAGCCTTAAGTTGATTAAAAGATGTCAAAGTGCTCGCCTAAAGTACTTTCTTACTACGAAAGGACGAGATTTATTTGGCACCTTGCACCTGCAGAGGCAAAGTAAAAGCCATCCTAGAGGGAACCGATACCTACTTAAGTCACGTATCCACTTATGCCAAGGGCTGACATATGGACGGATATGACAGTCTATTATGATCCTAGTATGGAACTTGTTTTGGCCATGTAACGGCTCATCGTATGTACTGGGAACAGTGCTATCCTGTATCTATCTCGTGGACTCTCTCCTCTGCAGAGGCTCATAGGGATTTTCCGTGTGGGAAGAATCCACTGAGCGAAGTGATTTCCACAATGAACGCTCCATGGAACCTCTGCGGAAGAGAGGGTCTCATGGGAACTATCACCAGTAGAACGAAACTATGCTCAACTGGATAGGGAGGGAGACGCTGCGCGAGGTATTTTGATCAAGAAGTGTAATCAGTATCTGAGTGTATGGACAGAAATTCAAGATGGCCCTTACTTATGGCACGCCGTGATTATGAACTTTCCTAGCGAGAGAGATCTAGATATGGCAATGCTGTGGGTCTTAGCCCTATCTGCCTCCTGCCTTTAGCCATACAATGTTTGGTCTTATACGGTCAAGTATGAAGATGGGGTAGTGACTCGTCGACATGTCATTGTGGATCACCTCTGACACGGTGTGCCCACTATTGAGGATGATGATTTGCCCGAATCAACCATGCGTGTTCAGTATCCTGGTATCCTCCACAGCAGTAGAGGGGGGGGGGGGGGGGGGGGGGGGGGGAAGGTGAGAGTGCACCCCTGAAGATCTTTGTATTGATGTAAAGGAATCCATTACAGGGCCTCCGGCAGAAGCCCCAACGCCAGCACCGACGCTGTGTTTCAGATTCGTAATTATTCTGTGATTTCAAACTGAGGACATTCAGACATTACGGTTTACCTTTATGGAGCAGTTATTTGACCTTTTTCTGGAGGGACTGTGTTTTCTGGACTAGGATGAGAACTATTTAATGTATGCGCGACGTATATTTGTTGAGTTGAATAAAGAGGGATTAAGTGGCTATAGTACATGACTGCCTTTGAACAGTTGTTTGCGCGTCGTCTCGCTCCTCCCGTTAATATACTTCAAACATCCCGATCCTTTCACATAGTCTCTCATCAGCCCATCAGCCCTCCCCCCCCCCACCCCCCCTCAACACCCGAGGACCGAAGTCAAATGCAAACGAAAGAATGGTAGCATATTTGTGGTTTCCGGTATAACTCGTTATGTTCACTGACGTCAACCCGTTAATAACTTCCTCACTTCCTCATTTCTTGCTGTTAATATAACACATTTTCGTTGTCTCTGCGAACAGACATCTTTGGTTACTTACGCAAATATATGTGCCTGACTCAAGATATTTTACATTTGGAGGGCGACTAAGGCAACGACCTAAAAAGCAAAAAGGGTAAGGTTATCAGGGTTTGTGTTGGTATGCTTCCAAGCATCAAAATGCTTTGCTGTGTTTATAACTTTAGTATACTGTCACAGATATTTAGGTTTGGTAAACTAATTGGGGGGCACTAAAACAAGAAATAATGCCATCTGCCACTACTTATTTACCAACTATTAAAACAGGCCAAAACTTTCAATTTGAACTATGATGGCACTACGAATTTACAAGTGTTAGAACTCGCTGAAATGTACAAAAAGCACAGCGACAAAAGTCTCATATTAGGGCATATTGAATCCTCCCTAAGGAAAACGCTTATTATGGACGCGGTAGTACTTCATTTTATTGACATATATGGAAGTTGATCCGAAATATTACTTACAGAAACTTGTAATTAATATGAAATGGTCTTGACGGAGGAAACAACAGTGAACTCTTGTTATGATTCCTGATTCATTCTCCGGTCCAGCGCCGCCATTTTCCGTTTTAATTATCAGATATTAATAATAATCATTGGAACAACTGAACGCGGCTGGAGCCCCACTTAATAACAAAAACTGACATAAAAAAAATTGTTCATTCCTTTTCAGCTTATAATTGTCGCATTTCTGTGACATCACAAAACTGGTGCGATGAGTCGCCTGCAAGGTTGGTCGGTCAATAGTGATTTTTATGCAAATGTTTCCATTTTGTGACAAATTGATATTCAAGAAAACACAAAACATCGAACGCTTTCAACGCAAAGAAAATGTACCATGGATGCAACGTAGTGTTTGGTTTGTAATGGCTTCTGTAGCCATGAATGATCTGTAGTGCAATCCTGGGGTGTAATGTAACCTCGGTTGAATTTCTCCTGAATTAGTCGTGTCATTACCGGTAGTCACCTCCTGGAAAGTATACCATGTTGGGCATATATTGCACACGATACTGACTTTGGGTTGTCAAACCCCTTAACTGTGTCTTCATTTCATTTTAAAATATACGTTAACGCCAGTCTAAGGCCTTTTTTCTGAATTTACGGAATGTTTGAAGCAAGGTTTATTTTCTTACATTATACTAATCCATAAGGTTGTTCGTCTAATTCAATTAGCAACCTTAAGGTGGCGCAAACGAAGTTTGCCCTCGCGCGAAACATTTGTTGCGGACACAAAATTTGTGTCCGAGACACAAAAATGTTTCTGATTTCTTTCAGAATCATTTTGTGTCCGTAACAAATGTTTCCCCGTTTGCTCGCCCAAGAAAACATCATCAGAAACAATGTTTCCGCCACTATGTGTCGTCGTTTGCCACCACCTTTACGAAAACACGACGGCGACTGCAACGAGAACGTCGCCAAACAAAACGCTTAATGAGCAGTACAATAGCTTAGCACGTGCGTTTGAAATCTTGGAACATTTCTTTGTCGTCCCCTGCAAAACAACGACGTGAAATGGCCAAATTTTTCGTAGTTTGGAGAACGTGAACTACGACGGCAAATTTTTCTTGTTTTAAGTTTGAATTTAAGATTGCGCTTACATAATCAGCTAGAGATCAGTTCTGACACAAATGAACGCACTAAATAAACTACGATAGTAGCGAAAATGTTAAGCAAAATATAATTTTCAGTCGACGTTGTCGTCAGTATTGCCGTCGTGGTTTCGTAAGGTCCCTATGGCCTCGATCGACCACACATCCTCGTCAGGTTTATCCCAGTACCTAAACCTCATTCCCGCTCCTTGGAAGTGGTAGAGCAGTGTACTTATCTTACTTTCATCAACATTGTTTCCTTCTTCCAGTTTTTAAACGATTCCCGAAATCTGCGAGGAAAATCCGCTTTAGCTTCGATTTCCTTCCGCAAGAAAGTCAACAGACAAAAGGCGTTAAGGCGTTTGAACTAAAGAGTCCCGGCTCAGGGCGCTTTATGGCCCCCAGTGCATACTTCAAACTACCTCTAGAAGAAAGTTTTACTCAAAACCTGTTCAACGATAAAACAAGTGTAAAGATCCGCAATGCTGCCACGCAATCCAAATTTATCCAAGGAATGGCTGAAGGAAATCTTGACCCAGACAACTATGGCGGCTACATGGTGCAAGATGCTGCCTACTGCTTTAATGCAGTGAATACATTTGACTATGCTGCTCAACAGATGCAATTTCAAGGAAAGCTTGCATTTTCTTTGCTTTACAGAGTCCAGTCTGAGAGCTACAAGAACTACAACCAGGAGTTTCTTAAAACCTGGCGACTCAAGAATACTGACAGCGTGGTAATGGGACCTGCAGCACAAATGTACGTTGACTATGAGGCAGCTCTGAGCCGTCAAGATGCCAAGTTCCTATCCATCGCCATGTTACCATGTACCATGCTTTGGCCTTGGATTGCTGGTGAGCTTATTGATTCGGTTGACAAGAAGAACCCGTATTATGGCTGGTTTTAAGACAACAAGCCTGACCCAAACGACAAAAGCCGCCTGGAGAAGTTTGTTAACTACTTCTTCACTCCAGAGGATAAAGAGAAGTCCCTTCTGATTTTCCACGAAGGATTGGTTAATGAGCTGAATTTCTTTCGGGATGCATGCGATGAAACTCTTTACTATTATTCTTTCTTTAATTTGTGAATATTTTTATGCTGATCAATTGTACTTCTTAAATGATTACAATTTCTATGTGTTCAGTAGGAGCTGTTAAACTTGAACACGTTACGTTCATATCTTTGCAATTGAAGTTTTTTTGTGTTGCATATGAAATAGTTTGGGCATGTATTAAACACCATCAAAAAGTGATACACTATCAAAAACTCTTTAGAAACATTACAAACCAACTATATTGTAACCAGTCTCTAGAAAGACAGTTCTCAACTGCCAGACTGATAAGGAAAGGTGAATATAAATAAAATATTTAGTGCCTTTGGAGTAGCCATACATTTTTGTGAAAGAAAAAATAACGATGAGTATACTCATAGCTTGCTCTGGTTTCAACTGAACTGTTTTGGTTTATAACCAATACTGCCTTTCACCAACCCACATTCCTGCAGCCGGCACATAAGAATATTGACACGTACCGATGAATGGTTCAATTCTTGTTTGTGCTTCTTCTAAAAGTTCTTCAAAGGCAATTGAATAGCGTCAGGGATTCAGTTGATAAGCGTTTAGTGGCGTTGCACGCACTGCGTTCAACCTTTAGCCTTTTCCTTCAAAAGAAAGCGACAATGACTTTATTTGGAAACAATGCGTTTCCGACGAGACAGTTGAAGACACTCTAGGACAATTTGTTTTGATTCGCTTTTTTGACTTTTTTTTTTTAATCATTGCGATTTGAACAACAACCGGAATTAGATCGTGAAGGAAAACAATAACATTGGGGCATACTTGATACTCGTGCCATTTTCTAAAAAACAATAAAAGTAAAGGAAACTAATTCACCACTAAAAACTAATTTCAGTATCTGGGAAGATACCTTATTAGGCCCGGTTCAGACGCCGATCTTTTCATGAGCCGAACCTAATTCCTTGAATTAAGTACATGAAAAGATCGGCGTCTGAATCAAATTAGAACGGCTATTTCAATTTGGAACGGCTCACCCGTTCTTCCCGCCTGGCTTGGCCGAGAATTTCGCCTGTAGAACGCCTTTCGAACGGCTTTGATTCAGACGCCGTACTTTTCATGTGCCGATCCTAATTCATAAATAATTATAATGTATTTTGCGTGGTTTTATTGGAACTGTATTAGGAACGGCCAAAACGTACGGCGTCTGAATCAAGAGGCGTACTTTTGTCAATTTGGGTCGGTCCAAATTCGAATTGAGTTCGGCTCATGAAAAGTACGGCGTCTGAACCGGGCCTTATTACTTGTTTGTTTATAGTTAATTTTTGTTTTCGTCGGTTTGGTCGTTTATTGAGTCTGTGCCACGGCCATGTAATGTCTCATTCCCTAGATAAATAGATCCAGACAGATTTGGACTCTTGAGTGTTTTTCACTGAACTGTAATATTTCTTGATACACCAACAATTCTGACGATGAGCGCTTCAAAACTAAGTACTACCAAACGTTGTGCAGGATGTAAAAGACAAATCAAGGAAAGGTATCTGCTGTTTGCGGTAGAGAAGTACTGGCACACGACTTGCTTGAAGTGTTCTCAGTGCGAAGCGGTTCTAGATCAAGTGGGAAGGTCGTGTTTTGTTAAAGGCACGTCCATATTGTGCAGAGATGATTATATGAGGTAATGAAATTATGTCGTTTTGATGGTCGGTTCAGTTACGTGAATATAGCAATGGCAACGTTTGGTAGCTGTTGTCAGTTTGCCTTGATGCTGCGCATTCAGGAAAACCGAGAAATTTATGATTTTTTAAAAGGAAAACAACAATTGATTACTTCAACAAAGAAAAACTTCAACTGTACCTCTCTCTTCACATGATGATGATATTTTCGACTAAAGGCTGCAATACGTTTGTAAAGAAGTAGTTTTAGCATGAAGACAAACTTGCATCTCAATAGCTTATGCTTTTTTTTACAGGAACTAATTATTGATTACTTCCTGAACAAAGTAATCAATTATGCTTGAATAAAATAGGTCCGCATTAGTGGCAAACATCATAAATTAAAAATGCTTTGGGTTGCCATGTTTTATATAGTATGCAACTGAGCTCGGGTGGCTTATTAACTAGGAGGATAGATTGAATATTGGAGGTCCTTGTTTCACGCCAATCATCTTGCCACGAGCTGAATTTGTTCATGGTAGTCCTGAGTTCAACTCTTCGACCACGCTCTGGTTATCTTCCCAAGCTTTTAGGATATTTTACAAGTTTATGTTCAATATGATTTGTTGTTCGTTCATCGATCGTGCCACAATAGGAACAGCAGTAATTATATCCAGCGGCAATTAATACATTAGTTCATTGAACAACACACAAAAAAGCATTTTTCATTTATCTGACGAAACATTATCTGTTTATAAAAGGACAGCTTCTGAATAACAAAAAAAAAATAAAACAAATACTGCTCTGGGATTTAATGTAATGTAATATGAACAACTCTTGACCAATTATGAAAAGTTATCATTGTTTGAAGACATCTAAGCAAATTGTCATTATTTTCCATGCTATTTTCTATTCTATTTCTCTCCCCCCTCCCCACCCCTACTCATAAGAGCATAGCGATTTTATCACTTGCCAAGTTCAATTTTTCATTAAGCCATCTTAACAGCTTCGCTAGTATAAATTGTGTGACTTTTTGCCAATTATGCAAAGTGTTCCAGCGTTATAGTGTCAATGTATTTAGCATTGCTTTGCTAATTGAGGACACTATAAATAAACAAGGAAATAAAATTGCAAATAATACGGGCGCGTGTCAAGGGCCCTGACTGGAACAAGGCTAACCAGTTGGCTTTAATTTTACAAAGCGCGGCTGAGTAGTTGAACTCAGGACTACCGAAAACAAATCCAGCTAGTGGCAGGGTTAGCATTTCAACCTGGAACTCTAGATTTCAAATCCAGCTCGGCCACTAGAAACTGGAACTAGAAATGCTTACTTGGCAGCTTGCTAATCCTCCAATTGGCTGAAGTGATGTTATGCGATGAACTTTTTGCAGCTTATACAGAGCTTCCAGAATGTGCACAGGTTGCGCTAAACAAATTCCTGCCAGAGGTATGGTTTTACGAGCGGGTCGGAATGTGTACCACGTGAACTGCTTCGTATGTACCACTTGCACGCGGCTGTTGAAGACTGGTGACAAGTATTGCATCATTGACGACAAGTTGTTTTGCGAACAAGATGCTCGGGCAACCAAACAACAGGAAAAACTCAGGGTAAAAAATGATTTAAATATATATATATTTAAGACAAAACCGCAACCAACATTATTGTCTAATTGCCAGTACAAATAATTTATTTGCAATCGGTGCTTGACCCATGCAAAGAAAAGTCATTCCAGTTAAAGCTCAAGGTATTTCCTAAAAAAGCTGGAAAAACGATTCATTAAAAATATAACGCTTCGCTAGGAGTTTGCAATATGGACCAAGGTAAATAAACGGCCCAAAAAAATAAAGTCACTGATAAATTGACATTTTTAAAAAAAATTAACGAACTTGCTTTGGGGATTAAAATTCGTTTTGCGTACTAAACTAAATTACCGTCACGGCATCTGAAGTGACGTATGCGGCAAACTGCGCACGTCACTGCTTTCCGGATGGTTTAATCTCCACAGGGTACCTAATATATGTACAATTTCTTTTTCTTTCCCCACAGCAGTTGCAAGTAGCGCCACATCATCCATAAAAACTTTGCAGAGTGGAGAACTAGTTGTGCAAGAATCATGCAAGTGAAGTCGCTGACAGTCTTGACAAAGCACAACGGAAAATAGAAGTTAGCACTTATTAAGACCATTTTTCAGTGTTACCTAACACGTTATGCTTCATCAACAACAGTTGAGTACAAGTGTAGGTTGGGCATTTTGCTCAAGATTTAAAGCAGTCGTACAGTTTTCTAGGCTTGTTTGTTTGCGCAACCATGGAACAAGTATGGTGGGCCTTCCACACTAACGAGTCAAAATATATGTGTTTCCTTTACATTATTTTGACTATTTTGCTTTCAAGCTCTGTTAAAATAAAACAAAGAATAGGATTTCAATAATGTCTAATGCATTTCTATTAAGCTACATAAAAATAGGTTATCCAGTCTTACAGCTTAAACAAACAATACTGTTTCCCGTAAAAACTGACAAACGAAGTTCCTCATTGTTTACGACTTTAAATAAAACTCGAGATTTGATTAAAAAACGTTCAACTCCGTGTGGAAATGATTCCAAATTCTTTTTGGACTGCTTGAAGCTAGTGCATTTTTTTAAGTCCCAAATGTGGCTTTTTGTTTAACTCTGTACATGTTATTAAACTGTAAATATTAGGGCCAAATGTCCACTCTTCCTATATACAATAAAAATTTCAAAGTTCGCGGCGTCTCAGTCTCGTTAGGACTGTCCAACTTCCTGTAGTTCTTGACTTGTCAAATTCAGCGTTTCATCAAAAGATGCTGCTGCTTGCGCCATGTTTGTCTCACCAACATCACTTTTCAGCAACAGTTTGCTTCTTTCTTTAGCTAGTCTGACGATCGAGTCACATAGGCTTCCAATTGACGAATAATCTGACGTGTTGAAATCAAATATGTCCCTGATGTAACCAAGGATGTGATTCTGAAGGGAAGGAAGGAAAAAACAGACTACATGTAAAACAGAGCTTAGAGCGCGTTTTCTTTATTCACAATTCTGGAATGAGAATGGCGAGAATGTGAAATGTGTGCACTTTTTTTTTATTCCGCATTCCTATTCCGGAATGGACAGAACGGCATTCCATCCATTCTGCTCCCAGGAGCAGAATAAACAGAATGCTGCGAATGAAAATCCAAGATGGCGGAGGCGGGATGAGCGCTGCGGATTCAAATGCGTCCCTACCGGAGAAAAAAATCAGGTTACACTTTTGGACACAATGAAGCATTGCTTCTAATTTCATTGTTTCAAAGTACGAGGCTGCATTGGCTGCAATGGCAGCCTCTTCGTCGGTCGCCGTATTCGTTACGCAATGTTTACTCGCGCCGCGACCGCGCATCTCGACGGGCATTTTTAATCCGAATTATTTCTGGCATTATTCTGTACCAACCATTCTTATTCCAGAATTGTGGGTAAAAAAAACGCGCCCTTGGACAGCTTTTCCAAAGAATGTCTGAAAAAAAATCATTAAATATCCACCCATAAAATTTGAGCAAACGTAATCTTCGATGTGAACTTATTCAGTCATCCTTGTCATCAAATGTACAAGAAACGAGAAAGGAAGACAGGAAAGATACGTTTCCTTGCCGTCTACACCAGCTACAAAGACCACATAATCAGCAGCGGTAAATAATGTCAAGTTTTAACATTTATGTACTGTACCTTGAAGTATTCACACACTTCTTTCAGTTTTTCATCTGATCCTAAGAAGCCCCAGGCAAGAATTGGCGACACATACTGCGCCACTACATAGAAATGCGCCATAAAACCGTACGGATCCTGTGTGCAAGACAAGAAAAAATTAGTGCATCACTTAATACAAGTACATGCACATGGAATCTGGAAAAGAAAAGCAGCCATCATCTCAGAGTTCAGCTAAAAGTAATATTTGATATTGCTGGACAATGAACTTTACTGATGTAGTTGTCGCTCTACATTATTTCAATAACTACATGTATAGTGAACACAACGGAAGTAGGGTACACAATGCATAATTCAAACACACGGATCTGTAAAAAGATATACTCAAAGGAAACAGACCTGAAGATAAGAAGCCTTGGCCTTTAGAACGCCCCAGATAGCTGTGGTAAGGGCCTATTGACAACAAATACAACATTACAATTTAGTTGCATGTAGTACGTCAAAGTTAATTTCCGCTACATTTCGTTACATATGCAGATGACAACAATTGCACTAATGAATACTTATAATTTTATGCCTCATGATTAATATAAGCTCAGAAACTACAGAATGGAGGAGGGATGTGCCTCACAGTCCGTACAATGTCACATAACATGCCTGTCTCCCTGTCCCAAAAAGAAATTTACACGTAATAAGTAACTGATTAAACAAAACATTTAATCACGTATCCTTTAGAACCTTCACTAAACAACTTAATATGCTGATGGAGGAAATCTTAATACATATATGGGATTACAGTAGTTACTTACAGTTTCTTTGATGCGTGCTGAGAGCCACCTGTTTTGAACAGCAGTGGCTACTGAGTAGGGTGGGGTGGCTAGGTCATCAAAAGCATCTAACAGTACAAAGTCCAGCAGTACATCATAGAAAGACAGGTCGGTCACCTGAAGCAAGCAAAAAATCATCTTAGAACTGTGACATGCACAAACTGTATGAAATACAATGAAACTTGCCTCTTCACATTCACGCCATTTTCGCAAGAGCTGAAAAAAGTTGGAGTTGATAAACTTTGTACACTACAGTAAATGAGTCGTGTGTGTAGATCCACATTCCTAGCTGCACTGCTTTTATCACAGGTAATAGAATTATTTTACAGTTGCAGTACCAGCTGAAAGTTGTTCCATACTGTCTGATAACAAAAACACAACAAAGACAACTGCACTCAACAGAAAGAAATGACAAGGAGCAATTTGTCAACCACTCTCTTATACATACATAGTAGATGATCCTCTCCCTCCCACACCCTTCCAACAACAACACAAAAACTGTAATGACATGTTCCTATGCTAAAATGAAATAAGGCTCAGTTAGTCCTAACCCCTCTGTCAGTGAGTTCATCTTTGATTTGTGTCCAGTTCTCTGTTGATGATGCGTAGCCTACCAGTTCATCAAATGCTGCTTGGAAGTCAGATGGGTCCTGTACACAGTGAAGGTAAACAGACATGTACATGAAGTCATGAACTGATCTTACATTGTACATAATTCAGTGTATATCAGTGTTGACACCTTCAACAATACAAATACCACTTATATTTTATTTTGGGAGTCCAAGCAGCTGTGCTTATTGGGGGTGTGGCGCTTATTAGGGACCCAGTACTTATTTCTTTGTGGATTTGAAAAGCTGAATATTTGTCTGAACAAAAGAGAGAACTTTTGTTTGAAGAAGTTGTGCCTAGTTCTTTTGTAATGAAAGAATGATGTGAGCAGTGGAGAAGAATGAAGAGCCACTGATTTTCTCACTGTACTTCAATGCCACTGTAATAAACACACAGCATACAACTGTAGTAAGGGGTGCTTATTGGAATAGGGGTGCTTAACAAAAAAAACAAATTCAAGGGGGGACTCATTGGAGAAAAGCATGGAATATTGAATCATTTGGTTTGCTAGAAAAAAATATTACACAATAATTGGATACATGCACAATGCAAGAGTATCTCAGTAGTGAGATTTCATATCTCAAAGCAATCACTTTGTTCAGACACATACTGAGTTTTTGACAATTCTACTTACCTTGCCTGCACTTTCAATGACAGCAGACACAGCTTGCCTTCCACTGTCAATAAACCACTGACGTGTTTCAGAAGATGAAAACACCATCTAAAATGAGAAGAGAAACCCAAAATGCAGTCTATGAATTTTAGACTACACTACCATATTTACTTGATTGAGCACCATGGCACTCTTTAAATATCCTTAGTGTTTCTGTCCCGGTGCATATTCGGGGGTGGCTTAAATCGGGGCGGTGCTTAATCAAGTAAATACATAGTAAACTCTATATCCATGACTGTATGAAATATCTTTTCAAACATTGAACAAAAAATTATACATATACATGTGGCATCAGAAAACATGTATTTAGGTTCTTTACCCCTATGCTACCATGCATACTGTCATGCATATATGAAAACTACATGTCATGTCAGTAGTAAATACACTTGATGACTGTCAGTACCATTTTTGTGATCTCAGAATCAAAGTGCAGTTATGGTACTAAAATTATCAATATTTGGTGTACAGTGACCTTGAAAATTCCAAAGTATGTGTAAAGGTTTTATCACACCGTTCAAAGACATCTTAAATGGTACATACTACACATAGCATTTAATCAGAGGCTGTGCACCTCTCCTTGCCTGTACAGTGTACATATCGCCATCTCCACTTGTTTAAAAATAAACAGATCTATGATAATTATGATCTCAAACCTCAGATGCTTGTCGAACACAATGTACTTTGGCAAGGAATTCCGTGTCACTTTCACATCCCACCTCAGTTGTCCTTGGGCAAAAAACAACATCAAGTTTTAAACAGAAATATTTGATGATTTTTACACTGAGAAAGGTTGACAATGTACAGATAATTAGGACAAAATTAGCATGTGTTAAATATCAACTCAAAAGTTGGTAAAAGGAAATAAGCCATCGTAGCATATTTGGAAAAGCCAACATTTCAAGCATTAGCCCTTCAAAAGAGCAAAGAAGGGCTAACTAAACTGAGCTAATGTTCAAAATGTCAGCTTTTCCAAATTCATTACTGCCAGCAGTTTATTAAACTTGCTAGACAACATGTACAGCACACGGTTCTTTAGAAAATAGAAAACATGTTCCGTGTTTCTATTGAGTTATAGAAACACAAGTGGAAGTTTGGGAGAATGAGAAATGCTGTGGGAGCACAAGCCAATAAACGAGTGTTTCAACAGCTTTATCGAGTTCTCCCAAACTTTCACGAGTGTTTCTATAACTCAACAGAAACACGGAAAACATGCTTTCTATTTCTTTTAGAAAACATTAGGAATAGGAATTAAGTCCCTAGTTTATTTTGATCATCAAAATGTAAATTCTCTTTCCTCGCGCCATCGTTATGTTAACAGCCCGTGCTAGTTCTCGTACTAGTTCTGTGTTTCTATCGAGTTATAGAAGTATGGCTTTTAGTGCATGCTTTCTTACAGGATGTTTTCCAATGACTTTACAAGTACAAAGATATGCGCTTTAATTTATAAAATAGAAAGTGATGTAATAGGAACTTCACTCACCTCATCTTTCGACAACAAATCCCATGACGAATGTAATGCTGCAAACCAGACACATAAAACTCCAGGTGGCTGCAAAAAAGGAATACAAAGGAAATGTGCAAATTTAAGCAAATTATATTCTTTTTTACCAGAACATGTACTAAGTTTGTCAACTTGCAAGTTTGGAAATACAGCTGATAGCAATTACTTAAATTCAACCACCATGCTTGAGATACATGTCCAAATAATATGAAGAAATACACAAAGTACTGTTAGTACATGTACCTGTGACTGCCAGCCGTATGGAGTACAGCTTCTCTGAACAGCTTTAGTCGCTGGGATTCATTTACAAGTCTCTCTTCCGTGATATCATCAAACTGAAAAACAAAATAATAATAATTATAATAATTTTTAATAATTTTTAATTTTTTATATATAAAAAAAGGCACAAAAAGTTATTATTATCATCATCGGCATATCATATATGTCATGATATCATGGTTACTACAACTAGTACTAATACTACTATCATCATAATAATAATAATAATATGACATAAAGGTTACAATTTTTATCCTGTGCACAATGCTATGGTTCAATTCTCCTCTTAGTACATTCGGGATTTTCTTTGTTTTTCATTCATAATCATTAATTATTATCATACACCAGAACAAAGGGTTACCGGTAATGCCAAATTGTACCAAGGGATAAATTGAATCACAACAAATAAACACTTAATATTTACCTCCAACTGTGCATTATCAGATGCAGACACAAATGAATCTGTGTCAGAAGAGTTCTCATTATCCAGATCTCTGCTCAATTCTAGTTGTAATTGTTCCTGCAAACTCTCGTCGTCAATCCACGTCAACATGTTACTTGGTGTCCGCGGCAGGGGTGTCTCTATTAGATCATACTGTTCAATCACCTTACGCAGTTTTCTGGAGCCACTGATCAGGGCATTCAGTTTTTCATCTGCTTCAAAACAAAAAAAAGAATCCTCTCCTGGAGAAATAGCTTGTCTACGTCGTGCCATGACGTATTCTGCAGCTTCATACCAGTGTTCTAATGCCATTTCAAAGCTTTCCACACCTGCAATGTACACAAAACATTTGGGATGCAGTCTGAGTCACAGGAAAAAATGAATCCAGTTGGAAGGCAAAGAAAAAGCTCAAGGGTCCTGGGTCACAAGTACCCAGGTTGCTTAATGTTATTATTTACTAACTAAAGTCGATCCTTCATATTCAAACAGTAATTTACTTACGACAAAGCATACAAAAGCTACGTTGCACATTTATATAATTATAAGAAGTGCTGCAGGTACACTAAATATCAAGAAGAAAAAAACATTTCAGCATACACTGTAGCAACACAGCTAGATCCTGTTGATAGCATTATACAAATATGTACATTTCTTGTAAATAGTTACACTGAATACAAGATTATCATATCCTACAACTGTATTGAATCCCCGACATTTATTCATCAAGCCAGGAGTTACATGAATTCTTCAGTGTACCTCTCTTGATAAGTTCTTCAATGATTTCTTCTTCATCTGTTATTATATCTCCTAAGTCAACAGCACTGTCCTCAGATATCCTTCCATCTAAAATTAATTTGTCACACCATTCAACAATGTTAAAATGTTCATAATATGCACAATACTGTATATAATATAAAGGGCAGGTTGATTGCAAGATTTGGTGCAAGTTTAATCCCCTTTTCGCCAAGTACATAGACGCATTGTGTGACTACATGGAGCAATGTTGAGTGGGAAACGAGTTCTCTACACAAACAAAAACACTTAGCTACACAAGCAGGCCAGAATATGAGTATTATAAAACACAGGCACAAGACAGACACACAAATATGATACAAATGATACTAATGTTTACCATTCACAATTATAATGGTGTCATCCAGGTTGCTATTTTGAGATCGAAGACTTGCTGCATGGCGTCGTAAAACAAGCTCGTGATCCAAACTTGCACCTTTGGTGACAGGCCTGGATGACTCACCAACAGAAACTCTTGAACTCCCTACAGTCAGTGGTTCAAATAACAAAGCAAAGTTAAAGTGCATTTGTATGATTCACTCTCCACTGATCAAATGTCCACATGGTTCTCAAACGTGCAGAATCTCAATTTTTATACCCTCAATTTCTTGCACCTCCCTGTACGGCACATGTAATTCAATGCAAAAGTTGTTTTCCCTGGATTTTCTTCCTCAGTCAAACACTGCAATGTCACCCCTGATTTCTCTAACCAATTTTCCACAAACCACTGACAGTATTACAGACACCTATAACCTGGTGACCTCATTATTTATGCAATTTACACCCAGAGACCAAAATCAGTGTATTTATCTCCCTTTATAATGAGACAGTATAACACTGGTTTTTCCACATTTTTGGCAAATTATACACTCATGTAGATGTTTATGTACATTTGTAACCTATCTTTACATGGCTTGTGATATCATTTACTACATCAGCTATATATAGATTTACCAAATGAAAACCTGAAATATGAAACCCTGCTAAATTAATCCTGCCCATAATGTTCATATTGGAGTGATTTTAGAATACTGGGCCACTTATTAACATATCTCTGAATGCTTTTTAGAACGAAGCATATAGAAACAAAAGGAACTATTCAAATTCAATGAGATGCAAATAAGTGGCCCGGTATTCTACAGTTTAGCCTTCATATTAACTTAAAATGCAAATCTTCATCAAAGCAAAACAAAAATGAACAAAAAAAAATTGTGGTGAAGACATGTACACTGCACATGTAAATATCATTCTGTAAATATTATTATATAAATTGTAACTATAAAGCTAAAATTATTTTGTACTTCAATTGTATACTTTTGTACTGTACAGAACATTTGAAAGTCTTGAACAAGTTTGTTATTCATTTATTTTTTTTATGCAAAGCAGCTACATGTAAGGTTTCTGGATTTATTATGCCACCAGCGATGTTGCTGTAAACAATGAAAACATTTTTCCCTGGTACAAGCTGCACCCTGGACAACGTTCATGCTTGCATATCGAGTTAAAATCACAAGTTCAATCCAATCTAGGGCAATTCATCAAATTAATATAAAAATGATTTGTAAAAAACAAATAAGACATGAGGAGCTTCCATATTTTGACCATGACATAAAATAATTTCAAAAATCGTAAATCTTCCCGCCATTGGTTTTTATCAATAACATGTTTACATCGTATTTGGAAGTCAATATTCTCAGTAAATAACAAAAACTAATGCTCTATTAAATACGATCTACTTTTGACGAAAATATCGTTGGCTAATTTAATATATAGGCTCAATATCAGACGTACAAACTGTGATTGAATAATTCATGTCTTGATTTGGCTGCTCTGACAAATCAAGCCTCAAGCACGCTTCCGTCAGGTCATCGCCCGCGACAAGATGTATGGAGCAAGTACTTGAATTCAAGACTTTAATTATTTCATTCTTACCTGAAGTAACAGTCCTTTTTCTTCTCAAAGGTCGATCGTTGTAAGAGGAACTCTTTCCAGTAGATGGTTCCCGGCGCTTTCGTTTTAAATATCGCGCTGCGAGAATAAGCAAAGTTCCAGCGCCGATGGACAATGCAAGCAGGGCGGTGATTTGAAACACTCGCGATGAACGAAACATAGTACAGTTGGAGACTCAGTCACATGTTATCTGAATCACATATTGTTAGTGAAAGTGGTAAGAAACGACTACACTTTCCACAGCACAACAAATTTGAAATCTTGTACTACGTGCACCAAGCGTGTCGAGTTCAGCTGATGAAACACGAGCCCGCTGTTACTACGCGGTAGCATTCAAAGGAAGAAAAGACTGGGACTAGTAGGAGATGCAAGATGGCGGACAAGGTAGCAGAAGATTCTAAGGTAAAGATGAACACATTTGAATTGATGGTTTTGTCAGTAGATTACGGCTGTTTAAACTGCCGTTAATTTTCTTCGTGCCCTTATCTGTTGTTTTTCATCTTGTGTGTAAAACTCCTGGGTATGCACAACTCATATAGCCGGAAAATATTAAACTTATAGTCATGAATTCTACTAACAGTGCTGCTGTACAATGTACAAAAATGCACTTTTATGAGAAATAGTATTGTAATTGCATAGGCTTTCTTAATATTTGTACTCTTTAACGTAAAATTTATCTATAAACTAGAATTTAAGGCTACGATTGCAGTCCTTTTTGAGTGGCAAAGACGAATCAGGCCAAATCTTATCCAATGTGGAGAAGACCCAATGCGCCATTGTGTTATGGCATTCTCTTCCTTGTGCGAGACATGCCGTATTAGAACAACTCTGTGACGTGTTTCATGAAGCTGTTCAGAAATACGTGGTGGAGTTGGAAAGACAGGCATTATCTGGTGAGTTTTATTATTTGTTTTCCTAATTATTCCGTATATTATTTCTTATTTATTCCTTTTATTTTGTTTTGGTTTTATTCCAAGTCATTTTCATGAAGTATTCCAGTGAATAATCCATGCACATTTGAATGCCAAATCCATCAATATGTGAACCTATTCACCCCCTCAAGACTGAAGATAGATAAAAGTATTTTTTAGTATATGACAGAATGTAGTTCTAAGCTGTTCATTCAATGATACAGTTTCACTTGATCTGCAACATTTTAGCCAACATGTATGAAAAGAAGTCTTTTAAATGTAAATGTACTATTTGTTTGGCAGGAAATACAGGTTGTTATCCTGATTCTCTTGACCCGGAGTTGACATCAGCCTTGCAGAATGTCAGTGAAGTTGTTTGTAGATTTGTTGACAATAATCCCACTGCTTGGGCTCCGCTCATCTGCCAGGTATGTACATGTTATTTAAATACGTTCCACCATTTGTCATTGTATTAGAAGCTCTTTGGATACAGTCTGTATTTCTTGATGAATTCAAACAGAAGTCAGCAGTGATCAATTGCTGTAATTGTGGACAAAACTGTTGAGACATTTGGGCAAACATAGTACTTTGCTGTTAACAAATCTATGTGTATCCTGGTGATTTATGATTCAAGTTAAATTAGTTGATGATGACAATAAGTCTTCAGTGCTTTTCTGTGTTTTTAATTGCCATAAAAGTTGTATTTTTTATGTATAATGTTTGTAACAAATGACCAATTTTCTCCAAATACTTAATGCTAGGTTAATTGGTCTTAGAATAATGAGTGGTTTTTTCAAAACATTTAATGCATCAGTCAATTCCAGCAGTGCCCATCCCCCCCCCCCCCCCCCCCCGGGCTAACCCCCGGGCATTAGCATTTTTTTGGTAAATTCCCCGCAGTGGGGACGAGGGAACCGGGCAAATGCCCCGCTCCCGGGTTGATTGTTTTCAATCTCTCGATAGGTGATATAAGAATATAATACAAGTTGTTGCTTCTTGACAATGAAGAAATATCTAAAATTCAGAAAATATACCTTTAAAAACATCCATGAACATCCACGAACTTCTCTAGTCCTTCATGGACTAGCTAATCTGCAACGTAGTCCACGTCTTGGCCTATAAACGCCTCCATCACGATACGCGACTCACTCCACGGTTTCGAAACCACGTGTCAAATGCCCGAGGGTCAACCCGAGGTACGCAAATGCCCCACCCCTGGGACGGGCAACATTAGGAAATGCCCCGGGGTTGCCCGGGGGGGGATGGGCACTGCTGGAATTGACTGATGCATAACTATTTTTTTTTTATTTTTCTACTGAACTTTCTTAATATGCTTTTAAGAAATAATTTAAATTGCAGTTTTTTTTTTTTTCATAATTTATTAGTCTTTAAAAAGTTAAATGTACTCAAGATGTAACACATTAGGAATGTTATGACTAGCAGTTAAATATCATTGTGCTACTTTACAGTGGTCTTTAGATCTTCTTGGACAAGTTGTTACTAAAAACAATGGGAGAAGAGGTACATGGATTACTTTGATGAGAAATTTCTGTCAATTGTGCAGTCATTTAATGCAATTTGTACACTTGTACCTTCCTGTTTATATAACTAAATTTTAAATGTTTAAAATAAATGTCACTTTAAACAATGTTCCTTTGATGACAGCTGCAAGTATCACCATGTCACTCAGTGAGGGTCTACATAAGTGGATGTTATTTCCTGCTGTTCAGAGGTTAATGGATATTGCAGTACACTGTAGTGCAAAATTGTAAGTTTTGTTGTCAAGTATTCTATTTTATAGAGTTCTAGATAGGTTGCCACCAATAAGCACGGTGTTAAATAACTAAACATTTATTTTTATCCATAAGCTTTTATATGTTTTTGACCATTGTAGTTTTAACATTTTTAAACTTTTACATTTTTTTGTATCTTTACCTTTTTAAATTTTTAAATCTTACAGGGCCCCTAAGATAACAGTACTCTCAAGTACTGATGGGTTAATCCTGTTAAAATATTCGTTTATTATTATTATTATTATTATTATTATTATTATTATTATTATTATTATTATTATTATTATTATTATTATTATTATTATTATTAAAAATTCTTTAATAATTATTATTTAATTAATAATTTTATAGTTAAAGTCTGTTCTTTAGTTGAATGAACTGCAGGCCCACTGGTCATACTTTTGTTAGTATTTGTTCGATTACTGAACAACATCATTTATATATGTGAAAGGTAGAATATTTAGCATGTCGCAAGCACGGGACATGCCTTAGAATGTAATGTGTAACCAGTCTTTTAGCAATTTTGGCATCCAAAATTTTTAGAAGGTCTGACTCTGACCCCATAGGAGGGCCTCAGGAGCATGCAAGGTGTTTTTCTGCAGTTATAAGTGCAAAAGGTATCTAGAGATTTCCAAATTTGCTAAAACCTTCTCTGTATTAGTTCATACTTCATATTAGTTTTCTCTGAAAAGTGGCCATCCATAGGACTCCTGGACTCCCACCTGGTTAAAAACCTGCGTGTAACCAGTCAACCTGTTCGCCTGATGAAAACTAGCATTATGCAGTCGAAATGTCGCAAAATCACATCAAAAGTGACTACATTGTGAGATAAACAACAGTACTTTATTAACTAATTCTTTTCTGTTGCATTAGAGTTGGCCGTGGCCAGGCTGATGTTTGTGTGCAGTGCCTGCTTCAAATAGCTATGAATAGCTCTCCACATCTGGATTGGATTGTGGCACATATTGGGTAATTACTGTTAAAATGAATCAGTAACAGGGTTTATTTACTACAAAGAAGCACAGTACATCATATTGCTAAGGAAGGACCTCATTTGCATTAACTTTCAACAGATTCACATACACTACTACAATACTACTTTCGTCAGTAGACCTCGTCAGTTGGTAGCCATATTATGTTTTGAATTTCAGATGACTTCATATAATATTGCACAAAGAATAACCCTAGTATCTAGGCAAAAATATAACATTTATATAATCCAAAAGAAGTACAGTGCAGTGTAGATTTAAATTGTAATGTCACTGGCTGTGCAATTTTTGTCAATTTGTTGAGCTGTGATCTTCTCCTTCTCAGAATGGAGCTGAGTAACTGCAGTTCTATTTGCAGGTCTCGTTTTCATCAGGTTTTTATTCCAAAGCTGCTGTCCACAGCATTAAAAGAGTACACGACAAGTCAATCCAGTGGGGGAGGGGGTGGTGGTGGCTCTGTGATGACGCCTACCGTGGTACATGTTCTAGCATATCTTTCTCTTCAACATTCTCAAGAAATCAAGAGCAATCTCTTGGCTTTATTTCATGTATGTCTTCAAATGTGTTATAAACAAATGAATCAGTTACTCTAGCCTATAAACAATGTATTTGCATTGCATGTCTTGTCTGAGGTGCTGCAACATAGTGGTTATGGCCCTGGTGGTCCAGGTTAAAGCTTGCCCAGGGACGCTGTGTTGCGGTGTATGGCTACTGAAGGCATTACTTTCACACTGCCTCCCTCTGCTCAAGACTAGATAAAAGGGTATACAAAGCCATGTAGAACTGCTCAGCACTTCCTGTGTACGTCTCTGTCTCCTTGAATAGTGAACAAATTTTAGAACTTGCTTGTGATGTACAAATTGGAAAAGATCAGTGTCTGAAATTACATTGATGTACTAAATAATTTGATAACTTACAGAATTAATATGTTGTAATTTACGGCTGGTAGCTGCCATTTTTTGAGGTCTGAAATGGTTTTTTAAGTTTAGTGCACCCTTAGTTTCAGTCACAGTTTGAAAAAGAGATCGTGTGATGACGATTTTGCAGGGTGCTGTAAAAAAATTGAATTGTATGTTGGAGAAAACTGCAAAAAGAATTCATCATAGTTAATTTGCTCACTACTGTGAAACATCTTCCCTGGCAGGATTGACTGGAAAGAGACCACCTTGATGTACCGGTAATCCCGGACAAATTCTTGAGGTTTTGTAATTTGATCACATGATAACATCAAATTCATCATCACATGATCATCACTGAATCTGTGACTGAAACCAGTGGTGCATGAAACAGCCATTTCAACAGATGTCTTGAATTATCAATATTGATCTATAGATAAACAGTGATGGTAATCTGAATTGCTAAAAATACCTGTTTATGTAATTTGTTATCATGTTTTAGGAAAGTATAACAAACTCTGCAACACCAGATGTTGAAAGGGAGGAACAGCTCTCCACCCTTCCATTTCTTCTTCACATTGCCACTTTGTCGCCGAACTTATTGAAAGGAACTATAACAGAGTTTATTGATGTCTGTAAGTACCATGCGACAACTGTCAATTCAATGGTCTGTTAAATACCAATTTATGTCATTGACATATATGTTTAGTTAATGATATGCAAGTAGATATCAGTGGCATCATTTTACTGGGTATAGTATAACATACACTGTCCTTATATAAAAAGGCTTATTTATATATTTTAACATATGGTGATGACCGAGGGGATTGCAAGCAACAAACTTGAAACAACTGGCCAATTCCGTCAAGATTCATTGTTCATTTGTAGCTCCTTTAAAAATAATATTGTACCATGTCTTCATATACATAATATTAATTATGTTATAATTGTTAATCTTGATGGTTTGGTTGCTTTATCTTGCTAGTAACTCCTGAAGTTCTTGTTCAATTGTTGGAACAGTCCAAGAAAAGGGGGGAGAGGAAAATGAGGTGATTATTGGTCACTCATGATCATAACAAATGAACATGAAATATGAAAATTGACAGTATATTTGTTCAATAGTAAGTAAGTACATCATTTTCATTTGTCTCATGATGTAGTCTATATAGTGGAACAAATGATTATAATTCTTTTGATTTTTATTTATACTTCACCATGATGCACAATCACAACCTTCCAGTCAACCTTATTAGTACTGCGTGCAAAGTACTAATAAATGTTGATATTGTTTTTTATATTGTATTCCAAAGCTTGGTGTCATCAGTAGTCAATGTCATCAAAAACACTGGAGAAGGAGCCCTTGAAGTTTTCCAACTTCTACTTGAAAACTGTCAGAAACCTGAAGTTATAGGTAATGTGTAATAAAATGGAGTGTATTAAATTTATGAGTTCGAGTTAGAAATTTCGAGTTCGAGTTAGAAATTTCGAGTTCGAGTTAGAGATTTCGAGTTCGAGTTCGAATTAGAATTTTGATTTTGAGTTAAAATTTCGAGTTCTAGTTAAAAGGAAGGGCCTGAAAAGTTACTGATTTCGTAATGGAAGACGAAAAAAAGAAAAAAAAAAGAAAGAAAACGAAATCGAAAAGCCCACAACATGACGTGACATTTTCGCAGTTGGTCACGCATAGTGTCGCCCTTATCAATAAATGAAAGCTAACCGCAAGCAAATAGGAGTGGAACTAACCGCAAGCAAACCAGAGTGGAACTAACCACAAGCAAACCAGAGTGGAGCTAACCGCAAGCAACTCAATATTTTAACTCGAACTCGAAATTCTAACTCGAACTCGAAATTTCTAACTCGAACTCATGAAATCGACAGACCCAATAAAATGATGTACTACCATTAAAAATAAAGCAGATCTGGAATGTGCTTATAACAATGAGACAAAGGGTAGTAACTTACTTTTGTGTAGTACTGTACATTCCAAACCTGCCTCTTTCAGCTGCAGTGAGTGGTACCATAATGAAGCCTATTCCTCAGACTATTAACTCTTTTCATGTGTGGATGTGTGGAAAGATTACATCTATAAAGAGCTGAGAACTACCAACTTTAATTGTATTATTAATAATGCATCATAGTATGTTATAATGAACAATGACGTACAATTTAGAATTATATTATAAATGCCACTCAAGGTAAAAAATGCCAGGTGTGACAAGATGATTTAGTTAGTATAATAAGAAGTAATTTACTTGTCTGTTTGTCACGTTTTAGTTAATTGATCACGATAATGACAATGAAGATAAGGACAGTAATCCCCTAAAAAATCAAAACTTTACTTTTAACAAGGAACCAAAATACAAGGTCTACAAAGCGCAATTTTTTGTGGCATGACAATAACTTTCTGGCCCTATTCTCCAAACAAAGAAAAGGAACTATACTAGTTTTGTCATTGATTTTACTAGGTTGTGTGGATTCTGATGGGACCCAAGCAGAATTGCAGAAAATATTTAGTCTTATAATGGTTAGTAATTTAACTTGAAAAAGTTCACTTTTCATAATTTTATTGAGTTTCTTTTAAATAAACTATTTGTAGACTTCACAATAAAAACAGTTACACAAAATTGTTTACCAAGCTAAAATTTACCATCTTCATTATTAATTTATTAACCCATTGACACCTGAACTGGCCTAAACCGGCCATAAAGAATCCGGGCATTTGTCCGGCTTGTGATGTCATCAACTTTTACCCAGAAAGGCGACATCTATGCTCAAATTGTGAAGCAAAACAAGACCTTTCCAATGATACCTAAACCAGTTTGATTAGATTGATGGAGCTTGAAATATGCACCAAAACGCTTCACAATTTTAGTGAAAAACTCACAGGAAAATTTCCCCTTTCTACCCTTTGCTTGTCCATGGTAAGTAGTTCTTGCCTCCTTTACGCTTTCTCGGAAATTCTTCTACTGGAAAGAAGCCTGGTAGAAGGCCAAAAACTGCAGCAAAAAAGAAAGAAAGAAGAGAAAAAGGAAAAGCAAAAAAAAAGTAATAAATGAAAAGCCTAAAGTGGTAGGATGGTTTATCATCCGAAAACTCCAAGCTTTGACTTTTGCGCATGCACAAGCAAAAAAGTTGTCAAACATGATTCTTGTGAAAAACAAAGATGCATTTTGCGTCTCAAGGGCCATTTTGAGCTATTTTAGCTTATAATAGACCTAAAAAGTTCAAAAAGGTCTAAGAATGCTTTTTTTGGGAAAAGCTCCAGGAGTCAATGGGTTAAACATATGATGCTTTCGACATTGCTGATCCTTGCAGTATGCAGGACGCATGTCACATATGAACCTTGTAAATGGCCTAGCTCACCAAGAGTCTCTTGTAGCCCAGTGGTAAGAGCACCCAACAGGTATCTGGGAGGCCATGGGTTTGATTCCCACTGGGGACTCAGATTTTTTTTATGTCCCACGTTTGCAACAAATGGTCAGTTTCATCTTAAAAAAAGTCTCATAAGTATTTTTACTATTCAAGGCAGAATTAATGTTGTGGTTTTTTAGGGATTACTGTTAAAAAAACTTCAGGAAGTTGCTCTTCAGAGGCACAACCTCTTCTATAAAAACACTACCATGGCATCACTGGACAATAGAAAGACAGAGAGTGAATTTCTTACAGAACTGGCTTGTCACTCAAAAGATTTGTGCAAGTCACTATTGACATCATGCGGCAACACGTAAGATCTACTGGCATGTCTCTATGTTAATTTCCTATATATCATTCATAACTTTAACTCATTTTCTTGGGTACTGGCTCATTTTTGCTTAAGGAGCTGTCTCTTTCCACACAGTATGGCCAGGGGTACTTTTATTATAAATTGTATTCATTTGGCAAAATGCAAGGTGGCTTGACAAATGCTGGGGAGGGAAGGTAGCCTGTGGCAAGCTGGCATCCTATCTACTGAGGCAGATGGAGATCGCTCACTGTCTCTACCTGGTGAAGGGGTGACAGCAAGCAGTTTTCAGCCATCTGTTGTGAATCAGGCTACAACCAGACTTTACAAGTCTTCATTGCCAGACAAAGGAAATAAAAATTCTAGTGGAGCTGACAAACGGCCGACAGATGGCCTGCACATTAGCCAAAACCTGTTGGCCGACTGTTGGTCGCCTATCAGCCGGCTGTTGGCCATTTGTCGGCCGACAGTTGGCCGACTGTCGGCTGTTTGTCGGCCAACAGTTGGTTTGGGGAGCTGTTCTTCACAATAACCGAAATGTCAAGAGGTAAAGCAATGTGTACATCATATGCAAAGGAACTGATGCAAGGGATATGTCAGTGGATCACTTGCTTATAGTAACCTCTGAATCTGCTGTACTTACAGGGTTGCAAATATTTTTCAAATGTTGGTCATCATTGCCATACATAGTGGAAGAACTTCAGCTGCAGGAATTCTCAACCTAGTTCTGATGAATAGCAGATCTGCACATTCTGTAAGTGTTTTTACTTGCTAACTAGACCAGACCAGGCTTGGTCAATATCAATAATAGCTGACTTTATCACTTTATCATGGAAAGCTGAGTGACGAGCAATGTGACGAATGACTTGGTTATTACTGTATCAACCAGGAATAATAAATACATGTACTGAACTTATTCTTACATAGTGTCAAGGTACTTAGCACTGCTGAACCAATTATTTAAGGACACTAAATAAACAAGTATATTGTAAATAAACATAAACTTGTTAAAAATCCCAACTGGCAGGAGGCTGACATTTGAAGAGAACGTTCTCCCCACAGAAATTATATGTACTGAGACTTGTTAACTTTCACCCAGCAGTCTATGCTTTACCACTCTCATGGAAGTTTGAGGGCTGGCACTTGTCAAAAGCTATCGGCATGTATTGCATTGTGAATGATTGTATGACTGTGTTGGTTTTTTTGAAGCTTCAGCTGTTTGTTCAGCTTCATTGTGAACTGGAACTTTACTACACTCAGCTGCTGGATGATGTCGTCAAAACTTGTCTCTCTACTGTCAAATATCCTGGCGCAGCTTCAAGTTCAAATCAGGTACGACACTGTACAACAAACATGTACAGTAGCATGTTGCACATGACTGATACGTGAATTTAGATGTTCTCGATTGCTTGGAACTTGAACTAATTCTGTGTAAGAAGAGGTTATTTCGTTGTATGTAGCAATAAACTTCCCTTCTTAAAAAAATAATATTCTCATCAAAGGCGTAGTTGCATAGCTGCAAACTTCTCAAGCCTGAAATCGTGATCCCAAGGCAGGGCCTGTTATAGTACAGGGCTCCAGATGGTTGGAATTCGTGCTTCAGAGCTTGTTGTTCCAACAGGATCGATCATTCATCAAGAGAAAGGAAACAGGTTTCTGTGCTGTCATTGCTCGGATTTATCTTGCTTTTCTTGGTAGAAATGTCCTAATAATTAACATTATCTCGCGAAATCGCGCGGAATATTGCCTACGTATAACGCAGGGTATTAAAAACTAGCAATGGTATATTGCAATTCCTGAGTTTTGATTGGTTAACAGGCAATGGTATATGAGCTTATATACCATTGACCACAAGTATCGTAGCCGAAACGCGTCAACGAAAACAGCTGGGAAGCTCAAATATTACAATTCTTTTGGGCAGTTTTAATAAAACAATTATTCCACTCGTGCTTGTTGGATATGAGATCGTTATAGCTCGTGGAATAATTGTTAAATATCTGTTATGTGCGGATAACGGATAACAAGGACGTCCAAACCATATATGGGCATCGCGCGAACTTGTTAAATAATAATTAGTAAATAAACCCCTTCCTGGCTTGCTGGTATATTGGAGGATAATGCCCGAGGCTGAAAGATTGTCCGAAAAATGAACAGTTGGCCGAGAAGCGAAGCTTCGAGGGTAACTGTGAAGTTTTGAGGACAATCTTTCAGCCAAGGGCATTATCCTCCAATATACCAGCAAGCCAGGAAGGGGTTTATTTATTTTATAACCTTCCGATTAATTTCTTCAACGCGCTTCATGGCGGGAAAAAGGAAAAACCTACAGCGCGCAATAATCACGGCATAATTTAGTTAAAATAAATGCAAGTCGATAGGTTTCGAATTTCTTTTTTAACACTGTGATTTTGTTAAAACGTTAGACCTGAAAAGGTCACTTTTACGTTTGTTTTGCACTGCTATAAAAAATCGGACGACGGATATCAAATCGGACGGGGTATATTGGCTGATACCCGTCGTCCGATTTTGTACCACGTGATGTGTTTTGTTCAATGAGCGCGCGCGGAAATTAATCGGTGGGTTATAATTAACAATTATTCACCGAAGTGGAGGTGAATAGTGGCGGATATTTACCGAGCCGCGAAGCGGCGAGGTAAATATCCACCACTTTCACCGACACTGAGGTGAATAATTGTTTTAGTATATACCACACAAGTTAAATAACTAGCGGACCAAAACATTTCTTTCGGTACCCAAAGCGACGCGCGAAGCCATTTTGTTGCTCTTCGGCTGCTCGGAGGTGAATAGTACTTTGCTAATCACCTCCGAGTTAACCAATCAGCGCGCGCGGAAAGCACTATTCACTTGTGTGGTATGTACTAACAAAGGATATCCCATGTTCGAGTAGCCATCAGCGCGCACCAACTGTTTTAGTATATACTAATGGCAGATAATGTCAGCAACGGAAAGCCATTTGGATCGACGCATACATGAACTAAGTCCATGATGGTACACACCATAACTCTGACTCGTACTTAAACATTTACAAACACAATCTGTAACCTAACAGTAAGAATGTCTATGTAGCTGGCTTAACAATCACATAATCCTTTTCTTTTTCGTTGAAGTTATTACGTTTGCTGGGTAATTTTCACCAACTAATTTGCATTGAGAATGACAGTCAGCCTCTGTCAAGGTATGTATTACAACAATCACACCCACATTGAAAATGATACAACAACGATGACCCCGTGCTCAGATAAACGTTTTCAACTACTTTAACATAAGCCAGGAAGGGCAGTCTTCAAGATTAGTTTTGTGTCGATCACCGTCTAAAATTCTGCATGCAGAAGTATAGAAATAATATTCCTGCAAGCGCCTTTTCTTCCCTGGACATGGGAATCTTACTAACGGCTTCTCTGGGTCTTACGTCATTAATGCTCAAACATCCATGAAGCTGGGATCGTTAAACACACACGTTCTATTTTGAATTTGATAGTTTTTTTCCCAATAACATTGCAGGTCTAAGTTGTGTGCATCACTTCAGAGACATCACAGTGTGCTTGCCAATCTGTTGATTCATCCAAACCTGGAAGTTGCTTTAAAGTCGCTTGCCCTTCTTCTGTCCTTGGACAAATCTCTGCCTGATAAAGTGTCGAACATGATGAAGATATGCAGTAACTGTGTCGGGTTATTCTACAAGTTGCTTCACAAACTGGACAAACAAGATGGAAAAATAACAGGCATGGGGCTTCATGTTTGTGAGAATGCACTTCCCATTCAAGGGTTTTGGGAATACAGCCGAATCAGTGGTTCAAATCTCACCAGTGTCAAATATCTTTTTAGTATTCCCGGTTGTCCAATTTCCTATCTATCAAGAAGTTCATAAAATAAGGAACATAACATTCAGGCTTAAATGTACTAGTTCTCACATCTCATTGGCTTAGCCCCTGAAAAGTAGAATCAGGAAAACAACGTCTGGAATTCTTATTTTGCTTTCGCAGTTCTAAAACGGTAAACCTTTTCTATATCTATATCTATATCATGGGGGGTCTTGCAAAGGGAGGCATGCTCCCATCACTGCAAGACATAAGTAGAAAGTCGGAAATGCTTTCTATTTATAACAATTAAACTATGAGCCCGAGTTTTTTTATGAGCGAATTGTCAACGGGGCGTAGCCGAGTTGACTATCGTAGAAAACAAGGGCGAGTAGTCTAATACTTCGCCTCGTTGACTATTCGCTCTTAGTAGAAAGTCAGCTGTGTTCTACTGGAATTCCGCGAATCTGATTGGTTCTCCCACTGTTGACTATTCGCTGACAGAACAGAATCGCGCGCGCGATTTTTGGCTTAAAAGAACATAAAATTGTAGGTTTTGAACTGCAATCCTTTAGAGTTTCTACTTAAAAAGTTAGACTACTCGCCCTCGTTTTCTATGAGCAGACAGTCAACTCGGCAGCGCCTTGTTGACTATTCACTCATAGAAAACTCGAGCTCGTAGTCTAATTGTTCAGAAGAAAACTCGGGCTCGTGGTTTAATTGATCAGTAGAAAACCCTTTCTCCTGATACGCAGAACGTTTTACTTGACATCAGATCCTTTGTTCGTACTTATGGTCTGCTGAAATTTTGTTTAGACCAATCTAAGCGAGTTATGTCTCTTTTCTTGTGCCGCAGAAACAGTGAAGTCCATCAAACTTTGCAGGAAGATGTTTCTTTTACTTTCCAAAGATGATAGATGCAGGTTGTATTTATTACGGCTACTGGTGGAAGGGACTTTACAAAAGGTAACAAAACAGAAGGGCTAAATGGAATATTTTAGCAAATGAGAAATGAAAGCCTTAATCTGCTGTTTTGATATGATAGTTTCTGAAAATAGGACACTGATACAGATGTATTAATTTTTATATGGCATGAATGTTTTAAATTTTAGGAGTAAACCTATCGCTAACATTCTTGATTGTGGCATGCGTGACGTATTAATTTAATCTGCAACTTTCTCATTTCGTGTTGTTTTATTTTTTTTTTTTTATTCACAGGAGCATATTTGTTTATTTGGAGGGTTTTTGCCAGGTAAGTCTCGACTTGTTCCATGCACTCCTCAAATTGCAGTGAAACGAGTGAAATAGACGTGCACACAACTCTCCTCTTTTATTTTTTTCACCCACAATTTGTTCCTTGATGTCTCTCTCTGAAGATGACAGAGTCCTTTCTTTAGTGTTGTTACACGGGCCCATAATTTCTACGGACATTTTTTTGCAGTAAGGAGTTATTTTTAATTGTGTTCATATCTCAAAACTTTTATTCTAATGAAAATTAACATTTCCTTCAAATTGGATCATTTTTCGTTTACAATGCCGAAAATTAAAGAAATCAGTGAAATTGTTCCTGCCAAAAAGCGCGCCTCAAAAATGTAACTTTTTTGTTATTATTTTTTATTACAATTTGACGGCGAGTTAATGAAGAAATGAAATGAGGTACATACAAAAACAAAAATCCATATGGATAATCCGTAAAAGGGTCCTGGACCACATCACCATGATAAATATTAAAAACATCGCGTAAATAAATAGGTTCGGGCCACCTTGAAATGTAAAGGCTTTTTGTATTATATGCTAATTTTTGACTTATTTTATTTTTCTTTCATTTACTTTTTCACAGATTAAATAAAAAAATTGCAAGAAATATACTTAGAATACTGATTATGTTTATAACATTACTGAATTTGAAGGTGATATGTGATCTTCGCAGTGAACTTCCAATCTAAGCAATTGGAATAAAGAAGCCTGAAAAAAAATCAGGGCTTCAATCCCGTTGAAGCCCTGTTCACTGCGAAGATCACATATCACCTTCATATATATCCGCAGTTCATATATGAATCATTTCATATACATCACATCATTACTGAATTTAGAAATGTCCGCGCGATATTCATTTTTTTTTGTTGTTTGTTTGTTTGTCTGTTTGAATGGAATAATTACCTACTTTCGCAGTTGTACTGTTATTTTAGCTGAACCAACTGATTCAGAAAAGGACTTGACCACGATCAAAGTTTCTTTGTTGGAGCGGAACCGAAATCCACACATCTCGTCCCATCTTCCCCTCACTCCCTCCTCAGTGTTCTTCAGTGGAATTGTTGGCGACATTGAGAAAAACAACAGAACAAAAACAGCTGACAAACCTGAGGTAATCAATTTTCCTTTTTTTGCATTACAGCGTGCGATTTTTGGATTTTTACTATCAAGCTGAGCTATTCAGCTATTTTACACTCTGTCGGGCGGAGAGTATTCTGGTCATTTGTTAGAAGTGAAATCGATGGAGATTTGAGGCTAATTTTATATTTTCTAAAATATGTTTGTACCAACCCTCTCACAACAAGGCTTCGAGGTTTGCGGCAAATTCTGCATGCAAATTAAAAGTTTAGGTTAAGGTAACTCGCCTTCACAAATAACGGTAACTTGCTTTTACAAATGAAAAGCAAACGTTACAAGTCATGTTTTTCATGCTTTCTGTAGCAAACAAACAATTATTCATCGTGCGTTTCTATCAAACAATGCTACACGTACAAGGTAGTTTGCACTGTTTCAGATCTCTCTTCATGAATGGGATTTGTTTATAATTTGCTGAATTCAATCATTTTTGTCTGATTTAAGCCAACTCGGCCTTCAGCCTCGTTGGATAAGTCGCAGGATAATTTAGTGGCGGTGTTTAAACTGACAGTGTTTGTATTTAGCCTCAAACATGGCAGCAGACAAGCCAGGTGTTTGTAGATGCTGTGTTTATCCTGTGCACGTGTGACCAGGAAGACGCAGACAGCAGCAACTTGACTCTTCACCATAAATACGTCGACTCTTTATCGCTGCTGCTGATGGAACTCGTTTGTCCTGATGTTGTTCCTATCACCTTTGATTGGCCTGATGACGAGAGTCTCAAGTTTACAATAGAACGGTAGGTTTGAAGGTCTGCGCACGCGTGTAGACACGTCTATCAACTGATTGACAATTGCTCGAGGTTTCTATCGGCTTATAGATGACGAGGGTCGGAGATAACTGTCTACTAACCAAGAGCGAGCCGTCTTATTGTTTTTCATAGCCCAGTGGCTGACCTATTGTACCTTGATTCATTCATTTCGGCTAAAATATATCATGCGCTAAGACGTCACCCTGTCAATAAAGGGTGTTTGTGTAGCCAATCATTCAGATTGCAAGAGGAGCATCGTGATGCACTTCATCATGGGTTTGGAGTTGAGGTTTTTCCTGCCGCAGAAACGTATGTCGTGCTCAGCCAACACGAGGGCAGAATAATTATAACATTTTGAGAGGACAAGCTTTAGGGCCACATTTTTTTAAACAAATCATGTCATTCCCTTAACTAATGCACCTTTGTTCGCTGCAGTGATCTGCGAATAAAGAAGACTTTTGATGACAATCCAATCCTGTGGGCCCTTGTAAGCATTGTCGCTAGAGGTAATTAAACTAGGAAGATATTTACTAGTGACCGTGTGGAAACTTCTACCAAAGTTTACGATAAGCAAGCCAATTGAATAGGATGGGAGAACGCTCTTCTTTTCTTATTCTTCTTCTGATTTTTACATGTAATGAGTCAGTTTTAGCTATGTTTTTAATCATTGTAAATACTATAGCTAATTCTGAGATATTTAGATTGCCTATATTCCTCTTTCTTAGCTTTTTTTGTTGTTATTATTATCATTCTTTTAAATTGAGGGCCACAAGTTCATCAATAATCTGTGTACCGTTAAGTGTCACCCTCGTGAAATATTGGTTTAATATAACGTTAGCAACAGCTGAGCATACGGGAAACCGAGTTTCATTTACAGCTAGCGCCCACGAGCGACCGCCCCTTTTCTTACCCCGCACTGTTTGTTCAGTTACCCATTTATGCCTCTCAGAGGCACTGTAAACAATCAAAAGCACTGCTATTTCAAGTAATTTTAAAAGGTCGTGTTGATTATTTTTTACCAGGCGTGTCATCACTGTCAAAGTGCAGTCCTTTGGTGTCCAGTTTATTAGCTACCATCATGTCTTACTGGGAGGTGTATAGAGGTTCATCAGTTGACCAATCAACGCTCAATTTCAAAGTCACGTGTTTTATTACTGACATTATGACAAAGGTATGTTTGACACGTCTTTAGACAGACGCGAGGTGCAAGCGTTTTGCCATTCAAAAAGTTGAAAGCTGAGAACGTAGATCAACAACAACATTTTGTCTCGTTACCACAACTTTCGGAGCTCCATGTTGTACCTAACGATACCAAAGCAATGTATTGTTTTCAAATAATACTTCACTGCGAATTGTTTTCTGTTAAAGACTTCTTAACCTCTGGGTTTGTTGAGCAAGAAGTGGTTGTTTTTCTTTATAAAGTTGTTGCCTTCGCCCAACCTTAGAGAAAATGAAAGTACACTCCACAGTTTAGTATCATGTCGGTGATGTTTGATTTCTTTAGGCAAGTTGGCTGCCTCCGCCTGTAAGTCGTGTTGGAGCTGTGTTTGGTCTTCTTCAGCCAAAAGAAATTTACACTGTACTCAACACCATGTGGAAAGTGCTCAAGGTAAGTACGACAATTTTATCTATCCTTATAAACAAGCACAACACAAATTTGTCTTCGGAGATTTTATTCATCAAACAATAGCCATGGTTTGATACCTATGTCTTGATGTTTTTGGAAGCGCATGAACGAAGAAACAAATCTCGAGTGGCATATTCGCAATATACCACGGGAAGCCATTACATGATGATTATATCTCGTGCTAAATTTTCTGTGGGAACCAACAAAGCTGCGACGGGAAGCGACAGCTTATGGCGGAGAACTGTAATGAGAGGCTGTGGCGATTTATGGCGGCAAACTATTGAAACCTGTAAAGGACACACCGTTACATACAACGTGTGAGATGTCACTGAAAATAAAACGTTTTTATAAACCTTTTTCTCCAGGGCACTGGATAAAAAGTGGTTTATAACGCAAAGATGGAAAATGAAAATAAAATGCTAGTAAATGCCTGAATATTCATGTACATGAACTATGTTTCTGTTAGGAGTTTCCTCCTCCAAGTTCCGCCATGACACCAGAAGCTACGCGGCAAAGATGGCAACACGGTAACCCTTAAAACATCCTGTTTGGTGTATTTGTAATATTTGCTAACCAGCTCAGATAGAGAAAGTGTCAATTTTAGTAGTAACAGCAGTATAACGCGCACACGTGACTTTGTTTTTCTTTGTATGTTTCAGGTGCTGCCTTCAAGACTCAAAAGGAAGTAGTCAAGGCGATCTTTGTGAATAATATTGAGCGACTCGGTCACCACTATGCTCGAGTGTTTGATGAATCTTGGTGATTTAATAGACCAGTGTAAGGGATTGTTGATGTAAATAAATGTGCTGCCTGAAATTTGTTCTGTATTCTTTAGACTTGACCAGTTATTGTACTCGACGGATTTCCCTTTAGCTGTTCTTTGTTCGCTGGGAATTTAACCTTGTCAACAGCGTCCTGATGTTCAAAGCCATCGGGAAAAGAATTCAGGCATTATGCTTTCTTGTTGAGCCACTGGCAGCTGATCGATTTCTGTGCCACTGACGATCAGTTTGGCTGCCTTAGTTCTCCAGATAATTTTATTCGATTCTCTAAACCTAAATATACTGCTTACAGAGCTTTTATCTATCATTTGGTCAGAATTGCTTGGGAGATATTTGTTTCCCATGCCTCGTTTACGCGAAATTCTTCTCCAACCTCTGCTATCTTCTCATCTTTGCTGCTTTGGGAATTTATTATTTATGTATTAATTTCAACATTTCGATCACAGCACTAACAAATGTCGTTCCTAGTCGTATATCCTGTGCGATATTTCTCGAGTTATTGGAGCGCGATTGTCAGTGTCCAACTAAAGCTATCCAATTTGAGCCTTTTTTTTCATATCGAGGTCGAAATTAGAAACCTAAAACTGTGTTCACATTAAAGGAGCTCTGTCACGGAGATTTCGCAGATTTCTGGTCTAAACTGTTCTGAAATTAGTGGTAGGCAACTTAACCCATGGAAATTATCGCCTTTGAACATCTAAAGGAAGATATAACCTTAATATGTGTATAGAAATCTAACTACGGCTATAAATATTGTTGGTTTTTTTGTAAACGTGCGGAAAAAACTCCATCGTAGCCATCTGCAGCTCAAGACGCTTGTTAACAGTTTCGGTGCTCTAATATAACAATTCTTAATAAAAATGGACTATTATTTTTTGTTTTTCTTCGACACAAATATAAATTTTGGCTGTTCAAAAATCTGTTAAAATCCGAAACATGTTTCAACAAAATATGTTTCACCTCAACATGTTTTTTAATCCATTGATGTCAGTTTCAATCACGTTTCATGACTGGTTGTAATTTATGCCGTTTACGGTACTTGCATAAATATTGTACCCATGGCTCAAACTTACAACATTTCCATTCACTATTTGGTTAAGTGTCAATTTGAAGCCCTTCGGAGACTTAGGGTTTTCCGGCGTTAAGCGATCAGACAGCATTTGCGCTATCTTCGGTACAAGAAGGAAAGTTTGTAAATTCTGGTTTTGCATTGCGCTTGCAGCAATTGTTCTCCCAAATATTCTTCTTTCAACCCATCGTTAATAATTGCTGTTGTATCGCTACATCGGCCTATACTTCAACAAAACATTTAGTCTCTTAATAGTCCAAACTTTGGATTTTATGGGTTCTTCTGGGAACGTGTTTCGTCTGATCATGATCGAAACTACCTCTTGAGGTTGTTTCAATCATGCTCAGAATGAACATGTTTCGATGATGATTCGCGCAACGCACCGTCTGATGTGAACGCTTCATAGCGAAGCATATTTCATGTGTGATTAGACTAATCATGTTTCGGCCTAGTTTGAACACAGCTTGGGTCATTCATTCATTCTGAACGTTTTCGACTTAAATACTCATTTTGAAAATGACTTAAATAATTTTAAAAAGTTGAGCTTTTCCTCAATCTCTTTCAGCCTGGTAAATTGTTATTTGAGCTGCCGGGAAACGATCAGGACTAAACTGTAGTGTAGAAGCCCCCTTTGGGTTTTTCACACGTCTGCGGGTCTTGATCAGATGTTGATATATTTTGAGAATCTTCTTTTAGATTTACAGTGGACCAGTCCCTGCGACCAGTCCCTGCGACCGGTCCCCTCGTGTGTAGCGACCTTTAGAGAAGCACCAATAGTAAAAGTGGTTAAATGTTGCTCAAGTTGAGCCCAGACGTCTTTTGAAAAGAAGAATGATGATGCTTTTTTTTTGCTGAGTGAAAATGAAGAGAAAAATTATTTTGATTTTCAGCCTGTAAGTAAACAAGAGTTCACATTTTGACTCCCCACTATTTATTTCAACCTTTGGTACAAGCACCATTTCTCAACTGAGTGTTCTCCTCTATCATGTGTGAGTTGACTTAACAGCTAATTACTTCCCTTAACGTTACAAAGTCCATAGATCAGAATGGCCTTTTACACACTTTAATCTTCATTTAGATACAACCCATGCTGGTCCCGGCATCTGTGCTTTGGTGTGTCGTATTGATCACAACGGCGTACCTCCCATCGATCATCTCTCCAAACAACAAGGATTTTGTGCTGGTGCCCTGCTCCAGTTGTTGTCAACTTCCAGTAACGCCTTTTATCTCTTTTGGCAGATTTAACCTCAGCTGCTGTTAAAGTGACTTCATGTCTGTGTGGACCTGGGGGAGTCGCAGTGGCGTCTTCCATTTTCAGTGTGATGGGTTTCTCTGGAGGCTCGGTAGGCAAAACACCCGAGCCCACCAGTAGTGGCTCTCGGTACAAGTAACCATATGTTTTTGACTTCATGAGGAGATCTTTCGTTGCTTCCAATTCCTTCCATACAGAGCTTCCTTCTCCGTGCACAGGCATTATGGGATAACGCTGACGCAAGACTCCTACTCCGTTTATCAATGGGAAGAAGATGCGTATTCCGCTGGCTCGGGTGACCCTCACGGTGCCGTTTTTATCCAAGACACCAACGCTATTTTTAGTGGTGTCTGCAGCATCGGTGCTTACCTCCTGTCCTGAGAAAAAGGCCGAGGGGGTCTGGTAATACTTCTTACTGTTGGTACCATTGTAGGCCTTTTCTGGGGTTCTACCTCCATAGCGACCAAATTGAAACACTGTCTTCCCATACGCCGTCTTCTCTGAACCTTTGTACTCGAGATTAAATGGGTTCCATCTGTTCAAGGGTGTCAGATAGATAATTTCCAACGGAATCGCATACGAGTACTTCTGAGTAATCGTTTTGCATCTGGGTCTCCACTTTGAACCTTTGCAGGTCTTCAGCTTCATTCCTGCGACTTTTGGTTGAGTGGTCATGGCCATGAAGAGATTTTCATCTGCATAGCCGCGATGCCGTACAGACACTCCCATTGCGTCCTTCTCCAGAACTTTGAACCATCGATGATAGTACGCAACGTTCAATTTTCCTGTTTTCTTGGGGTCTAAAGTATGGGCTGACATGTCGAACGCTTCATCATACAGGTCTCCTTGGTAGTTATCTTTACCAGGAATTTCACTCATAAGTTCATCAAGTAAAGTAAATTTGGGATTGTTGATACCCTCTGACCACTTGTCTGAGTCCCTAGGATTGAGTTGGAATCTTGCAGCTCTGGTTCTGGTCTGGTCTTCGTATTTCCGTCGTGCAGGAAGTCTGGTGTGAAATTCGTCAACCACACGAAACCTGTTCAAGGGAACATCGCGACTCAGTGGATGACACAAAATTCGATAATTCCATTGAGCAAAGACAGGAATGGTGCCATTGATTATTTCCATGATTGTGGTTGGCAGGAAAGAGAAGTTCTCAAGATTGTCTTTTCTTCCAGTGTAGGAGGTAAAGCGCACTTTCTCTTGCAGGTCAAACCAAGATTTCGCATCAATGAAATGCCGGTCGCTTTCAAAAGGCTCGTCGATGTCTTTGGTTGCTGTGGTCCAGGTGCCTTCCAGATAGCAAAGCACTGGCTTGAAATACTTCCTGTAATCTCTGATGGTATAATTTTGCGATTGCCACGCCTTGAACCATTCACGCATCTCGACGATCTGTGCATCTACTGTGGCTTTGTTTTTTACCTCTGGTGGAACTTCTGGAAATGGAATCTCTTCCGTAGCGTGGTAGTCTTTACTGGTTCTATTGGCCATGTAGAGACGGTAGTCATTATGCCTGGTCCTGAATTCCACTCCATTGAGGACTCCAATGAATTCTCCTAAGCCAACAGTGCGGATGTTGTTAGCATGTTCGTGAATTGCTAGTAGCCTGCCAGAGTTTCCATGGGTGTCTGAGTAGTAGTTACGCGTTCCTTCGCGACCAAGTCGAACTTGCTTCACTCCAGAGTCACCTTCAGATCTGATGCGTTCCTCGACAAACAGCTGCTGTAGCATTACTTGTCGGGACAATGCGCCCAGAATTTGGCGAAATGACTCAAACTCGGCTGTAAGTTTCTTGTCGGCGTCTTCAAAGGCATCCGTGACTTCGCTTAGCACTTCGGCGTCACAGGTTTTAACGGTAAGTGCTACCACAGCGAAAAGCACTTGGAAAGCTGCAGCCATGTCTACAAAGAGATTACATTCAATAAGGTTACATATAACGAGGCTTAAAAATTAATTGACTTTTAAATTAATATCTTTTAACAGCATTTTAACCGACACCGTTCACCTAAGCATTACAAAACTAAAATAATAGTTATACGTTGGTTGTTCTTGTAGTTTGAGTAAGACTTGTTGAGCAAACTAAAAGCCTTCGGCTACAAAATCATAACTGCATACATTGTATAGAGTGTATGGCAGAGAAATGCATCTCAATCTGTTTCAATCTGTTCTGGCTTTTATGTCCCAATGGAACTATTTTCTCATTTTATCCATTTTCTTCTATTATCTTGTTACCATTTTTAGTGAAACGTGCGTTTATTTGCCGCAACAGTCGGCGTTTTTGAAGTACGGTGTTGATGTGAAAGATAATAAGTATCAGCCAAGTTTACAGCGTATTGCATTAGTACTTATCAGTTCTCCACATCGAATGTCATTATTTTTTGACGAAAACAAGGATAATTCTTTACAGTGGTGGATCCAGACCTTCACCTAAGGGACAGGGGGGAAGCGCCTTTGAAGGCTTGACTATGAATGTTGAATTCTGCGAAGATAAGTCCGGCAGATCAAAGAAAATGCGCTATTTCCGAAAAAATAAGAGGGGGCGGGCCCCCGGATCCCTCCCCTGGATCCGCCACTGCTTTAAAAGCAATTAATGCTAGCAAAAATGATGCATTTTATCGGAAAAAGAGTAAAATTAATATAGACCAACTTTCCTTCAATAAATAGCCCAATTAAGGATATCGCTTAGATGTATGGTTCTAATATACACTGTTCCGTCATCAGCGTGCGAGACAGCACGACCGTAATATTGTGACATTTTGTGTTCTTATAATCCGGATTTATGAGCTTCGGGTCGAAAAAAACCCTTGGAAATTTCAGACTGAGATTCTTAATTTTCCGGGTTCTCCGATTTGTCCTCCCTCCACAAAAATCAGCATTTCAAAGTTCCAGTTCGATCAGGAAACAGTGGATGAAGAACCACTTTGTGGAAATGCCACTGCAAATTCCCACTATTTATCTGTTATTATTTTGATGACATTTTCGAGGATAAGATACAAAATCTTTTCCTCGGGTTTCAGCACAACGCAAATTTGTCTTTATGTTTACAGCGAGTAAACAATGCAAATACAAAAGACAGTCCTGAAGGTCAGCAAAAGGTTTAAAAGGGCCGGATAGTAGCCTATCAGTGTATGAGGTGAAATGTTCCCTTTGCTGTAGTCCAGTAGCGTTGAAATTAAAGACTGACCCTTCCGTCACATCACGTCACGCCTTTATCAAAATTTAAATTTAATTTTTTTTTTCAAAAAAGGTTCAGCAAGGTCTTATAGCCACAATATAGGAAAGAGTTAAACTGGAGAAAAAAGGAAATATATTATTTCACTATTTACATAAAAGGTAAAGCTATCCGTTTTGAAAAGGTTAATGTTTCAACTGTTAAATGTCCTTCCAAGTGAAAAGTGTTCTCACCTGCATGGAGTTTACCGTTTGGTAAGTCATTATACCTTGATTTCACAAATAAAACAAGTTTGATTTTTGAAATCCCAATTAATATTCTTGTAGCGAAGCGCTTTCTTGGAGAAATAAAACACTTTTTTGAATCATTTGTTCGTGTTAACTGTTTGTAGAATAACGGTTTGCCCCACTAGTTTCTTCCTTTTCCTGCAACTCGATGAATTAGTTAATTGTTGAGTCTATTTTCAAAACGTCCAAATTATTCTTCTGCAAAAGAGCATTTCTTAAACTGCAAAAAGAAAAAGGTGGAACGGATGATAAAAGCAAAATAAGAAATGGAAACCTAATGCAGTACCTCCGAAATAAAGCTCCAATATTCCTCTAAGAAAGTCAGGTCCTCTTGAGACAGCGTCAACTGCAAAATGATTCTGATCCTGGGAGTTTGAAATATAAGTATATAAGCGTATCTCGAGAAAAATTAAACGCAGGTGTGAATTTTGCCAGGCTTTTTTGGGAGATATTATATTAACAGCAAGATTTGTTTGATCTTGTAGATAAATCCAACATTTCATTTGTTTTTATCTTTTCGCATTGAATATGTGACATCAGTTTTCCAGGACAGACATATATTTGCTACTGTAAATAACTTAGGTTGCGTTTCGAGGCGGAAAATCAAATACACCTGAAAAGATAACATTTTTCATTTTTTGTTGTCTTCTTTACTTCAAATGAGTATCACTAAGCTGATACTTGTTTTGTCCTCGCATCCTCTTCCTATTTCATCTCCATATTCAGAATAAACATAACAAGGATATTTCATTGTTGTCCCTAGCGCCGGAAAGAAAAACTAAATCTGTTTACAAGGAACAGTGCTAATTGCATTCAGAATGAATATGTTGGCTGCTTTAAGCCCTTGCCTTGCAAGAATGACATCTGATATGATCCCACGAAACAGTTCAAACATACATCAACACGTGCAAGGTTGCACGCGGCCTTACGGCTATTAAAAGCTACTAACAGCTATAGCAGAAAACCTTTTAGCTTCTGATTGTCCCTTGTGTGAAAACTGTTTACATAAGAAAACGATGCTTACTTAACAATATTGCTAATATTCTTCTTTTCTGGTCAAGGGAAACGCAAATGACATTACTTTCCTTCAAGTGATATATTTGGCTCACGAAAAACGCAAAACTAACGGTAACACGTTACAAAGTCTCACATGCTAGCGAAAAGTTAAGCATACAAAACAAAGTCAATTCGATCACTCGAGCTTGACTTTTCTTATTGTTTTGTGTCTCCCACTGCGTAGCTTCAGCATGTTAGCTTTTATGCCATTTGCTTAAAATAATTTTGTTGCTGTTTATTAGTGCACGCGTTTTCCGAACAGCAAAGGTGTTGTGGAGGACACAGGTTAACATTACAGTGCGACTCCTTAAACTGGGCCACTTTGAACAGAATTAGTATTTACGAAACGTTCCGGCCAAGGATGGGGTCTAAATGGCTTTACAGTATAGTGAAGACGGTAGTTTACAAATTCAGGTAAAACAGACTTCTATTTGCCTCACTTGGTTAAAAAAATGTGTTAGAACTGTTGTCCAAATGCTTCAACATCATTTGTCAGCTTTCTTGATTAACCCTCTGATTGGTCATCTCTGTTCCAAGTGGCCCAGTCCGAGAAGCCGCACTTCAACCGATGTTTTATTTTATCTTCGATATTTGATCATTTCTTTTTTTGTATTTTCTTCCCTTATTTAACCAGACAACATTTGTAGATTTTACATTTTATTAAATTCTCCAACTGTTTGCACCTCTGTTTCCTCTCAATAAAATTTTAGTCCTTGGTTTACCGAAATACGTTCTTAGCGCTCTGATAGACACGACAGGAGCGTTTCCATTGAAAGGGTGCTGTTAATTGTTTGTGTTAAGCTACAACAGTTACACTAACGTTCCGTTGCAAATCCTGCTGAACAAACCGATGATTTGCATTTTATTGTACACATGAAAACCTCCCAGCATGTTATTATCATTGCACCTAATCTTTTTTTAAGTAAAAGAAAAAGTACATTTTAATTTTAAAAATCATATTTTCCGCTCAAACTAGACACGCTGTACAAAATAAGCTCCTTTTCTGCACGATTCCATACTGAATAACAAGTCTGCAAAGTGAAGAATAATATACCTAGTTACTCAGTGTATCACAGAGATCTTCAATATTTACACTCATCAAGATATCCGTCGCACCTTTAATTTTTATCTCACCACAGAAAGCTTTTAGTTGATGCAAAAATAATTTCAATGTGCCGCAACCAGTTGGTAAACATTATTTCTGCTACAAATAACAGTTGTAGTTACCTCTATTTTAAATTATTTCGGACTATCACTGGAGCATTGATAGATTGAATTTTTGCAATGGGGGCCGGGGTGGGGGTGAGGGGTTGTACGTTACTCATCCTCCTTAACAGCGGGGAGGGGGAGGAGAAGTTATTTTAGCCTTCGTACAGGGGGAGGGGGGTTAAGTTAATTTTAAGTTAGGCAAGCTACGTATAAACAGCAACGTATACAGGATCTATAGAAAAACTACAGCCAAAGCAGATACAGCAAAGAGGAATGTAAACGTGGCAAGTATAAAATTACAGCTATTACAAACTACAGCGAAAAGACAAACTAAGTTAAGAAAATATACACTATTTTACAAAAAAAAAATAACCTCGAGAAAACTGGTCGGCGTCAAGTGGTGTGAAATTCACAAGGAGCTGGAGATCTCAATGGGAATTATGCAATACCCGCTAATTAACAACTAAAAGATATGATATTTTTACATTTATTTTAAGATGAAACGTTGTTCTTTCATTGGGTTATATTTTCTTAACACAAGATGACGAACCAAAGTGCGATTTTTAACTGTCAATTTTGACATTTTATTGATGGCTGGCATCGTCAGAAGACAGCTAAGAGACTTGAGCATTAAAATTGGAAAAACCCTTCAACCGGTCTTCATTAGTAAAAAAATTGAGAATGATGTTAAGATCCAAGAGAAAAAGCCTCCATTAATCAACCAACAAAGCGTTGTTTATCGATTGAAATGTGGCTTGTGCGATGCAAGCTATGTCAGCTTCACACGCCGACACTTATATCAACGCGTGGCTGAACATCAGAGCTCAACTATCGGAAATCATCTAAAGATGAAACACAATATCGAGCCTAGGAATCTTGAAGACAGGTTTACCATCCTAAGGAAATGCAAAACGAAACTTGACTGCCTGATATACGAAATGCTGTATATCAGAGATCTTAAACCAAATCGTAACACCCAATCAGACTCGATCCGAGCAAAACTATTTTGCAATTAACATGTTTCTTTGACTATTCACTTGTAACACCTTTCCAGCATAATTTGTACATCACATATTTATATAGAGCGATTTTCACTTGAGTGTCGAAAGTAATTCGTGTTTGCTTTGGTTTTGCATTACCACGCTCAGTGCCCGGGGGGGGCACTTCCTATAAATGGGCTAATGGGGATGTGCCGCTGGATGGGGTCGCATTTTCACGACAGGACTGACTATAATGGGGTCGCCTTTTCAAGCATTTTTTATAGGGTGACTAGAATGGGGTCGCACTTTTGCGGGATTTTGAGTGTAAGAAAAATCTGGCAAGTTGTGATTTATAAACGGAAAGATTCGCCGAAAAAAAAATGTTACCGTATTCATTGCTGTTGTTTAATATTTGACAAACGGCTCCCATTAAGTGACTAAGTTGGGGTCGTGAAAATTACATTTACCCAAAAGTGACTAAGATGGGGTCTATAATTGGCCATAGAATATGACTATAATGGGGCAGGGGTTCTGAGAGACCAGCGGCACATACCCAGCAAAGATTGGGCCAAGTACCCCCCCCCCCCCCCCCCGGGGCTCAGTGATTGGCTTAAAAAACTCGCGCCACTTTCTCAACCAATCAGAAGTAAGACCAAAACCAATAGCGACTTCCTCGCGCACGTTTTCCCGCGCTTCGTGCCGGCTGCATGTATTTGCTTCGAGTTTTGATTGGTTCACTGTATTGCCTGTGTCTTTTGTGATTGGCCAAAGTGATTACTTTGGTTTTGGTTTTACGACACTCATTTTAAAACTGCTCTAACGCATGAACTAACTAATTTATTTAACTTGACAATGACATCTTGAAGATATCGAAACGTTGTTTGCTAATCTCGCTTATTAATTTTGTATTGAAAATATATCCACAAGCTTTACTTATCCGTTATTGATGGGAATAATTCTTAATTTCTCACATGGGACAAGCTGATATTAGAACTTGTTGATAGCTAACAAGTAAGGCGTTTTGACTGATACCTTTAGTTTGGTAAGTTTCACTGCCGCCGAGAAATTCGGTAGCAAATATTTCGCTGTATGGTTCACCTTACGAACAAGAGGAGCGCTTATAATAGCAAGAAGGCAATTGTTCGTGTTGCCGACAAAAGAAAATCTGTGCTCGGGCATGTAAAGACTCGCAATAACGTTTTGAAACAAAGTTGAGGTTATTTATTGCCTCGTTTTTAGTCAATAAGAGCTTAGGTCTTCCTTTGTTGTTAGAGAGTTCACTTAGAGAATCAACCACAATATTTAGTCTATTTGGAGCTGAATGTTGCTCAAAATACCCATTATGCATTCGGTAAAAGACGAAAGATACAGCCTTCTACCGTCGGTTGAGTGAACATAAATAGAAAATATACGTAAAAAACGAGACACTCGCATTTCTACATCCCATTTTATTTTAACCCCATCCATATCCAATATACACGACCTGATGCGAGTCGTAAACGGCAACAGTTCACCCGTACGACTCGTACGGGTCCTGAAACAATAGTTTACGAGTCGTACAGTATTCTATTTGCACGGGTCCCGCACTCCTATTAAGGAACGGAAGTCTGGCGGCCACCTTCAGATGAAAATATACAACAGGGTTTTCAAAATGGAAAAAAGTATCAGGAGGAAATTGGAAAATAGCCGGAGCACCAATGCGCCGCGCTAGCGGCGCTCGGCGGCAAAGCCGCCCATGGGGAGGGTGCGGGAGGGGGTTTCCCCCTCCTGCAGGGGGGTATGGGGGGCCTCCCCCAGAAAAAATTTAAAATTTGCATGCTCTGAGGTGCATTCTGGTGCATTTTCAGGACCAAAAAGTTATTTTTTAGGTCGTTGTACACTTTATTATAAGCTAGAGTTTTTTTGAAAATTATGTTTACTCATACATATTACAACGCTTTTCCCATGTTACATATTACATCCGAATAAAAATTGACCTCTTTCCCTCATCAGTACTTCATTGACCTGTTATAACATGAATCAACTTTTGAAATTTATTTTTGCAGTCAGAGTTTTCCTACTTATTGAAAATAAAGATGAACAGTTTCATGACCAACGCGTTAAAGAAACCAAGCATAGTTATTTCGGCCTCACGTAATGACCTCGGGAATACAAAATTTGAGTGAAAGGCGGAGATTTAATTTTATTTTTTAGCGCTACATACAAGCTCCGTAAATAATGCATTGTTAGCTAAATTTCAATCGATTAGATAAATCAATTTTATTCCGCGGGCACAACTGTTTTAACTGTTGTTTAGTTATCAAAGTAACAATGCTCTGCTAAACAAACAATTTCAGTAAAACTCCACGAAAACAAAAGGTTAAAAAATTTTATGTTAAGCGAGCCGTGACATGTTGCGCGACATACTCGCGACAAGTCTGGCTGTGTCGGCTCCGTATAAAATTAATTTTCCATAAAGAACTGTAAAACATTCAGTTTCATCCCTGCCTCCTCCTCAGGCGCCTCGATTTTCGCTGAAACAAAGAGCGCGAGCGCGAAGCGCGAGTGACTGGTGACGAGCGCGAAGCGCGAGGGACCACGGGAAGGAGAAGGAAAGAGAGCGAGACGCTTGCGAGAAAACGTGTCGATTTCGTGGCAATTTTGTCGTTTTCTTGGCATCCTCATTTTTTCGGCGTTTTTAAGCCTTGGAAGTGGACAATTTCAATAGTTTATCGAAGAATACGAAGTAATTGATATGTAGATCGATCAATGCTTCGATATACGTGATAATTCAGCACTTATGGCTGCCACCGAAGTCGATGATGATATGATGATCATACGAACTTGAAGTACTCGAAGAATCATTTGACGACTTATGTATAAATATGTATTGAACTACTGACCTGTCGTGATCGGGTCTCGAAAAGCTTATCCAAAACGTTCCTTGTTTCCTTTGCATGCAATTTTTTCATTTTAACCAAAGCGGCGTGTTCGATTTTCGGCTGGAAACTTGTTTCAGGTTGTCGAAGCCTGTAATGTTGTTGAAGTCCGTTTTTCTGAAAAAGTACAGCTTTCCCTTCACAAGATGGATGAGGACAAACGATTTTCTCTTCTAAAAACGCCAAATTAACAGGTCTAAACTCATTTTTAAAAATTGCGTAATCGTCCGCCATTACACTCTCCGCCATCTTGAAAACAAAATCTGCCAGGCGTCTCTCTTCCTTTCGCCTTCCCTTCCTCCCTTGCGCGCCCATGTCCAAGAGAGAGGCGCCTGGGTACGAGGCAGGTTTCATCCGGTTTACTAATGACGAAGACTTGAAATTAAACTTTAAGTCTCATAAAAATCTTAAAAATGCCTTGGCTTATATCAAAAGTTAAATTTGAACAAATTTGTGTCGGCATAAAATTTATTTAATCGCTAGAGTCTGCCACTATTTGCACCGGTCTTACCCGCACTCCTATTAAGGAACGGAAGTCTGGCGGCCAAACAGAGGAACAATACAATACAAATAGGAAGACCCAATCGGAGAGACCCAATCCGAAAAGGAGGCACCCAATCTCAAAAGGAGGCACCCAATCCGAAAAGGAGGCACCCAATCCCAAAAGGAGGCACCCAATCTCAAAAGGAGGCACCCAATCTCAAACTTTGGTACCTAATCTCAGAAGGAGGTACCCAATATCAAAAGTTGATACCCAATCTCAAAACAATTAAAAGCAGCCCAAACTAAATCTCCACACGAAAACCAACAGTGAAAAAGAACCGATCAATTATGTAGGGTGGGTTTTATGTTCCGGGAAGCTGGTGAAACAGGGAAAGCGGAAATGAAATCTTGTATAGATGAATCAAGCACACGGCTCACAGGGATTTGGAAATTAAAACGTTTGGCGGGAGGTAACGCAGAATTAAAGCTTGCCACTTGGAATTGCCCTTTAAAGGTTGAGAAAACAAATGTATATGTGCATCAGTTAATCCGTTTCAAAACTGAAGGAGAAACAACGCAACGATGAACCTCAACGACATGCTCCCAAACAGGGAGATAAGCATGAAAATTTCAAGCTATAAGGGCGTCATGATTACGGAATGACAACATCAAATGTCACCATCAGCGACTTCTTAACCAAAATAGGAAGATACATGCAAATTGTCTTCTGTCATCCCCTGAGCCACTTACACGGGAGAGTCATTCCAGTGGACCCAGCGAACTGAAGACTTAGCAACGTTAAGAGGGTCAAAGTCAGGAGTACATTCCCAATGTGGTATACAAATGGAGGACTTAAAACGCTTTGAAGAACGCTACAAAAGAATAAAAAAATAAAACAAAAGACGATAAAATCGTTGGAAAGGTGGCTCAGGGGATGACAGTTTTGATGTCAGTAATCCGACAGGGAATTAGATTCCCCTTCAAAACTGTCATCCTAGAGCGGGAAAGGGGGAAGATATACGCATAAAACAAGAGATGCGATGAGATGCAGACATTAGCAAGCCGAAAACATATAAATACATATACACACATCAGCAAGCCGGAAAACAATATAAACACATCGGCAAGCCGGAAAACATTATAAACACATCGGCAAGCCGGAGAACAATATAAACACATCGGCAAGCCGGAAAACAATATAAATACATCGGCAAGCCGGAAAGCAATATAAACACATCGGCAAGCCGGAAAACATTATAAACACATCGGCAAGCCGGAAAACAATATAAATACATCGGCAAGCCGGAAAAACAATATAATCACATCGGCAAGCCGGAAGACAATATAATCACATCGGCAAGCCGGAAGACAATATAATCACATCGGCAAGCCGGAAAACAATATATTATAATCACATCGGCAAGCCGGAAAACAATACAAACACATCGGCAAGCCGGAAAACAATATAAATACATCGACAAGCCGGAAAACAATATAAATTAATACATCAGCAAGCCGAAAACAATATAAACACATCGTCAAGACTGAAAACAACATCAACACATCGGCAAGCTGGAAAACAATATAAATATATCGGCAAGCCGGAAAAAGGGCGCGAAACAAAAACGTAAACACATGGGAAAGCCGGAACAAACAAACACGTTGGCTGGTCAGAAAATATTTAACGTAAAAGTGAGGTAAAATAACGCCTAAGCAAAAGGACGGCTTTCCAAAAATACAATAAGACCCGTGCATGAAAGAAAAAATGTAACAAAGGGCAAAACAAGTGGGAATTGAGCTAATTAATGCAAAATTGTAAACACGTGCAACAACTACAAACCTAAAACTAAAAATATAGGGAACAAACGAAACGAGGCTGGGTAAAACAAAACTACATGGCAATAGGATATAACAAAATGAGTGGCAAGATACAAAAACGCAAGAATAAAACAAGCGCGTTGCACATGAAATAAAAACGCGCAATTATGGAGGAAAGCTAAAACGTGAACGAAACGGCCACGACAGCGCGAATTAGAGGGAAAACCTCGTGTTGACTAGTAGAAGGAGCAACGTCGGCCTGAGATGTTTCGGGCTAAGAAAGCAGAGCTACCAGGAACTTGAGGCGGCGCAGGAACAGGAGGCGGTGGAGGAACTTGCGAATTATCAGTAGACATCTGAGACATATCGAGAGCACTAAGAAACGTCTTCTATCGAAATGGCAATGAGCATGGATTGGTATGGTTGTTCCTTTTATACTCGATTGGGTAAGACCGCTGTAAATAGTTGGTGAATTGCATATCATTAGTGATGCTTAGGGTGTATTACAAGTGGTACGACTCGTACGAGCCGTACGAGTCGTGAAACAATGGTTTACGAGTCGTACAAGTGGTGAATTGCATATCATTAGTGAGACTTGGGGTGTATTGCAAGTGGTACGACTCGTACGGGTCGTCAAACAATGGTTTACGAGTCGTACAAGTGGTGAATTGAATATCATTAGTGGCACTTGGGGTGTATTACAAGTGGTACGACTCGTTCGAGTCGTACGGGTCGTGAAACAATGGTTTTACGAGTCGTACAGTTGGTGAAGTGCATATCATTAGTGAGACTTGGGTTGTATTACAAGTGAGAAAGTGAGAAAGCGTGAGAGCCCAAACATGCTAAACATCTTCGTTCTGAAACATGAGAGCCCAAACATGCTAAACACAGTGTATATTCTTCGTTCTTAAAGCGTGATAGCCCAAACACGCTAAACATAGTGTATATTCTTCGTTCTTAAAGCGCGATAGCCCAAACACACTAAACACAATGTATATTCTTCGTTCTTAAAGCGCGAAAGCCCAAACACGCTAAACACAATGTATATTCTTCGTTCTTAAAGCGCGATAGCCCAAACACGCTAAACACAATGTATACAGCTATTTCGAGAAAGGTTGTCGGAAAAAAAGCATCAAATTGCACGCGACAAGACCGAAAGGTTGCATGGGTATTCACTGGAATTTTGCATATTGGCCTAGTTTTGCATATTGGCCAAGTTTGTATTTTTGCACGTGGAAAATTTGTTTTTCCTCTCAGGGGCCAATATCTTTAGCTTTACTTTTACTGTCGCATGTCTTTGAGTAAGGAAGATCCTTCTAAACTTCAGAGGGGCTAAACGTACCTTGTTTCTACATGTCTGAAAAGAAAGAATACCTGAAATTCGCGCTTATTTTGTTGTTATATCTCATTAGTATTCAACACGTGCAGTAGCTCAATACGTCTACCCATACTACCTTTCGAAATTGGCTTGTGCAGTTTTGTGCTTTTTACCGACAACGTTTCTCGAAATAGCTGTATTCTTCGTTCTGAAAACGTGAGAGCCCAAACACGCTAAACACGATGTATGTTCTAAAAGCGTGATGGCCGTATACGTTAAATACAATGTATATATTACAAATACGTTAAACACACCCAGTACTGTCTCGCAATTTACAGAACCTTACCATCAAACACCTGTGCGGCGCTTGAATTTGTTTCTAACACACAAGTTAAGTCGCACTAATCATGCTGATTCACAAACTCAACACTTACTTTTATCGAAAAAAAGACCCGTACGGCTCGTACGAGTCGTACCACTTGTAATACACCCGAAGTGCCACTAATGATATGCAATTCACCACTTGTACGACTCGTAAACCATTGTTTGACGACCCGTACGGCTCGTACGACTCGTACGATTCACCACTTGTACGACTCATAAACCATTGTTTCACGACTCGTACGGCTCGGGTCGTGTATATTGGACAACCCTCTTTAACCCTTCATTAAATTGACTTCTTAAAGCATTATATACGTCAAGAATTTTGATTCGGATCTCCTCAAGAAGGAAAAGTTTACACCCTTTAAAATATGTTTTCCACCCTTGATTATTTGACTACTACAAGTAGTTTTACTGACAATTGGCTTTTGATGGTTTTTATCTATCATGCATGACTCAAATAAACAGCTAATTTGTTCCCTAAAGCTACATAGTTCATAGATAAAAAAGAAAGGCTTTCTACACAGTTGGTTCTTCATCCAGGTACATTCCATGCCGGTCCAGGCATCTGAACTGTCCTTTGTCGTGCTCATCACAGCGGTGGATCACCCAGTTGTTTTTCCTCCAAGCAACAAGAATGTTGTGCTGGTGCCCAGCTCCGGGTGTTGTTAACTTTGTAAACGTCTTCCTTTTGTTCTTGGCCTGGCTCACTTCAAATGCTGTTAAAGTGATTTCATGAGTGTGTGCGCCTGGAGGAGTCCTGGTAGCGTCTTCCATCTTCAGAGTGACTGGTCTGTCTGGGGGCTCGGTAGGCACAACGCCAGAACCGCCTAATGGCTCCCTGTACATGTAGCCATATGTTTTTGACTTGATGAGAAGATCTTTTGTTGCTTCCAATTCCTTCCATAGAGAGCTTCCTTCTCCGTGAACCGGCATTATGGGATAACGCTGGCGCAAGACTCCTACTCCGTTTATGAGTGGCATGAAAATGCGTGTTCCACTTGCCCGGGTAATCCTTACAACACCATTTCTATCCAGAACTCCAACGCTGTTCTTTGTCGTGTCTGCAGCATCGGTAGCTACTTCCTCTCCCGAGAAAAAAGCTGATGGGGTCTGATAATACTTCTTGTTGCTAGTACCATTGTAGGCCTTATCTGGGATTCTACCTCCATTGCGGCCACCTTGAAACACTGTCTTCCCGTACGCTGTCTTCTCGGAACCTTTGTACTCGATATTAAATGGGTTCCATCTAGACAGGGGTGTCAGGGGTGCCAGGGGTGTCCAATGGAGTCGCATACGAGTATCTCTGAGTGATAGTTTTGCATTGAGGCTTTCCCTTTTTACCTTTGCAGGTCTTCAGCTTCATTCCCGCGACTTTTGGTTGAGTGGTCATGGCCATGAAGAGGTTTTCATCTGCATAGCCGCGATGACGTACCGACTGTCCCATTGAACCTTCTCCAGAACTTTAAACCATCGATGATAGTACGCAACGTTCAGTTTACCTGATTTCTTAGGGTCGAGTGTATGGGCTACGATGTCAAACGCTTCATCGGTCAGGTTGCCTTGATAGTTATCTTTACCAGGAATTTCACTCATAAGTTCATCCAGGAAAGTGAATCTGGGATTATTGATCCGCTCTGACCACTTGTCTGAATCCTTGGGATTGAGTTGGAATCTTGCAGCTCTGGTGTTGGTCTGCTCTTCATATTTCCGTCGTGCAGGAAGTCTGCTGTGAAATTCGTCAACCACACGAATCCTGTTCAAGGGAACTTCGCGACTCAGTGGATGACACAAAATTCGATAATTCCATTGAGCGAAGACAGGAATGGTGCCATTGATAATTTCCATGATTGTGGTTGGCAGGAAAGAAAAGTTCTCAAGATTGTCTTTTCTTCCAGTGTAGGAGGTAAAACGAACTTTCTCTTGCAGGTCAAACCAGGATTTCGCATCAATGAAATGCCGGTCGCTCTCAAATGGCTCATCGATGTCTTTGATTTCCGTTGTCCAGGTGCCTTCCAGGTAGCACAACACTGGCTTGAAATACTTCCTGTAATCTCTGACGGAATGATCCTGAGACTTCCATGCCTTGAACCATTCACGCATCTCGACAACCTGTTCGTCTACTGTGGCTTATTTTTTACCTCTGTTGGAACTTCTGGAAATGGAATTTCTTCCGTAGCGTGGTAGTCTTTGCTGGTTCTGCTGGCCATGTAGAGACGGTAGTCATTGTGCCTGGTTCTAAATTCCACTCCATTGAGGACGCCAATGAATTCTCCTAAACCAACAGAGTGCGGTCATTATTAGAGTGGCTGTGGATTGCCAGAATCCTTCCAATGCTGCCGTGGTTCTCTGTGTAGTAGTTACGCGTTCCTTCGCGACTCAGTTGCACTTGCTTGACTCCGGAGTCGCCTTCAGATCTGATGCGTTCTTCGATAAACAGCTGCTGTAACATCACCTGTCGAGAAAGTGCGCCCAGAATTTGGCGAAATGACTCCATTTCAGTTAGTTTCGCCTTCACTGGCCTTGGCGTCTTGAAAGGTATCCTCGGCGTCGCTAGCTGTAACGGCAAGTGCTATCACAAAGAGCAGCACTTGGAAAATTGCAGCCATTTCTACAAAATGAGAAAAGCAATAATTTTATCTTTCATAACTCGTGGTACTTTACAGAATGCACTCAGTCATTATGAACCCAAGCTGGTAAGTAGAATAATGTCCTTTTTGGTTAGTAACACAAAAGTGCCTTCAAATTTATGGGCCTTAAAATTTGTGATAGTGAAGGTTTATAATACCAAGGATCGTCTGAGCTGAGTCAAGTTTTCTGATAATTTTATCGTTTCATACTTGTGTAGCAGCTGCCATGTGCTATTTGATTTCGCACCTCGACGACTACAAGCATTTTGAGAACTTGTATCGTAGGGGCTTCACATATTCGTCACACAAAAATTCTATAATGTTTTTTACTGTTGTTATTGTCGTTTCATACTTGTGCAGCAGCTGCCATGTGCTCTTTGCTGGATTTCGCACTGGATTTAATCCCTCCACCTCTCAGCGACTTTGACAGGCTTTCATGTATTCTCATTAATTCGTGCCTGTGTTTTGTGTTTCAAGTTCAAAGCGAGGCTCCACCAGAATGCAGTGCATTGTGGTCCGCTGAAAGCGAGGTTCCACCTCAGCGCAGTGCATTATGCTTAAACGCTAGCAACGACGACAAAATCTTGATTTTGGATACATTTATATTATTTTCTAATTATAACTGCTGCTCGCTCGCTGCACTAACCAAACTTGCCATTCAGGTACAGTGAGGATATGTATTAACGAGATAGAATAAAAAACAAAATAGAAAACAAACAAAAATATTATATATAAAATTGGAAAAATTGGATCTAATGCGACTAAGTGATTTTCAATTTTCTTAATATGTGATCGCCTATCCAAGGTTCGAGTCAAGAGAATTAAGTTATGTAGGGAAAGCAGGAGATCGTGGAACACTCGTGGAGAATTAGCATATCGTATAAGCCAAGGGCAGCGAGTGCAGTTTGCACATATTCTAAATTCCACATAAGAAAAGATCTTGTCCTCTTCGGAAAACGTGGTTGAATTTTGGCCATGCATCTTCGGAATATTTTGGATGACATTTAGTAGGCGTCAGGTGTCTTCGTACTTACTTAAAGGAGCTACGTCACAGTAATTTGGCGGATTTTTCATTCTTAACTATTTTGAAATTAGTGGTAGACAGCTAAGCCCATAAAAATATTATCTTTGAACATCATTTGCGTCAAGAGAGGTTGCGTCATCCTGTGTGCCTCTCCTCTTGCTGTAGCGAAGGGAAAAAATGAAAAGTGTCCCAAAAATTGAACTGCCGTCATGATACTTAATAATTAATAATCCATCCAGTTTGAGAATGGTTTGAATTAAACCGAAATATTACGTTCGCTTTTAACTTATCTCCTCGTTATTGACTCAAATATTGAGTACTACAGGATGATGTTTTTCGAAAAATCAGTAAACCGCTTGTATTTTCCTCAAACGATAAACTGCAGCAAATACCACAAAAAGGCCAAAACTGAAAGTTATTTTTCATAAATTGTGTACACCACTCAGGGTTTCATATAACCTATCTGTTGTAAAAATGTTCATAATTTGAACTGTTACTTTCTATTATGGATACTTTTTTTCATGGCGCATACCATTTGATAAACTACTAAAATGGATCTACGAAATAAATAAAATGTCGTTTTAAATTATTTATATGATTTGATCGTCATATTGCTTATTTTTTGTTGACCATTTGATCGCTGATAGATAAAAACTCGGCGACTTTGTAAACATGGCATAAATTTTGTAGCTGCGTCCATGTTAGGTCTGAGAAAGAGCATTAAATTGTTCATGTAAAAAAAACAGAGCTGATAAAGCTTAAACAGATGGCAACGCTAAATAATAATGAAATAGAAACCTACGGTGGCTTTAGATGCGAGGCTCCAACTGAAATTTTTCCGAAGTCGTCGGCCGTCCCAAAGGCAGATCCTCTCAAGACGACGAAATTTGTAAAATGATTTTGATCCTGAAGAGTTTCAAATTAAGCTTGTCGCAAGAGAAATAAACGCAAACATTGTGCCAAACTTGTTTAGAAAATATTATAATGTTAACAGAAAGCTTGTTTCAATTGAACATATGCAGGTAAATATAACAATTCATTAGCTCCTATCTCTGGCATTGAATATACTCTGGTAATTGGTATTGTCTTATTTCTGAATTGATAAATTTATGCTACTGTAAACATTTTATCATATCTCGATAAGAAATAAACTGCACCTGGAAATATAGTAAACAAATGATTTATTTCTTTTCTTTTCCATTTTCTCTTCAACTGGATACAACTTGGTATTTCTTTTGTCTTAATTTCTTTTGTTGCTCTATCATTCACGTTCAGGATCCCTTTTTAATCTCCATTTTTCGTACTAACTATTACGGTGCTAGCTCTAGCGATGGAAAGAAAAATTAAGATATTTAAACAAAATACTGCTAACACTAACAGATTAGTTTGTTTTTCAAGCTCTTTGCTAAAAGAACTGAAGTACATGCAGACACCCGGGATACGCTCGTCATCTTCGTTTCTCAATTTCGCATTGTCAGAGCTCTCTAAAGGAGAAAAGCGTTTTATTTGTTTAATGTTTCATTTGCGTTAAAACTGTTTCCTAAGAAAACGCTGCTCCCTTTACATTAAAATAGTCTTCTTTTCAATTTTTTCTATAGTAAGGGCCACAGTAACATTTCCGTTTCAATTATAACGAATATGATCGTTTCACTTATTAAATATTCGAATAGCTAAGCGGTTATCATGGAAAACGCTCAACAGTAAATGATGTTGTTTCTTTCTTTCTCCGTTGTTTACTTATTTCTTTTGTGTTTCATTTAATGCCCCTGAGTCTGGTTTTAAACCAGGCATTATTTGTACTTCTTAATTTTATTTTAAAAAAATTAGAGAATTGTTGTACCTCACTTTTGTTATAAGTGAAATTTTGATCTTTGGTGAGAGAATCAGGTCTACAGAGCACAAAAGTCTTACAATAGCACCTGACAATCTCTTCGCGCGCTAGCAAGTAAGTGCGATTGGAAGCAGGTTTGGTTTTAAGTTAGAATAGCTGGACAAACATACCATTAAAAATCCCGCTGAGCAAGCACACAACGAAATGATTCGAAATATGCAAAATAGAATATCGATCACCGTGCTCATAAAATAGATATCACTCACTCGTCGAGATACCTTATAAACCCAAAAAATAATTTAGCAAGATATATTATTAACGTTTAACAAGCAACATTTTGTGACAGCTGTGAATGCAGACATGCAGAATGATCGATCGCGACCAAACTAGACTATAATTTGAAGCTGTTTTATGGCAAACGATATCGATTAAAATCTGAAGCTTAATTATAAGAAACCCTTAAGCATTCTAATTATTAAAGTTGTTTTATGTTCAAAGTTGTATCTGCGCTTTGTAACATCCTAAAAAATCGGCAATATGTTTGCTTTTGTTTGTTTGTTTGCTTGTTTGCTTCTAGTTTCCCTACAAGTAATTTTTATTTTTAAAAAATCGGCATTTAACAACAACGAAAAATACCTCGGTCTTTCCGTCCGTCGCACCTTCTGTAACGGTCAGCAGTGGCAACTGAAAATATCAGTCGTATGAATATAATTATTCTACATTGCGTACCAAAACGTCTTGGTTTCACTGCTGCATATTTTAAAGTAGTTAGTTTTATATTTTAATCTCTACCAACAGATTCGATGAGAAATATTACTTTTACTACGCTTTTGGAAGGTTAAAATTTATAGATTAATTGGAATAAACGTATAAAGGACAATAACTTATTGGATCCATAAAAATTGCTGCTAAAAACGTTTTATGTATTATATTTAAAAAGCAAAAGTAAATCGTTCGGTCAGTTAATTTAGCTGTCGCATGGAAAATGTTTGGTATAGGAATTGCTGTTTATGTTCTTATGGTCTCATAAAGAGTGTTTAAAAGAGCTGTGTCACGGGGGTTCCGCAGATTTTTGGTCTGTTCTGAAATTAGTGGTAGGCAACGTAACTCATGAAAACATTATCATTATCTTTCTAAAGTAATATAACCTTAATTTGTGGATAGAAATCAAACCACAGCTAAAAATATCGGGGTTTTTTGAAGACGTGCGGAAACAACTTGAAAAGTTTAGCCTCGACTTTTCAAGTTGTAATCCATTTCCATCGTAGCCATACATCCGCGGCCAAAGACGCTTGTTAAAACTTTCAGTGCTCTAATATAGCAACTGTTGATAAAAATGGACCATTATTTTTTTGGTTTCCTTCGACACAAATATAAAGTTTGGTTGTTCAAAATATGTTAAAATCCGTGACAAAGCCCCTGATTTTGTCAATAGTAAATGATTTCATGCGAGTTCCAAGCCACAGTTAGCTCGAAATTACTTCCATTTTTGTTCGGTTATTTGTTTGCTTCGGCTTCACTGAGCAAAAAATAGCCTTTCGAAATAAGTTTAGCGCCGTCCTAAGAATGGGAGTTTTACTGCTATAACAAATAAATATACATAAACAATCGATGTCGACGGCGACATACGAAGTTTCACTAGCATCGACCTCGTACAAAGTTTTAGCGCCCTGCTGGTGTCAATGTACGTTTTACGTTTATCGTTGGAATGACTGGAATCGTCTTGCTATTTTCGTTGGCTATGTAGAACTGAAAACACGATTCAGAGTTTTTTAACCCGTTTTATTTTTATCCCTTGTTTTACATGTGTTTCTATCATCGTATTTTTTATCTGACTAAGATTACAAGCTTTATTGGCAGGATTTTTAAATGAGATTTCGGGTTCTCCTTAAACGCCGTCTTATACTTATCATGCGATTATGTCATTTTACCCGTTAACCCTGGAGCTAGTTCAAAATCGGCTTCTAGCTAAGCGTTAACGTTCAGATACATGCCATGTCTGTCCCAGCATCTTGTTTTGTTCGGTCTGTCGTCAGAGCGATCACAGTAGGTTAACAGCCATTTGGAATCTCTCAGGCAAGCAGTAATTTTGTGATAGTGCCCAGCTCTTTCTGTTGTAAACTTTCTGTAACACCTGCCGAACCTGAAGGCAGCTTTGACCTCATCTGTCGTTAAAGTGATTTCGTGAGTGTGTGCACCTGGAGGAGTCTTGGTAGCATCTTCCATCTTCAGTGTGATCTCTCCTGTTGGAGGCTCTGTGGGCATAACACCGCCAGAGCCCCAAAGCGGCTCCCTGTACATGTAGAAATACGTCTGTGACTTCATAAGAAGATCTTTCATTGCTTCAAGTTCCTTCCATACAGCGCTCCCTTCTCCGTGCACAGGCATTATTGGATAACGCTGACGCAAGACTCCCACTCCGTTTATCAGTGGGAAGAAGATGCGTATTCCACTGGCTCGGGTGACCCTCACGGTGCCATTTTTATCCAAAACCCCAACGCTACCTTGGGTGGTGTCTGCGGCATCAGTGCTTACTTCTTGTCCTGAAAAAAATGCGGAAGGAGTCTGATAGTACTTCTTACTGTTGGTGCCATTGTAAGCTTTATCGGGAGTTCTTCCTCCATTTCGTCCACCTTTAAACACTGTCTTCCCGAGTGGGTACCTCTCTGAACCTTTGTACTCGATATCAAATGGGTTCCATTTGTTAAGGGGTGTCAGATAGATTATTTCCAATGGAATCGCATACGAGACCTTCTGAGAGATTGTTTTGCATTTGGGCGTCCAAGATCGTTTGCAGGTCTCTAGCTTCATTCCCGCCACTCTGGGTTGAGTGTTCAATGCCACGAACAGGTTTTCATCTGCATAACCGCGATGCCGTCTTGCCAGTCCCATTGCACCTCTCGCCTGAACTTTGAACCATCGATGATAATAACCAGCGTTGAGTTTTCCTGATTTCTTAGGGTCGAGTGTATATGCTGGCAGGTCAAACGCTTTATCAGTCAGGTTGCCTTGGTAGTTATCTTTTCCCGGAATCTCACTCATAAGCTGGTCAAGCAAAGTAAAAGGTGGACTATCGAATCTCTCATACCACCGGTCTGCATCTCTGGGATTGACTTGGAATCTTGCAGCTCTGGTGTTGGTCTGCTCTTCATATTTCCGTCGTGCGGGAAGTCTGCTATGTAACTCATCAACAACACGAAGCCTGTTCAAGGGAACATCGCGGCTCAGTGGATGACACAAAATTCGATAATTCCATTGAGCAAAGACAGGGACAGTGCCATTGATCATCTCCATGATAGTGGTTGGCAGGAAAGAAAAGTTCTCAAGATTGTCTTTTCTTCCAGTGTAGGAGGTAAAGCGAATTTTCTCTTGTAAATCGAACCAAGATTTCGCGTCAATGAAATGCCTGTCACTTTCGAAAGGCTCATCGATGTCTTTTGTTGCTGTGGTCCAGGCACCTTCCAGATAGCAAAGCACTGGCTTGAAATACTTCCTGTAATCTCTGACGGAATGATCCTGAGACTTCCATGCCTTGAACCATTCACGCATCTCGACGATCTGTGCATCTACTGTGGCTTTGTTTTTGACCTCTGGTGGGACGTCTGGAAATGGAATCTCTTCCGTAGCGTGGTAGTCTTTGCTGGTTCTGCTGGCCATGTAGAGACGGTAGTCATTATGCCTGGTTCTGAATTCCACTCCATTGAGAACCCCAACGAATTCTCCTAAACCAACAGTGCGGATGTTGTTAGCGTGCTCGTGAATTGACAGGAGCCTGTTATGACTTGTATGGGTTGCTGAGTAGTAATTACGCGTTCCATGATGAGCAGTTCGCACTTGCTTCACCCCAGAGTCACCTTCAGATCGGATACGTTCTTCGACAAACAGCTGCTGTAGCATTACTTGTCGATACAGGGCGCCCAGAGCTTTGTCAACTGAACTCATTTCGGCTGCAGCTGTACGAACGGCAAGGGCTATTACGAACAGCACGTGAAAGGCTAAAGCCATTCTACAAGAGAAATGAACTAATAATAAAATCGTTGTCATTATTTGAATGTACATGGCTTAGATGCAAAAGATTGGACAAAGATCTGACAGGGGGAATGACTGAGAAATGCTTCCGCCTTAGTGAATTTAATGTCCGATTTAAGTTTAGTTTTTTATTCTTTTTCGGTAAAGATTCAAAGAGAGAATCTTTATCGGGAAAGATTCAAAGAAACCGTTAAAATTCGAGCTCATGGCTAGACTATACTTTTGTAAAAAGATCGTGCATTTGGGGTGTTTTCAGTTGCGCCCAGAGATTTTTAAAAGCACGCCCTATGATACTGAAAAAGCACTAAACAGAAAAAAGAATTCAACGGATGAAGCTAACCACTAGTACCTGAGAGAAAAAGGCTCCAAACCTCTTCAATGGCAAACAGTGTTCTGACGGTTATAATCTTCTTCAGATTAGAAGAAAATGATCTGACCTTAAACAGGTTTAAACTTATATGTGTTACGAGTACAAAGGGAGACAAATGTGTGCCAATAATTGTTTATTGAACAGTGTGTTTGTTTGTTTGATCATATGGATCATTCCGCCAGTTTCAAAACATCTGGTGACTATCATTGAGTAAAGCTTGCCGTTCTTTTATCCTCAGAAAAAAATATATTGTTTCTTTCTGTAAATGGAAATTTCTTTCTCAGCTTGGCTCGTTTTGCCGCTAAAGCATGCACCGTCAGCTAATCGTGACACCTTTTTGTTTTCACTTTTTAAGTTCTATTATTATATTCGTGCTCTTTTTTCGGATTCTGATGAAATTGGATTGTGTTCTATGGTAAAGGAAATCAAAACTTTGGCAAACACAAATTGTAGCACAAATAAGGCAAACACAAAAATGGCTGAATTTACCTGCAAAATCGTATTACATGCTTAGGTAAATACGCAAAATAATAATTTTCCAGGTAAATATGTTCGGTCAGTTATCAGGCATATAATAAAAATAGGGCCTTATTCCATATTTCGAAATAGGAGTATTCGCAATATCATCGAATAGGATTCCAAGATCCTATTATTGTAGAACAATCTGTTATAAGTTCTTTTTCCAAAATACTGTCTCCCAAAACACCCAAAAGCAATTTTGTTCATTTTAACGCGTTTATATCACAAGATTTTGACCGTAATTAGAGCTGTTCATCTGCCTCTATCTTTTCATTACAAATTCGTTTCTCGTGTGAAAATGGCTCCATGGGCAAACATTACTTGTTGATTCAATATTTTATACTCAAATAAAACAGCCAAAATTACATTTTCATTTGATGTTATATTCCCATGACAAAGTAAACACTTATTTTATTATTCAAACGGTAACAGATATTATTGTCCATGTATTTTTTATTTTTTCAGTGGCATATTGCCTTAAGCTAGATAAAATATATTTTTTCGACTGTTTTTGTTTCTTGGTATGAAATATTTTATTTTCTTTGAGAATATCAAGTTTGATCCCAGCGAACTAATTAAAATAGGCATCGATTTAAAAAAAAGTACAGCTGCTGTTATAAATAAATCCCTATTGACAATGTGCATTGTCTATACTGTTGAAAAGCTACGATAGGAACTAAACAACCCAACGTTTGTTTGTGTATTTTTTAAAATAGACATAAAATGTTACAGGTCTTTTATAATATATCGTGGTATTGCATTTCACTTACAGATTGCATTTCCTTTTTAGAATTTTCTGGTCTAGGCATGAGCTAAAACATTTGAAAAGTTATCTTGTTTTTGTTGAGCACGATCCATATCACGGCATACTGGACTGTAGAGTAGAACTAATTGCTTTATCTGTGTACCATTTTGAACTTCAATATTTACATCAAACCGAAAATCCCTTTATGTATTCCACATTGTGCCATTCTACGCAACTCGCAAAATATCCGCGCGTATTATATGTTAAACCATCGAATAAGGTGTATTTGTTACGCTAATTCGACTGTCTTTCATGCAAAAAAGGTCTGGCACAAGCTGTTATTTTGTGCAAGTTATCCGTTTTCCATCCAAAAGTTGCAATTAAATTAAAATATGAGTCAAAAATCATGCACCGCCACATCGTTACGCAGCTGTGTATATGCCAGATTCCAAAAATACCCAATACAAGCCCATGGGCTTCTATATTCTTTTCCGATTAAAATTCCCTACTGTAGAGCTTGCTTTGTATTTTACGTTGTTAGAAAGCCACAATGTTTGTTCAACGACTGTGTTGTGAGACTTATTTTAGGTTTCGTATGATTAAATTTTGAGAGTTTTACCATGTGACATTCTTGAATGTAACAAATAATTTCAGACAAATTACCCCGTCCAGATACAAACCTAAGATTGTTGCAACGCAAATTTCCATCTGAATATGAACCCCACCCCCACCTCCTGTGTATAAGCCCTCCAGAAATATAATCAGCATGAAAGTAATCGCCGTTTTGAAAACACCAACAGCAGTAGTTTATCTTGGAGGCAAGCGGTAACTGATCCCGGTAGATTGAATGAGCACAATATGGAAACAATAGAGAGGTTAAGCATGACGTTTATGGCAAACGGCAAACGGCAAAAATCGAACTTTTGGTGTCTGATTTTAGCCGTTTGTACAATTTAGGGAAATTGTTTGCATTTACTGTGATTAAGGGATTGTTTTCCTATTTTTCGACTGGCTTTATTTAAGTGCTAAAGAAAAAGTGAGCAAAATCAGAATTATTTTTGCCGTTTGCCGTTTGCCGTAAGCGTCATGCTTAACCTCTCTAATGTGATTTTTATGTTCCTTTACTCACACAAAGTTTCTATTTTTTCCGCAAAAGAAGAAAAAAGATCTACTTTACACAATTATATCATTTCGTGTGCAAACTTGCCTGGCAACATAAAAACAGGACATTAGCAACAATACGCAAAAATGTAAATAATATTGTTGTCCTTTTAATATAAGTTTTTCACACTTCTTTAGTTGCATAAACCTTAATTTGGTCTTACGCTAGACAACGTTTGGACATGTTCATTTTAAGCGGCTTTGATTTTCACTAGAATGAAATATTTGATCTTCCTTGAACCTTGAAAATTTAAAATTTGATCTCTAATCAAAGAAATCTTACGAAAGTAATTATATTTGTCGGTGCAAAAAATGTTTGTTTCTAATTTTTAAGGTAACGTTACATTGTTTGCTTACCAATGTATACACGGAACCTTAAAGTTGAATTTTTTTTTCTACATTCTGTTTACCGTCTTTAGACTTCTAGACAAGCAACATAAGTAAATATTATTGAGAAAGATCTATGCACTTAAGCGGACAAGAAGAAATTTCACAACAATTCTGTGTCTCATTTAGAATTTCTTGTTAATAATAAGTTTTTCCACAAATGACAGTAAAGCAAAGTCGATATCCAAAGATTGCAAAAAAAAAGCAATAAATTGTATTTTCCAGCCTCTCTTCTATATGACAGTCAGTAATGAAATTAGAATTCAAATTACGCTTAACCGCTTTTCTTTTCTTTTTTTTTTTTGGGGGGGGGGGAGGGGGGGTGGTTCACAGTTCCGCCATATTAGCGACAATTTAACCAAGCAGTTATAAGAGTTTTGACGCCCTGGATAATGAACCAACACACGTTTTCTCTTATGCGCCGTTTCTCCGCGTTATTAGCAACATTTTCAAAGCTCCCTACGCGGGTAGCATTGTTTGATTTAATAGAGAACGACACTGAACGAAACTAATAATTTTAGGTATTGTTTTGAAAGGATTTAAGTAAATACACCGTTATAATATGCGACAGTCCCGAAAGGTATTGTGGGTAGTTTTAAGTTCAATGTTCCTTGACATCGGCATTTCAGGGAAATCTGTTAAAATAGCACGAGAAGCCTTGGACCATGTGTTTGCGAGTGCTAAAAGAAAGCAACAAAAGTAGGTTCGACAGCTACAGTACTGGCGTCAGGAACAGTGTATTGATCATATCCCAGATTAACTTTCGGATTGTCGAAACAGCTCTATGTATAACTGCATCGTTGTTTAACACACGTTTTTACGATGCTATAAAACTATAATGGCATCACGATTTCTCGCACCGCCAAGGGAAAAGAAAATTGGTTTGGTCTTAACTGTTTTTAGATATTTTCTGCTAACACCCGACATATAAAAGCTGAATCATCAGTCAACGATTTTATCGGCGCAGTACAACGATGTACTTGCAACTAAAATCTATAGACATATATTTGAAGTGTGATTTTTTAAGACATTTTTTACAATGAGCTAAGCAGGTTCTTTTTTCTTGTTAGCTTTCTCGAAGATGCTAGCTTCTGTTAACTATTTAAAATTCGAGGGTAAATAAAGTTTTATGAATGTGTGTATGTATCTACAGTGATCCGTGCAGTCTGACCGGAATGGTTGTTATTCACGCGCGAAAACTCAAAACTAAAACAACCAATCAGACAGCATACGGACATCTGTACAGTGATGTCATCAGAATGATGAAATATGGACAAGAAATGAGTCCTTGAAGGCCAATTTCAGTCTCTCAGGCGGTTACACTGGCACATAACGTCTCAGATAACACCCAGCTTATATAAAAGAAAATAAATCACTTCATTACGTATCGATATCTTTAGCACTACTGCATGTGCTGTAAAAAAAAACAAATATTGTAAATAAAAATCTTGTGACAAATCCCAACTGGCAGGAAGCAGCAGACCAGTTGGCTATTTACAAAGCGCAAAGGAGTTGCATTCGGGACCACCGAACACAAATCCATCTAGTGGCAGGGAGGAGGATTTGAACCCGGGACCTCCAGATTACAAGCCCAGCGCACTAACCACTAGGCCAAGCTGCCTCCTTAAAATTATATAATATTAATACATTTTTTTTTGTCTTTACTGTCTTCTTTGTCTTTGCTCCGTGTTAGTTTAACGAATAATACGCGCGGATATTTGGCAATTGCGTAGTAATTTATTTTATTTTTAACGAGCAATGAAGTTTTGTTCGGCCATTAATCGCTCCACTTTCAGTCCATATTTTTGCCCTGTTCTACAGTGTAATAACGTGGCATATTTTGCGCGTTCTTTTGCCCTCAAATGGTAAAATGGCACAGTAGTGGAATAATAATAATAAACGATTATCATATTCGGTTTTTGTGACATCCAGAATAATCAAGGTCGAGGAAAGTGTTATCAGCCAAAGCCGATGGCAAACGCGCTTTTGAAGCCGGAAGCGAATCAACGAGCCTTCGTTGTGTTCAAGATGCCAGTCACCACCCATGAACTTGACTTTCTCTTGGAAATCATTCATCGCGCGCGCAACCTACAGATTATTCACTAATCTGCTAGCAGATTAGTGAATAATCCGTAGATGCGCTGATTCCCAGAATTAACTGTAGGCTCTTAGCCAATGAGAAGACAGATAGTGACTACAATGTCTAATAAAATGATTTATTTGTTGAGAAAACTTGTCTGACATAAAATCAGACCATCAGTTGGCCAAGTATCAAATGTCAATAAAGACTAGCTATAACTTTTATTATACAGTTCCGTCATTTTACAGCTTTCTACCTGCTTAGTGACCGGCGGCTGGTTAAAGACGTTGCAATTTGTACAAAGGACTATTCAAATCTCTACCTCTAAAGTCCCTCTTTTGGATGGAGACTCCCCGTATAGTTTATCCCTGTACGAGCAGGCTCTATTCTATCCTTCTTCTAATTTTATCAAGAAAACCTCTGAGACAAGAACAATCGATGCTATCACCGAGCCCGGTTACAGAGGCGCTTCAACGATATTGTTTGATATTTGTTTGAAGAAACGGCCATCCACAGATGCTCAATTCCCTCCATGATCCGCTTCTATTCTATTGATCTGCGAATTACGGCTTTACTGCGGAGGTTCCTTGTGAATACTTGAAATGGATGCCATCAGTAAAACTACACAACCCGCACGATAACAATGTACAAAAAATTGTCCGGATGGCTAAAATGTTCACTAATCCAGTGTATAGGAGCCTCTAAAGGGGGTTCAATTCCTTGAATAACGACTCTCCATTCATTATCTATCACTGCACTGCCGCTGGCAAACACCTCAGGAACAAATTCATGTAACAAGTCACCAAGTGTCTGCTGCTCGCCTACAAACGAAAAAATAAAACATAATCAAGTTCCAGATAGGCGTGGGTAAACCAGGAATACATGTCAGTGTGTTACTCTGACAGTTCATGTAAAATTAACTACGAACAGCCCATCCAAAATCGAAAGGCACTTTTCCGGCTGTTTTGCAAATTTTTGTACGAAAAAACAAACCTTACTTTATTTCGGATTCTTTTTTCTCGGATCTTAAAACATCTAGAAACATCTATGATTCACAAATGAATAGCAACAATCCTACGAAAAAGTAATCCAAATAAAAAACTGCCTTGGAACTGTGGCAATCATTAATCACTCTCAACTACTCTAAGTTAGAGTAATGATGCTTGTAATTTTAAGAGTACTGAAAATTAAACCAAAAGTATACAGAACCGAAGAACATGTGTTTCTGTTCCCCTTTAAACCAGTCCCGTAACAATAAACTAATAAAGAAGGCACTCACCATTTTCATTAACAGGTCTGAACAACTCCTGGATAAACTGTTTATCAGACTGCAGATTTAATTCAATAAAATATTATTGCTTAAATAAAAAATGTGCTAGGCAATACCAGTTAATGTGGAGTAATCATTCACATTTTGTTAATTAACGTTCCTTCTGACTGCTTTCTAGGAGGGAAGCATTCTGGGGTTGGGGTGCTGAGGGGGAGATATTCCACACCAATATTAGCACATTTGCATATAGTTGCATATCATGTCATCATTACAATACAACTACCAGAATTCATTTTGCTTTTCCTTTATTACTTAAATTTTAAATTGAAGAAGAAGATTGAAGAAGAATTGCTCTAATTAGAAGTGGAGTAATCATTCACATTTTGTTAATTAACGTTCCTTCTGACTGCTTTCTAGGAGGGAAGCATTCTGGGGTTGGGGTGCTGAGGGGGAGATATTCCACACCAATATTAGCACATTTGCATATAGTTGCATATCATGTCATCATTACAATACAACTACCAGAATTCATTTTGCTTTTCCTTTATTACTTAAATTTTAAATTGAAGAAGAAGATTGAAGAAGAATTGCTCTAATTAGAATGATAAAACAAAAAAGTGAAGGATTCTGACTGTTGTTAAATTGCCTATAGCTTTCTTAAAGTTACTGTTTTAAATAAAGAGTTACTAAATACAGCACCTGAAATATTCTGAATGGAATGAACTTGAAGAAAGGGTCATCTCCTGTTCTTTCCATCAGACGACGGTTCACAGCCCAAAACTGCTCAAACTTGTCTGTTGGATAAAATAGTAACATCTCTTACAAACTCACACAACTATTGAAGCCTTTTAAGCCCAACTGGCTCATAGCTCTCGGCGTTTAATCCTGGTTTCTGTAGCATGAAGCAGCTATGAGTATTGCTACTCCCCTGGATGGGGTGCTAGGCCATCGCAGGGTTACCCCCCCCCCCCCCCCCCCCCCCAGCATTCTGTCAGGTTGCCCCAACAATTCACCAGTGTTCATTCATACTCCTGGGTGGAGAGATGCACCATGAGAGTAAAGTGTCTTGCCAATTAACATGACACAATCACCCTGGCCTGGCTTGAATCCAGATCATTCAACCTGGAGTCCAGCACACTAGCCATTAGGCTACCGCCTCCCACAATATATGGCATGATTAACATAATGCCTAATGCCAGTGCTTAGTCACCGGTGTGCAGAAGGTCATTCCCCTCTGGGAAACTTTGGCCCACTTGAGACAACAGAAAATTACATGTACATGTAGTCCCTGTTTCAACTACACTTAAACATCCTCTTATTTAATAAATGCAGTTCTAACCAAAAAACACATTTCTCTACACTTTACTTTACAAAGTCAACTTGTAGATACCTAATGGTATTTGCAAAATCTATACTTCCACACAACTTGTATTCCAATAGATGCCATACTAACTCAAGTCCAGCTACAGCTCTAGTAATATTACTAATCAGCATTGTTAGAGATAATCTGTGTCACACTCACCATTGCTTAAGCCGAGCCACAATTGTTTATGATCTTTCTTTTGCATTGAATTTATTACTTGGGATCTGTGTTTTAAATTATCAGCCTGCAAAATAAAACAAAATAGTTTAATAATGAACAACAACTGCAATGCATTTACGAAAGACCCATACATAAGTTGAGCCGCACAAGAAACATTAAGTTTTAGTGCAAGCAAGGATCCTTACAGACACTCTACTTTACACATGATTATAACACCATAATTATTGTTAAGTGTATCCTGTATGTAAAGCTGCTATAATGCCACTGGTCATTACAGTCATAGTTTTGATAAATATTTACCTCTTTGACAGCAGACATAAAATGTGCTTCAATTGCTTCCTTTCCAGGGCACCTCATTACTTCACTCTCTGGAAATCTCTACAGATGATGTAATGATTCGATTTAGCGCCCTCCTTCCAATAAGCGCCCCCTTCCGATTAAGCGCCCCCCTTCAAATGTGTTTTTGTCAATAAGCGCCCCTATTCCAATAAGCGCCCCCATTCTAATAAGTGACCCCATTCCCCATTCTTGACACTGAAGTCATTCATCGATGTGGAATACGAGAAACTCGTAACGTACATGTATATTTGTTACTGCTAAAATGAACAATTCTTTTAAAAGTAACTGAAATTTCCACAATTTGTTAGTGTTACAGTTCTGTTATTGTTAGTGATTTTAATAGAACTTTATTGAAGTTTTGTTTTTGAACATTTGATTGTTTCTCAAAAAAAATAAATAAGCACCCTGTCCCAAATAAGTGCCCTGTCTTGAATAAACGCCCTCCCTTGAGGTGCCAAAAGTAAATAAGCGCCCCGCGGCCGGGCGCTAAATCGAGTCATTACTAAAAGGTAAAGGTAAAGGTAAAGCAACTTTATTTATACACGGTTTGTGTTAAAGCTAGAAGCTTGTGGGGCCGTGTATATGAAACAAATATTAAATAAACATAAATGATTAAAAACCCCAACTGGCAGGAGGCAGACCAGCTGGCTATTTACAAGCATGACCGAGGATTTGAACCCGGGACAACCGAGAACAAATTCAGATAGTAGTCAGAACGGGACTTGAACCCGGGACCTCCGGATTTCAAGTCTGGCGCTCTAACCACTCGGCCATGGTGCCTCCCTTACTAACGGTAAACCAACATACAACCCACAGATTAAACACAATGCGTGCACCCATGCCATGTGCTCTGTTTTTAAAAGGACACTGCCACCAATTTTAAGGATAACTTTGAAAAGCCAAATTAAAGATATTCTTATCACAGGAGACCTAAAAATACTGGTACAGTTTCACTTAAGAACGTTCGCGCTAATTGTTTATGCGCATCCTTACTGCGCACGTAATTCCTGTCGCAACGTTACGCCACGTCATGCATCGAGCACACGCGCTGAGGAAAATTTCCAACCACATATAGGGTGAGTAGCCGTTGCGATAACTTCGCGATGATTTAACTCTCATAGATGCCTGGTGACCCCTGTTTTTCTTTACGTAGAAAGTTTCCTTTACCAAGTCTCTCCATTTACACAAAAAACAAAAAAAATCTGAACGTGAGAAGTTTTTTTTTTTTTCGTTTTTTCGACTCACGTAGGCTCGAATTTATGCATTTGGCGGCTGAGCTTGACAAGCAATTATCCTTCCAAAAAGTTCACTCTACCTGAAGGAATGACACCAATTGCAAATATTTACTTAATAGGCCTGTTTGAGTTAAGGCCAACACAAAAACCTTGGCTGTACTAGTTCATTTTTATTTTTTTTAAACTTGAATCAAGGTAAGCTAATTCGAATCAATCATCAAAGCTTCCATAAATACTGTGGTCTTCCATACGGTTTATCTCCGAAACAAGTGTGGTGACCCCCCAATTTTTTTTTCGTTTCTGACACGAGTTAGTCATTATCTAACTGCAGGTAAAGTTATTTAAAAATCTGAACGTGGGAAGATTTTGGCGCGAACATCCTTAAAACTACCCAACCAGTTCTCTGAGACTATTATTAAGTGTGTTTGGCTACGGATCACCAGGCTGCTTGAATGGCTGAAACTGAAAAGTTTTCCTTTGTTATGTGGAAAAATTAGCCATAACAGACTATGGTTTGTTCTTCCTTTAACAAAATCAAAAGATTTCCTTCTCTTGACTTCCTGAGAGTACTCTGTGTACGCAAAAAAGTATTTCATTTCATCTTTAGCATATTGTCACCCCAAAACCTAAAAATCCCTGTGACAGTGCCCCTTTAATTACCCATCATCCCTCTTGGTCTTCGATTACATCATCAATACTACACACATTATTGATAAACTGATCGCTTTGTTCCTTTTTATGAACCTTGTACTTGCCACTTCAGTAACAAAAAAAAAACAGTAAAACAAGGATCCAAAAATCCAGCATGTACTGAGCTAATCTTTTTGGATATATACAGTATGTGTCAAAGGCCAAGTAAATTCTCCCTTTGGATTGAAATAAAGATCATTACCTGGAAGTGAACAGTAAGATTCCACGGCAGTGAAGCTGACGAACCATACAAGTCAAATAGTACACCAATAGGATAATGCCTGCAGTGACGTATATAAACACACGGTCATAAGAGACACATTATGATTAAACACAGTAACTACATGTAAATGTCATATTACTGATGAAGATACATTGCAGGGTGCTATATTTAGGGGCGTATTCAAGGAATCACACCAAAACACATTCAAATGACTTAAAAAAGAGGATCTTAACTGAGATTAACGTTTTTATGAGTCAGTGAGTCATGTTGTCTGGATCAAATTTTAAATACCGGTAACAGTAAGTTACTGATTTGAAAAAAATGCTGCCCAAGCTAACCACAAGCAAACTAGATTGCAACTTACTGCAAGCAAAATGAAGTGGAACTGACTGCAAGCAAACTAGGTTTTAATTCAAAAGGCACTCACCATTTAAGTGGCTGTCCATCATATTCAAACCACATTTCATCTACACTTTCATTACTAATTGCCCTTTGGAAATGTCTTTGGACTTTGTCTGTGACGAGCGTAAGGTAGCTTAATCTAGGAACTAAAAGCTGAAAAATATGATCATGGATTTTTGTTAAATTTAGAGTTAGCATTACCAGTAACCTTTTCAAATGATGAACAATAAATGAAAACATGTACATTGTTATAATTCATGGATAGAGAGTAGCACTTCCCCAGCTGTTGAATGCAGTTGACAATCAGCAACTACTGGCAATTGAGTCTGAAGTGGATTACGATAAGTTCTTAGCATGGTTCACTTGATTTGATTTTGCAAGAAACAAGAAAAGCAAACCAAGACTTAGCGTTCATTAAAATTGAACTGCAGAACTAATTCCTTTATATGAAGCATTTTGCAATCTCATAATAATATTGGTCTCTGCTGGTCTAAACAAATTTACTTTTTTAAAAAATTTGAAGTATTTCACATATAAAAAGTTTAGTGAGCCACTACACCACCATATTGTTATCACTAGAGAGGATTCCAGTTTTAGAGATTTGGATGAGGTCTTAAGTCTTAGACGTCAAGTCATGTCTTACATATAGGTTCAGAGACAATCACACCCATTTTTTAGTGTACTCTGAAGAACTATACTTGTGTCAACAAAATATTAATACCATGGCTACAAGCAGGCGCCTCTTCCTCCTTGCAGGTGGACTGTAACTGCTTAGCATATAACAACATTTTTTGCTGTAATAACCATATAAATACCACAACCTGAACTGACCAATGTATAAAAGCCAAATTTTTTAACTAGGGGTACTTAATAGATCTTACTAGCAACAGTTTGTAGATTTCATTTCTAGAGTGAATAACAATATATTTATGATATAAATGCAAATTTCAATTAACTTTGACCCTGCCTAGCTGTTCTTGAGAACCTCAGATCTTGTGATCATCATTTCTCTTGGGATTTTCATTAGTTTCAAAGCTCCTGTGAGCCTGCACTCTGCCTGCAGTTTTAGTTACAAGTTCCAGATGAAATTCCAGGCTTTTCTCTCCTCCTTTGCAAGGGCAGCCATTAGTTCAGTAATTTTTAGAGTATTAAAAAACTTTTCCCAAAATTCGCAGCCTACTTAATGTTCTTTTCATAACAATATTTCTTTCAAAATGACTTACAATAAGAAATTTCAAAATTTGCAGTTCATGCATGGTGCAACATTCCAAAAATAGTTTATAATTTATTACCTTGTTTTTCAGCTTTACCCCTGTGTATTTGTTGTGGATCAATTTAATCCTTGGTCCAAATTTTATTTTTCATACTTTGTTTTAAAGGAGCTCTATCATGGGGATTTCGCAGATTTTTGGTCTAAACTGTTCTGAAATTAGTGGTATGCAACCACTTGGAACATCTAAGGAAAGATATAACCTTAATATGTGGATTGAAATCTGACTATGGCTATAAATAGTGATATTTTTGTAGACGTGCAGAAACAACTTGAAAAGTTTAGCTTAACCTTTCAAGTTGTAATCCATAGCCATCTGCAGCTAAAGACGCTTGTTAACAGTTGCCGTGCTCTAATATAGCAATTCTTAATAAAAATGGACTATTATTTTTTGGTTTTCTTTGACACAAATATAAATTTTGGCTGTTGAGAAATCTGTTAAAATCCGTCACAAAGCCCCTTTAAACTCATTATCATAAATCAACATACCCAATAACAGCCGGAAATAAAATCTGAACCAAGGATAAAATTGAACCACAACATATTCACTACACCCAAACACACACACACACACACACAAAGGACCCTCAAAAAGCTAAAAGGACCCTGAGATTCCTGGAACTGGAGTTCCCCAAAGACCCCTGACTGGGGACTCTGTTCCATTATTAAGCTTATATCATTACATTATTACAGTTCAATTGCTAGTAAAACTCTGCTCATGATTAATACTACCATTATCATATATTCAAATAACCTTTCCTGAATTCTGTACCTAAACTAACAAACTTATTTTAATATACACACGACAAAAAAATTCCGAAAAAATCCTCTTATATTCGCGATAGAAACCTTGAGAATGACTGATCCATCATCGGGTCATGAATGAATATTGTTGTTGTTTTGTGCAATTTTAGGAGACAAGGCAGTTTAAAGGTAATTTCAACGAATGCTTGTGTCTTTTATCCTGTCATAGCTGAACTATTTTCTGGATTCTACAAATCTTGTAAGCAACCTCTGCATGTTCAAACGTGCACCTCTACACCAACATCGCCAATTTACAGAAAAGCAAAAGTTTATAAAGTGCTTACTCACATAGTAAGGATCTGGCTGTTCTACTGTAACCACCTCGTCTGAACTTAAATTGAAACAGACGGGTAATCGGCCATCCCAAATGTACCGCAACACCTCCCTATCTTCCGCCATTTTGAAAGTAAAACATTCCCAGGAGTCATTTCGCTTTCACGTGTATTACATCACAACAACATGGCGGCTCGCTGGAGGCACGTTGTTGGGAAGTTAAAAGGTTCGTCTCCATTTCATAGGAGCCCAACGCTGTTATATTCAACAAGTTCCCACTTGGTAACGAAGCATGACATTTGTCTATTTAGAAAATTGAAGAAAAACTATAAATACATTCTAGACGAGAACTTGGCCATGAGAATTGCTCAAAGTCTTGGAAGTTTGGACGATGATGTTTTGATTGCAACTAATCCTGGTACTGGAGTATTAACAAAAGCTCTGTTTGAAGCCGGAGCAACTCATGTTATCGGACTTGAACCAGAGAGGAGATTCCATCCAAAACTATGGGAACTTCAACAAAAACTTTCAGAGGGAAAACGATTTGATGTGATTCATGGCGATTTCAGTAAAATTGACCCTCATATCTTGAGAGATGATATTTGTACACCCCCAGCCATTGCTTCAGAAGATGTTCTTCACTTTGTAAAACCGCAGCCATGGGAATCTGATATTTTAGCAGCGAGATTTGTGGGAATTGAAGCTGCTATTAACCCGTCAGTTCTTCACAGAGTTCTGATTAGACATCTGGGTTCAATTGCTGGAAGAAATGGAATCTTCCAGAAGGGAAGATGTGAATTGGCATTTTTCTATGCAGAGGATCGAGCACAAAAACTCACCGCCCAGTATGGGAGTAAATATTATAACAGACAGTCAGTCATGGTGGAAATGTTCTGCGATGTCAGTGTGTTACTTAGAGAGCCCTGTTCTCTGTTTTATCCTGTACATGGCAAAGAAAAACACAAATATCTAACATTAGTCAGCATTGTACCAAAGAAAGAGCCTGCTGTTAACATAACAAGTGAAGATTTACATTATTTAAACTACTTCATAAGACTTTTGATGGTCAGACCAAAAAGCAAGGTGGTTAACACTATTGAAAACATTTGCCCTGGTAGTCACGTGATTTGTGATAACCTTCATTTTCCACGTGATATGAGAGTAGGAGATTTGCGTACTGAAGACATTGGCCAACTGGCAAGTGCTTTCTTCCAGTGGGAAGGCAGATCACTTAATTTTTTCTATGATGTAGGATGCAATGAAGTGAGATTGTAAACCAGAGTAATTCTGGTGAAGCAACATGGTTGCAAAAGCTGTACTTCTGTTTCTGAATATACCTGATATGGCATTTCAGACTACAACACTGAAGAAGGGCTAAGCCCGAAACGTCTGTAAAATTCCAGTTTTTTGACACTTAAAAGAGCTTTTTCAAATTTCTTTACGTGATATGGTAGCAGGCTATGTTGCCTCATCACACCTTCATCCCAAGTTTCATTGCCCCCCACCAAATGAACAGCATGAAGAGAAATATGAAAATTACAATATATTTAGCAAATATAAATATATATTCCCATAAAGCAAACCTTGTAACATGGGCCTGCAAAGTGCTACAACTACATAGCTCTCTGCACACATTGCATGCCTTTAATGTCAGCAGTGTACCATAGGGCTGCAATGCATCCAAAGTGCTACACACTTTTGTAATGCATGGCTTGTATAAGGCTACAGCACAATAGCTCTCTGCATGCATTGCATGCCTATAATACCATGTCATGCAACATAGATTCCTAATTTCAAAGTTGTCTTTAAATTGTCAACCATAATAGACCATTTTTAAAGTGCTGTGAAACATCACCGAGAAAACAAAAGTATTCAGTTGTTTATTGACTATCCAAATGTAAATTCTCTTTCCTCACACAATTCTTCTGTCTACACCTGACTGAATAAATGTCGTTGAGAAATATGTACAAACCATAAAAGATACGCCCTAGCTGTTTTTGAATGGGCAAATGGGCGAGACTCATACTTGTTTTTATTCTGAGAGACTTCATATCTGCACTAGTGCGTTAACAAAATCAGCATTGTGCTGCGCTTATTAAATGCCATGAGGAAACCCTCCCTGAATGACAATTATGGACATGTTAATTCAGTCTTCCCATATCAATTGTGGTTTGAGCTATTTTAGGACGTTTCTTCAATTGGATGCAAGCCATGTTACTCCCTCGCACAGTCTCCCCAAGTTATGATGCCCCCAACCCCAAAGTGTTCACTAATTATTCACCCTTTGTTCATGCTGAAAGAATGAAAAATATACATGGTTTTCACTCTGTAGTGTGGTAATATTGCATGCCAAGAGCTATGTAGCTATAGCATTTTGCATGCCTTGCAAGCCTATGGTACAATGCTTGCATTGTAGGCATGCAGAGAGCTATGTAGCTGTAGCACTTTGCATGCATTGCAGGCCCATGTTACACGGCTTGCATTATGGGCATGTATTGCTTGCAGAGAGGTTTGTAGCTGTAGCATTTGGCATGCCTTGCAAGCCTATGGTACAAGGTTTGCATTATAGGCATGCAATGTGTACTGAGAGCTATTTTGCTGTAGCACTTTGCATGAATATAAATTTCTAATTTAGCTTGGAGATCCAGGGGAATGAAACAACAACAACAAATTGCATTGATACCAATGCATGACTTATATATTTTGTTTTATTCCCGTGAGCATTCAAAATTTTCATTTTCAAAAATGATTTAACCTGGCTATGAAGCTGTAGCCATTTTCACGCTTTGTGAGTCTCTAATTCTACTAACTTCCAGCGGTTCCTTATTTGCTACAACAACAATTTTCCATTTCTTCACAAACGCTGCATACACTTTCAAATTCCTTTCAACAATGACTAGTAGGGTAACTTTTTTGTGATTTTATTGGTTGAACAGTAAATGTTGTTCATGTCCTAATCAACTTTGAACTTTGACTCAGAGCCCACGGTTACTGCGTCAGCAGGCATGCCTGCAGCATGTTAAAGATATATGCGCGCATATTTTCCGTTCCACGTGTTTGTATTGTAAATCGGCCATCGTATTAGGCTGAAGTTTTGTCGTTGTGACGTTTGTTCCTGACTCTTCTACAATAACATTGGTGCTGGAGTGTTTTAATTGCAACAGTGCAAAATTTTATACTAATAATTAATGAAGATGGCGAATTTAAGCTCGGTAAATAACTGATAAAGATGAAATGTTCATTTGTCACGAGCATGGGACAAAGAAAAAATCGGAGTCCCCGACAGGAATCGAACCAATGGCCTCCCAGATATACCGATTGGATACTTTGCTGATCCTTGCAGTATGCAGGATTGTGTCACATATAAACCTTGTAAATGGCCTAGCTCACCAAGAGTCGCTTGAAGCTAAGTGGTAAGAGCGCCCAACCAATATCTGGCAGGCCATGGGTTCGATTACCGCCGCGGACTTAGATTTTCTCTTGCCCCACGCTCGCAACAAATGAACATTTCTTATTTTATTTTGTTCTAAGCTGTAATATCTTACCAACAAATTGAGAGCTGTAGTTAGAAGTCGGATTGGAGTGAAGGCCGTTCCAAATAATCGTTGTTTTGATGGACAAAACATAGCGCTTTTTGTGAAGAAAACCTGATGCTGACAAATTTTACTTTTCTCTGAAAACTAGTTCAGGATGATAAAGTTCTGAAGGAGACTGCCATAAAACGATAAAACACCGTCACTATGAAATCTATCGTTTATTGTCATTTTATTGAAATATTACATTATTTTACATCGAGTATTCAATATTGGATACCATGAGAATAAACGATTGCTAATTTTTTTGGTATCTTATCGAGGAGGAATTCAAAACCTGGACTGTACAGCCTAGCAACCTCATGATGGCGTCGCTAGTCAGCGCGAGGGAAATCCTAGCGAATAGCGATTTATCAAGTATGTTATCTAAAAAGGATTTCTTAAAATATAAATTATTTATTTTTCTTGTAGTAAGGTCTTGCGAAACGTTATATTACCTTAGTACCATTCCCCCAGGTGGGGATAGGACCAGAAAACGTTATATATTAACAGTTATTAAATGTTCTCGACCGGCACTGAAAACGTTGGTATCTAGAGATGTTTCAAGAGGCTAACAGCGTTCTTGGTAACATGCAGATCATCAATAAAATCACAAAACCCACAATAAAACCAGCTAACATGTTGTCTTGAAGTTTCTGCTGTATTTGAAGCTGTTCCTCCACTTCCTTCTTCAGTTTTTCGCAACTTTCACTTCTCTTCTTCAAGTGTTCTTCGTATTCGACGAGTTTCCGCTTCAACGCTTTTTCTCGTTCACCTATGGAAAAAAGAGAATTACTTGACAGAAACTAAAGGAAATTCAGTTATGGCCTGTTTCATCTTAAAGCTAGAGGCTTGTAGAAGATTTCACGATATTAAGATTTCATTCAGTTTAGTAGAAAGATGAATTATCGCTCTAGTTTTGGCCCAGGTTTATAGTGCATTGTTTAGATTAAGTTGTACCTTAAATAATTCGTACAAGTTAGTCAGTTTAGTTTGTATTTAAAGAGTCAAACCTTTTTTTTGTTTTCGTTTATTTCAACGGAAGAAGTTTCCGTATGCCAGCAAAAGGCTAACCTTGAAAGGAACGCCTTTTGCAGTCTAGCAATAAGAATTGCATTTTGCAATGTTTGACCTGTTCCGAGCCTGAGAATTAATGAAGATTTGACAAAAAGAAATCCCGGCAGCATTTTTAAAGTGAATTTAAGTAAATATACCTTTTTTCTGCTCCAACATTTCTCTGATAATCTCGATCTTGGTGATGTTATTCTCAAGGCGCTCTTCGTGGCTTTTCAGAATCCGTGCGTGATGTTCGAATCTCCTCCAGGGATCACGTGACTCGGCCTGTACTTCATCTTCTGTCGTTGATGCAACAAGAAAATCGAACACAGTATCTTGCAGGCTGGACTGAATATCTGAAACGAGAGGACAATCGACTAGCAAGTGAAAACATGAAACACAATATCATCTATTATAACAAACACTGTTTGAGGAGAACTCGACGAAAGTCGTAGCAAATTGTCCCGATTTTTTAAAAAATAATGCATTAGGTATTATAAATTCCAAGACAGCGTTGTCGCCCCGTGAAAATTTCAACCAGAAAGAATAAAGAAGCATTGTTAACAAGGGAAAACCTATTTTACTTCAGATCCTTGAGAAAATTAAGTGAAGGCAGGAAGGAAACTTGACATCACTTGTTACCTTTGTCGGTTTGGTTGTCTCTCTCTTGTTGCTCCGCTACGAGTTTATTAATAACATTCTCGATCTCTTGTATCTTAACATCATGATCCTCCAGGAATTTTCTTTGGTTTTCCAAGAGACACTCCAACACCTCTAACTTCTTGAATAGCTCCGCTGTAGGCAGCTGTTTAATTTCGCTTGTAGCTCCGTAATCTCTGTTCGGTTTCTTGGTGTCGCCACTTGTTAGCGACTTTTGCTCCGAGCGGCTACTTTGGGACGACGCTGTACAGTAAAATAAACATAGACGTAAGTGATTAGTGGACAGCGACCAGGCCGTGAAAATAATTTAGCCTTTAGATATATAGTATGTTAATACGTATGGCAATATCCCGCGCGGGAACCCTATTTTGTAATAGAACTAATTCCAGTAGTCATTGAATACGAGTTTTTTGCTAGAATCTACAGAGAATCAAAACAAAATAATTAACTCAGAACTGAAGTATCAAATAACCGAGAGAGACATTGAGAAAATTTGCTAATTATTAACGCTTATTCACCAGTTCCGCATCTTCCATCTGACAACTGGACCTTGTTTGCCGCTCCCCACCCCCCCCCCCCCCCCCCAAAAAAAAAAGAAGAATGCCTCTACAAAATTTTAGAGGGTAAACAAAGTGTATTGTGGGAGATGTGAAAGTGGCGAATGCAAATCGCCGTACCCATTCCCGGATGTGCGTATCATCGTCACCAGTTCACTATTGCACAATGAAGTTTGACAGCTGTTACAACGTCACTAATAATTCTGTTCACAGCCACCAGCGACAACAAATTATACTCAACAAAGAACTGAACTTCATTTCCAATCGTCAGACTTGTTGATCAGCTGAACATTGTGGAAGACTATTAATTATGATTTTAGAGCCATGCATGTCGAACATGAATTATAGGAAGCCAGTTTAGGTGTTAATATTCTCACTGACTCTTCAGTCACTCGCCTAAAGGAATATTCAATGCCTTAGATTATGAAAATTGTAATAAATATTCATATAATGCACACAGCATGTACAACTTATTCTTATTCTCAAGCAGAAATGTGCTTTCCGCACAAGAAATTAAAAAAGTTTGGACGATTTAAAATTCATTCTTATTCTTTAAGGAGATGCGTCGTTCTTGGAAAATCGCATCACAAACATCTGAATTTAGCTAATCGAAACAGTTCAAACCTCAGACAGCTTTTGATCAAGGTGTTCAGCAAAGATCATTTTGGAATATTTTGCTCTCTGATCTTCGTTGTTAGCCGGCGCAGAAATTTAGCCAAGGCATGCAAAATGTATCTCTTCTGGGCTAAAACAACGTTGTAAAATATATTTACATCAGCTGCAATATCTGGTTTTGTAAATTTCAGGTTATTTGACAACAATAATAGCGCATGTATGATCCAACATTTAGCGATTCTCGGAGTCACGGAATATACGACACGTCCATATCATCATCACAAGAGTTAAATTTATATATCTCTGTCAAATTCTGCGTTGCTTTGTTTTCAAACATTTTACCATAAACTAGCGCTTTTTAACTATCATATTTTAACTGTAAATGGTAAATAAAAGTGAGTATATTTACCATGTTTTGCCTTGTCGTGCGATAACTCAAGTTTTTCGCGCCACTCCTTGAATCTCACCACCAACTGACCCATTTGTTTAGCAAAGATTCACAAGATCTTAGACGAATAATTTGTTTCACGATTGAACGGTTCCAGAGTCCCAGACTTTGTCCTCAGCAAAAAACCTGTAAAAAGACCACATATGTTTATAATTCAAATTAATTCTTTCGTCTGGACTTTCTTGCTTGCTTCAAATTGTTTTCACTCAAGGGACGCAGCTGTGTGGGACTTTGCTGTTTCATTGGTTAAACGGTTATTATCTCACTTCATCATATTGAGTGATTCAGTGTTGAAAATTCATCGATTATTAAAATTGCCTTTGAATGCAGGTGTCATACATATCAGTTTTCAAGAAAATGCGTAAAATATTTACAAGTTCGCAACAATAGCTTTCTAAACTATGATGACCAAAACTACAACTTCTCAAAGTTTCAGTATTAAAAATAACAGTGATAATCGATGACCTCGTCGAAATTCGACGTGATGTTTTTTAAGGTTTTGTAGCAAAAATAGAGGTATTATAGCTAACTTTTTCTAGGCAAGATGGCGTTAAAAACTAGGCGGCAAATTAACGTTGCTGGCGTAGAGATATTTCAAAGAGTGTGTAATATTTTGTGATATTTACCCTCTCATTGGGTCTTCTAAAACAATTCGTTAGCTGACATAGTGTCAATAGAATATTTGTCGCTGGATTTTTCGTCTCGTGTTTGGTGGCCTTCCAAAATTAATTCATGCAATTAAATAAAAAACGAGCGACCCTAAGCAAACTGAGGGCAAGATCAACTGGAATATTTTAGAATGTGGTGGAAGAAAATATAAATGTGTTTAATATCATTTACCATCTGAAATTTGCATTTCAGCAAAATAATTAAAGGAAGACAACCTGTCTAATTGCGTCTGAAATTATTTATACACAAGGCAAAGACGAAAATATACTATGAACGGAACGTTTTCGACCTGTTGTCTTTATCAGGATTAGAAAGCCGCTCGCGATTTTGCATAGTTTTAACCTAGCAAGTTATTTCCGAGAGAACAACTGCGAAATATAGTAAATAATTTGTTTTTTTCAAGTTGGGCTCTTTCGTTGGATAATTAGTCCTCGATGATCTTTCTCTTAAAATGCAATCTTGCATCTGAAATATTTTCCAAAAGATAAAATAATTGCCTAAGTTTCAAGACAACTTGAAGGACAGGAGAATTTGGGGCGGTCCATTTTCCAGTGCTATATATTGTCATAATGAGAAAAGTGGCAGATGAGCGGGAGTGTTTGGCCCTATTAATTCACTCTGGATCTAAATAAAACCACATGCGTGCACAAAGTCGGGAAGTTTTCTTATTTTCTTGCTAGGATTAACGGTGACACTCATTCATTAACTTGTTAATTTACTCAAACCACGATCGCGAGCAATGTCGAAGATGACGTCGTTGAATTTGAATCCCAGTACGGAAAAATGGCTCTGGGCGTGCATTTAACATCCGTATTCAAAGGAAACAAAAACTGCGTGAAATATCCAAATTCAGCTTTCGTTTTTGCGAAAAACTACAGTCAATTGAATTGCCCACGTTCTATTTGGATTTGAGCCAGCGTCATATGTCTCATAATGACAATAAGATTACAGATTACAGTCGAATAATCGTGAAATAACCAAATAAATAAATATATGTATTCAGTTTTTTATACGCGGCCTCATCCCCATTAAAAACTTTAAAAACTGTCATCACGTTTCCACCTATGACGCTCACGAATTAAGTCCTCCTTGGAAATTAATTAAATATTTACGATAAATAAAATAGAATAGCAAACAATCAAACAATTTACCACCTTCAATATCTATTGTTACGATGACTCCAAAAAATTTACATGTTCTTCAGTCTATTGTTGTTTGATTCGCTGCACTAAAGACGCGCCTTTTTATACAGTATACACCTGTTTGAAAAACGGTTTGAGAAAAAGTGTAAATATAATTCCACAGGCCAGTGTCGCTTTGTGGTTTATACGTTGTTTTTGACAACGGTATTCGATCAGGTATATTCTGATCGCAACCAAAATTTCCATCAGCTGTATTCTCAAACCTTCGCTTACAGAGCACGCTTCAGTTCTTGGATTGCCCCCTGAGTTGTATTTCAGGGATGGTGATCTCTTAACGAGGACAGCATCCGAACAGGAGAGCCAGTGACATGACGATAATGTCCTGCTGTCAGTTCTTTAAATTTTTCTCCGATGGGTTTTATAGGGGATGCGTCTCCCTCCAACAGTGCTAAATTCCAATTTGATATGAAAACTAGCTGGGTTAACTCTCACTATCCTGTTTTGGTTGATAACCGCTTTTGTACAGAAAATTCATAAAAATGGTGCACAATGTTTACTTTTCACAACCCAGTACTATGACATAGGAACATCTACCCGGAAAACTTTTAACCTGTTTTAATTTCTTGTCATATGGAATTGATCTCACAAGAAAACTGACAACAAACTATTTCATGCCGCTTATTTATTGTCATTTCTCCTTAAAATTTACATGAATCTGTTACAGGCTGGTTTCCATTAACCGAACCTGAGTCATTGCCATGTTTTTTTTTTCTAAAGTTCTTTCGTTTAATTATAAAGCCAGTTGCATCTTGCATGGTGTTTCATTAGCGTTTGCTGCCATCATGGAGCCGTTCTTCAAATTGGTTTGCGCTTCCTCTTTGGCAAACTTCCTTCATAGCCACGCACATGTTCTGTATAGTATGTTCTTGATCAAACGACTCCTGTAAAAAGAAAATGAATATTTACCTGGAGTAAAACATTTCATATTGTAGCCATTAGGTAGTCGTCCTTAGTTTTTGTCCTGCTTGTAAAATGGTTCCAGTTAGCCCGATCAACAAACAGAATGACTTGGAAGTAAATATAGACGTACGATGGTTGCTTACCAAACAAAATACAGTTTTAATCCGATTTGAAAAATGTATCGAAAGGTTTTGAGCTTGGAAGTAGTAATATAATGTTTATTTCAGCTACATTAACTTAATGACAGTCAAGCAAAAAACATGTTAATAACAACATTCTGCGTAATGTCTACTTTACCTTATTCACGCCTTTGTCCGTTGTTTTTGTCCGTTTTCCCGAGATGCGAGACCCAAAAAGTGCTTCATTTTCACATATCATAGAAATTGAGACTAAAATCAAGATGAGGGAAATAACAGTTCGAGGATCCATTACCACTTCGTCTGAATGTAGAAAAAAATATCACAAACTAGCAACTACTCCTGCTTTTTTCTCTTTTATACTTTTTTTAAGTTGTGATTGGTGTTGTGGAGAATTTAAGATTTCATTAATAAGTTATTGAGTGTCCTTTGCGATCAATTGTTATTTTCTCCTGCGTAAACCGTACCAACAGGTATGACTCCCACGAAAATGAGGTCATAAAGATATATAAATATCTTTGTAATTAAACCGTTTTGTTTAATATCTAATAACTGGGATTTTACCGACTCAAATGGCACATAATAAGACTTGATTACTGCAACAGTTTCCTACAGAGAATTAAACGGTTTAACTTAAGGACAGCTGACTGAGAAGCACATTATTATTTTGTAAAACGGAAATAATCTTCAAACTGTGATGATTTTAGAGAGTAATCAGCCCTTAACTTCGGTCAAAGAAAAAGACACACAAGAGTTGAAAAGTGCTTCAAAGATAAGCTTATTAATTTCAGTGTTCGATACTTTACCGATAACAAACTGATTTGCTTACTTTTTTTCGGAAATCTACTGAAAAAGTTCTACGTGTTTGGCGACAAGGAAATGCGAACTTGTCGACTCAATTTGTCAAAGCAATTTTGTTCGTGTAGGGGGCACTTTTTAAACTCACGAAACTAGTTTATTTGACAGAAATGAAAATGTATTTACACTCGGCAACAATTTTATATGTCCTTGTATATGTTTCCACTTCATCTTTAATGAAATCACCAAAATAAAAAGAATAAGCTGAAGTTTGACCGATGTCAAAATCAACCCATGAAATAATAAATGACACAAATTCCTCGAAGGCGACTGTCGTCTAGCTCTGAAGGATTTTCTCCGGGTGCTTCAGGTTTTCAGCCGACAGCATTTCTTAATAGAAGTCCCACAAGTAAACCAACTACGGTTAAAATGTAGTGGGCCTTTCTGAATGTAGTGTTTTGCATTATCCGGTTCAGATAGATAAATGGTATTTTGTAGCGAAAATATACGCGGAACACAATACGGAATCGACACATTTGCCACCTTCAAATTTTGTTTGCACTAAGCACCATGTCACAGTAAAAAGCTTTAAAATATTTTTTCAGTCTTGTATATGAGATTGACCCGTCACAAGTGCTAACTGATAAAAGCAGAAAACAAAAATTATTTAATGCAACTAATTTTGACTTTATTTCTCCTTGAAATTTACATGATTCTGTTACATGTCAGTTTTAATTTTACTGGTGTTGGGATTGAGTTAGGATTGAGTTACCGAGGTAGGATTTCGTGTTGGATTTCGAGTTAGGATTTTGAGTTGGATTTTCGAGTTAGGATTTCGAGTTGGATTTCGAGTAAGGATTTCAAGTTGGATTTTCGAGTTAGGATTTCCAGTTGAATTTTCGAGTTGGATTTTCGGTTGCCGAGAAACAAATATTGATCCGGATTGGATCAGGATTTTCCGTACTATACACTCCGTTTAGCCTACTATGCACTCAGGTTAACCTACTATGCACTCCGGTTAGCCTGTTTACGGTTTGCTTTGCCAAAAAAATCCTGACTCGAAAATCGTAACTCGAAAATCCAACTCAAAATCCTACCTCGAAAATCCAACTCGAAATCCTAACTCGAAAATCCAACTCGAATTCCAACGCGAAATCCTAACTCGGGAGTTAGCTTGTCTCTTCGTGATTTGTTTATAGAGCCAGTCAGACCTTGTACATAGTGTTTTATTTGCGTTCTTCGTCTTTCAGAAACTATGCTTCCCATTTGCTTGTATTTTCTCCTTGGCAAACTTTCCTTTCCTTGTTTGTTTGCTGGTAATAAAGTTTATCTTTATGAAAAAAAAAAAAAAAAAAAACTTTCCTCACAGCCACACACATCTCCCGTATAGTACGTCCTTGGTCGAATGTTATGATTCCTGAAAAAAAAAACAGATGCTGGGCATTTAATTGCAACATTTCATCTCTTGGCCATCAGATTAAGTTTTTCGTTTTACATTTTTAAAGTATGTAATATGTACCCGGTGCTAGCCTGATCAACAAACTGTATGGCGCAGGATGATTTAAAAAAAAAGAATTAATCCTTATTCAAATTTGAAATTTGGAAACTTTAACAAATTTCAAACATGTACACACGGTGCGATTTGCTGAAAATGAAACTCTACAGGAATATAATGCTTGTTTCATGCACATTTATACTTGATAAAAGTCAAGCAATGAGCAGCTAATAACAAAACCTAGATATATCCTCTGCTACCTCGCTGAATACTTCTTTAGTCCTTTTGAAAGTTGGTCGCGGACCAAAAACTGCTTTATTTTCACAGATTATAGAAGTTGAGACTAAAATCCAGATGAGGAAAATAACAGTTTGAGGATCCATTACCACTTCGTCTGAAAACATCAAAAACTGGTAACTGCCCCTGATTGGCAGAATTCAGGGTTACTTTACTGAGTTACCAATCATCTGTTATGATGAATTATTACGAAACAGGTGCGACTCTCACCAAATAAAGTAATAAAGAAGTTTAAATATTTGTGTAATTCAAAAAGCTTTGTTTAATGTCTTATTAGAATTGCGCTATCTCAAATGGCGCGACATGATGCAATTGGTATAGCGGCTTCATACACAGGCATAATTACAGTTGCAACTCAAGGTTATTAACTTTAAGAGATAGTTTGTGAGATGAGTGGGAGATAACGTAATTGTATAATTGTGCAATTAGTTATTAATAGTTTTTGTTTAATTAGTTAATTAATAGTTATAAGGGTGTAAATCGCTTTTATTATGAGCTGACCTGCTGACAGCAGACAAAAAGCGAAATATTAACATTTAATGATTCATTAAGCTGGTAAACTTTACCTGAGAAGCACGCGATGTAAAGTATCAATAGCTCAGCCTAGTACCCAGGCGTTCCCTTTCCGCTTATCGATTTGGCGCGAAATTTCTTGACGTCACCGAATGATACTGGCCGGCATGCCAACCTGTTCCCAGGCCCTCGCGTGTGTACCTCGCGTTCGCCCGAGAGAGGAGGAGAACGCCTAGGGACTAGGCTGTCAATAGCTCACATACCGTTTACCCGGCCTTGGTCCCTCCATAGTGAAATATGCATTTCTTCCCTTCCTTTAATATTTGTGTTCAATAGCAAAGAAATTGAATGCTGTGAGCATGTTAAAAAGATATTTCAATTGACGAATTACACCTACTAAGGTTTCTAATAATAATAATAATAATAATAATAATTTTCAATACAAAAATAAGCGATAATAGTGAACAACGTTTCGACATCTTCATAATGTCATTGTCAAGTTCAATAAATTAGTTCATGCGTTATATAAATATATGATGTACAATTATGCTGGAAAGGTGTTACCATGGTTACATATGAATAGTGACAAAGAAACATGTTAATTACACAAACACGTTTGCTCGGATCGAGTCTGATTGTGTGTTAAGATCTGGTTTAAGATCTCTGATATACTGCATTTTGTATATCAGGCTGCCAAGTTTCGTCTTGCATTTCCTTAGGATGGTAAACATGTCTTCACGATTCTTGGCTGAATAGTAATAATAATAATTTCAGAGTTGAACAGCGCTCTGACTGGTCGAGAGGTTCTGAGTACAACGCCAATCTCACTATGTTTATTTTACTATTATGAAAGAGGGCGGAGGAGCAGGCTCTCATTCCAAACACACTAATATTACGAGTATGGGCAGCAAATTAGATAAACGAGAGGATCGTTAATAAAAAATTAATCCTGGCCTACGTAGCAGTTGTTTTCTTAAATTCTCAAATAAATATGAAGAACAATCAAGCTTCCATACCTCTCGCGATTTCGAAAAGGAAACTGCTAAAACGAAACGCAGGCTAAGTATATTCGCCTCCTCCAAGCCCCTTCCCCTCATTTCCACGCACAATTACACAGTCAGTCAACTGAAGAAATATTTAAACTCACTTCATCATTATGCTCGAGTCCTCTGTTAACATATGCTGAAAATATTGAACTATTTTTTCACCTTATAAATAGCAAACAACCGAAACGAATAATGTACTATTCACGCTAAGGTTTATTCTCCTCAACCACGCCAAAGCACCGTTTACACAGCTTTCACCCTGATCAATGTTCCAAGTAAGCGCCAGACACATTTCGCTCGTGCAGCTTTATGCAACTAACTATATTTATACTGTTTATATCGAAGAAATTGCGCTAAAATTTACTTATTATTTGTATTTATTTACTCTTATTTTACCTTCTCCTAACATAAACCTAATTTGAACGAATTTTGGGATGGTGATTTTGATCAAACTCGGGATCAAACATACCATCGCAGTATTTCGGAACAAAGCAAAATTATTTTTATAATTCATTTATTCAACTTTTGTGAAATATATAAATATCTGAAAAATGCTAACTAACGATCATAAGTATTATTAAACTTAATCTGTTTGACATTACGCTACACCTAACCAAACATTGTCATAGCTAATGTAGAAACTTAGAAACGTAGCTCATGTTATAAATTATCGCAAATAGTATAAAAGATATACGCTATTCTGATGTCAGCGACTGATTATTTAAAACCGTATAATGTAAATACCAAAAAGTAAGTTTAGAAAAATAGTTAATTTGGGAATAAATATAATTTTCACTGTGGACAATCGGAACACTGTTAAATTAATAGATCGACACGTCATGGTACAAGATGTAGCCTAAAAGACAAACGTTTACGCTCAACAATCGTTGGCTACAAATTGAGATCAAAAAATATAAATGTCGTCCATCACGTTATATCGTTTATATTTCAAACTTATGTCTAGCTCACTCAACCAGAGTGGAGGGAAATTCTTTCTTTTCCTGTCGCTTAAAGTGTTACTGAAACGAAATTTTCGTATTGTTTTTTATTTGCTCAATTTATGGTTTCGAACCTGCTTAAAATCATGGTGACCTTTATTTTTAAAAATACGCAACAGAAAGTGCTCGTTTTGGCGGTCAAAATCGGCTTTTTGGAGCCAAACGATGTCCGGGACCTGGAGCCGATTTTAGCAACCTTGTGACGTCATTGGTTGTGTACATGTCGGGAGCACGGTAGATTCTCTTTCGTTTTCATTAGAATTAATGCGTGTATTTTCCTGATCCTCAAACTTGCAACCTCCTAATTTTTGTCCAGACACAAACGGAAAATACACAGTGTAGACGTCTGAGAGAGCATTAAGTTTCTTTTCTGCTTTAAATGAGTGCAACAGATAAGAATTGATGCTCCACATTCTCGGGTACAGCGCATCGTTGAGCCACACGATCGCAGGTTTTTTCTACGACCATTCACGGTCTCTAAGCCTTAAGTTGAATACTCGAAAGGCATATGGTTTTCGCTGTGTTAGCCCAAGAGGACTACAAAACTTGTGACGTCCTTGATCGAGGATCGTCTTTATGTTAGCGCAGGAAACCAGCGGGAATCACGCACTACTCTTTCATTATGAAGTTATCGATAATACTTGCACATGATTTACGGTCGATGGCAAGCTTTAAGTAGTTTTAATATCTATTTCGCTTAAAAATCGCCGTTAATAGATTTGAAAACGTTTTATATTAGTTATAAAATAAGCAATAAGCAATGCACGAGAACATAAAATATACGCTGGCTGTATAGAGGCATACATACATACATACATACATACATACATACATACATACATACATACATACATACATACATACATACATACATACATACATACATACATACATACATACATACATACATACATACATACATACATACATACACACACACACACACATACATACATACATAACTTTTTGTTAAGGCAGGTCTCGTAGGGCAACCATAAAGCTGGTGTGGACCTGCCATTAAATAATAAACAAACTAAGCATATAGCTATTAATACAAAAGAAATAAAAAAAGAGAATTAAAAATATATGAAGTTAGGATCCTTGGAATTTAACAAGCAAGCCTCTTTTTCAAACTGAATCCGAATCTTGTCAAGAATTGCATCGTATCCAGAGCTCTTGTCCAAGTAAGCTAGGCTTTCGAAAGTCACTTCTCGAAGTTTTATGCTTATCGTATTCAATGGCTTTAGTTGTTGCAGTAGATGCCATCATTTCGTCTAAGCAGTTTCAAAAACTCGGTACAGCGCACTCGATCGCTTGCGTGGAACTGAATATCGTGAAAATATCCCAACCGAACAGAAAATGCCACAGAATCGAGCCAATTCGTAAATTGTATGTCAGGCTAACTGTTCTTGACTTCCTTGCAGCTCTGAGGTTTCCAAAACATAAGATTCTAGGGCTTAAACCGCCGGCCACATCTCTTGTTTTCACTCTTGATTTTTGGCCCGGCACGAAATAAACACAACCAGTGACGTCACAAGGCTGTTTTGGCCGCGCCAAAATGGCCGCCAATTTTCTGTCCAACCAGCCAACTTCGAGCGGCTAAAAAAGCAGGTTTCGCAAGCCGCTGGCGAAAAAAAAGTTGATAACGCTTGTTAGATTATGCAGATTATGCAGAAATCTCAGATACAAAAATTTCGTTTCAGTAGCACTTTAAGACGTCACTTCCACCTGGCTGACTGTCGTGGCAAACATTTCCTACATACGTCACATCCACGTGTTTTCCTTTTTCCTTCCGGATGACAAATCGCACTTTAACGTTGCATTCTGGTCGCTTCCATTCCGCTCCTCCTCTGAAGAACACCGCTGAGTGGATTTTCCGAGAGTTTTCTGATCTCACGTGATTATTCTTGAAGCGCAGACTGCACCATGGGTTGCTTTCTTTAACTTTGCTGAGGAAGATTCGAGTCCAGTCCCCACTCAAAAGTCGGCCACCGCTTGGGAATGTGTTGATTGGAATTCTCTTCCAATCCTCTTTCGTCAACTTAAATCTTGCTGTAGTTCCATCGATGTTCTTTCGAAAATACTTTTCGTGTCTGCCATCTTCGTCACCTGCATCTGACGAATCCGAATCATCCTACAAGGAATGAAGTCATTTACAAATTATAGAAGTGTTACACACTTCATGACCAGGTTAACCGAGATAACTTTTTCAACAAAAAAAAATTGTCAGCGAAAGCATTGAAAGAGCATCAGAAAAGTCACGCATTTGTGTGACATTTTACAGTGAAACGAACTCAACCGGGGCCACCCAAGGTTTTTTAGCCAATCCCAAGAAAAGCTCAGAACAAAAGAATTGGAGTTCGTTCATCAGCAGTTCAATTTGCCCCTTACTGTAATTCAGTGGCCTGCTGGTGAAGGAAGTCCAATTCTTTTGTTCTGAACTTGTCTTCTGATTGGCTAAAAAGACGTTGGGTGGTCCCGGTTGAGTTCGTTTCACTGTTATTGGATTCTTAAAAACTCTGCATTAAAAAACTTTGAAATGTATTTTTGCCGAATCATGATGATCATAAGACCGCTAGAAATAAATTCTATTTTGATCAATTTTTATTCAAATTTTATTCCTTACCAGTGGCCCGATAATTCGGCAAAACGTCGAAAATAAATGAGCCTTCCAATTCGTTTTACGAGACGTAACTGTTCGTTAAGATGACAATCGTATTTCATTTCGAATATTCAAACAACGCTTACCATGTCATCATATTCCTTGTGCTGAAGATCTCCACGGCACAGCGATTCTACCTGTTACGAAAAACGATCCCAGTAATCAGCTCTTGACTCACGATAATTATTACTTTGTTGTTTAGTTAATTAATCATCGAGGTGCTTTCCGTAACCTTACAACTTTCTGGTGGTCCCGAATTCAACTCCTCTACGATTTGTAAATAGCCAACTGGTAAGCCTCCAGCCAGCTGGGATTTTTTTATCATATTTCTGTTCTATTTACAATATTTGTTTGTTTATTTTACAGTGTCCACGATTAGCACAACAGTGCTAAATACTCTGAAACTTCAATAAAGTGATTTACTTTATTTTGTTATTGTATTTCCAAGAATGGTTTTCAACAACTTTAGGACATTGTACACGGACGGCGCCATTTTCTTCAAGTCTGCTGTTCATAATCCATATTAATCTTCCTCAATCTTGTTTATTTTCGCTTTTTTATTTCTTCCTAGATGTTTTTCTCACTTATCTATTATTTTGAGGTTTCGTTCAAATTGAAAGAAATTTTGTACGTGTTGAGGACACCGAGGTCTTTTGTCCTTCTGTTATAAAAGTGAAACTTTTAACTTCGTTATCTCGGTCAGGAGGTTTGGGCCCGTCACAACTTTGGAGCCACATAAAAGCAGTTGAAAATCTTTCAATTCGATAATTGGTGATCAAAATCTAAATTCTTCTTATTAAATCAACACGGTCAAGCGGCCACGTTAGAAGATAATGTCTTCAACTACCAACAAATTCTCAGAACGAAGCAGTCAGTTGTTAGAACAATAGTTCAATATTTTTAGCATATGTTAACAGAGGACTCGAGCATAATGATGAAGTGAGTTTAAATATTTCTTCAGTCGACTGACTGTGTAATTGTGCGTGGAAATGAGGGGAAGGGGCTTGGAGGAGGCGAATATACTTAACCTGCGTTTCGTTTTAGCAGTTTCCTTTTCGAAATCGCGAGAGGTATGGAAGCTTGATTGTTCGTCATATTTATTTGAGAATTTAAGAAAACAACTGCTACGCAGGCCAGGATTAATTTTTTATTACTGATCCTCTCGTTTATCTAATTTGCTGCCCATACTCGTAATATTAGTGTGTTTGGAATGAGAGTCTGCTCCTCCGCCCTCTTTCATAATAGTAAAATAAACATAGTGAGATTGGCGTTGTACTCAGAACCTCTCGACCAGTCAGAGCGCTGTTCAACTGTGAAATTATTATTATTACTATTCAGCCAAGAATCGTGAAGACATGTTTACCATCCTAAGGAAATGCAAGACGAAACTTGGCAGCCTGATATACAAAATGCAGTATATCAGAGATCTTAAACCAAATCTTAACACCCAATCAGACTCGATCCGAGCAAACGTGTTTGTGTAATTAACATGTTTCTTTGTCACTATTCATATGTAACACCTTTCCAGCATAATTGTACATCATATATTTATATAACGCATGAACTAATTTATTGAACTTGACAATGACATTATGAAGATGTCGAAACGTTGTTTACTATTATCGCTTATTTTTGTATTGAAAATTATTATTATTATTATTATTATTATTATTATTATTATTATTATTATTATTATTATTATTATTATTATTATTATTACAAGTGAAACCGGTAAACTGCCATTAAACTATTGAAGACACTTTAGCCTGTGCTGCAAAAAAACTTGACGTCTTTACTTAACCTGTAGTAAACTTTATGGTCTGTGATAATAATTATGTAAATTGTCTGTAATTTCACTATTTTTATTGGAACAAAATATTTTTGTCACAAGTCCAAGAATGGTTTTAAAACTTGCATGTAATAAAGTGCCAGTATTCACATGTAGCCTAATTGGGTTCTGGGATGCCCATATTACATAATTACTTACTTATCCTCATCTGGCCCATGAGAACTCTTGAGGCTGGGTTCATATTACATAAATAGCTATGAAGGTCACTAAAGAATGTTCAGGTTTAAACTGGCAGCATGTGGGAATCAATTGTGACAATGTTATTACATTAACAAAATGTGTATTTTTGAGTTCATTTTCAAGTTGACTTAAGAGGAATGTCATTGCAAAGTCTTCAAGTCACCTTTAAATAGAAACAAAACAAACAAAAACTATTTATTTTGGTGAAATTGCTATCTTTCCAACATGCAAACTGTATATTAAAATTAAATGGCCTTTTTAGTGTGTGAAACAAGAAACTGACTGCTTTCATGTTGGACTATTGGATCCAATAATTTTTTACATTTGCTAGATACAAAAATGATATTTATGGATTTTTTACTTTGTTGTTGTTTCCGGAGAAACATCAGTCTTTGGATAAGCATATAATGGTTTCACCTTGCCCAGTCTACCTGAGTCAGGCAAGGAAGAAATCAATTTTCTTTGCACCCTTACTTTCAATAATCATTGCAGAAAAATGTCAGATTATTAAATGTTTTGGACCCTAAAGCTGAATTTTTGTAATCTGTACATCTCAAAACATTACATTACAGAAATCTTTGTTTGGTTTTCTCGTAGAGCAAGTTGTCAACAAAAACTAATATGGAGTTTATTTAAATCAAATTTACAGCTACTACATGGCTAATTTCCAAAAGTAAAAAAAAGAAAACTTGGGTCTTGACAAAGTGCAAGCAAACAAGTCATGAGAGGCATTCCAGTTAATCTGAATAGCACACTGGTTAGCCTTAATAGCTCTCTGGTTAGCCTAAACAGTACTCCAGTAAGCCTGAGTATAGTTAGCTTATGTGGCTTGAGGTTAGGCTATATATTTATTGGGTTAGGAATTTCTGGCTTGTTTGGCACTTATATGTCATGAAACATGCTAGCCATTCCAGTTAACCTACATAAGATTCCAGTTAGCCTAAATAGCACTCCAGTTAGCCTTGAAAACACTTTGCCTGTTGCCAAACAGTACATTATAACAGTTAAGAGATCAACAACTCCCAGAACTTGTTACAATCCACTCGGTCAATATTCTGACAAACATTTCCTCACGTATAAATAATGAAAAGATGCGATTCTTATTAATTTGAAGTAGCCTAAAATTCAGATGACAAGCATAAATACAAATTACATGCCATGACGAACTGACTGACACTCAAAATCTTTTTTTTCCTTCGAGCTCGGCTTTAATTCCAGTTTGCACGATTTTATCGTTAGCACTTTTATATATGCTCACACATGATAAACGTTGAATACATAAGCTTAAACCAGTGTTCAAAATAAAATCGTTGTACAATGAGAAACGCTTACCTCAGGTCCCTGTAAGTTTCTGTAAGAAATGTTTGCGAAACGTTTCCCTCGCCGTTTCTCCTCATTACATATTCTTCGTTATCGGGAATACGAATAGAAGAAGAATACCCCGTGTTTGGAAACTCATTGTGATCGCGTCAAGAAGGAAAAACATCGGCAAAACTACCCTATATAAGTCAAACTATGTAACTCGTCGCCATTTTGAACATTTTCTTGTCGTGAGCCCGCAATACGGACCACCGGGAATCCCCTTAAGGGGGGTCCTTCTTAACTACAGATCTAGAGCAGTTGCTAGGGAATTGCTGAAGACCAGTTTTAGTGGCAAGCCATTTTGGACCGTTGTGTAACGCTAAATGACAAATATTGTGGGGGAGGAAATACCTGCTTGAAAAATTGACGTTGCGCGTGCATAACTAGTGCCAGTCCCAAACCGCGCGTTATAATTTAAAATCCCTAAAACTTGGAGGAAAGAAGGAAGAGTTCGGAATTTTTTAAAGAATCGGAGATAACATAGCCTCCTTTATAATCCTACGTATGGAATTACCGTTTATTCGTAAGAAAAAAACGCTACTGAAGAAAGTCTGAAAATACGGGTGTTTGTTATGTCATAACTTTTACAATAATGCAAATTTTGTAAAACCCATACGAAGCATTAAGCACGTGGATGTTCTTAATCTATTGGCACTGATTTTAATTTTCGGTTCTATATGCCCTTTCAGTTTTAGGGTTTTTTCCATTCTGGCCACGCCACTTGTCAAATATGGCCGTGATTTGAAACTCTTGAAGGACTCTTCAATTGTACAAAGTTGTGAATAAAGCTTATCTGTAGCAGGTCAAGTTTCCAAAATATGGCGGTTAGATACCTTCCTTAGCAACAAATTAGTAGTTAAGAAGGACCCCCCTTAAGGAATCCCCTAGCAGCGACCCTAGCAGCGGAGAGGGGGAGGTGCTGCTGCTAAACTTCTCCCCAGGCTCTACTCCTTTCGTCTGAAAGAAATGAAATCCATCCTGGCCAAAAGAAATTAAAATGAGAAGAAACTGACAACGCCATCATAAAGAGCATACACTCCTGCCTTTGGCAAAATCTTCTTTTGTTTCTACCGGAAATGGTCGCTGAGCAGGAAGCCAACAAACTTTTTAATTGTACTTTTCACTGCCGTTCATTTTCAGGAAAAAGTAATCATGGCCATTTTTAAAAGCACTATTTAAAAAACTACAACTTCGCTTAAAAATATCCTAAGAGAAAGATTCTAGTAAAGTTTTCAAGCGAATTCAAAATTGTGGTCCTTTCTGGTCACGTGACTAATGACGTCATAGCGATGAAAGTGTTAAAAATTGATTGAGCATGGAAGTATCTACTAACTTCTACTTTGTTGTTTCTTTACATTTAATGCAACGCCAGATACGCACTTGTACCCAGACTACCACTTTTTGAAAATTGCACATAGCTCCCTTAATATTTATATTTTGTTCGGTTCCTGGGCAGTCCGAAATGCCTCACGCCAATGTGCTTCAAGCTGCATTGACTGCGTTTTTAGTAGCAAACTATTTTCGCCATAGTTAGCAAAAACGAACTTCTGAGCAAAGTCACGTGACTAATGACGCCATAACCCTATGTCTCCTATGAGAAGTAGTTTATGGTAAGAGTAGTTTGTATACGACATAGTACTACTGCAGGCTTCAAACTGACCAAGTTATTTGGCATTTAAAATTTTTCAGTTGAAAAGGATTCTGGGAAGGTTCTTATTATAATTATATATTGTTTTTATAATTATTATTATTATTAGAAACCTTAGCAGGTGTGGTTCATTAATTGAAATATCTTTTTAACATGCTCACAGCATTCAGTTTCTTTGCTATTGAACACAAATATTAAAGACAGGCAAGAAAGGCATATTTCACTATGCAGGGACCAAGGCTGGGTAAACGGTATGTGAGCTATTGATACTTTACATCGCGTGCTTCTCAGGTAAAGTTTACCAGCTTAATGAATCATTAAATGTTAATATTTCGCTTTTTGTCTGCTGTCAGCAGGTCAGCTCATAATAAAAGCGATTTACACCCTTATAACTATTAATTAACTAATTAAACAAAAACTATTAATAACTAATTGCACAATTATACAATTACGTTATCTCCCACTCATCTCACAAACTATCTCTTAAAGTTAATAACCTTGAGTTGCAACTGTAATTATGCCTGTGTATGAAGCCGCTATACCAATTGCATCATGTCGCGCCATTTGAGATAGCGCAATTCTAATAAGACATCAAACAAAGCTTTTTGAATTACACAAATATTTAAACTTCTTTATTACTTTATTTGGTGAGAGTCGCACCTGTTTCGTAATAATTCATCATAACAGATGATTGGTAACTCAGTAAAGTAACCCTGAATTCTTCCAATCAGTGGCAGTTAGCAGTTTTTGATGTTTTCAGACGAAGTGGTAATGGATCCTCAAACTGTTATTTTGCTCATCTGGATTTTAGTCTCAACCTCTATGATCTGTGAAAATGAAGCAGTTTTTGGTCCGCGACCAACTTTCAAAAGGACTAAAGAAGTATTCAGCGAGGTAGCAGAGGATATATTTAGGTTTTGTTATTAGCCTGTTTATTGCTTGACTTTTATCAAGTATAAATGTGTATGAAACAGCCTATTCCTGTAGAGTTTCATTTTCAGCAAATCGCACCGTGTGTACATGTTTGCAATTTGTTAAAGTTTCCAAATTTCAAGTTTGAATAAGGATTAATTCTTTTTTTAAATCATCCTGCGCCATACAGTTTGTTGATCAGGCTAGCACCGGGTACATATTACATACTTTAAAAATGTAAAACGAAAAACTTAATCTGATGGCCAAGAGATGAAATGTTGCAATTAAATGCCCAGCATCTGTTTTTTTTTTCAGGAATCATAACATTCGACCAAGGACGTACCACACGGGAGATGTGCGTGGCTATGACGAAAGTTTGCCAAGGAGAAAATACAAGCAAATGGGAAGCACAGTTTCTGAAAGACGACGAACGCAAATAAAACACTATGTACAAGGTCTGACTGGCTCTATAAACAAATCATGAAGAGACAAATTAACTCCCGAGTTAGGATTTCGAGTTGGACTTTCGAGTTAGGATTTTCGAGTTGGATTTTCGAGTTAGGATTTTCGAGTCAGGATTTTTTTGGCAAAGTAAACCGTAAACAGGCTAACCGGAGTGCATAGTAGGCTAACCGAAGTGAATAGTAGGCTAACAGGAGTGTGTAGTAGGCTAACAGGAGTGCATGGTAGGTTAACCGGAGTGCATAGTAGGCTAAACGGAGTGTATAGTACGGAAAATCCTGATCCAATCCGGAAATCCAACTCGAAAATTCAACTGGAAATCCTAACTCGAAAATCCAACTCGAAATCCTAACTCGAAATCCAACTCGAAATCCTAACTCGAAAATCCAACTCAAAATCCTAACTTGAAATCCAACACGAAATCCTAACTCGGTAAATAGGCAACCTCACAAGAATGTGGCATGTAGCTACTAGATTCGTTCAATCCCAACACCAGTAAAATTAAAACTGACATGTTACAGAATCATGTAAATTTCAAGGAGAAATAAAGTCAAAATTAGTTGCATTAAATAGTTTTTGTTTTCTGCTTTTATCAGTTAGCACTTGTGACGGGTCAATCTCATATACAAGACCGAAAAAATATTTTAAAGCTTTTTACTGTGACATGGTGCTTAGTGCAAACAAAATTTGAAGGTGGCAAATGTGTCGATTCCGTATTGTGTTCCGCGTATATTTTCGCTACAAAATACCATTTATCTATCTGAACCGGATAATGCAAATCACTACATTCAGAAAGGCTAACTTCATTTTAGCCGTAGTTGGTTTACTTGTGGGACTTCTATTAAGAAATGCCGTTTCGGCTGAAAACCTGAAGCACCCGGAGAGAATCCTTCAGAGCTAGACGAAAGTCGCCTTCGAGGAATTTGTGTCATTTATTATTTCATGGGTTGATTTTGACATCGGTCAAACTTCAGCTTATTCTTTTTATTTTGGGGATTTCACTAAAGATGAAGTGGAAACATGTACAAGGACATATAAAATTGCTGCCAAGTGTAAAATTAATAATAAACTAGTTTCGTGACTTTAAATAGTGCCCCCTACACGAACAAAATTACTTTGACAAATTGAG